>OU744735.1:25709207-26909563 GCA_916613615.1 Steromphala cineraria | reverse complement strand
CATGTATATTGGATTTTTTATAGGTTATATTCAGAAATCTCGTGACAAATGCATTCCAAAAACGGAATGAGCATTTTCAGGGTTTCCCATTTTGTCATAATTAAAACCCTTCTGGCATATACAATCCTAAGACGGAATGAAACCAACAGAGTCATATAAAAACTCGAGAAGATTAATACATTTCAATTGAATATAACAATAAAGAAAACGAATTAAAGCCTCAATATTTATTATTGACTAAAAGCAATGATTCAAAAGGATTGGAGGATACCTATTTTCATCGATCGTAACTTGTATTTATGGAACTGAGTTCTGATATCCACATTCCATACTTGCTTTTCTGCTAAGAGAATATTGACACTGGAGAAGGTATCTTTAGAAAGATTAAGATTACAAATGAAATTTTATTTCAGATGACGGATTTATCACATCTCCAGAATTTCTTCAAGAATATCAACGGGTACGTCACATTCTTAGTGCATGGTTTCCCCCAAATTTGCATAAAGGCACTCAATCAATCAATCTTTATTCCATACTAAAAGGCTGTAGAACATTTTACAAAAATACAAGCTTAAACAATTTTATATTTACAGTTTGTAACAATGTGATAGTAGGCGTTAACAAGGTAGTATTGCTATTCAATGTTTCTACCCTTTTCTTATTTTCATAGCTTGGTATATAAACATTGCAAGGTTATGTATTACATCACAGTTTTTGCAATTTAATAGAAATGAGAATTATCTTTAGAGGGATGGGCATAGTAAAATACGTTAAGGTATATTTGACGTAAATTATTATATAATCGGCAAACTAGCAGATGGTATTCATCTTCCAAGACATTATTATTGCATGATTTACATAATCTCTGTTCTCTATTTATATTAAGGTATCTGCCCTTTTCAATTTGCAAATCATGTGACGAGCATCGGAACCGTGATAAACTTACTCTAAACTTTCTTATAGTAACACATGATAGATAGTACAATTCAGTATAAATGAATGGTTTAAAATCTGAATAGTACTCACATTTAGTGGAAAGTGAAAGTTTATTAAGGCAATTTTATTGGTAGATGTCCTTTAGTCTTTGAAAAAAAGAATTAAGAAACTGTTTTGGAAAGTCAACATTCTGCTCTTACCATAAGTGGTTAAATCCGGTTGTAAATAGAAGCTTTTTTAAGTCTGTGATCCAATTTTTGTGTCCATTGTGGTCGTATAAGATCATCATTTCATAACATTTTTTTGGTAGACGGTAAGAAGGCATACTTAAAAGTTTCAGCCAGTAGTTTATTATTTTAACTTGTGAGTATATAACAAGCGGGATTCTTCCGCATTCCCCATATACCATTGCACTAGGTGTGTTTATTTTAACCCCGAGAAACCTCTTACACGCCAATAAATGAACTCGCTCTATTTGGTGGAAATGTTGGTGCCCCCAAATTTCAGCCCCGTATAATAGAATTGGTCTGATTTTTACATCAAATATTCTTATAATTATAAGATGATAAATTCAAGTCTCCGAGAACTTTCAAGTTTTTCAGGATACCTATAAATACCTTTTGAGCTTGGATGGATGCATACTTTGCATGGGTTGACCAAGAAGGATAGTTAGTAAAATATACACCTAAGTACTTATATGATGTTGTTGATTCTATCAGATTACCTTTAAAGTACCATTTCTCATGTCGAGACAATTTACCCCCCTTCTTGAAAGTAATAACTTTTGTTTTCTCCATATTTACGTTGAGTTTAGATCGTTCACAATAGGTTTCTGGTTCAGTTATTTGCTTCTGTAGGCCTACAACAGTACTTGAAATAAGAGCTTAGTCATCTGCAAACAATATAAGAAAAATTTGGAACACATCTGGATGTAGCTGGATACCATTTTTGCAATTATTTCCTATTTGCATTGCTAGTTCATTAATAAAAAAGGAAAATAAAAAACTCAGCACGCACCCTTGTCTAACACCAATTTGTATATCAAACGATTCTGATAATTTTCTGTTATTCCTCACTGAAGCTTTCACATTCTCGTAGATGCTGTTTAGTAATTTTGCTTAGTCCGCCCGTTTTGAATAAATTCCATAGTTTATGTCTTTGTACAGAATCAAAAGCTTTAGAGAAATCAACAAATAAAGCGTAAAATGTACCCCCTTTGGTATTCAGATACCTTTGAATAACACTCTGTAGTATAAACATGTTATCAATTGTAGTATATCATTGTCTAAAGCCTGCCTGTGCCTGCCGCTTATTTTATCCATTGTTTCTCCCCAAAAAACTTACCTTTTATTGATAATCGATGTGAATACTTTACTTAATATACTTAATAAAGTGATGCCTCTATAATATTCCATATTATTCAAATCACCCTGTTTATGTAAGGGAACTATAACACCAACTGACCACATTTGCGGAAATGAACCCCTCTCTAGAATTAGATTAAATAGAACCTCAAAATATGGTAACAACAAGTCCGAAGAGTATTTTGAAAATTCAGGTATTAAATCATCAATGCCAGGGGATTTATTTAGTTTGAGGTTACTTATGCCTTCTGTAATCACTTCTCTCGTTATTGGGGAGTCAAGAATCTGTTGAGTCAGGTCATGGTTTGGGTCTTTCACAGATTGAGGTGAGGTTTTATGGTCGTCGTTCTCGTTATTGCATTCGTCGTCAATTTGGAATAAAGTTTTGAAGTGCTCACACCAGTCATTGATGGAAATATTGCTTCGTTCTATCTTCCTATCATTCAAATATTATAATTCATACCAAAACGTTTTAGAGTTATCGATATTCTCTTCAATTTTATGCTGTTTTAGTTTATAGAAGTCAGTCCGTTTCTTTTTACAAACAGAATTATATTCATTTCTAATACTGTTGTACTGATTTAATGATTGTTTGTCCTTCCGTTTACGAGATTTGTTCAATGCTCTACAGCGGTCAAATTTAGGTTTTTACATTTTCATCATGCCATCATTTTTCTTGTTACTTAATCTTTTTCTCTGATGCCGCGAGAGAAATAGCCTCCTCAATATAATTGATACTTGAGTCAATGCACGGAAGAGCACAATCAACAGACTAGTATTTCCTGTACAGTATTTGATACAATATTTTGTCGGAATGTTTCTAATTTATCTTTGTCCCAAACAAACTTGAAACTTTCACCGAGATCATTGTTACTTTCTAGGTTTACATTTTCATGCAGGGCTTGTAATTTTAGAGTCAATGGGAGATGTGATGATTCTGAACGTGAAGCTATCGAAAACTCTTTTACGTATCAAATAAATGCGATGAAGAAATAATGTAGTCGACAACACTAGTACCATTGTAACCGACAAAAGTAAAATCTCCTAATTGCGAGTCAAACCCGCATCTTCCATTCAAAATGTGGATATTGAGAATAGAACATAGATCAAGAAGACTTTTACAAAATGACTTTACCACTCTGTCCGCGGACAAACGTTTAAGGTTAAAATAGTCTACAAGAAATCCCAGCATGAGTAATCACGATCGTTAGTGAATTCAAATAAATCATCTTCAACAAAATCTGACTTTGTCCCCGTCTACATAAACATTTGGTAAAGTAGATACACTCACATGACAAACAAATGAATATATAAAAAGAGCAAATAATGAAAATATAAAAAAATATCATTACCTACCAGTTATTAACCGTAATCATTTTTTCTGTGTTGAATATATTAGGGTATACACTTCATTACATAAACAAGGGAAACACAATATTATGTCATAGACGTTGCGTATAAGGTATTATGTATGACAGGTGTATAAGTCTTTAAATAAGTAAGTAAATCTTTCGCAGGTAATACTATAGTGGAATTATTAACATAGTGGATGCTCATTTAAAGGGACAGTCCTATCTGCGTAATCTTGTGGAAACGAAATTCGCATTTGTGCTTATCTTTATCAAGATGTAATGAAAACCGAAATCAACAAAACTGTCCCCCATGTAACATTTTTAACTTGGTTTGGTTGTGTCATTATCATGTGCTATAATTGGTTTTGTCATTATCATGTGCTATAATTGGTTTTGTCATTATCATGTACTTACCGATCAACTTCATTGTTTGTACCAGGGTGGTAACCTCCTTACACACCTCTTATTTGCTCGTGCTCAGGTGGTATACACTGACTTATAGTATCATTTGCATAAATTGAAATGCCCTTTTGAATTTCGTAACCAAAATAAATACTCCGATAGGACTGCCCCTTTAACAGTCATCTATACATCGAACATCAGTACGGAATCCTTATAGCAAATTTCAACATTGTTTAAAAACATAAGTGATTTTAAACTAGAACATGAGTCAAATTAATGTCTGTATAGATTCGTAATCGGATCATGATTATACCAATGTTTTCTGTTCTTGTAGATATTTAATGCTGTGGTCAAGACACTTGGATACATTCCAACAAGTACGTAATATTGATGATATCAGGTTTACCGTCTTCAAAATAATTACGATCTACAAAGAACACTTTCTTAAGTTCGGAAATAGCTTATGTTATAAACTGGTGGTAGCAAGTGGTCCTCTGCGAAGCTCAGTTGATCGCTATCAATGTAGTTCAGCAACATCTGGCGTGGCTCGCCAGATGGGTGGGTTACCCGATTAATTGCTGAAAGAACTGAGAGTTTGAAGGGTATTTCCCTGCCCCAAATTGAGACACAAGATGAATAATATGTATTTGGACCTTAGGCAATAGATTTTATTCAAAATGTACCTTGGTTCACCCAGCAGTATTAATTGGGTGTGGGTATGTGCGCTATATAAATACCCTAATGATGATAATTTAATAAGCACGATTAGTCAAAGATGGTCAATATAAACATTTAAAATCAGAAACTTAAAGCAAAATGATGTCTTCTGTTTTGTAATGTGCACGCCGCTACATTTAAAAGAATTCTCTGATAAATATGTGCTTATAATGTTCTAGTTCAATTTTTTTCAGCACCGCCGCCAAAATAACGTAAAGGTCGACGCTGAAAATGTGACAGCATTTCAAATTGTAGTAGAGAATAAACATGCATCTGATACATAATTTACGTTCATTTTGTTATTTTATTATGCAGTCTTTTTAAAAGATTGTTTAAGATTAGGATCACTGTCTATTTGAAAGCAACACCGAGTGATTTTCGTTAATTTGGCTATAAGACACATTTGTTGGTCACGTTTCCACATAGAATCCATCAAGTACCTTATTTGGTCTTATTACTTTTCGTAAAAGTGATATGACACACTTCCTCAGGTAATAATCTCTACAACGCCTCATTATAATCTCATTATATTTTAATTCAAAAATCAATCCATTTTCTGTTTCAATAACATTTTGTATTAACAGACATAAAAATGAAAATATCCTCCAGTAATAGATGACATTTTAAGTAGTTCTTTACAACACACCAGCCTATTGCAAGTCGCCTTTATCTCACAATAGTGTTTTGTGTATACACTCTCTTGAATAGTTTGGATCGTTACTTTTGATCACCACCGACCCTGTATGTTCTTTTCATTTTGCGATAGTATCAAGTATTTCTTTTAAAAAATCTTTGCTTTTGTGACGATTGAACCTGCCTGCACATGACAGGCTCATAAGGGCATGCAGATACCTACAATACATGTTGTGAGGTTAAACAAGAAATTTGCTTCATTAACACGTTTTTCTGTGTTACTAATATTTGTCCTAGTTCTTGTGAAGTAACATGTGGTGCGTGTGTTATCTATATTAATTCATGGCTCCCTATCTGGCTTATTGCACATAAACATAAATATTATTTTGCATATTCATTGTGTAATCTCACTTTTGTAATATAACATGTCACTACAAGTATATACAAATAATGTATGCAGTTTAATAACTGCTTTCTAGACATTTCTAGAGAAAATTGCTTGATTGCATTTCTTTAATCGTCATAAGATAACATTACCACAATGAACACTTTAAATATACCAAACTGAGTATTTAACTATATGTCTAGTGTCTAAATGCTTGCATTCGAATGTTTATAAATTGTAAATTGTTTTCGACATGCTTTTTATCAAAACGTCATTTTACCAGTAACCAGGCAGTTCTTTCTCACATCAAACGATAAACATATATTTATAGGATTTGTTCAAATTACATAGTCTGTGGTAATAGTTATGTGTGGCTTGGTTGTTTTAGAGAATGATAAATTTAGATTGTGGATTGTTTTCTCAATCTATAAAGTAAAATAAATCATCAAATTTCAAACGGTTTAACTTCAAATCAAGTTTATCATTTAATATATTCAAGTCTGTTGAAAGGTCTTTAAAGGGGCAGTAACACGTTTTTATAAAGTGAGGTCAGGAAAAGGAAAATTATTGGTTCCAATTGAAAGACAATGTATTTAAACTAAATTAGGCAGTAATAATATAAATATATAACGCAAAGTTACGCCATACGATTCCTTTTTCTTATACAAAATGAATTAAAGGTGTTCACACAAAATGGCCGCCAATGAATTTTAAGTGACTCTTCATACTTTGTTCTCTGACTATGGAAGATTGGCTTGTGTAATGAGATTTTTTACACTAGCAAGATAATACATTTAGCATTAACGTACAATAATCAGTGAAACATTTAAAATACAAAATTATCAAAAAATGTGCTACTGCCCCTTTAAAGGGCAGAAGTACGTTTAAAGAGAGAATTTCATGAAAATTCTTATGGTAGATATTAGTTTAAATCACATTCACTGTCTTAAGAGGGCCAAGCATCTTATTGTTCATTGCGATCATCGTAGAATAAATTATGGTATATAATGAACGTAGGTCAATACACTTAAAAGAAATACTAATACTAAAACATGAAGACTCAGGAATCTAAAGATGTTTTATTGTTGTTTTTCATCGCCGAGATCGACGAGTTAATATATCCACAATACACTTCCCTTGGTGTAGTCATCTGGTCGTGGGAATTGGTTAAAGGATTTCTGATACTCATTTCTTCCTTCTTTTTCGCCTGGAAGGAAATGGGCAGGTTAATTGTAAAACAAATAAATATTTTTTCATGAGGAATAAAAAAACTTACATAAAGCTTAAGTTGAAAGAATATGGTACACTTGGAACAGAGTATGTTCCATAAAATGTTCATTTGGCTTGAATAAAAGCCGAACAACCATAAACAATAATCACTAAACTTTGTAAAAATAGCCTCCTCACTTCAATATTAATGTATCTTAAATAAACAGCCTTGTCACTTTAATATTCATTTGGCTTAAATAAATAGCCTCGTCACTTTAATATTCATTTGGCTTAAATAAATAGCCTCGTCACTTTAATATTAATGTATCTTAAATAAACAGCCTCGTCACTTTAATATTCATTTGGCTTAAATAAATAGCCTCGTCACTTTAATATTCATTTGGCTTAAATAAAAAGCCTCGTCACTTTAATATTCATTTATCTTAAATAAATAGCCTCGTCACTTTAATATTCATTTAGCTTAAACAGATAGCCTCGTCACTTAAATATTCATTTAGCTTAAATAAATAGCCTCGTCACTTTAATATTCATTTTGCTTAAAAAAATAGCCTCGTCACTTTAATAGTCATTTGGCTTAAATAAATAGCCTCGTCACTTTAATATTCATTTAACTTAAATAAATAGCCTCATCACTTCAATATTCATTTAGCTTAAATAAATAGCCTCGTCACTTCAATATTCATTTAACTTAAATAAATAGCCTCCTCACTTAAATATTCACACCCGACGCAAATATATGACATTACGTGTCGTCAACAATGATTAAATAAATACCTTGTTATCTACATATCGAAACTAGTTTCAACATCCCACCGATTTACATGTACATGTATATTCACAATTAATAAACACAACAGGCCATTTTCTAGGTGCCTATTACAAGAAGTGTACCAAAATTATATTTGGCTTGCTGTGAGTGCCAAACATGACTACATATCGGGTTTTCTTTCACAATTCCGACTATGCCCTTCATATTGTAAATAACCGGATCCTCCGAAAGCAGGCCCTCTCGTTTAGAAACGCATGAGCAACTATTGGGGGGGGGACCAAATAGAAGCCAATGGGCTTCTTGATTGCAAAGTATCAGATGAAAGAAGCCCTCCCTTTTCTACAAAACTAATGAAATGTATTTCGGTATTTCTTAGATATTTGATATGAGTAGCATATCTATTTATGCTATTGAGTGTAAATCAATAATAACTTTGACACCTGAAGTAGATGCTCTGAAACATTACGCCACATTTCGTCAGTCAGATAAATTAATCCTTCTCCTGAAAATTATACCAAATATGACAATTCCGTTTAACTGCATTCTCTCCCCACAGAGGCAGACCAAGTCATGAAATGTTGGTACAGCCTACATGTATGTTCTATTACGCCGAAATCCTTGGCGGAAAGAAAATGCACCACAATCCATTTGAATTTCTTCAATGACAAATGACAACGCTTCTCGCATGGAAAGGGTGGTTTTAGAACAGCGTCGCACAACTAACTTTGATTGCCTCCAATCAGACATATCCAATTCTATCCCACAAAGTCGGCGTAATAGAACAGAGGCTGTATTAACATTTATTGACTTGATCTGCCTCTGTGGGGAGAGAATGGTGTAACTGTAACTTTAAACCAATTAGGAATGCAAGCCAACCATTTAGAATATATGTCCTGACGTTCATTTGGTCAAGAGGTCCTTGTTAAACCCTCAATTGTCCTTGGACTGCTTTAGTAAACCCCAGGTACTACTGGTGTTTTTAGCAATAACATTGTGTGTTGAGCAACGATAATTTCTCAACAAATAAACAATTGCATCATAGTTCGTCATATATCTCTGTGTATCACCTGGAGAAATAACGCTGTTTTTTTCGACAGTTTTAATGATTACTGAAATCAAATTAGTCTTTGATAGGAGCAGAAACAGGTAAGTTTACACCTATATACAATTCATTTATATAAATATATCATACACATTCAATATATGAATACTTACATAGCTGGTTGTTCTGTTGCATCAATGTCAATTTGACCTCCAGTTGTTGTCTCCTCGCTGGAGGATAAAAAGACAACATTTGAATAAAAACATGACTCCGTACTGTTCATGTTGTCTTCTTAGGTAAAGCAAAATTCAATAAAGCATTATTGATAAACCTTTCACTATTCAAAATTAGTTGTCAAAATGATGCGGTATACTTATAAGTTGATTGTGGCACGAGTGAACTCCTGTAGTTAGAAATGTACTTAATTGAAATTAAACTTTCATGAAACAGTTTCTTTCCATGTTACTCATGATCTTCATGAAGGATTTATATATTGCAGAGAAAGCCTTTGTTACTATTTGAAGTCACGTTTTCACTACGACTCAAATTATCCCAGCTTATCACGAAAGGGAAATATTTCCCAATCAATAAAATAATTTATTTATGTTGTCAATTCATAATTACCAACATTCCTCTAAAGCATGCAATTCATGGAAAATGTTTTGCTTGCAATAAGGTCTCAGTATCACAGAAGATGCTTTGTAAATCGTTCGTTATAATCACCTATATTTTGTATCATTTTCATACACAAATTGTATTGTCCATAATTTTTTTAAACAGTTTTTGCACACAACTAGTTAATAGTGTTGGTGCTATCTTTACAAATTTCTCACAGATCATTTATAATCATCTGTTAAAATCTATGGATATTGCGAATTAAGGATGAACAAGACTTTATTCATAAACTGATTGTTCGTTAAGTATAAAACAATCACAAACAATATTGTAAAAAGTTATTCAAGATAAACATCAACTTTAATCTTACTCAGTTACTGCTGCAGCAGTGGTTGTAGTCCTGGTTGTACGATTCAAAATTACAAATGGAATAGTGTGATTTATTTATCAATCGATTATGGCACAACCGATCACTTCCAGTGGTTCAAAATATACAACAGCATTATTCTTACTCAGGTACTGGTCCTTCAGTTGTTGTAGTCGTGGCTGGTCCCTGTGTTAGTTCAATATCAATCTGACCATCGGTTGTTGTCTCCTCACTGGTGGATTGAAAGACAACATTTGATTAAGAAAATACATTAACGATTCAAGACTGTACATGGTTTCTTCTAAGCTAAATCATAATTCAGTATAGCATCAATAATATATCGTTTCACGATTCAAAATTACTACTGAAATGATGTGGTTTATTTATTAATTGATTATGGCACGACCGATCACTTCCAGTGGTTCAAAATATACAACAGCATTATTCTTACTCAGGTACTGGTCCTTCAGTTGTTGTAGTCTGGGCTGTTGACTCGCTGGAAGCAGAATAATACAACATTTGACTTTAAACGCTCTAAAAAAATAATATTTGAAGGTAAAGATTTTCTGCAACTGAGAATGCATGAGGAGAAGTGGAATTGACAAAAGTCAAGGTTCATGGAAACATAATGATAATTATTCGTTAAGCTACGACTCCCAATACATTATCAATCTTGATACCTTGTATTGAAACCAAACCAATGGAAATTTAGATTTTATCACTAACGTATCATAACTGGCCCCAATAATACCAATTGTGTGAATTTGGTCCTCATTTATCGGAAATGTAACGTTAAGCTTCACCAATCATGTAATAGATTAGTTTCCACAAGTGCTATCTAAATCCTACATAGACTGCCTTAAGGTTGAAACATAGACTGCCTTAAGGTTGATGAAACATTCTCTTTCCGAATTACTCATGCCCTTCATGAATTTCTTACATCATGCAGAAGACGTCCTTTAAACTTTGTAAAGCACCGTTTCCATTACGACCCGAATTATCCCTGCTCATAAGAAAGGAATTTATTTCCAAATTGATAACATATGTAGTCAAGTCATAATTACTTCTTGAAATAGGCAAATATTTCCAAGTGAATTCTGCAGCATTCCTCTAAGGTGTGTCATTCATGGAAAACGTTTTGCTTGCTATAAGGTTTTCATGAATCATCTCAGAATTTCAGTGTCACAGATGCCTTGTAAATAAATCATTCGATAATATTTCCTATATTTTGAGACATTTTTATAAACAAATGATATTGTCTATAAAGTTTCTATCTATTGATATCACGAAATAAGGACGAAACAAAAACTTATAATTCAACTGATTGTTCGTTACCTATTCATGAATAATTAAATTAATCTTACTTAGTTACTGCTGCAGCAGTGGTTGTAGTCGAAGCTGGTCCCTGTGTTAGTTCAATATCAATCTGACCATCGGTTGTTGTCTCCTCACTGGTGGATTGAAAGACAACATTTGATTAAGAAAATACATTAACGATTCAAGACTGTACATGGTTTCTTCTAAGCTAAATCATAATTCAGTATAGCATCAATAATATATCGTTTCACGATTCAAAATTACTACTGAAATGATGTGGTTTATTTATTAATTGATTATGGCACGACCGATCACTTCCAGTGGTTCAAAATATACAACAGCATTATTCTTACTCAGGTACTGGTCCTTCAGTTGTTGTAGTCTGGGCTGTTGACTCGCTGGAAGCAGAATAATACAACATTTGACTTTAAACGCTCTAAAAAAATAATATTTGGAGGTAAAGATGTTCTGCAATGGAGAATGCATGAGGAGAAGTGGAATTGACAAAAGTCAAGGTTCATGGAAACATAATGATAATTATTCGTTAAGCTACGACTCCCAATGCATCAATCTTGATACCTTGTATTGAAACCAAACCAAAGGATATTTAGATTTTATCACTAACTTATCATAACTGGCCCCAATAATACCAATAATGTGAATTTGGTCCTCATGTATCGGAAATGTAACGTTAAGCTTCACCAATCATGTAATTGATTAGTTTCCACAAGTGCTATCTAAATCCTACATAGACTGTCTTAAGGTTGAAACATAGACTGCCTTAAGGTTGATGAAACATTCTCTTTCCGAATTACTCATGCCCTTCATGAATTTCTTATATCATGCAGAAGACATCCTTTAAACTTTGTAAAGCACCGTTTCCATTACGACCCGAATTATCCCTGCTCATAAGAAAGGAATGTATTTCCAAATTGATAACATATGTAGTCAAGTCATAATTACTTCTTGAAATAGGCAAATATTTCCAAGTGAATTCTGCAGCATTCCTCTAAGGTGTGTCATTCATGGAAAACGTTTTGCTTGCTATAAGGTTTTCATGAATCATCTAAGAATTTCAGTGTCACAGATGCCTTGTAAACAAATCATTCGATAATATTTCCTATATTTTGAGACATTTTTATAAACAAATGATATTGTCTATAAAGTTTCTATCTATTGATATCACGAAATAAGGACGAAACAAAAACTTATAATTCAACTGATTGTTCGTTACCTATTCATGAATTAATTAAATGAATCTTACTTAGTTACTGCTGCAGCAGTGGTTGTAGTCGACGCTGGTCCCTGTGTTAGTTCAATATCAATCTGACCATCGGTTGTTGTCTCCTCACTGGTGGATTGAAAGACAACATTTGATTTAGAAAATACATTAACGATTCAAGACTGTGCATTTTTTCTTCAAAGCTAAATCAATATTCAGTATAGCATCAATAATATACCGTTTCACGATTCAAAATTACTACTGAAATGATGTGGTTTATTTATTAATTGATTATGGCACGACCGACCACTTCCAGTGGTTCAAAATATACAACAGCATTATTCTTACTCAGGTACTGGTCCTTCAGTTGTTGTAGTCTGGGCTGTTGACTCACTGGAAGCAGAAAAACACAACATTTGATTTTTAAGGGGCAGTAGCACGTTTTTTGATAATTTATATTTTAAATTTGTCACTGATAATTGTGAGGAAATACTAAATGTATTATTTTGACATTGTCAAAAATCTCAATACACAAACCAATCAACCATAGTCAGAGGACAAAGTATGAAGTTTCACATGAAATCCATTGGCGGCCATTTTGTGTGAACACCTTTAAATCATTGTGTGTAAGAAACGGGAATCGCATGGCTAAACTTAACGTTATATATTTGAATTATTACTGCTTCATTCAGTTTAAATATATTGTCTTTCAATTGGAAACATTAATTTTCATTTACCTGACATCACATTATACCCCCCCCCCTAAAAACGTGCTACTGCCCCTTTAAACGCTCTAAAAAAATAATATTTGAAGGTTAAGATTTTCTGCTATGGAGAATGCATGAGGAGAAGTGGAATTGACAAAAGTCAAGGTTCATAGAAACATAATGATAATTATTCGTTAAGCTACGACTCCCAATGCATTATCAATCTTGATACCTTGTATTGAAACCAAACCAATGGAAATTTAGATTTTATCACTAACTTATCATAACTGGCCTAGATAATATTAATTGTGTGAATTTGGTCCTCATTTATCTGATATGTAACGTTAAGCTTCACCAATCATGTAATATATTAGTTTCCAGAAGTGGTATCTAAATCCTACATAGACTGCCTTAAAGTTGAAACATAGACTGCCTTAAGGTTGATGAAACATTCTCTTTCCGAATTACTCATGCCCTTCATGAATTTCTTATATCATGCAGAAGACATCCTTTAAACTTTGTAAAGCACCGTTTCCATTACGACCCGAATTATCCCTGCTCATAAGAAAGGAATGTATTTCCAAATTGATAACATATGTAGTCAAGTCATAATTACTTCTTGAAATAGGCAAATATTTCCAAGTGAATTCTGCAGCATTCCTCTAAGGTGTGTCATTCATGGAAAACGTTTTGCTTGCTATAAGGTTTTCATGAATCATCTAAGAATTCCAGTGTCACAGATGCCTTGTTAATAAATCATTCGATAATATTTCCTATATTTTGAGACATTTTTATAAACAAATGTTATTGTCTATAAAGTTTCTATCTATTGATATCACGAAATAAGGACGAAACAAAAACTTATAATTCAACTGATTGTTCGTTACCTATTCATGAATTAATTAAATTAATCTTACTTAGTTACTGCTGCAGCAGTGGTTGTAGTCGAAGCTGGTCCCTGTGTTAGTTCAATATCAATCTGACCATCGGTTGTTGTCTCCTCACTGGTGGATTGAAAGACAACATTGGATTGAGAAAATACATTAACGATTCAAGACTGTACATGGTTTCTTTTAAGCTAAATCATAATTCAGTATAGCATCAATAATATATCGTTTCACGATTCAAAATTACTAATGAAATGATGTGGTTTATTTATTAATTGATTATGGCATGACCGATCACTTCCAGTGGTTCAAAATATCCAACAGCATTATTCTTACTCAGGTACTGGTCCTTCAGTTGTTGTAGTCTGGGCTATTGACTCGCTGGAAGCAGAAAATACAACATTTGACTTTAAACGCTCTAAAAAAATAATATTTGAAGGTAAAGATTTTCTGCTATGGAGAATGCATGAGGAGAAGTGGAATTGACAAAAGTCAAGGTTCATGGAAACATAATGATAATTATTCGTTGAGGTACGACTCCCAATGCATTATCAATCTTGATACCTTGTATTGAAACCAAACCAATGGAAATTTAGATTTTATCACTAACTTATCATAACTGGCCCCAATAATACCAATTATGTGAATTTGGTCCTCATTTATCGGATATGTAACGTTAAGCTTCACCAATCATGTAATAGATTAGTTTCCACAAGTGCTATCTAAATCCTACATAGACTGTCTTAAGGTTGAAACATAGACTGCCTTAAGGTTGATGAAACATTCTATTTCCGAATTACTCATGCCCTTCAGGAATTTCTTATATTATGCAGAAGACATCCTTTAAACTTTGTAAAGCACCGTTTCCATTACGACCCGAATTATCCCTGCTCATAAGAAAGGAATGTATTTCAAATTGATAACATATGTAGTCAAGTCATAATTACTTCTTGAAATAGGCAAATATTTCCAAGTGAATTCTGCAGCATTCCTCTAAGGTGTGTCATTCATGGAAAACGTTTTGCTTGCTATAAGGTTTTCATGAATCATCTCAGAATTTCAGTGTCACAGATGCCTTGTAAATAAATCATTCGATAATATTTGCTTTATTTGGAGACATTTTTATAAACAAATTATATTGTCTATAAAGTTTCTATCTATTGATATCACGAAATAAGGACGAAACAAAAACTTATAATTCAACTGATTGTTCGTTACCTTTTCATGAATTAATTAAATTAATCTTACTTAGTTACTGCTGCAGCAGTGGTTGTAGTCGAAGCTGGTCCCTGTGTTAGTTCAATATCAATCTGACCATCGGTTGTTGTCTCCTCACTGGTGGATTGAAAGACAACATTTGATTGAGAAAATACATTAACGATTCAAGACTGTACATGTTTTCTTCTTAGCTAAATCAATATTCAGTATAGCATCAATAATATACCGTTTCACGATTCAAAATTACTACTGAAATGATGTGGTTTATTTATTAATTGATTATGGCACGACCGATCACTTCCAGTGGTTCAAAATATACAACAGCATTATTCTTACTCAGGTACTGGTCCTTCAGTTGTTGTAGTCTGGGCTATTGACTCGCTGGAAGCAGAAAATACAACATTTGACTTTAAACGCTCTAACAAAATAATATTTGAAGGTAAAGATTTTCTGCTATGGAGAATGCATGAGGAGAAGTGGAATTGAAAAAAGTCAAGGTTCATGGAAACATAATGATAATTATTCGTTAAGGTACGACTCCCAATGCATTATCACTCTTGATTCCTTGTTTTGAAACCAAACCAATGGAAATCTAGATTTTATTACTAACTTATCATAACTGGCCCCAATAATACCAATTATGTGAATTTGGTCCTCATTTATCGGATATGTAACGTTAAGCTTCACCAATCATGTAAAAGATTAGTTTCCACAAGTGCTATCTAAATCCTACATAGACTGTCTTAAGGTTGAAACATAGACTGCCTTAAGGTTGATGAAACATTCTCTTTCCGAATTACTCATGCCCTTCATGAATTTCTTTTATCATGCAGAAGACATCCTTTAAACTTTGTAAGCACCGTTTCCATTACGACCCGAATTATCCCTGCTCATAAGAAAGGAATTATTTCCAAATTGATAACATATGTAGTCAAGTCATAATTACTTCTTGAAATAGGCAAATATTTCCAAGTGAATTCTGCAGCATTCCTCTAAGGTGTGTCATTCATGGAAAACGTTTTGCTTGCTATAAG
Source organism: Steromphala cineraria (assembly GCA_916613615.1). Lineage (NCBI taxonomy): Eukaryota > Metazoa > Mollusca > Gastropoda > Trochida > Trochidae > Steromphala > Steromphala cineraria. Next base: position 26,893,366 of record OU744735.1, on the reverse strand, counting down.
GTTTTCATGAATCATCTCAGAATTTCAGTGTCACAGATGCCTTGTAAATAAATCATTCGATAATATTTGCTTTATTTGGAGACATTTTTATAAACAAATTATATTGTCTATAAAGTTTCTATCTATTGATATCACGAAATAAGGACGAAACAAAAACTTATAATTCAACTGATTGTTCGTTACCTTTTCATGAATTAATTAAATTAATCTTACTTAGTTACTGCTGCAGCAGTGGTTGTAGTCGAAGCTGGTCCCTGTGTTAGTTCAATATCAATCTGACCATCGGTTGTTGTCTCCTCACTGGTGGATTGAAAGACAACATTTGATTGAGAAAATACATTAACGATTCAAGACTGTACATGTTTTCTTCTTAGCTAAATCAATATTCAGTATAGCATCAATAATATACCGTTTCACGATTCAAAATTACTACTGAAATGATGTGGTTTATTTATTAATTGATTATGGCACGACCGATCAATTCCAGTGGTTCAAAATATACAACAGCATTATTCTTACTCAGGTACTGGTCCTTCAGTTGTTGTAGTCTGGGCTATTGACTCGCTGGAAGCAGAAAATACAACATTTGACTTTAAACGCTCTAACAAAATAATATTTGAAGGTAAAGATTTTCTGCTATGGAGAATGCATGAGGAGAAGTGGAATTGAAAAAAGTCAAGGTTCATGGAAACATAATGATAATTATTCGTTAAGGTACGACTCCCAATGCATTATCACTCTTGATTCCTTGTTTTGAAACCAAACCAATGGAAATCTAGATTTTATTACTAACTTATCATAACTGGCCCCAATAATACCAATTATGTGAATTTGGTCCTCATTTATCGGATATGTAACGTTAAGCTTCACCAATCATGTAAAAGATTAGTTTCCACAAGTGCTATCTAAATCCTACATAGACTGTCTTAAGGTTGAAACATAGACTGCCTTAAGGTTGATGAAACATTCTCTTTCCGAATTACTCATGCCCTTCATGAATTTCTTATATCATGCAGAAGACATCCTTTAAACTTTGTAAGCACCGTTTCCATTACGACCCGAATTATCCCTGCTCATAAGAAAGGAATTTATTTCCAAATTGATAACATATGTAGTCAAGTCATAATTACTTCTTGAAATAGGCAAATATTTCCAAGTGAATTCTGCAGCATTCCTCTAAGGTGTGTCATTCATGGAAAACGTTTTGCTTGCTATAAGGTTTTCATGAATCATCTCAGAATTTCAGTGTCACAGATGCCTTGTAAATAAATCATTCGATAATATTTGCTTTATTTGGAGACATTTTTATAAACAAATTATATTGTCTATAAAGTTTCTATCTATTGATATCACGAAATAATGACGAAACAAAAACTTATAATTCAACTGATTGTTCGTTACCTATTCATGAATTAATTAAATTAATCTTACTTAGTTACTGCTGCAGCAGTGGTTGTAGTCGAAGCTGGTCCCTGTGTTAGTTCAATATCAATCTGACCATCGGTTGTTGTCTCCTCACTGGTGGATTGAAAGACAACATTTGATTAAGAAAATACATTAACGATTCAAGACTGTACATGGTTTCTTCTAAGCTAAATCATTATTCAGTATAGCATCAATAATATATCGTTTCACGATTCAAAATTACTACTGAAATGATGTGGTTTATTTATTAATTGATTATGGCACGACCGATCACTTCCAGTGGTTCAAAATATCCAACAGCATTATTCTTACTCAGGTACTGGTCCTTCAGTTGTTGTAGTCTGGGCTGTTGACTCACTGGAAGCAGAAAATTACAACATTTGATTTTTAAGGGGCAGTAGCACGTTTTTTGATAATTTATTTTTTAAATTTTTCACTGAAAATTGTGAGGAAATACTAAATGTATTATTTTGACATTGTCAAAAATCTCAATACACAAACCAATCAACCATAGTCAGAGGACAAAGTATGAAGTTTCACATGAAATCCATTGGCGGCCATTTTGTGTGAACACCTTTAAATCATTGTGTGTAAGAAACGGGAATGGCATGGCTAAACTTAACTTTATATATTTGAATTATTACTGCTTCATTAAGTTTAAATACATTGTCTTTCAATTGGAAACATTAATTTTCATTTACCTGACATCACCTTATACCCCCCCCCCCCCCCTAAAAACGTGCTACTGCCCCTTTAAACGCTCTAAAAAAATAATATTTGAAGGTTAAGATTTTCTGCAATGGAGAATGCATGAGGAGAAGTGGAATTGACAAAAGTCAAGGTTCATAGAAACATAATGATAATTATTCGTTAAGCTACGACTCCCAATGCATTATCAATCTTGACACCTTGTATTGAAACCAAACCAATGGAAATTTAGATTTTATCACTAACTTATCATAACTGGCCCCAATAATACCAATTATGTGAATTTGGTCCTCATTTATCGGATATGTAACGTTAAGCTTCACCAATCATGTAATAGATTAGTTTCCACAAGTGCTATCTAAATCCTACATAGACTGCCTTAAGGTTGAAACATAGACTGCCTTAAGGTTGATGAAACATTCTCTTTCCGAATTACTCATGCCCTTCATGAATTTCTTATATCATGCAGAAGACATCCTTTAAACTTTGTAAAGCACCGTTTCCATTACGACCCGAATTATCCCTGCTCATAAGAAAGGAATGTATTTCCAAATTGATAACATATGTAGTCAAGTCATAATTAAATTCTTGAGAGGCATATAGAAGTTGGTAGTTAATATGACAAAGAGTAGGATGGATTACAACTTCTTTATTGTATTTGCATACGACGTTTCAAGGCAACTCCGTGCCCCTTCATCAGGTAAGTGACAATGACAGTTACAAGCAGAATATATAGTATATATGTACAAGAAGGCAGTTAATCAGATGGACATACATGTATCGAAAATTAATAGACATTGACAATGAGTGTAATATATGTGTTTACATAGTGGCTTACAGTGTTTATACAACTGATAGAATTACATAGGGTGAGTGGAAGCCAGCACTGAAACTACTGTTGATCAATGCACCATGCGTTGGGTAAGAAAACACCTTGATCACGATTAATCTGGGGGCTGCATCGTTTAATGAATATACTTTCCATCAGCTTTCGTTTGCGCCAGTCTTTGATGTTGGTAGCCAAAATTTGGGTTTGTTGCCAATCAATGATGTGGTTTGGGTGTCTAATCAAATGTTCAGAAACAGCTGATTTCATGTCTACGTTGTTGACAGAAGCTTTGTGTTCTTTTATTCGGGTAGCAATTGGTCTGCCAGTTTCACCTATGTATGAGTGTCCACATGCACAGCTTATCTTATAAACACATCCTCTAGGATTTGGAGGAGCTTGGCTTGTGCCCCGGCCATTGGCTTTGATGATGGTTTTCAGAGTTCTGCCTGATGTGAAGGTGGTGTCTATGCTGGCTGTTTTCTTAAGAAGTCTGCTAATCTGGTGACTAACAGGTCCAACGTAAGGGATATTCACACGAATAGGGGGGGGGGGGGGCTCAGGCTTCGTGTGCTGCTGATCTTGCTGATGAAGTGTTTTGCGGATGGTGTTTTCAACAAGATGTCTAGGGTAACCGTTGAGATTTATAAATGTTGTTCTGAGGTGGTTGAGTTCATGCTGTAGTAGATCAGGACTGCAGATGTTTTTGGCACGACGGGTGAGGGTGGCGACAATAGCTCTCTTAATCTGCGGATGATGGTTTGAGTGATGGTTGATGTACTGGTCAGTGTGGGTTGGTTTGCGGTAGACTGATGTTTGAAGCTGATTGTCAGAGTTCTGAATAGAGATGTCAAGGAAGGGGAGGCGTTTCTCATCTTCAGTTTCCATGGTGAACTGGATTCTCTGGTGTTGGTTGTTAAGGTGAGAAAGCAGAATTGATGGATCGTGGTTCTCGTTGATGATGGTAAAGACATCATCTACTATCCTATACCAACAAAGTGGTTGGAAGGGTGACGTGAAGAGGGCAGATTCTTCAAACTGTGTCATGAATATCTCAGTTATCAGTGGTGAGAGTGGGGAGCCCATAGGCAGTCCATGAATTTGTTGGTAGATTTGGTCTTGCCAAGTGAAGTAAGATGTCTCAAAGCATTTAGAGGCGAGGCTGATGATGCTGTCGATGGAGAGTTTAGTGTCCAATTTATCTATGCAGGTTTGTAATCTGGTACGCAGTGCATGTAAGGCTTCATCAAGTGGAATGTTTGTAAAGAGGTCAACCACATCGTAGCTGACCATGGTGCCGGTAGTGTCAGAGTCCTTTAGTTTGGTAACAAAGGCAGAAGAGTCACTAATGAAGGATTTACCTTCTTTGCCTAAGGGAGCCAACAAAGTGGATAGGAACTGGGCAGTATTGTAGTACACTGAACCTCTGGACCACACAAGTAATCTGATTTTGACAGGAGATTTGTGAATCTTAATGGTGGCACGGGCGTAGGGAGCTTGAGAGTTTATGGGATTCAACTTGTTGTAGATAGTGTCATCTATCTCTCGGTTGTCATGGAGGGTTTTCAGTGTCTTCTTATGTTGGCGTTCTAGTTTTGCTGTTGGGTCCTTTGTCAAGGGTTTGTAAGTAGAGCTGTCACTCAAGGTGTTGTTGACTAAGGATAGGAATTCTGGGGTATCTATAACCACTGCTGCCTTTCCTTTATCTGCTTCAGTGATGGTGATGTCAGGGTCTTTACGAAGTTCAGTGATAGCGAGGCGTTCTTCTTTCGTGAGGTTGCATCTCACATGTGGTTGTTTTTGGAGGAGGGAGGAGATCTGATGGCGCAGGTAGTCTACATTGCCATTGGGTGCAAGTTGTTGGAGGCCACTCTCTATGCTTGCGATGAAGTCATCAGGTTTAGAGATTTTGGATGTGGGGATGTATTTAAGTCCTTTAGACAGCAGGGAGGTTTGGGGTTTACTCAAGGGTTTACTACTCAGGTTCACAACAGTCTTCTTTACATAACTGTCCAAAGTTATGTTGGTTTTGATGGATGACGTGGAAGAAGGCTTCTGACTTTTCAAGTTGTTGAATTTAGCAGTTTGGCGTTTCTTTATCTTCTCATCTAGGTTGGAATTGTTCGAAATGTTAAGGGTGGAAACCTTATCATAGATTTCAGTGTCTAGGATGGATTCAAGGCGTGAGGTTGATTTCTGCAGGTCATTCTCAAGGAAGGCTTTCTTACGTCTCAGTTGTTGAAGTTGATGTTTCAGTATGCGGGTGCTTGCTTGATGTAGGATCTTGTTGATTGCTGGACTGGGTGGCACAACTGGAGATTTGAGTCTGAGTCCATTAGGAATTATATTGTTGTCACGACATCTGAGTAGAAAAGTGAGGCTGTTCTTTGTTTTAACAAATTTGGAGTTGATGTTTGAGTTGCGGTTGAGGATTCGGACAGCTTCATCTCCATGTAGATGACGGATCAAATTCTTGAGAGGCATATAGAAGTTGGTAGTTAATATGACAAAGAGTAGGATGGATTACAACTTCTTTATTATATTTGTATATATAGAATAGAATATATAGTATATATGTACAAGAAGGCAGTTAATCAGATGGACATACGTGTATCTAAAATTAATAGACATTGACAATGAGTGTAATATATGTGTTTACATAGTGGCTTACAGTGTTTATACAACTGATAGAATTACATAGAGTGAGTGGAAGCCAGCACTGAAACTACTGTTGATCAATGCACCATGCGTTGGGTAAGAAAACACCTTGATCACGATTAATCTGGGGGCTGCATCGTTTAATGAATATACTTTCCTTCTTGTACATTTATACTATATATTCTGCTTGTAACTGTCATTGTCACTTACCTGATGAAGGGGCACGGAGTTGCCTTGAAACGTCGTATGCAAATACAATAAAGAAGTTGTAATCCATCCTACTCTTTGTCATAGTCATAATTACTTCTTGAAATAGGCAAATATTTCCAAGTGAATTCTGCAGCATTCCTCTAAGGTGTGTCATTCATGGAAAAGTTTTGCTTGCTATAAGGTTTTCATGAATCATCTAAGAATTTCAGTGTCACAGATGCCTTGTAAACAAATCATTCGATAATATTTCCTATATTTTGAGACATTTTTATAAACAAATGATATTGTCTATAAAGTTTCTATCTATTGATATCACGAAATAAGGACGAAACAAAAACTTATAATTCAACTGATTGTTCGTTACCTATTCATGAATTAATTAAATGAATCTTACTTAGTTACTGCTGCAGCAGTGGTTGTAGTCGACGCTGGTCCCTGTGTTAGTTCAATATCAATCTGACCATCGGTTGTTGTCTCCTCACTGGTGGATTGAAAGACAACATTTCATTTAGAAAATACATTAACGATTCAAGACTGTACATGTTTTCTTCTAAGCTAAATCAATATTCAGTATAGCATCAATAATATACCGTTTCACGATTCAAATTTACTAATGAAATGATGTGGTTTATTTATTATTTGATTATGGCATGACCAATCACTTCCAGTGGTTCAAAATATACAACAGCATTATTCTTACTCAGGTACTGGTCCTTCAGTTGTTGTAGTCTGGGCTGTTGACTCGCTGGAAGCAAAAAAATACAACATTTGACTTTGAACGCTCTATAAAATAATATTTGAAGGTTAAGATTTTCTGCAATGGAGAATGCATGAGGAGAAGTGGAATTGAAAAAAGTCAAGGTTCATGGAAACATAATGATAATTATTCGTTAAGGTACGACTCCCAATGCATTATCACTCTTGATTCCTTGTTTTGAAACCAAACCAATGGAAATCTAGATTTTATTACTAACTTATCATAACTGGCCCCAATAATACCAATTATGTGAATTTGGTCCTCATTTATCGGATATGTAACGTTAAGCTTCACCAATCATGTAAAAGATTAGTTTCCACAAGTGCTATCTAAATCCTACATAGACTGCCTTAAGGTTGAAACATAGACTGCCTTAAGGTTGATGAAACATTCTCTTTCCGAATTATTCATGCCCTTCATGAATTTCTTATATCATGCAGAAGACATCCTTTAATCTTTGTAAAGCACCGTTTCCATTACGACCCGAATTATCCCTGCTCATAAGAAAGGAATGTATTTCAAATTGATAACATATGTAGTCAAGTCATAATTACTTCTTGAAATAAGCAAATATTTCCAAGTGAATTCTGCAGCATGTCCTCTAAGGTGTGTCATTCATGGAAAAGGTTTTGCTTGCTATAAGGTTTTCATGAATCATCTAAGAATTTCAGTGTCACAGATGCCTTGTAAACAAATCATTCGATAATATTTCCTATATTTTGAGACATTTTTATAAACAAATGATATTGTCTATAAAGTTTCTATCTATTGATATCACGAAATAAGGACGAAACAAAAACTTATAATTCAACTGATTGTTTCTTTACCTATTCATGAATTAATTAAATTAATCTTACTTAGTTACTGCTGCAGCAGTGGTTGTAGTCGAAGCTGGTCCCTGTGTTAGTTCAATATCAATCTGACCATCGGTTGTTGTCTCCTCACTGGTGGATTGAAAGACAACATTTGATTGAGAAAATACATTAACGATTCAAGACTGTACATGGTTTCTTTTAAGCTAAATCATAATTCAGTATAGCATCAATAATATATCGTTTCACGATTCAAAATTACTAATGAAATGATGTGGTTTATTTATTAATTGATTATGGCACGACCGATCACTTCCAGTGGTTCAAAATATACAACAGCATTATTCTTACTCAGGTACTGGTCCTTCAGTTGTTGTAGTCTGGGCTGTTGACTCGCTGGAAGCAGAAAATACAACATTTCACTTTAAACGCTCTAAAAAATAATATTTGAAGGTAAAGATTTTCTGCAATGGAGAATGCATGAGGAGAAGTGGAATTGACAAAAGTCAAGGTTCATGGAAACATAATGATAATTATTCGTTAAGCTACGACTCCCAATGCATCAATCTTGATACCTTGTATTGAAACCAAACCAATGGAAATTTAGATTTTATCACTAACTTATCATAACTGGCCCCAATAATACCAATTATGTGAATTTGGTCCTCATTTATCGGATATGTAACGTTAAGCTTCACCAATCATGTAATAGATTAGTTTCCACAAGTGCTATCTAAATCCTACATAGACTGCCTTAAGGTTGAAACATAGACTGCCTTAAGGTTGATGAAACATTCTCTTTCCGAATTACTCATGCCCTTCATGAATTTCTTATATCATGCAGAAGACATCCTTTAAACTTTGTAAAGCACCGTTTCCTTTTCGACTCGAATTATCCCTGCTCATTAGAAAGGAATTTATTTCTAAAATTGATAACATATGTAGTCAAGTCATAATTACTTCTTGAAATAGGCAAATATTTCCAAGTGAATTCTGCAGCATTCCTCTAAGGTGTGTCATTCATGGAAAACGTTTTGCTTGCTATAAGGTTTTCATGAATCATCTCAGAATTTCAGTGTCACAGATGCCTTGTAAATAAATCATTCGATAATATTTCCTTTATTTTGAGACATTTTTATAAACAAATTATATTGTCTATAAAGTTTCTATCTATTGATATCACGAAATAATGACGAAACAAAAACTTATAATTCAACTGATTGTTCGTTAACTTTTCATGAATTAATTAAATTAATCTTACTTAGTTACTGCTGCAGCAGTGGTTGTAGTCGAAGCTGGTCCCTGTGTTAGTTCAATATCAATCTGACCATCGGTTGTTGTCTCCTCACTGGTGGATTGAAAGACAACATTTGATTTAGAAAATACATTAACGATTCAAGACTGTACATGTTTTCTTCTAAGCTAAATCAATATTCAGTATAGCATCAATAATATATCGTTTCACGATTCAAAATTACTACTGAAATGATGTGGTTTATTTATTAATTGATTATGGCACGACCGATCACTTCCAGTGGTTCAAAATATACAACAGCATTATTCTTACTCAGGTACTGGTCCTTCAGTTGTTGTAGTCTGGGCTGTTGACTCACTGGAAGCAGAAAAATACAACATTTGACTTTAAAGGGGCAGTAGCACGTTTTTTGATAATTTTGTATGTAAAACTTTTCACTTATCATTGTAAGGTAATACTAAATGTATTATTTTGACATTGTCAAAAATCTCATTACACAAACCAATCATCCATAGCCAGAGGACAAAGTATGAAATTTCACATGAATTCCATTGGCGGCCATTTTGTGTGAACACCTTTAATTCATTGTGTGTAAGAAACGGGAATGGCATGGCTAAACTTAACGTTATATATTTGAATTATTACTGCTTCATTTAGTTTAAATACATTGTCTTTCAATTGGAAACATTAATTTTCATTTACCTGACATCACCTTATATCCCCCCTAAAAACATGCTACTGCCCCTTTAAACGCTCTAAAATATAATATTTGAAGGTAAAGATGTTCTGCAATGGAGAATGCATGAAGAGAAGTGGAATTGACAAAAGTCAAGGTTCATGGAAACATAATGATAATTATTCATTAAGCTACGACTCCTAATGCATTATCAATCTTGATACCTTGTATTGAAACCAAACCAATGGAAATTTAGATTTTATCACTAACTTATCATAACTGGCCAAGATAATATTAATTGTGTGAATTTGGTCCTCATTTATCTGATATGTAACGTTAAGCTTCACCAATGATGTACTAGATTAGTTTCCACAAGTGCTATCTAAATCCTACATAGACTGCCTTAAGGTTGAAACATAGACTGCCTTAAGGTTGATGAAACAGTCTCTTTCCGAATTACTCATGCCCTTCATGAATTTCTTATATCATGCAGAAGACATCCTTTAAACTTTGTAAAACACCGTTTCCATTACGACCAGAATTATCCCTGCTCATAAGAAAGGAATTTATTTCCAAATTGATAACATATGTAGTCAAGTCATAATTACTTCTTGAAATAAGCAAATATTTCCAAGTGAATTCTGCAGCATTCCTCTAAGGTGTGTCATTCATGGAAAACGTTTTGCTTGCTATAAGGTTTTCATGAATCATCTAAGAATTCCAGTGTCACAGATGCCTTGTAAATAAATCATTCGATAATATTTCCTATATTTTGAGACATTTTTATAAACAAATTATATTGTCTATAAAGTTTCTATCTATTGATATCACGAAACAAGGACGAAACAAAAACTGATAATTCAACTGATTGTTCGTTACCTATTCATGAATAATTAAATTAATCTTACTTAGTTACTGCTGCAGCAGTTGTTGTAGTCGTGGCTGGTCCCTGTGTTAGTTCAATATCAATCTGACCATCGGTTGTTGTCTCCTCACTGGTGGATTGAAAGACAACATTGGATTGAGAAAATACTTTAACGATTCAAGACTGTACATGTTTTCTTCTAAGCTAAATCAATATTCAGTATAGCATCAATAATATATCGTTTCACGATTCAAAATTACTACTGAAATGATGTGGTTTATTTATTAATTGATTATGGCACGACCGATCACTTCCAGTGGTTCAAAATATCCAACAGCATTATTCTTACTCAGGTACTGGTCCTTCAGTTGTTGTAGTCTGGGCTGTTGTCGTCTCGCTGGAAGCAGAAAAATACAACATTTGACTTTAAACGCTCTAAAAAATAATATTTGAAGGTAAAGATTTTCTGCAATGGAGAATGCATGAGGAGAAGTGGAATTGACAATCATGGAAACATAATGATAATTATTCGTTAAGCTACGACTCCCAATGCATTATCAATCTTGATACCTTGTATTGAAACCAAACCAATGGAAATTTAGATGTTATCACTAACTTATCATAACTGGCCCCAATAATACCAATTGTGTGAATTTGGTCCTCATTTATCGGATATGTAACGTTAAGCTTCACCAATCATGTACTAGATTAGTTTCCACAAGTGCTATCTAAATCCTACATAGACTGCCTTAAGGTTGAAACATAGACTGCCGTAAAGGGGCAGTAGCACGTTTTTTGACAATTTTATATTTTCAAGTTTTCACTGATAACTATAAGTTAATGCTAAATGTATTACTTTGATTGTATCATAAATCTCATAGCACAAACCAATCATCCGTAGTCAGAGAACAAAGTATGAGGATTCACATAAAATCCATTGGCAGCCATTTTTGTGTGAACACCTTTAATTCATTTTGTGTAAGAAAAGGAATCGCATGGCTTAACTTTGTATTTTATATTTTGTTTATTACTGCTCCATTTAGTTTTTATACATTGTCTAAAGATTGGAACCATTTATTTTCATTTTCCTGACATCACCTTATATTCCCCCTAAAAACGTGCTACTGCCCCTTTAAGGTTGATGAAACATTCTCTTTCCGAATTACTCATGCCCTTCATGAATTTCTTATATCATGCAGAAGACATCCTTTAAACTTTGTAAAGCACCGTTTCCATTACGACCCGAATGTATCCCTGCTCATAAGAAAGGAATTTATTTCCAAATTGATAACATATGTAGTCAAGTCATAATTACTTCTTGAAATAGGCAAATATTTCCATGTGAATTCTGCAGCATTCCTCTAAGGTGTGTCATTCATGGAAAACGTTTTGCTTGCTATAAGGTTTTCATTAATCATCTAAGAATTCCCGTGTTACAGATGCCTTGTAAATAAATCATTCAATAATATTTCCTTTATTTTGAGACATTTTTATAAACAAATTATATTGTCTATAAAGTTTCTATCGATTGATATAAATAAGGACGAAACAAAAACTTATAATTCATCTGATTGGTCGTTACCTATTCATAAATAATTAAATTAATCTTACTCAGTTACTGCTGCAGCATTGGTTGTAGTCGACGCTGGTCCCTGTGTTAGTTCAATATCAATCTGACCATCGGTTGTTGTCTCCTCACTGGTGGATTAAAAGACAACATTTGATTAAGAAAATACATTAACGATTCACGACTGTACATGTTTTCTTCTAAGCTAAATCAATATTCAGTATAGCATCAATAATATACCGTTTCACGATTCAAAATTACTACTGAAATGATGTGGTTTATTTATTAATTGATTATGGCACGACCGATCACTTCCAGTGGTTCAAAATATACAACAGCATTATTCTTACTCAGGTACTGGTCCTTCAGTTGTTGTAGTCTCGCTGAAAGAAAAGACAACATTGGTTTTACAATCGCCATAACATTATCAACTATCATTCAATGGGCCTCGTTAAATATACTCATTGAGCTTCAAGAGGCTTGTTTCTCATATAATTGAGTATGCTTAATGAGTGGATCCGTAATATTAATCTAGTCTGATTCCGAGATTTCATTTTCAATCTTAATTCATTCCTCATCATACAAAAAGGTCACTTCAAATATTTTAAACATCTATATGTATTTAAAGATGCTAAATCATACTTGCAATATTTTTTAAAGTATTTTTAATGTATACGTTGTATTTTTAGAAAAATTTAGCGACCAATCTTGAGAAAATCGGACCAAAATTCATCAAATAGGGGATAATTTACCAAAAAACTATCGAAACGGTAGTCGACATAAGGGCGAATCAAGTGTGGCCATTTCACAACTTCCGGTTTCTAAATGTACGCTTGAAAACCGTCTTTGTCGCGCTCAACTAGATTTTATATTCTTTTTCTCCAAATTAGGTATTCGTTGCTGTCAAAGTTGATACCCATCGAACGCAATTACGGTAGTTGAGACACGGTGTAAATCCTACAAGTATAATGATTACGTCGCCGAAAGCGGGTTCGCTAAATGACATGCCCTTTCTAGGAGGGATACTGTGCTTGAAGCTTCGAAATAAGTATGTTATTGTTGATTAAACAATATAAATATGATATCAAAATTTCGACGAAAGATTATTCTACAAAGTGATGTATTTAATTTCTCAATAGCTACATGTAAGTTTCATCCTGAACCGCTTGCAAGTATGATACAGCATCTTTAAGCAATTTTACTGACAAACAAAATACTATTTCGGTGCTGCTTCAACGGTTAATGTCATTAAAACTGTAACAAAATTCTCATTGATTAAAAATGATATTATGAATAAAGTACACATATTTGACAGCGAAAACATAACTTTATATCCTTTTAATTACTTTAACGAACCATATTCACAGGGTAGTGAAGTTCAATATTTTAACTGTATTAATTGATTGTATTTTTTGCATAATTGTTCGAGCAACCTTGGGGAAATTTACCAAAATGACGGAAACGACAGCCGACATGAAGCGAATCAAGTGTGGCCATGTCACAATTTGCGTTCCCTAAAAACACAGTTAAATCCGTTTTTGTCGCGCACGACTAAATTTTCTTTTCTTTTTCTCCGAATCAGGTACATGTACTCGTTGCCGCTTAAGTAATATCCATCGGTCGCAAATTGCGGTAAATGAGACGCGGTGTAAATACTACACACATAACGATGACGTTGCCGAAAGCGATATCAATAAAATTTAAGGCACATTTGTAGAGGGTACTGTACTTTGGACATCGAATTCGGTATGGTAAATCAGTGACGAGTTTCATTAAAAACTATAATGATAGAAAGTTAAGAATTTTGTTTTTTATACCCACCAAAATACTTTATCAAAATGCCGACTGAAATGCTAAAACTATCCCTTTTCGTTACTCTGCTGCGATTTTAAAGCTAACATAACGATGTCATAACTCAAAAATATTGTGACGTCACATCTTTATACTATCATGACGTCATACGTTTAGTATTTATAAATGCTTACGTCACATGTGGCTGATCCGTAATAGTAATATCTGGGCCCGTGGTTGTGCCTGGCAATTCTGTGACGTCATATGACGACTTGGTAACATAGGCGCTAGTATCGATCCAGCGGTTGATGAACAGGTATTGGTGACCAATATCACCCATGATCATGATGTGGGATCTCTGCCATGACACAAGTGTATTAGCGGTTCCACTGAAAAAATAGGCTTTACGATAAATATTGGGAATTGGGAATGATGAAAATTCATTGTTGGTTTGTGCAACTGTGGTAAAAAATCATGCTCTAAACCTGAATGATAATCATAATACTAATGGCTGAATTCGCTAGTTATCAATACCTTTAACCGTTGTAGATGAAGCCCGCCGGCTGAATGGTAACGATATGCGGACAATAAATGCAGATGGTGGTAAACATATCAAGAGGTTATTGGTCTATATACATCCTTTCCTAAAACTACCGAAATTTTACTTATATAAAACAAGTAAAACAATTTACAATTGTGGAGAGTCAAATTTTTAATGTGCATGAATAACCCTGTAATTTTGGTGCAGAAGTTTATACATTCAACTAGAAGATTGGACCAATAACCTTTTTAAATAGCTAGCAAATCATTGCGATGGAGAGGCCTATATTGACCTTTTGAAGTTATGGCGTTGACTTCCTTTTGTAATTTTCTCCGGATTTCCTTTTATCAGATATTGTTGACCTACCTAAGTCCTCATGAAATGTATTTATTAACCGGTACTAATGCTCACATTCCACATAAGAAGCTGTCTCCGAAACAGACGCAGATCAGTTGGCACGTTGAGATGGAATCCTGGTCTTGGAACAACTGTGCCCCGATATAGCAGTGGTTGTCCTCTGTAACATCGTCATTAAAGGGGCAGTAGCACGTTTTTAGTGGGAACATAAGGTGATGTCAGGAAAATGAAAATTAATGGTTCCAATTGAAATGTAATGTAGTTTAACTAAATGGAGCAGTAATAATTCAAACATATACTGTAAAGTTTAGCCATGCGTTTGACTTTTCTTAACGAAAATGAATTTAAGGCCGCCAATTGATTTTATGTCAATCTTCATACTTTGTCTTCTGACTATTGCTGATTGGCTTGTGTAATGAGATTTTTGGCACTATCAAAATAATACATTTAGCATAGACGTACAATTATCAGGGAAAATTTTGAAATAAAAAATTATCAAAAAACGTGCTACTGCCCCTTTAATGAGTGTCATGTTTTTTTCAATAAGACGCTTGTGCCTTCTTATTGTCACATTAGTGAACTAAAAATCATGGATTCAGTGATTACACATACATCTCGATAAATATCATAATAATTTGTAAAGTTTGAAATATTAACTTCAACATCAAAATTTATAAATACATTTTATCCTTGTATACTGGAAGGCATTTATAACTCATACTGAACTTTCCCATTCTGTCTCAGGGTATAACGTATTATGAAAGTGGAGCGTTAGCGTATAGTTATACCCTGAGACAGGATGGAACTTTTCACACGCAGTAATTTTGGAAATGTTTGCATAAATCTGATGTCTAGGTTCGAATCTCACTTTCCACTACAGACATATATACAAGACATATCAGACGCACCAAGAGCACGTTCCGCTATTAAAGAGTCGAGATATATCAGACGCACCAAGAGTACTTATAAAAACAATGCAGTTGGATACACAGAACACCATGTTCCCCGTGCAGATGCACACTTGGTCCCACAGAGGCTGAGAAGAGGCTATCATTAATCTTCTTGATGCCAAGGTTGACAAACGTCAGACGAAGTTTAACGATTGGAATGGTGCATGATGGCCAAATACGGAAAGATGTTGCAAATCAATCCAAAGTTGTTTTCAGGCTATAGCAAAAATAAAGGGTATTTCGGTGAAGATCAGGGTCCCGTTGCACAAAAACACTAAGGTGACCTTAATCACTAAGGTAGCCTAAGAGCAATGTTAAAGGATGGTACTAAGGTTAACCTTAACCTTAAGTTGTTTCTAGCAACGACCCCCAGGTTAATTTGAACTCGGATCCCAATTTCCCCTGTATGTTCAGTCAGACCCGCTAATATGTAACATACACATCTGCGTTTATTTGCCATGCATAAATGCTGTATCGTGTAACAACAAGAACGTGTTTCTCAAATTGGTGTAACTTACCTCGAGACACCTCTATCATCGTGATATTGCACACCCCTTCAACGTGGTAGATATAACACACCAGGAGTGAAAATACGAGCAGGTATCGCATTGTTGAATTAGCTTACCTGTAAGAAATGAACTTTGAAAATATTGAATTATTATTAACATGGTATATTTCAAGAAAATATATGACATTCTCATAACAAATATCAGCTATATTCAGATTTAGAAAAACTAATTTATCCTGTCCATGTGGAGCAAAATAATATTTAAAATCTGGTTCATCTTAAGCCCTGTCCGCTTGTGCAGGTGTAACATGCTTCATAGAGGGTGAAGAGTGCAGAGAATTGAATAACTGGACATTTAACGATACATATCTGCCCATTACTGTCAGGGTCAGATATGTATCACTCAATCGCTAATTAATAGCTTAGGGATTACTACACATGTACTGCCTGTCGTAGCTTCTATATAAGGCCGGATCAATTTAGAACCAGCACTTTGTATTCCGGTCGCTACACAGGTATGTCAAATACTCTTCTTTTAGTATTCTGTGTCTTTCATTCTTATATATGAATTTACTGATATTAGAATGTATAATGAATAATGAGTCTTGTGTCTGGGATCAGTACTTGAGTTTGATAAAGTGTAATAGTGTAGAAATGCGTATCGTAGTTTAGACATTGTGTTATGGTTATGGTTTTGAGTTATGTAGTATGGTTATTGTTTTATCATGTATATATATTGTGTGTGTATTATGTTCTGCAAATAAACTTTGTATTCCGGTCGCTACACAGGTGTCTCCAGGGTCGTTTGTCTCACAGCCTGGGGATGGGTGAGTCGCTAGCTCTGCCGAAGCTATTCCCCCAACGAAACGAACCTAACAAACTACCAGACTTTCAGCTGGTTAATACATGGTGCAGAAGAGGTTCCCCGGTACATGGCGACTCCCCATCCTGAAGCTGATGACAAGACGACCTGCGCGAAGGACCACAAAGACGAAGACGTCCCCGACCCCAGTCTGACGAAAAGTCCTGAGTTGGGAGGTGTTATGTAAGTACGTCATCCCTGCCTTGAAGAGCTACTTCCCCACGAGGTACATGCCACAATTGGGAAAGACCGTGGAGGTCAATTGTTGGATGTAAAAGAGAATAAAGTGGTAGAGAATTGGGCTCTGGGTACATGACTGCTAACTAACCTACCAACTCCTAGACTGGGACCGAGACAGAGTCATAGATGTCAAAGATGTCATGGGCCCCTCTACAAGAGACCGCCTATGGCTGACATAAGACGCTGTTGGTTGATCCACCAAGAGCTGCCAGGATCCAATCTTCAAGCTAAACAGTCTGAATGATGTGCCCACTATCTATATAAACTAAGTGTTACGTCATGTAGATCGTCGCAGTTTTATAGTGCTCTAAATCGCTCCGGACGCGGTACGGTTTAACCCCAACCTTTTGTGTTGTCTACATGTTATAACGCTTATAATCTATTTGTAAGTATTGGACACATCTTTCAGCGCTTCAAATATGTTTAAAATAATTTTTACAATCACTTCAATAATCTATGTCATGACAGATGGTATATTACATATAGCTCGGTTTCATTCCATATTGTTTAGTTATCTTGATATTCACAGTGACGGCCGCCTTGTCCTGCAAGCAGGAAAGGTGACCAGCTCCATTGTTGACTGTCTGGTTAGTTTGATAATAATAATAACTACCTAAATAGGCTTGAAATGATGTCTATTTGGGCAGGTGTCTAGAAGACATATGCATCTTTGTATTAGCTGATAAAATGTGCAGCTTTCCAAGAGAGCTACTTCCCCATGTTATACATGCCACAGTTCTGAAAGACCGTTAAGCACAATGAGTCGAACGTGGATGTAGATAACAGTGGTGAGAATTGGGCTCAGGGAAGAAGCTAGTTGATAGCCACAATGATGGCCAACTTGTCCTGTAAGCAGGAAACATGTCTAGCTTCATTGTTGCCGCCGGTATATTAAATGATTGATTCCCTGCCCAATTTGGAGATACATATGATATCAACTTGGGCAGGAGGCTCAATAAAGTGTGTATGTTATTTGATCAGAAATGTATTTGTATATGTGATGTGAAAGGTGATAACGATGAGAAATATGTTTTGATTTATCATATTGTTTTAATGTGAAAGAATGAGAGATCTATCATAGTCTGATTGAATGTAAACACTTTTGATGGTTCAACTATGAATTTAATTCTCAATTGAAATGTTATTTTAAAAATTTTATATCTTGGATCATAATATTATAGACTCAAAACAAAGACAGAATTATGTGTACACCACTTAAGTGTTATATCAATTGCTTTTTAACTAAACAAGTTATTTTATATTTGCCAGTATCATGATTTACCTCGCACTCTTTACACCTCCTCATATTTATCCCACTTTATATTTGGCTTCATAAATATATAAATTTCGGGACGAAATTTTTTCAGAGTGGGGGGATTCTATTAACATGGTATATTTCAAGAAAATATATGACATTCTCATAACAAATATCAGCTATATTCAGATTTAGAAAAACTAATTTATCCTGTCCATGTGGAGCAAAATAATATTTAAAATCTGGTTCATCTTAAGCCCTGTCCGCTTGTGCAGGTGTAACATGCTTCATAGAGGGTGAAGAGTGCAGAGAATTGAATAACTGGACATTTAACGATACATATCTGCCCATTACTGTCAGGGTCAGATATGTATCACTCAATCGCTAATTAATAGCTTAGGGATTACTACACATGTACTGCCTGTCGTAGCTTCTATATAAGGCCGGATCAATTTAGAACCAGCACTTTGTATTCCGGTCGCTACACAGGTATGTCAAATACTCTTCTTTTAGTATTCTGTGTCTTTCATTCTTATATATGAATTTACTGATATTAGAATGTATAATGAATAATGAGTCTTGTGTCTGGGATCAGTACTTGAGTTTGATAAAGTGTAATAGTGTAGAAATGCGTATCGTAGTTTAGACATTGTGTTATGGTTATGGTTTTGAGTTATGTAGTATGGTTATTGTTTTATCATGTATATATATTGTGTGTGTATTATGTTCTGCAAATAAACTTTGTATTCCGGTCGCTACACAGGTGTCTCCAGGGTCCTTTGTCTCACAGCCTGGGGATGGGTGAGTCGCTAGCTCTGCCGAAGCTATTCCCCCAACGAAACGAACCTAACAAACTACCAGACTTTCAGCTGGTTAATATTATGATATGATAATATTTCTCAATAAATTCAGACAACGCAATTTGAGCGACATGCTCTTTTCTGATTGGACTGGAAACTGAAGTTCACAAAGTTTAACCTACCGCTTTTGCCGTTTACAACACAAGATACATTCTTAATGACGTAAAGGATCAGGGGTCGGGGCAAAGTAACTATCTTGACGAATTCCTGCATTTATATTTCGCTTTGTCTGTGATTTATCAAAATCTGAGTTTCCACGTTCTTCCTAAATTCCCCCTAAGGATCTTATATCGTCATACCTCATTGAAAATCAAAAATCAAATTAACGTTATCGGTTGAATTGTTTATCTTTATGACGAATATAACTTGTTACATAGACAGTTGCCAATGGCAGAGACTTTATTCCACCAGTCCGAACTGTGAAGCTCCTACAATATCCTTCACTTAGTTATTATCTATATGATGATCATAACCAGTGACATTTCACTTTTGCCTAGCAACGATTGATGAAGCTTGACGTCCCGTATGTTAATATACGTCATTAAACAATTGTTCGTGACGTCACTGTAGCCACCCGTTGAAAGGAAAGTAGATCGTTTTCTGGATATTTCTAAGAGAATGAAATGGACTAGAAACGGTAATAACTCAGAAGTGTGTCATATATGACTTTTACGAAACTCGTGCAAATTTGTGTATAACTCTCGCTCTCTGAAAATCGCTCTTGAATTTTGTTCACACAAAAATATCGCGATATGACTGTCCCTTTAGTGGGCTTACTTTGCCAACTTTCGACAAAAGGTGTTCAAAACAAAACAATTAATTCCTTCATTTCATTTTGCTTTGATCAAATACCACTGACAACATCCATCCGAATTAATTTCGCCTAATATGCACACAGTACCAGACTTTCCCTAACCATCGGAACTACACTAAGAGGCAAAAGAAACGATACCAACTTTTCTAGAGGGTAACCAACATGACTTGTGAAGAAATAATAACAATTTCATTCGTTAGAGTAAAAAGGTGATATTTGTTATGACTGTTTAATTACTCTTGGGGTCCAAAAACAGCTTTTCAATATGTATTTTGTCTACCATGTTTGAAATAGGAATAAAAAAATTATCAAACGTAGAAATTTAATTAATATAAGATGTAAGTATACAATTAATTTTTATTGAAATTATTTTGTTGACGCATATTTACTTTGGACGCTAGCAACACAAGCGAAAAGCAAATTTTCACTATCCTATTTCGTCAAGTCTAAAACGACAGAATTTGAAAGGCGAATTTTGCCAAAATGTGAACAGATATTGTTTTAAAATTCAAAGCTTAGTTCAGATTGCTGCTGAAGACATGAAGTAACTCCGTTTCTGTCTAATAACCAATCGTGGCTTAAATAGGCAGTAGCAGGTTTTTTGATAATTTTATATTTTAAAATTTTCACTGATAATTGTACGTTAATGCTTTATGTGTTATTTTGAAAGTGTCAAAATCGTATTACACAAGCCAATCATCCATAGTCAGAGGACAAAGTATGAAGATTCACATAAAATCCATTGGCGGCCATTTTGTGTGAACACCTGTAATTCATTTTGTGTAAGAAAAAGGAATCGCATGTCTAAACTTTGCATAATATATTTGAATTACAATGTATTACTGTTCCATTTAGTTTTAATACATTGTCTTTCAATCATCCTGCTACATCAGCGTATATGTCTCCGCTAATGCTACAACCTATTATATTCGTATAAAGGCTATAGGAGGATATCAGGGGATAGGTTGTAGCATTAGCGGAGACATATACGCTGATGTAGCAGGATGTCTTTCAATTGGAACCATTAATTTTATTTTCCTGACATCACGTTACATTACCCCTTAAAACGTGCTACTGCCCCTTTAAATCATCCAGCAATGTTTAAGGTATCAATGGCATACGCAGCAGCACCTGAACCCCCAATGCATCCTGTTTTTACACAACAAAACTAGTTATGAAAGTGCTCGATAAAATTAAACATTAGTAACTGACTTTAAAAATTTGGTTGAAACAGTTCATTGGAAATGTAAGTTGAATACTTTTAACAACCTTTTATGTGAGCTACTTCTTTAAGTTATCTCAGATGGGTAAGCTTTAGGGTCTGTTACACCGAGTGACAACAGTTGTTTTACTCTAGTTTGATTTTGCGATGAATTGTTATTTAAAATGTTTGTGAAATTAAAACTCCCCTTAACTTCAAAAGCAAATTTGTTTTAATGAATTAATTAATTACATGTATAGATTATTTTATATTCGTATCAAACACTTTCTTTTAATTTACATCAAATACATATTGTCCTGTTTATGATTGTTATCACTTTGTTTAAATAGTTGTGCTTCACTCTCATTTAGATTCTAACAGTCTTAAACATGTTATCCTGTTTATGATTGTTATCACTTTGTTTAAATAGTTGTGCTTCACTCTCATTTAGATTCTAACAGTCTTAAACATGTTATCCTGTTTATGATTGTTATCGCTTTGTTTAAATAGGGCACAGAATGTTCATATGCATAAATAAAACGACAGATATATTCATAATGTAATTAAGATAGTAGTGGCAAAAAGACCGACATGGGACGGAAGTATCATATTTGCATTATTTTTAGTTAGTAGTCCGCATGCTTGTTAAAGGGAAAAGCATATCATCGATTCTTCGTTGTTCAATTTGAAACCATTTGTTCTGCCTAATATTCAAACGGGGGTTTGCTGCCTTTTGATCTATTGTACGAGAACCTGTCACAACTTTTTGACAAAGCTGCATTTATATAATTGATGGATAAGTAATTCCATTTCACTGTTGTCATTCTACTCCATTCATGTATGTATCAACAAAGGTTTTTTTATTGTTTTAAATCTGATCCTCTCAATCTTATATTTTAAAAGAAACAGTTGCACCTTTTGAGGTATATAAAATTGATATAAAGGACACGAAAATAAGTGTTACCAATTGCATGACAATGTTTAGATCAAGTAGTAGTTCGGAGACCAAAGTCCCATGTTCTCTACCTCAAAAGATATGATATGTCCACACAAAAATTGCCAAAAGCAGTTTTTGCATGATAGTAGATAATCTCTTCTATAGCTGGATAATCGGTACATGACTCTTCACCTAGTATTGAGGACGATTTTATAGCACTATCATGTGATAAAATGGATACTTAAATATACATAAAAGAGCAATATACCTCTAGCTTCTTTCTCATTCTTCCTCTTAATGTAACAAGTGTGCCATATCCAACTTTACAGTATTTATGATAAGGGCGGGATGGCGCAGTTGTTTGGCTTCGGATTAAGAGGTCCTTGGTTCCAATCCGACCAGGGGCTCGGCTTGTGTTTGCAGTAGAGAACTCTTCTAAACGCAGTAAGGTTTAGGTGCAATGATACACTGAATGTGTGCACAGTACCACCCATCGTTCGCTAGTTCCTCGCAGGTTTAACCGAAATGCATAACAACAATAGTGTTGCAGGCTTTCTCCTTGCAATAATACTAGCACCCGTGAAATAAGTGAATTACTCTTGAAAGCAGCGTTAAACCTCAAATCATCTCACCTCACCTCTTAATGATAAGGCACAACCCAAATCTACACACATATACAGTAAATATAATAACGAGCATCATAGTTACAAGAAAATAAAAATGTATTGGTATAATCAGGAAAGAATGAATAAATCCTACTTACGCCCATAGAATCACGCTCAACTTTTCGGTTTGCGAGTAACCTAGTGTAATCATTAGTGTGTTCTAGCGTCTTAAGACTTGTAGCAGATGGTAGGGTAAACTTTTGTGTTCTTTCATTCCATCAATGAAGGCTGATCTACAAAGGCAATATGTTACTGGTTGTTAAGGATATATTGTTGACGAGGTAGACAATTAGTAGGTCAAATAGTTTTGCTTTCCTAGGTCACAGAATCAGTGTGCTATTTAACAGAGACGATTTCATTGATTCGGGAAAATAAGAATATTTTTATTTATTTATTTATTTATTTATTTATTTTAATGTTTATTTTTTTACTATTTGTGGTACAAATGATTATCGAGATTTTCGTTAACATACAACATGGTAGAAGTAACAGGATACAGTATTCAGTTTGATATCAACAGCTTGATAGAATTGGTAACAAAGGAAACGTATGAAGTTCCAAACTTGGGTTACAGTAGAGTTTTTAAAAAAAATAAAGTAGAAAGCAAAGGTATATGCGAAGAGAGTTTTGCTAGTCATTTAAACAGAAAGTGACAGGTTGTCAAAATTTCGAGTAACTGCAAGTTCAGAAAGCGTTATACTTATCAATATTGTTTGTTTTCTTAATATCATTGTTACGGAGTTTAGATTTGGTGTTATTCCATATTGTTTTGTTTTGAATAGGTTGTATTTTACAATTGTGATAATCGTGTTCAGTACTCTGTTTCTGTTTTCAGGATATCCTAAGCAAATTTAACGTTTGGACAAATCAATGTCAAGCTTTTTATGTTTACTGTTGAACACGTATTGAGATTTCACGAGGAGAGAAATGGCGTTTTGAAATTTAAAAAGTTCAGGGAGCGTCCTACAGCATGACGTTATATATGTGATGGAACAATAAGATGAGTTGTCATGATAATGTACTTTTGAAGTGAAAACACACTGTCATCGGTTTCTTTACATGCTGTGGTGCATTAAAGTCATTACAAAGAATATATTGCACTACGACTGGCTAGTTTGTGAATAAACTTTCTGGATGCAGCTCTATACGATATTGATGGTCACACTCACGTCAACATTCAATTTTGACAGATGATCCAATGTTTGGTCAATTTGTTGACTTCTTTCATCAAATACTGCGTTCACAAACCTTTCTTAAATTTGCAAGTAAGAGACTTTCATGAAACGGGCTCCTGCTTTCCTGATATGACTGCCCTCGCAGGTAATAAAATATTATTGTATACATGAAAACAATGTGAAACAGACAACACAAAATGCATGTAATATAATTTGATTTATTCATTTTCAGTTTTTTGTTACATTTTCTCTGACGGCTTTTGACATCTTACTGAGGTGGAGCTGAAATAAAGTAAATATTGAAATATAGAAATACACTTACATTTTATAAACGTTGACAAAACTGCAATCATTAAACAAACATGAACCCGTTTTTTGAACATTTCTTTCAGGGTACCATGGTTATATATGTGAAACAATATAATGTTGATTTTGTAATAAATAAATACTATAGAAAATGATGTTTGATTGGAGACGTGCAGTCAGATTAAAATCGACCGTACTCCGAGGAATAAAATATCAAAAATATTGTCTCTATCGGGGCTCGAACCAGCAGGGATGTCCTCTCTGTAAATGAGAGAAAAGTCGGGCTGGGAGAAGTTCGAACCCCATTAAAGATAACAGTTTTACACTATTCTCCTTCCAATCATAGTCGATTTTAATCAGACTGGGAGACGTGCATTGAATGGTTAATTTAAGAATAACAAATATTGCAGAAAGCTTTGACAGATAAGGCACTACCATGTCGAATGAAAGGAGGAATCTAACAAAACAAACTTGGACAACTTGTGGCAAATCCTTTTCTTGAAAGAATGAAATATGTTTCGTTCAAATTGAAACTGACGATATTTCCAATCAAAAGATGATATTCAACCCACCTGTTGGTACGTAGCCCAGTTGTTTGACAACAGCGTTGAAAATCTGCAAATTGTAAAAAATAACGTTACTTTACTTTAAGTATATTTCCTTACTTATGTGCCTTTATAACATCATTTTGATTTGTAATGTCCTATGAATATAGTGATACGAATGTTTCATCGTATAATGAATTCATTGTTGATAATCCAAGTAACTGGAAATGATCAACAATTTCATATACTAATTGATTTTTAAAATTTTTAATGATTCAGGGATACATAAAAGACATACCTTAACGTATTCGGCGACAAATTCAGGTGATTCAATAAGTCCATCATCTAGAGAACAAAACTTGATCAATATATGCAATATTGGCCTAAAACAATAACCTTTATCCCTTTTAACACATAGAAATCACAAAATCATATAATTTCTTCAAAACCTTAAGAAATATAAATAAAACTGTAGTAAAATGAACATTTTGGTCTACGTATGTAAATGACCATTCTTTTCCCCACAGAGGCAGATCAAGTCATGAAATGCTGATACAGCCTTTGTTATATTACGCCAACTTTGTGGGATAGAATGGGAGATTGGGTGCAATCAAAATTAGTTGTGCAATCAGCGACGCTGTTCTAAAGTCATCATTTTGGCTACTGAATCATGCCAAAGGCATTGTGATATGAACCATCCTTTCCATGCGAGAAGCGTTGTCATTTGATAAAAAAATTCAAATGGATTGTGATGGAATTTTTTTCCGCCAGGGGAAACTGCCGGAACCCACGGATTTCGGCGTAATAGAACAGAGGCTGTATCAACATTTCATGACTTGATCTGCCTCTGTGGGGAGAGATTGGTAAAGGGCAGGTAATTATCAGCAGACCTGAATTTGCGGCAGCTAGAATTTTTCTAGAAAGAAGCACTACCTTATTCTTTCTATATGTGCGAGCGGAACGCCTTTCGATTTTTATTCCATATCCTTGGAAAGAACATAACCGTCTTAGTATGCCATTAATATTAGACATTCGCTAGCCGCGATTGTGAAATGATACATCGGCGATTATTGGAAGATTTATGATTTAGTATAAATCACATTACATATGAATTCTACTAGACCCCCATATGACTTGAAAGAATCATGTTTTTGGTATAACAAATGCAACTTCTAATGATAATAATGATACGTTTAAGCCTAATATCCAGCACAAGTACTCCTAATTGACTGTTCATTATTACCCAGAATTAACTGTACTTTCAAAGCAGCTACTAAGCGCTCCGCGCGATCATATGGGTCCGCACTTTCCATATTCAGGTACCCAATTGCACAGCTGGGTGGACTGAGTGCAATGTGAATGAAGTGCCTTGCCAAATGACATAACCGAGTGTATAACTCGGGTCACAAAATGTTTGGTGGTCCACCTGGATTCGAACCCGGGTCTTTGGCGTGGAAGGCCAGCACGCTAACCTTAGACCACCCTGCTTCACACGGAAAGTGTTTCTTACAATATATGAAATAGACCTTTTTGGATGGGAAGGTTGCATGTTGACAACACTCAGAACATGGGCTTCGTTTCGACAATTACTTAAAGCTTTGTAAACTGTTTCCTTGGTTAATCAGTTTATAAAAGAAAAAGATTTAACTTCTTACTGTTTGTGTCATAAAGCTTGTAAACTCTCGGGATATCGCTTCGTGGGATAGAGTCATCTCCATCGCTGTCGATGAATTTGAAGATGGCCTTAGCAAACGTCCTGTCCACCTTGGTGTTCTGAATGTACTCATCAAGACTCATCTTACCATCATCTGGGGGAGAGATAACTCAGATAATACAGAAAAGGATAATTATATCATCTTATCAGTTATTGTACTCATCAAGACTCATCTTACCATCATCTGGGGGAGAGATAACTCAGATAATACAGAAAAGGATAATTATATCATCTTATCAGTTATTGTACTCATCAAGGCTCATCTTACCATCATCTGGGGAGAGATAACTCAGATAAAGAAAAGGATAATTATATCATCTTATCGGTTATTCTCATCTTACCATTATCTGGGGTAGAGATAACTCAGATAAAGAAAAGGATAATTATGTCATCTTATCAGTTATTGTACTCATCAAGGCTCATCTTACCATCATCTGGGGGAGAGATAACTCAGATAATACAGAAAAGGATAATTATGTCATCTTATCAGTTATTGTACTCATCAAGGCTCATCTTACCACCATCTGGGGGAGTGATAACTCAGATAATAAAGAAAAGGATAATTATATCATCTTATCACCGTGAGGAGGTCGAGCATTCATTTACCTTACCGTTGTCATCCAATGCACCAATCTTAATAAATTTAGATCAACAGGTTTTATATTTGGTCATACCAAATATCAAACCTGTTGATCTAAATTTATTTAGATTGCCAATGCACAAAAGATTTAGGACCTACACTTAAACAAACGACTGATCAATATTGCCCTTAGACTTGAGGATTTAGGACCGTCCCATAATTATACAACTTTCGGTGTGCTCTGTGCATCAATGATTTTGGATTCTCTCTTAATCTAAAGGATTGTATATTGTTGTTGGAGGGAAACACTGCACAATATCGATATGTCGATGCATCGGGAACCTCTCTTCAACTATAAGATTTACGGTTGTTGTTGTCATCAAAGATTTAGTAGTCTAAGTAAACCTAGCCTCAATATTATCCGTTTCACTCCTATACTGAGTCTAGAAAGGTCTAGTAGAGGGTTGCGTTACCCCACGTATCGAATTGACCAATAAGAACTCATCTTACTAAGCCACAATAGTCTGCCTTCGCACGTTTAACGTTGGTGGGTCATAGGTCGCAGAAAGGTCGACTGACGCGACCCTCTGCTAAGCCTTGCTAGACTTAGTATAGGAGTGAAACGGATAATATTGAGGCTAGGTATACTTAGACTGAAGATTTAGTAACCTCCCTCTAATCATACAATCTATGGTTGTTGTCGTAGGAATTAAAGATTAGGTAACCTCTCTTTGACTCTTCTCTTCTTCCATTCCCCTTTCTCTTTCTCAACGACTCTTCGACTCCCTTCAACTATAAGATTTAATGTTGTTGTAGTCATCTAGGATTAAATAACCTTCCTCTAACTATGCGACTTACGGTTGTTGTCATAAACATCAAAGCTTACGTAACACACACACACATACACATACACACACATTTATATATATACGACTTACGGTTGCTGTCGTAGGTTTCAAAGATCTTCATGAACTCGGACACATCAATATGTCCGTCATGGTTGATATCGACTTGCTTAAAGGCTTCTTTGAAGGCAACGTTCATATTTGGAGGACCGCTGAGGCAATGGAAAACATAGTGACGTCATTATTAACACGCTGACATCATCATATTATATTTCGCTCCATTTAAGTTTCGCAATTGAGAGTTGCACAGTATGATAATGATATTTAAAACAAATAACTTTCAAATTTCAATGATAAAAATTATCAAATCATTTCCTTTACATTTTATAGTAAATTATCTTTAAATTATTATTTTGTGCAAATTCTAAAAGATTTAAATGTTAAAATCATTTGGTACTCTCAGTGTTTTAAATTCTTAATCGTTTCATCTTCATACTCTCCCAACAATGGCAGATCAGGTCATGAAATGTTGATCAAGCCTCTGTTCTTATTCGTTCTTTATTCTGATTGGAAGCAATCAAACTTAGTTGTGCAATCAGCGACGCTGTTCTTAAATCATCATTTTGGCTACTAAATCATGGCAAAGGCATTGCGATATGAACCATCCTTTTCATGCGAGAAGCGTTATCATTTGATAAAAAAAACTCAAATGGATTGTTGTGCATTTTTTTCCGCCGGGGAAAACTGCGAGCACCCAAGGATTAGGCCAAATAAAAACAGAGACCCCCATCAACATTTATGACTTGATCTGTCTCTGTGGGGAGATAATAGTAAATAAAGACATTATATCATAATTCAAATCTAACAATATAAGTAATTGAAGTACGTACGTTGGCACAGCAGATGCCAGTACAACCAGCGATAGACACACGATCAGCATCATCTGTATATAATACAATATAAGTATTAAATTTATAACCCAAGACTGTATTTCGCTCGTGGAAGATCCCTAAGGAGATACCGATTAAGAGATAGAGAATACTAAACGAGGTCCCGTTTAATATCATGTTTATGAAACGAGTGAACAGTTTGGTATTTAACGGGCGAAAGCGAGTTAAATACCTATACCATTCACGAGTTTCATAAACACGTTATTTTACGGGACAGAGTTTAGTATTTTTTTTATTACTGGCTGAAATACATCATGGAAAATGGGAGAGAATTAATAGTAAAAATATAAAGAAATTCGCCGACATGACCATCGCGGCCGGCCCGCTGACATAGTGACGTAATACTTAAAGAGTGTGACGTCATCACGTCATTCGGTCATTCGGTCGCGCGCGATGTTATGACACATACGTGTAATAACATGGTAGATTTATCTAACAGCGATATTTAAACGGGAGAGTAATAATAGACTTTGAACAATCGGCTGTGATTGGCAAGGACATGTGTAAATGTTTTGTCACTATAAACATGAGGACGTCACAATGCTATGACATCAAGGCGCGCCTTGGGAGTATTAGAGTATTCCAGTTTTTGGAGATGTACATTTTTCATTGAAGGAAAAAAATAATTTCCTTCTCGAATATTCTTATACAAAACAAATTTCGTTAACTGTTAATTTGAATTTTTGCTTGGCTATCGTTTACAACGATTTTTCATTAATTATCTTTCTTATCTCATTTCTCAGCATTTTTAAAATTGAGGAATTTACAGATCGAACATAACTTCATTTCATTTCATTCATTTCTTAAAGAGTTTAATTTTGTATATATTGAACATTACTTTGGCTTTGGCTTAAAATCGTTTTACATTCAGTTGTGCAAATGTAATTCAAAATATATTTTCCTAAAATGTCAACCCAGATACTGTCTACATTTAATTAATTCATCAACTTTTAGAACCCAGGAGACTCTTTTCACTAAAGGAAGATAACACATAATAACGACAACATCCTAATAGATCAATTTATGTAACGCAGTCAATAAATAAATGTTAATTTTGAATTTAAACGATAACGTGGCATTAATCTTAAAGACTCTACCTTTCAACCTGATTGTCGAAACTAAAATATCTCGACACACGCCTACAAATACTATCTTATAACATATGACGTTTTCACATGTATTTTGATGGTAACAGGGTCATAACACAAAATGGGTCATGTTCTTATCGTTTCAAATCATACAACCTAGAAGTAGTTGTATCGAAGGGTTAGCGACCGTAACAAAGCGACTGTCAGGTCCATATTTCGCTATACATGTGAGTTTTCAATAAGATTAATTGGTGGAAGAATTCATCCCAAAATAACCTTGCCCGGTTTGGTGTAGTATTAAGATGGAAACAATCTGTGTAACTATATCCCACCTAATAATAAGTATCATCTACCTAGGTAGTAGCAACTCCACCGTGTCAATATCATCTGAGAATCTATTCCCACTTCAGCATTAGTATCACCAACTATGTAATTAATATCTCTTATCTTTGTTTACTATTTGCTACCGAGGTGTTATCATATCCTACCTATGACTAAGTATCTCCTGCCAAGTTATTATTACCTCCTACTTAGACATTAGTATCTTCTACCTATGACTAAGTAACTAAGTGACTAAGGAGATAATAATATCTCGGAAGGAGATACTTAGTCATGGGTAGAAGATACTAATGCCTAGGTACAGTAGGAGATGATAAGACCTTGGAAGAATTTACCAAGTCAAAGGTAGAAAATACTCATGCCTTGGTAGGAGATAATAAGATCTTGGAAGGAGATACTTAGTCATTGGTAGAAGATACCAATGCCTAGGTAGGAGATAATAATAACTTGGAAGGAGATACCAAGTCAAAGGTAGAAAATACTCATGCCTACATGTAGGTTGGAGATAATAAGATCTTGAAAGGAGATACTTAGTCATAGGTAGGATATGATAATACCTCGGTAAATTGTATATTGTATTATATATAATTTTCAAATCCTCGGGGCTGAGGCTGGTAAAAGGTGTTGGGCACTTAAGTGTTAAACATTTTCTCTTCAGATTCCGCTATGGATTTGTGTATGTTGGGGTAAAGCAGGATGTTATATGTGTGGGAACCTTCTTATCTGAGTTGTATTATGATTGACAATCAGAGGGTTATGAAGCATATAAACAATTAATTGACATCATATTTAGTACAAAAGTAAAATTGACTAACCATTGTAGGGAAGTTTTAATTAAAATTAAATTAATATTTGGTAAAGTGGTAACCATTTGTCTATGATTTGAGCCAAATTATCATTTCTTATTGAAATAAATGTGTCAACATTGTAAAGATCTTTCAAAATGATCAAAAAGTTTTTAATTTTTCAAATATTTTTTTCAAGGTGCAAGAATAAATATATCTTTTAGCTGAAAACATTATGTGAATAAGTAGTGGGTTTTTCTCTATAATCCCAAACCAGATCAATGATTTTGTGATTTCAAATAGGACACAATGTTAATTTGTATTATTGATAATCAGAGTGGTTTGGAAATATCTGTAGACTACATTAATTAAACGTTTTGGAGATGACTAAATTTGAATTAAGATTTGAACCATATTTATCTATGATTGAAGTTCCAGGATTCCAGGATTGCCTTATTTCAGTTCTGTTGCTCTAGCCATATACTTCTCATAGAAGAGGGCAGGATATTTGATTTACAAAGAAGTGAAAGACTGTCCTTTCTGTGATATTCCATGTCTGAATATCACTTTTGTTTAGAATGTAAATATTATGATAAATTAATGCGTGATACAAATACTATTAGTGGCTTGGCAAAGTATATCTTTCACGGTAAGAAAATGCGTAAAAAATATTTTGAAAACATTGCTGTAAATGTTTTCTTCAATTGTATTTTATGGCGCTTGTACCACTCTTTTAAATGTCATGATGTATATCTTTTTCGGTAGGAAAATGGTTTTAATATATTTTGATTACATTGTTGTATCTTTTTCATTATCTTCTTATTTGACTTCTATTGTATTTTACAGTGTTTGTATCCTTTGTTATTAATTAACTATCAATGACATGGCACGTATACAATTTATACGGCCTGCACTATACAAATCCACAACTGGGCCAATATACAGGAAAACTGGGCCAATACGAGCAAAACAGGGCCAATACGAGCAGACTGGGCCAATACAAGTCTGAGCATGCGCATACACACAAATGGCGAGAGTCCGAAGCTATCGCTTCAAAATATATGACAGTTCATCAATCTCATTGATAATTTTGATTTCGGTAAAAAGTAACTCTCTAATGTTGTGCAAGTAAATTACAAAGAAGTTAATTAATAAAAACGTCATTAATCAAGTTATCCGTATTGGCCCAGTTACAGGTCCTCAGTCTTCTGTATTG
Source organism: Steromphala cineraria (assembly GCA_916613615.1). Lineage (NCBI taxonomy): Eukaryota > Metazoa > Mollusca > Gastropoda > Trochida > Trochidae > Steromphala > Steromphala cineraria. The sequence continues at coordinate 26,861,083 of OU744735.1, read as the reverse complement.
GCCCTTGGCTTCGCCTCGGGCCAATACAGCAGACCTCAGACCTGTAACTGGACCAAAACGGAAAAATTTGATTAATAACATTATATTAAATGATGTAATTGTATAATGAGCTTGTTGCTCCTTTACAGAAATAAACTTAGTCTCATTCAATATTGCGTGTCGAAATGCTTGCAAAATTCTAAAAAAAATTGCAAACTACAGAGAAAGATTGTTGTATATTTGCCTGAGGTCCAACATTAATTTTATTGCACGGCCTTTAATTTCAGTACTTTTTGTCGGTTTATTTGAAGGAATGACAATCCAGTAACCTATCGTTACTTCTCAAAGTAACTAATGATGTTCACCACAATACCTGTGTTATTATCTCCCGCAACGAAGTCGGAGGGAGCCCCGTCCGTCCGTCCGTGTTAAAGGGGACAGCCTTCTCAGAAACTATTCAAGATAGGATAACCAAATTTGATGTGTCTCTTCAGGGTATCAATACATCGATGGAGTTTAGATTAAACAATAAAAGAAAATAACAAAGTTATTGCCGATGAAGGAAATTGTTGGTGCTTTAATGAAAACTAATTTGGCGGGGGTGTTGGTGGCTATGTCCTCTTGTTATACATGATAATATCCAAAAATAGTGATTATTTATTTCACTGTTTATTATTCAACCTTTACCAAAAATGCTACGATAACAATAAAATTCTGACAGTCCCTTTTTTCACAATTCAAATACCAAGGGTATATATCTCATGAATGGAAACCCCCCAGATAATAATGCCATCAATCCGAAATCAAATGTGTGAATCCGTTATTAGAAGAACCAGTTACGAGTTTGCTTTACAAAATCTTCAGACACTCATTAGTGCCCACATTTATCACAAGATCATTCAAGGTTTGTCTTTTGGTCAATTTGACATTGAAACGTTACCTTTGGAAATAGTTTATTCAGCAGAATTTTATCTATCCGGTTTTTGATAACGTGACAGACATTCTCTCACCTTGTCTCCAGCGATCCAGGTGAGAAGCTGTACATCTTGAGTACTTCTGTACTTTACATTTTACACTTTATACGGCTTATTATGTCGTCACGCAACGCTGATTTCATCATACGAGATGTATGCATGACGAGATGTATGCAAGCGTGCACAGTACTTTGTTACTGTCGCGTTTCTTATAGTCTGTCAGTCAGACCCAAAAATAACTTAAAAGCTTAAGCAAGTATATAAGAAAAAAATCTGAAAATGAAGAACACTCAGTCTCCTTTTCTTTTTATTTTCAAATTTTAGATCCATTGACCATGTCATTTTAGAGTCTAAGCGTTAGACCACGTTTCTTAGTGTGGCTGATTGTCTTAGAAATGTTATAATCTTAAGAGTGCACACTGTGCAAAATGTATCTTCTCTCTGCGATATGTATTTCAATTTGTAAGGAGTTGGGAAGATGGGAGTTGTCAGGGAGCATCATAAAATTGAAATACTTTAGAAATGTTCTAATATGTATAGAATATAACGTGTACTTTGATCTTTAAATTTCTCATCATCTATATGTAAATCATATTGATATGGCATTATGGTATCAATATATACATGTATTTACATTTGTACAAGTGGATCCAGTGTCACATTAGTATAACTATTTATAAGTGGTAGGTATAATGATTTTGTATTCAATATCTATACAATATATGTGTGTTAACGAATCTATACTGAACGATTTCAGAATGATCGGAATTATATTGCTTGCTTGTGTTGCCTTGGCTTCCACGATGCTGATGAACCATGGGTAAGTGTTTATAATACTTAGCATCATCGTCATCGTCATCATCATCATCCTCATCATCGTCGTCGTGATCAAGGTCGTGGACGTGGTCGTTACCATTGCCATTGTCATCGCGATAGTTATCAGAGTCGTTATTTTCTTTAATGTCGTCATTGTCGTCGTCATCATAATCATCTTCATCATCATCATCATCATCATCATCATCATCATCATCATCATCGAGTCAACATATTGCATCAATATTCAACTTTTATAATTTTTAATAGCAAAATTGTAGTCTTACACCCAGGCTGTAGTTTTAAAATATTTTGACCTTAAAGTGCCACTTGAAGAGCAACTTGAGTCTGAAGTGACCTGTTTCCTGAGGCTTCTTTTTATCTATATAAAAATTTACTTTATTTAATCTTCTTGTTTTCACTACAAACAATCTGTTTTCAAAACTGTACGTTATAATTATCATCAGAATAGAGACTGGATTTTACTCTTATAAAACTTCATATGTTGTACTCGCTTTTCCATATTATCACAATGCTTCAATTAATTAATTGTTAGACTTTATTGAACCTGAACTTGAGACGTCAGTATAACCACATCATTACCACCTCTATGGACTTACAAGGCAGCAATTTGAGCAATTTCACTTTGAATAAAAGACGCATATTGTAAAGTGTAAATATACCTACCAACAGAGATTGTACCATGTAAAAAGGACATTTCATAATGAGTCACTTGTTAAACAAATAAAAACCTAGCCAAATAAGCATAAAATTGCGTACCTTAAGTTTGTTCATTCGCTTGTGTATCTTAGTGCATGCGCAATTTTTTTTGGGATGTCCATAAAATAACTCCAGGAGCACCTACAAAGGATTACAAGGTAAATTACCATTCCCAGATCATATTTCGGGATCGTCTCGTCACTGGTGCTGAATTTCGATACTGGCATGGTTAAGTAAACATATGGGGTGATATTTGTGAAATTGTGATTTTCTTAAATTTCGTTTTATATATTCCATATAAACTTTGTGAGAAATAAATCAGCACAATGTCATTGCATTGGTAAAAGGAACAACAATGACATTGATTTAAAGATGTAAAATATGTCACTCATTAAGGATTTTTTAGTGAAAAATAAAAAATAGTGTTTCCGAAAACTTTACCCCTTGTCACTTCAATGTTCTGCCAAATTTATTACGGTTATCTGTTAGGTATGACATACGAATAAGTAAAACCAAACTGAATCTTAAATTATGTAGTGAAATTTCAACATTATCCAGTTCATTATCGCAATACTAGGATGCCTCAAAGACATTCACAATTACATGATATTTGCACTAGAATACGCAGGTAAGTGAACAAATTTGAACTCAGCTGAACACTAAACTGTACACAATCGATTATTATGAAAGCTTTATTACTCCCGTTGAAGATATCCCTGTTTAATGAAACTATCATGTTATTACACATATGTTTCATAACATCACGCGCTGACCGACAAGTGACGTCATAATTGATAGATATAATAATAATATTAATATGTATATCTATATTGCGCTGGATTCCATACAAGAATGTATGCTCAAAGCGCTACATAACAGAAAATGGAATATAAAGTATGTACAACATATGTAGACAAGAGTTGATAATTGGCTAGAAGGGTGTGTTAAACACTGTAATATGTCCTGAAGAGGAATGTTTTCAATGAACATTTGAAAGAGTCCAGGGAAGTTGATAGTCTGAGATCGAGTGGCAGATTGTTCCAGAGTGATGTAGCTGCATAGCTGAACGAGCGGAAACCAAAGGCTTTTAGTTTCCGCCTTGGGATGACCATCATATCTTGATCAGCTGATCGTAATGCTCTCTTTGGAAGATATTTGGTCACCATATCACAGAGATATTCAGGAGCAGTTCCATAGTAGCATCGGTATGCTAAGCACTCTGTATTCTACTCTGGCTCGAATAGGCAACCAATGAAGTGATTGCAATACTGGTGTTATGTGTTCACTCTTGGACACTTTTTTGACAATGCGTGCTGCAGATATGACGTCACAATGTCAGCGGGTCGACCACGATGGTGGTGAACACATCGTTCATGTGGTGGGATGCGTCTATACCTTGAGATGTACATACTTTAATTGATATCGGTATAAAAAGGAATAAATTTAATATGTTAGTTTGCAAGAGCGATTAAAAAAAATACGTACGCTATTTCATATAAAATTACTTATATATATGAAAAGATTGGTTATATGTTGGTTAAAAAGTTGGCATAAAAGTGTATATTTTCTCACTTTATAACATACATCGACAGATTTACAAATCAATTATGAAAAAACGACCTGATACTGTACTTTTATGTTAAATTACCGTGACTTTGTGTACGAGTTTTCTATCAATAGAGAGGCCCAAAGTCAGTTGTAAAAGAATCAACAAAGTAATTACTCAATGATAATGCAGAGGAATATATGGATGACAACTTCTTTGTTCATTTTATGCGACGTTTCAAGCTTGAGAACGACACAAGAATCTGTGTCAAAACGTTGCATACAATGAACAAAGAAGTTGTCATCCATATATTCCTCTGCATTATTGTCATTCCAACTTCGAAAATGCCTCTCGAAGAATTTACTTAATGAGTCATTAGCAAGACTATTTACAAATTTAAACTCATTTAGGGTTAAACGTATTTTATTTCCAAATCGGATCTGTGAACAAGCTCCGGGATACAACAGATATGTAACATTTCATGGTGATTTACAAACACATGAAACAAGATAAGATAATAAGAAGACAGATAACACCGTTTGTGTACAATTTCCTGCAAACATCGACATATGTAAAAAGGTTCATCTTGCATATATTTCAGTTTTATCATCCAAAACTGTGTTCCACAGGAGATATGGCTTGTGGAAGATCAAGCGATATCTCCTAGGAGATATCGCTTTGACAGTAGATTTTGAACAATGCCCTGTAATCAACAAATACATGACATCACAAATGTTTAACATCATCAGTAATGACGTCAAAATGCTATGACGTCATAAACACAACAACATCACAATGCTATGACGTCATTAACACGATGACGTCACAATGCTATGACATCACTAGTTTAGGTGTTTTAGGGCTATGCAGTGTTCAAAGATGTACATTTTTCATGCTCATGTGATGAAAAATGATTTTGGATGATAAATAGAATCTCACCCTCGTGTCTTCTGATATCAAATATATCAACACTCGTTGATAAAAGTAAAATATCCTCGACAAGCCTCGGATATTTGTTACTTTTATCAACTTGTGTTGATATATTTGATATCAGAAGACACTTGGGTGAGATTCTCTATATACCAACACTTCCCTCGGTGCATCACTCAATACATCTCCTGTTTAAATCGTGTTTCCTCGGCTCCGCTACGCCACGCCTCGGAGACTCACGATTCAAACACGATTGTTGAGCGATACACCACGAGTAGTGTTGGTATATCTATAACTAAATCAAAATCTTTTCGTTGCTAGAAACAGCCTCATGGGAGTGTATATGAACCAGGGGCCCAAAGCTGCATTCGATCTTCTCGACCAAAACAACGATGGTGGAATCTCTCTGAGGGAGTTTGAAGGGTATTATGACAGAATCTCTCATCACGGTAAGGTGTTATATATAGTTTATGATAAAACTACATTTTAGTTTTTGAGATGCCCCCATAACGCAACCTATGCATAGAGTTATCTCCCCTACTATGACGTCACGCTTCTTTCCGTCATGGCCGCCTACATTGAGATCTGAGCTGCAAACTTGAGCTTTTAGTCAAACCCTTGAAAGCCCTCCCACCCAGTAGAATTACTGCTATTGCTTATAGAATTTATATATTTACATCCCTGATTATTTGCATAAGAAAGGGCTTTTGTTTATCTTGTTTTTCTATTTGGGGTTTCTGTAATGTTTACCTTTTTGTGTATCAAAGTTGCTCAACCAGCGCCTCATTGTTTTTATTTTTTAACGCTTTAATATCATTAAAAGTAAAATCAATAAACAGAGATTATGATATGAGAGAGTGTGTCCTATATATTTCGAGTCGAGCGTGAATGTTTGTATTAGCTGAGCGAGAGCAAATGTTCACGCGTTTCGTAAAGGTCATATGACCCACTCTCGAGGGGGGTATTTTTCACAAGGAAATATCAAGATAGGATTCTGCTGCTTTCTGTTGTTGCAACGGTTACTACCGTGACGTAATGAATGATGGGTTATGATGTCACCAACGACTCACGCTGAACTATCATTTTAGGCAAATGTGAAATGTGTATATGGTCCTACATTGTACTTTGTAAATCACATTCGGCGCTTTTGATCTTGACGAAAACAATACTAGAAACTTAGTAACAAGTTTTATTTGATTATATCTTTAAGAATTTGAAAAATTGATTTGTAATTTATTATTTTAAGAAATCTTTGGCAATCCTTTTGTTTCTTATCCAACAATGATTAAATCACAATCATATGACCTTCTTAAATCAACATCATAAACCGTTCCCCTAAAGTGTTTTTGTTAAAAGTTTTAACATAGACAATAACAAACGATTTACTCTCGGTCTAGGGGCATATCAGAATGAGTGAGTTAATAAACTACATAACACATGACTTTTACGAAAGGAGTGTAAATTTTTGTATTACCGGAGAGCGAGAGTAAAACACAAATTTTCAAGAGTTTCGTAAAAGTCATATGACACATTTCTGAGGGTAATAATTGCTTTTTTACCGATTTTTTTCCATTTTACATCTTAGAAATATCCAAGAAACGGACCGCTTCCCTTGCTACGGCCGGTTACAGTAACGTCACAGGCGGAAACGGGAACTCGCGCTACAAAAATCGTTGCTAGGCAAAATTGATATGTGCACTAGTGCTCATATTGAAAATTTGTCACTACTTATCCTCAACCATATGGGTAGTAAAAAATGCTTACGGAGCATGATTGAAATAATGACCTCTGACTGAGTGAATATCTGTGATCACAGATATTCACTCAGTCAGAGGTCGTTATTTCAAGTACGTCACATAACAATAGTTGATAGTTCTTTCCTTTTGTAATTAAATGTTCAATGTTAATCATAAAGAGAGGTTTACTGTTGTAACAGTGTAATGGTTGAGTGAACTCCGCACCTTCACACGACTTCAATTACGCTTGCATACACATTAAAGTGACTCAGAGTATCTTTCTTAAAATTTTAATTGGTTTTGATAAGCTACAAAATATCTAATACGCTGATTGAAGTTCACATCTCATCACTGGACTTGCAAATATATCCATTTATGCATGATATCTCTAAAATGCTTGATTTTATGGAAAAATCAAGAAAACACATCAAATACGTTTAATATTCGAATTATGCATCCAGTTAATCTACATATTAGTTACAATACCTATTAAACACTATCGAATCGAATACACTTCCTGTCAGCTTATGACAAGGTTTCAAAATTACGTTTGGCGAATTTGCGTGCGCCACTCGAGCCACATTGTCCGGTTTTCGATCAAAATCCCGACTTTGAATGACCGTATTTTCGCTTTGATGTACTGATTAACCTTTTAACTTGTTATTTTCAGTAACAGGTAGTGGTTCCCGATGTAATAACATCGATTTCAAAATTTGACATATGTGATCCTATTAACAATACTCTGTGTCTCTTTAAACACGCATTTCACGTGCAGACTGAGCGGGTCCTGACTTAGTTGACCAGATAATTCTTAACCAGTAACCAATTGTTTCTTAAAATAATTGATATTTTCCATCTTGAACTGAAAATAAATTTGTTTAAAAAAGAATGTGTCACAGAATATCTATCTGATATAAACAATGTTTGATGTTCCTAAATTAATCCGATATTCAGTCTATGAAATGTATCCGTCTGTAACAAGCAAATTCACGTGAGGCTGCGCGGATGTTGTTCATTTCACATTGAGATGCACGGAATTCATGAATGTCACGTTGCAAAGCATCGGTCAGCACTTTATCGAGGCACACGGTTTCAAGTAGGTGGGGAAATTGGAGCTGACTCCTGCTTCAAATAAAATTGTATCTATGTTTTAAAGTATTCATAGGATTAATTTAAGGTAAGTTGCTTCGTAAAGTATATTCAATCATTTGCTCCTTAAAGGGCGACCGTAACAGTTTTGTAAATAGGAGTGTACAATTAATTAATTTCATGGTGAAAATTGAAAATAACAATATCAACTTTATTGCGTTTAATATGAGCAATCCTTTCGAGGTGTGTCAGGTGTTTTATTCCGAGGGACGATACGGCAAGGTCGGAGACGAAGCTGAAGATCTTGTCTTATGAACCTAGGTCTGAGTCTGTCTTTTGTTTTGTAGGTTTCTTCTTTTCTTGGAATATTCTCTAACATTGGCCCAAGAGCGGTGCTTCTACTTTTCTACGAATAAAACTATACACAAAGAACTTAATTAAGTTTATTTTGTAAAATGAATTTGGGTGCTCTTGGACTATTTGGATTAATTTGATGTATTGACCACTCCAGATATAACAATTGCTTTTTATTGACTATTTAATTGAACTTCAGATCGCTAATGAGCAAAAATAACGAAAATATGAGAGAAACTGTGAGACTACTGAAATTTGGCCAAATATAACTATTGTCATAGGGGGGAAACTACACATTAAACTTTGGATGTTATGAATAAAAAATAATAATTTTGATCCCTAGTTGACATTCATACACAAAACCCCTTTTTATCATGCATGAAAAGAGGCTAGCAAGACATTGAATTTTCAGTACTTTTTTCATCAAAAATTGATAAAATGCCTATAATCTTAACATCTGTAAGTAAATTTGAGATTACTTGAGTTGAAATTGTTGACCAAACAGGTCTCCTTCCTTCAGATAATCCATTTTCTTTTTTTCCAATTCATTTTTTGATAATTTTGTGATTTTGAAGGTTCATACTGCTTTAACAATTGACTTTTGCTATGAGGTTATTTACCCAAAAGTCATCAATTCACCCAAGAGAATGCTAATAATCACATTGCAGCAAAAAATAATGACTTTCATTTTCAATTTTAAAGTAACTTGGATTTTGACTCAAAAATACCAAGTTTTTGTAAAACCAGTTATTCAGCGACAGTGAATCATAAGCCGAATGAAGTTTTTGTTTCAACAATGCTAGATGATCGTTCTATATACAAATCCTTATTGTTTGATTGTACATTTGTTTTGTTTATTAGCAGCAGTGTTTTTCTGTTTGAAAAAGTGTGTGTGTGGGGGGGGGGGGGGAGGCTTAATTAAGTTCTTTGTGTATATTTTTTTCAAACAATTTATGTTGTTTTTTTTATTTCAGACTTAGCGATTGATGTGAACGAATTCGTCCAATACACCAAAATGCCCCATGCCATGGCAGCGGCGGAATTCGTAGAACTGGACACAGATAAGGATGGATCTCTAACAGGATCCGATATGGTTACCCTGTACCATTCTTTTGACGGAAACAGTAAGTTATCGAATATGTTGTTAACGTGTATCACTTGTTTCAATGAAAACATTAAATTAACGAATATGGTTACGTAGTAAATAATAACCCAGGGGTTATGGAAAATAACCTCGCGAAGGCGTAGCCCGAGCAGAGGTTATTTCCATTACCCGAGGCAAACGGGTTATTATTTGACTTACACTTCCGCGGAAGACTCCTGCAATGGTTTCAATTTAATTTGTTTATATACAATTAATTTAAAGCGTTTTACTGATCATTCGCGGGTTTATCATGTCTTGATAAGAAAACGTATTTTAAATACCTTTGATTAGGGTTTTAGAAATAAACGCTTCATTTCTTACAATAAAAACTATTTTATTACGGTGGTTCAACTTAATTGGTTTACATAGAAATTGAAAAATGTTTTAGCGATGCATTATGCGGGTTTGATATGTCTTGATAAGAATACTATTTTAGACTACTTACAATAGCCCCTGCTTAGGGTTTTAGAACTAAAAGCTTGATTCCTTACATTAAAAACTATTTTATTGCAATATTAATATATATTTATAGGGAAAAATAAAAAACCAAACATGACACACAAAAATGTACATCAACTGGCATGGATCCTCGGTAGCTCAACAGGTAAGAGCGCTGCTTAACATAGAGGTCCTTGGTTCGAATCCCACTTTCGTTGTTCATAAATCTTTCTAGTTTGATTAAAAATCCAAATTTTAGAAGTCCAAATGTTTGCGATTGTTTACAAGACGGTTATGAGACAACCAACTTACGCTGATGGAGCTTACGGCTTATAACATTCAACTAAAATAAAGGCAATAACTTTCCAATGGGTGTTAAGGGTAAACACCTATAAGAAGGTAGTTATGAGTTAAAACCAATTGAAAAAAGAAGGGATATAACCGCTCAAGGGGTGTAACTTAAAACATTCTATCGAAGAAAGCAGTAATTTATCAGATATGGTTATCCTGAACCAATCTTTCAATGAAAGCAGGAAGTTGTCGACTATGATTACCCGGAGACGTAGATCAGTCGGTAGGACGTCCGCTTGTTACCCAGGATCTCAGAGTTCGATTCCCGACTGTGTCATACAAAAATATGTTTAAAGATGAGAGATGCTTTCTTACTCGATGTTCAGCATTATAAGAATAGAACATCGCTTGAACTGGCGCTGCATTGTGGCTGCCGGGTACCATGGGCACAAAAATGATTTCCGACATTACTTTGTAACTAGCCCAAATGAAGAGTTTTTTTTATTACTCAGTACAACTCTTTCATTTAGTTACCGGATATGGTAACCATGTGAAACGGAGGAACGTTATGTCATTCACCGACGATTCGCTCCTAATAATCGTAATTTGCACTTACCTAAATCTTCCAATTCCAAATTGGTTGCCAACCGTAACAACCCCCTTTGACACAGTCGCTCTTTGCAAGTTTTCCCTTGTTCATCTGATAAGTTAGTTAACTCTTAAAAGAACTCATCGAATGCACAAAGCGATACGTTTTATATGATTTGTGATAATTTCAGAGGATGACAAGGTCACTCTGAAGGAATTCACAGACGTGTATGGCGCCGTAAGTAAGACATCATCTTGCTGCATGCGTATATGTCTCCGCGTTATGCTACAACCTATCCCCTGATATTCTTTTATAGTATACATGATGCCCTTTCAGCGATAGCAGCAAAGTGATTTCTGGGCTTCGTTCCGCGTGCTCACCGCGTGATTCAAATTAACAAATTGGACCGCTATTAGATAGTAAATCTGATGTCTCATTGCAGGCTCCCACTAAGTTTCAAACCGCGTTCTCTTAGATTTCCACGAGCGACATCGCTAGACAACAGTGGAGGGAGTTCGAAATTGTTTGACTGAAAACAGATAGGATGAGTTACCACCCGTCAGCGATACGGCTTAATTCGATAGATAGAAGGATATCAGGGGATAGGTTGTAGCACAACGCGGAGACATATAAGCTGATGTAACAGGATGGTAAGTCATATGTCATTGTGTTACAAAAGTAATTGCGAAAACTAGTTAGTTTCATAGTTTTGAGTAGTTGTGTAACCAGTAGTCATTGAAGTGTGAAGTGTGACTTCGGCTGTAAAGAGTATCATCCTGTTTGATTTTGTTTGAAAACTATATTTGTTAACTGTGACATTTTGGCACTGAAGTGCATTTGCGAGTAACATTTTCAATTCGTTCAAGCACAAATGTGGTACTTTGGCATGTTTCAAAGTCAACAACAAAATCATTGGAGGAAAACGGTGTCCATTTGAAAAGTTTTGTTGTTGAATTTAGTCGATATATTAGAAATCCTTATTTTGATTCGTCATAATAATATATGAAAATCATCGATCATAAAACCATTGATATATTTCAGCTCATGACCAAGATACACCACGGGCTTGTTGGATAAACTATCTTCACCGACTTAACCGAATAAAGATTTCTCTCAGTGTGCTTCTGTCATGTAAAAATCCAATTATTTTGCATACAACGGATTCATAAAATGAACTTTAATGACATATTTTGTTATAAGACAATGTCAATATGTGTTGGTACGACCATGAACTGAAGGTAAAGGTCAATGTTAAAACTTTAGCAACCTAATTGTATACTACCAAAAATTCTCAACAGAAGAGAAGAGCGGGGCAGGCACGGCCTCGGGGCGCGTTCGTTTTTTTCCTGTATTTTTTAGGTTGTCACTTTAATTTTTTTTTCAAAGAGACTCTCATTCTCTACCCACAGAGGTCGATCAGGTCATAAGATGTTGATACAGCCTCTGTTCTATTACGCCCAAATTCGTGGGTTCCGGCAGTTTCCACTGGCGGAAAAAAATTGCAACACATTCCATTGAATTTCTTTATCAAATGACAACGCTTCTCGCATGTAAAGGGTGGTTCATATCACAATGCTTTAGCCATGATTCAGTAGCCAGAATGTTGATTTAAGAACAGCGGCGCTGATTGCAAAACTAACTTTGAAAGCTCCTATCAGGCATCTCTCATTCTATCCCACAAAATCGGCGTAATAGAAGAAAGGCTGAATTAATATTTCATGACTTTACCTGCCTCTGTGGGGAGAGAATGAGAGACCATGTGATCTAACTCGAACACACACAGCAAAATGGCGACAGTCAGACATTTTCATTTAGACTGAGGATAAAAAAAGTTCAATCTCATTTAAATGATATCCTAATTTCTTCACTACGTTACGCAGATTATAGATCTCAGAAGGCCCCGTAAGTCCAGCCGTCAGGATAACCTTTTACCGCTGGAGCTGAGGAAGATTTCATCCACCAATCAAATAGTCCGTCTCTTAAAGGCTATTAGTGAGATTCAAACGTTTTAACACAGTGCAGGTGAAAAGTAAAACTAAATCTTATGACCTTTCGATTTTTCCCAAAAGCAAAGTAAAGTAATTTACATAATATTATGTCTCAACATTTACGAATTCCGTTATATATGTCTGAGTTTTGACAGAACAAAATTTTCCTAATTTGTATATACGCATCGAATATGCGTGATATCATATCAATAAGACTTGTTCAAAGGTTTTATGTCAGTTTTGTCTTCTTTTTTTTGTGTCAGTATATTTATGGCTACAAAATATAACGAATTTAAAGAGCATACATCGAATACGAGCAATTAAAGGGGAAAATTTATATAACGTAACTGTTCCAAAAATAGGATCTATAGCTTGCTGTTTGAATTTGTCCCTTGTATAACGACAGTACATTGTGACATGGGTTATTTTTTCGATAAAGGTAACAATATAGTATTTGCGTTGACCTTTTTTGACAAACAGATTGATAGGGGAGATATAAAGCACAGTTTGAGTAATTCATTCGGCAAATAAAATCGAATGACATACGAAGGCAATACGAATTCAGACGACGGTACCTCGATAGCCATCCGAAGGGGAAGATTGAGACAAGGATGCAACACGAAAATTGCATGATCAACAATTTGCTCACTCCCCGATGTTGCCGCTGAAGCCAGAAAAACTCTTGCGGTGGCCAAATATGACTTAAGAAGCGTTTACGAATGGCCCGATTGCCTACGATCCTTTGCGAATTTGCACAAATTCATGTTTCCATCTTTTATCAAATTCGGCTAAGTGTGAAGCGCCCTTTAACAGTCAATAAATCGATCATACACGGTCTGTTTACGCGAAAACACAGATCATTAACAGTCAGTAAATCGCTCATTAATAGTCCCTTCACTCGAAAACGCAGCTCACCAACTGTTGGTACACCAGCCAATAACAGTCCCACCCCGTAGGAGCGGTGCATGGCAGGAAATCATCCTGTCTCAGGGTACAATCGTTACGCTAACTCCACTAATCTGTACCCAGGGCTAGGCTCAGAAGCATGATTCGCTCGCGCGGCCCGACTTGGGATATAGCCAATCAAATCATTTTCTCGCTTAAATTTTAATGAGAAGGTGGCGAGAAAATGATTTGATTGACTATATCGCAAGCAATCCCTATATTCCCTGCAGTGAAACCTGAAAAGAGACTGATGGAGAATATGTTTTGTCCTGAACTCTGCAGGCAGGAATCTTTTGTTCTGTCTGAGAGTCCCAACGAGAGTCAAGCCAAATGCCAAAAGTTCCTGGGCTAGAGTCAAGTTAGCAAAAAAATTGTCGGCTGTAATGTTCCGACTAGATTGGAAATACAGGTGGCAAAGATCCATAGTAATTTGATGTCGAAGACCTATTTGGACAGTCCTACTTTCTTTGCCCAAGTAGGGGATACGTCAAAGGATAGGCATTTTTATGCCCCCGAATCGGAGATTCCGGGGGTATATTGTTTTTCACCTGTCCGTCTGTCCGTCCGTCTGTCCGTTTGTCCACAAAAACTTTAACCTTAAGCGCTTGGTCATAACTTTTGATTGGCCAGAGCTAGGTCTTTGATACTTGACATATGCATCCGGGGGCATTCGTGTTTCACAAACACATCTTGTTTGCATCTACAAGCCAAAAGTTTTATCCCGTATTTATCTGGCTTAGCTGGTAGGTACTGAACGGAATGGGACCAACTGTTCATCAACAGTGAGGTAGGGACCCGGCACATAGTAGCACGCAAGAGAAGACTCAAAATCCTCCCACTCCCAGATATCTCGAATATGAGAAAACTTATCATTAACACGTCGAGCACTTCTCGTTGTCTTGTCGTCGAATCTGAACATGGACATGAGATCCAAGAAACGCCTTTCAGACATTGCTGCTCTGACAAAAGGCATTCCAAATTCCTTACTCCATAGTACTTGTGAATCCACCATGGATTGTTTCAAGTGGCCCACAGTTATCAAAACCCCTGTCAGGGCCCGTATCTCATACTCGTCAGTTTCTCTCCAAACACTTCCGTCTTTGTCCCGTTCAGTCACAACCCTCTTCCCCTCTATTTTCGTGAAAGAAACAATCTTCTTAACTATGCCATCAGTTTTCCAGGATCCTCAGTGTCAGCACTGTCATCTTCTGTATCGCTAGAGGATGATCCACCACTTGAACTGTGCGGCATAAAATCACTGTCCGATCTGCTGTCCTCTGTTCTATCACTGGCCTCATAGTTGCCTAAACTGGCCAAAATCTCATTCAAATCATCATAGGTCTTCCTTAGTTTACTCATTTTGATATGACAAGAACCTGCAGTCAGCTAGGGACCCGGACAAGCTTTTAAGCAGCGTGCCTGTGCCTGGGCCTGCCACGCCCATTCATGAACTTAACGTGAACAAATAATTAAAAGTAAATAAAAAAATGATCAATTATTGATATCATGTGTAAAGGATTTTGCGACAGGGAATCATCGAACTTGAGGAATGCCTCAAATTTCAGCCGAAACGTCTCAGGCCCCAGGTTACAAGGTGAGGGTTAAGAAGCCAGATTGTTTCGAAAATTCAGGCTGTTAAATAGAATAAAATTTTGCGTAATACAAATTTCGTTAAATTCTGTCTTGATCCTAGCCCATTAGCCTGCAAAACAATGCCTGGTCGCAACGAAAGGACCACTCAGAAACACAATTTTTCCAGACCATAAGGTATCATTGTTGATTAAAAAGAACTTAATGCACAAACATAAGAGTAATTTTTAAACTCTCTTTATGCCAAATTTGAAAACGAAGGGTTATCACCATCCAACTTCCAGTGAACTTTTTCATAAGGTCAGGGTTCATTTCATATCAAGCCGTTATTTACTGATAAACGGTTTAAGGTAATGTTTGTATGCAATTTGTGCTTTGTGTATCAACATGGACTAGGTCGAAATTAAGTTAATCTTGATCAACTTGATGTTAGTTTACTGTATTTGTTTAAATCGTGCAAAAGTGAAATAATACAATTGTCAAAAGTTGTAAATATTGATTTTCTTTGGCTACAGATCATAGAACATTGCGCATTGACACAAAAGCCAAGATAACAGACCATCATTGAAATTAGTATTTCTAGAATTGATTATGGTTTTTTTCTCCCGAATACAAAATCAAGTAAGCTAATACAATATCAAATAAGCTACGAAGACCCTTGTTATTTCTTGGATGCAATTTAAAGAAGCAGTAGCAAGGTTTTGGGAAAATATATATTTTCAATGTTTCACTGATAATTGTACGTTAATGCTTAATGATTTAATTTGATAGTGTCCAAAATTTCATTTCACAAACCAAGCATCCATAGTTAGGACATTTAACGTGTTGATAATCTGGCATGAACACTGCCAATGATTTTCAATTTTTTTCCACATTTCTATGTAGGTTTTGATTAAAGAAAAAACAAGATTTCAGACCATCGTGTAACATGTTCTGACGTGTGCAAATACTCCTAAAGTGATTCTTGATTTATAAGCTGCAAATTATATATATTTAAATGATGTCATTAAAGATGCGAATTTTTAAATACGAACAGAACTTTCAGGCATTTAATGAAAACGTATATACTCTTTGTTCTGAAAAACACTGAATTACCATTGTGCTGAGGGACCGGTAAGTTACATGTACAATTTTAGAATTTGTTTATGTAAACTATCATCTATATTTTGAGAAAAACTAAAAGAGGTAACGTGTTAAGATAGCATAAGGGGCCTGAAACGCTACCTCTTTTTAATTTGACAGAACAAATACCTCCAAACTTCAAACCCAACCACATGATATAACACATTGTGTAAATGCAACAAAATAATTCTCATTGAATTGGATATAGAATGCATACCATTCCTTTCAAATGGTGTTTTCCACATTATCTTTGCAAAACAAAAATATCTCAGTCTCAAAGGAGTGATCAGATAACACCAACCTCATCCACCAATATTACTATACTTGGTTGTCGCCTTTGTCGATGTAAGGGATATCGTCAGACAGGCCAAAGCTGAGACAGTTCCAATTTAGTCTGACCAAGGGTCACAACACACCAAGATGACCAGTATCTCGATATATTGAAACTGAACAAAAGCATTCTGTCGTTTACGTCAGCAGCTTATTAAGATGCACAGTGGCCAGACGACTAATGTTCTGTAAATTTTGGCCATACAGACCTCTGACTGATGTTGACAATAAAAATTTAGGATGTAATCTACGGAATTTTTTTCTTTTACTCGAAAGTATGAAGATACTTGCAATGCAGCAAATAAAACCACGAGTTAAGTTATGAGTAAGCGAGTTGTGTTATGAGTAAGCGGAAAGTGTCCTGCAATATACATAAAACTTCAATGAATTTTTTTTCAATACTGTTTCTTTCCCTTTAAACCTAAAGAATTGTTCTATGTAAAAGAAGAAAAGGAAACAACGTGAATTACATTTATTTAATTGTAAACAGGATGTAAGGTTGAACATCCCTATGGCACAATGCTAAGCAGCAGGCGATTGTTATCAAATTGCCTTAAAACGATGTTTTCGGATTTTTTGTTCTTCAAATTTATCTGAGTGACTGTAGATGGTAGAGCATGGGTGATATAAATGTAGTTGCCATCAAATATTATATCATGAATATAAGTATTAAACTCGTCATAGTCTTCATCATTCGTATCAAAGTGAACATTCAACTTCCATATCGATATTTGTTTCTCAGGTTCAGTTATCTTGATCTTCTTTAGATGTTGTTTGTTTGAGAAGAAAAGGAAACCGCCATAGGGATCCACACTCAAGCATTTTGTGACAACTCTCAAAACTAGCTTGGTCATTTTCTTTCCATCATAGTTGGTGGAGAATATGGTGTCCGCACTGGAAAAGAGCAGCATCTCTTCCTTAGGATAAACTGCTGTAGTATAGTACTTTTTTCTGTTCGTACTTACAATCCTTTTAGCGCTTTTGTATTTACTATTGAGGTCAATTCTTTTTATTTGTCCAGGCCATTGAGACGTGAAGAATACAAGACGTTTTTTGGCATCAATGGACAAGGATTTCGGGACAACTCCTTTTTTAATATCAACAGTGGATGCATCAGTCAGATTACAGGATACAAGTTTTCGTTTAACGTTCAGGCCAATCAGCAGCCTCTCTTCGACTGAGTCGTATGCTATTGTGTAGATTTGGTTGACGTTCGGACTGTGGAAACTACGTGCTTTATTGCTGTGAACGTCAATCCGTACGAAAGGTATCTTTCCAGAGATTCTAGGAGCAACCAGAACTCTTCCTCCCATGTGCTCCGGTGCTAAAAGGGAAAAACGTTTGATTTAAAGACCCTGTTCTATCGGTTTCCGGGCAGTTATGGAATATATCACAAAAGAACGCAGGTTAATTGAACTTTAAAAAGAATTACCAAATATAAATTTTTGATATTATAAACTACCAGGCCAAAGTAACTACAAACCAAAGTTTGTTTAAATGTACTTCTAAGAGACATTTGATGTAATACGCTATGAAACGTTTACAATTACACATATTTTAAGTTTGATTCAGGTTTTGTTTAGATAACTTTGTTAAATGAAGGCAGGGACAGTAAATAGAATTTAGGGGAGACCAATGCTAAGCGAGCCGTCGGGGCTAACTGACTAAGCGGTATGTAAAGGATATTAACCTGTCCCTTGGGTTGGATTGAAATGTAAACATGAGGGGTGAGGGGAAACCCGTGGGCCGTAGCCCCTAGGGTTTCCCCGACCCAGAATGTTTACATTTTCAATAAAACCCGAGGAACAGGTTAATATCTGTCATATAAAGTGAAGGAAAGGACGAAAAACTCTGTAAAAATATTGAAATATGTAATAACACTGAAAGTATCGCACAAACGCAGCAAATCCTTGCAAGCTGTCTGTTTAACAGCAGCTCTTCGAGAAAGAATTTAAATATATACTTTGCATACGATTTTAGAATCAAATTTAATATATATTAACATTATGTATATAAAAATTACAGTGTCAGTGATGACACAACAAAATGAACATTTGCTGACAACAAGCCTCGGTAGCTCAGGCGGTAAGAGCGCTGTTTAACAACATAGAGGTTGTTGGTTCGAATCCCGCTTGAAACGTTAAATCAGAATTTGTTATAAATTCAAATTTTACAAATCCATTTGTTTGTTTCGTAATGTTTACATGTTATGAGTCTTGTATAAAATAGTACGTTTTTGATTAAACGTCATTATTTTTACTTACCGTAGACAAGTGACCTTAGCCTTGTTAGCCATATAACATGTTATCGACTCATTCCCAATGAAGTAATGAAAACATCATTACACAGATCAATCAGAGTTACCCGCCCGTCACTAGTCCACTGTGTGGCGTGACCTGTCATCCAATTAGAATCATTCACATTACCTAGGAGTCCCAATTAACGACGGATGCGTAAGAGGGGAGGCGGGACGGGTATGACGACGGTCACTTGTCTACGGTAAGTAAAAATAATGACGTTTAATCAAAAACGTACTATTATTTAGTTACTAACCTCCGACAAGTGACCTTAGGCTGATACCACTGTAGGAGGCGGGTAGAATTCGTCGCATAGCGGTAACTCTCAAGATTGCTCTGATGATCGGCGACCTAGCGAGCGGCCGTTCTAATGAGGATTAATTGTCTGACCTCTCGCGGTCGACGATCCCTAATTAAAACACCACAAAACCACTATAACCATTCAACAAGCAAGTTTATTAAATGAGTTAAGAGCCCCTCTCAACTCGTGAGGCCCCGTTAGCGTGGATGGTTGCGCCCCCTGCCAGGGGGGCCCCCGTGGTTCGCTGCTGGGCAAAGACCTGCGCCCCCAGACGGGCTACGCCCTCCAGGTCCTCCGTGGAGACATCGCGCAGGTAATGGTTGGCGAACACCAAGCCCGACTTCCAGAAGCAGCCGGCCATGATGTCCGCCACTGACAAGTTGCTGTGCAGGGCCATAGTCGCCGATATGGCCCTGATCTCATGCGGGTTGGTCCGCGCCGGCGCCAGCAGTCCAGCCGCCTTGTAGGCGTCCACTACTGCCGACCTGAGATAAACTCCCAGCTGCCTTTTGTCCAACTCCTTTGAACTTGTCTGGGAGTGAGGCAAGACGAGCCTGCGCCTCCCCTGTCTCAGCGTGCGCGTCTTTTCACGTAGATGCGCAGAGCGCGTACCGGACAGAGGAGGCGTTCCTGTTCGTCCGTAGGCTCGATAGCCGAGGAGATTGACGGCAGTGTGAACGTCCGTCCACGCTCGTCAGCGCCCTGGTTCTTACACAAGAACTCCGGTGCTAGACCCAAAGTCGCTGACCCGTCATCGTAAGCGTCCATCCTCTCCCATCCTAACGCGAGCGCGTCTAATCCCCATACCAGAGGGTCTGGCACTGGGGATACATATACCGGCAGCTGGTGATTGAGCCGTGTCGCGAAGAGGTCGACATGCGGCCTGCCGAACTGGAGACAGATCGCCTCGAACACTCGAGGGTGCAACACCCACTTCGTTGAGGGAGGTTTGTCCGGGCGAGAAAGAGCGTCCGCAAGGACGTTCTTTGCTCCCGGGATGTGCACCGCTCTTATTGAGATGTTGAGTTCGTCTACCAGTCGAAACAGCTCCATCACCAGCTGTAACAACGATCCCGCCATGGTCGATCCTTGCTTGTTGATCGACCAGGCTGCCGTCGAACTGTCTGTGTGGACACACAGCACCTGGTTCTCCAGGCGATCCGACCAGTGATCGATCGCCAGACGTACTCCAGGAAGTTGATATGAAGCTCGGCTTGCGCCGGAGACCACACGCCCGCAGCCTGGTCGGTCCCCAGGTGCGCGCCCCACCCCTGGGTAGAGGCGTCCACATACAACTGGCTCCCGGCGGGGGGTTGCTGGAGGGGAACCCCCGCCAAGACGTTGCTTTCGTCCTGCCACCATCGTAGGTGGTGAATGAGGTCCTGCGGCATCCTGATGTGATGGCCGCAAGATACCTCCCGAACGTGACCGTTCAGCACTATTTGGAGGGGCCGGAGGTGAAGCCTCCCCCTCCTCGTGAAGTCTTGAGCTGAGGTCAAGAACCCTAGCAGACGTTGCCACCGTCGGAGCGAGAGAGGTCCGCGACACGCGTCCGCCAGGAGCTCCCTGTAACGGCCCATCCGTTCCTCCGTGACAAAGGCCTTGTCGGTCAGAACTGACGGGGAGCAGTGGCTCCCGAACCCGTCGTCCAGGTACATCGCGAACTGGATGTCGTGCCTGTGAAGGAACTGGACGATGGGTTGAGTCACCCGGGTGAACAACCAAGGGGCTGTCGCAATCCCGAAGGGCAACACCTTCCACTGGAAGTGACGACCCGCCAGGACGAATCGGAGGTACTTGCAATCCGCGGGGCAGATTGGGATATGCAGGTACGCGTCCTGAAGGTCCAGCGACACCATGCGGCTGTATGGTTGTAGCAACCGCATGATAGACCGCACGGTCAAGAGCCGAAAATATGGCGGCCGCTCGAGGTAGGAGTGGTTGAACTGTTTCAAGTCGTGAATCAGCCGCCATTTTTTCGGGTCCTTTTTCGGTCTCACGAATACTGGAGAGTAGAACCCCGGTGTCAGACCTTGGAGCGGAAGCTCGCTCACCGCCTCCTTGGTGATTAGGATCTCCACTTGTTCCAGTGTGCGCGCGAGCCGTTCCGGCTCTAGCGGACGTTCCACTGGCGAACATGTCAAAGGGGGGCGGGTGTGCACGGGTATACGAAACCCACGCTCCAGTGTCTGACAGACGTACTCGTCCAGGCCCAACTGCCTCCAGTTGGCCACAAACGTTGAGAGACGGCCTCCAACGGCCCCGTCACGAACCTCTACCGCTGCCGGCGGCAGGAGAGGAGGCGCCCAGGAGTCACCTCTTCTTGTGGGTTCCTCCATAGGCGCGTCCCTTACCCTGCAACTTGCTGGGTGTCCTTTTTGGAGAGGGGCCGGCGTTGTAGCCGCCGCGGCCCTTGCCTGGCCGGCCCCCATCCCAAAAGGAAACCCCGCCGGTCCTAGAGCCGGCGGGGGATTGCGGAGTGCCACCCTTCCACTTCTTGGGTGTCGTCACCGCCGAAGAGACCCTGCCGCCTCCCGCTGCCAAACGGTTGGTGAGCTCCTGTTGTTGGGTCTCCTGGCGGTATCGCAGAGCCTCTGCGACTTGCCCGTCGAACAGCGTCAACGACGCTGCTGGAGCGCTCCTGAGGCGGGTGCGCATCTCCGCCAGGAGATTTGTACGCGCAAGAAATCCGTCCCGCCTCAGGTTAGTGACCCCCGCTGAGATGCGAGAGGCACTTAGCATGATTTGGGCTAGGTTCCCTGCCACGGAACCGAACCCCCGATACAGTGCTCTCGCCCCTTTCTCCATCCCCGCCTCCTTGGAGAAGGCGGCCATGGCCTGACAAGCATGGGCGACGGAGTTCGCCATGCCCAGAATGCTTCTGGCCTCCTTGTCCAGGTGGGACAGGTGCCCGTCAGACACTGAATGGCCGACTCCTGGCGCTGCCACACGCCTGATGTCGTCATCCAAGACGGGGGGAGAAAGCGGTATGGGAGAAGAGGCGACCGGGAGCCCCGACCTCTGACGATCCGAGATCACCAGAGGCGGAACAAGACGGCCCGGCGCCGCGGATGACACGTGGGTGTCAAAATCCTTTGCTGCTGTCAGGAGAAGGCGGTGGGGAGGGAAGCGGTCGCTTCACGGTCTCACTACCTCCTCCTCCTGACAGAAGGTCTCGAAACGTGCCTGTTTCGAAAAACTACACTCTTCGTCCACCTCCTGTAGGGTCAGCTGTCACCAGTCAGCGATGGCCGCCATCCTCTCACCCTGATCAGGTGCCTCCTCCTCACGTAGGCCGCCTGCGGCTGACAACGGAGGAACGGGAGGGGGGGAGTCCCCCTCGGTTCTGTCCCCAGACAGCGACCCTGGTGAGGGAGGCACTGACGTGTCCGATGGGAAGGGAGGCGGCGACACCAGCGTCACCCGGCGGACGCGCCTGGTGGGCGGCGCCACAGGAGGTGGCGAAGACGGGGCCTTCCCGCCTTGATCCTCAGATCTCTTCTGGGAGAACTCCTCCAACATCGACTTGACCGATGTGAGGACATCATCCTTAAACGCCTTGGCGTCGAAGGAAGCGTGGTGCGACTCCCTGGCGCGCCCGTCCAGGCGCCTAAGAGATCTATCGCCTAGAAGACAGCAGACGGCAGGCGGCAGGCGGCAGGCGGCAAGCGCCCATCCACACGCCTAAGAGATCTGTCGCCTAGAAGACGGCAGGCGGCAGGCGGCAGGCGGCAAGCGCCCGTCCAGGCGCCTAAGAGAACTATCGCCTAGAAGACGGCAGGCGGCAGGCGGCAGGCGGCAGGCGGCAAGCGCCCGTCCAGGCGCCTAAGAGAACTATCGCCTAGAAGACGGCAGGCGGCAGGCGGCAGGCGGCAAGCGCCCGTCCAGGCGCCTAAGAGAACTATCGCCTAGAAGACGGCAGGCGGCAGGCGGCAAACGCCCGTCCAAACGCCTAAGAGATACCTATCGTCAGGAAGACGACAGGCGACAGGCGGCAAACGCCACTCCAAGCGCACACGAGATATCTAGCGCCGGCAGGCGGCCAGAAGATCAAGTGAAGGCCGTAGCGTCTAGCAGACGGCAAGCGCACACGACAACCGAAGCTGTCACGCAGAGGGGTAGAGCGACCGTCCACCCCCGGGCTGCACGTGCAAGTCAACCCGCGCTCCACTAATCCAGGTCAACACGGCTGTGTTAACCACAAACACCCCTGTCAGAGCACCGAATTCACTCACGAGGAATGAACACGACAAAGGACAACGGGAATACTTAACTAAGGTAAGTAAATAGAGTCAGAAACAACAAACACGTTAATTATATAGCTCAATACAATCGGGAGAGATACAGAAACACGTCTGCACACTACCGACTCTGTAATGTGAATTATTCTAATTGGATGACAGGTCACGCCACACAGTTGACTAGTGACGGGCGGGTAACTCTGATTGATCTGTGTAATGATGTTTTCATTACTTCTGTGGGAATGAGTCGATAACATGTTATATGGCTAACAAGGCTAAGGTCACTTGTCGGAGGTTAGTAACTAAATAATATAAAAAAGTAAAGTAAAAACAAAAATTATTCTAGAATGTCCCGGTGAGAAGCGATGTGACATTGAAAGCAGGTTTACCCGAGAAAATAATTACCTCCAAAATGACACGATTATGACACCTGAGGTTTATATTTCTCCTTAACGATCGGCAGATGGCGTGGTCTATCATTAACAAACGCAAACGAAAAGAAACGTTATGTTTAACGTTTGCATCGGAAGCGTGAGTTTGATACTGCCATTTCAAATAGGGATTTTGCTTTAAGGAAAGAATATGTCCAAATTAAAATATTTCATAGAAACACAAAACTTAACATTGAATCCTTGTGCATCAATTACACGAAAATATGTCCCGTATTCATTGAATGAGGAAATATGCAATTTATTGCTTAAATTATTTTCTATGATGCACATATCGAATGTTAACCTCAAAGGGGCAAAGTGAGCCTTGGGAAGCGCTTTGTCCCGATTGATCTCAAATATGTCTTTATAGTTAACATATATTAACTTGCTTAGTTCTTAGATATTCGTATGAACCAATCACGTATGTTTTTGTTTGAGAAAATATCGGGTCATGTTTGTTGGAATATAAGTCCATTTTCGCATACATAGCAAGGATTTTTATTATCTATGTAGCTCTATTCTAACTATTTATATAGGTGTTTGACATATCACATCTGTGATGAGATATATGCTGCAAGTTACATTCTAACATGTAAATCTGCCAAGATGCACTTATATGTAAGGTGGAGCGCTTTGTCCTGGTCTCTCCTACACTATCGTGACCCCTATCACGTTTGAAATTAGGGGATAAATCCATTCTGTTTTTTATTTTGGGGTTGTATGTCGTGCATTCTTTACCCCTAAATATAATTTCAAACCGAGCTTGTAGGTTTGAAATGTTTATTTAGGGGTAAAGAATGCACGACATACAACCCCAAAATAAAAAACAGAATGGATTTATCACCATTCTAACATGACTAATTAGTGGAGGAATGTGAAGCGTTCGTAAATAATTAGAGGTGATTAGATCTATCGGCGAAATAATTACTCCAAAATGTTAATTAGTAACCAATTAGAAAGCAGTATTTTCAAACTAGTTTTCGTGTCATGTAAGAATGTCAATTTGTTAAAACTTCGGCACGTTGATTGATTTTCACATAGAATATGTCTTCCTTATTGATGAACATTTGTGTAATATCAAAATTTAGGAATAAGTTATTAAGATACTCTTGTAAAAACACAAACAAGTATTCTTTGAGTGATGAGTAAACTCTTGTTTTTATCAGTTTGAGAATACAACAAAACACGAAATATTAGTAATTGAAAACCTTAAAATAAACTTAACTGAAGTGTGTACCTTCTTTTGGCTGTCAGATCTACAGATTGACAGTTATTGATGATTAAACTTGACAATAATGTCATGAAATGTAAAAAAAATCAAGAAAGATGAAACTCCAAATAACATGTTTTAACTGGTTTGTGTTTTATATAACTAAAGAATTGTAAAACCCTTACAACACTCGTAGCCGGGATAGTCAAACAGCAGTTGATTCTTAAAAAATAGCCACTGTTAACACAATAGAGTAAACCATCACCATGAATTAATCAAATACACTTGCATGTTCTATTGGTGTAGCATTAATGAATTTTTAACGTATCTATGTCAAACTTTGCATGTTAATAAAAATGAGAATATTTATCTCGCGGTACTTCCAGTTACTAGTACCTGCTCAAAGCGCTCCTACGTCATTACCCGAACGGAAATTTACTTTTAAATAGCTGCTATCTAGCCCTAAGCATAACCATGTAGATTCGCAAATCCAATTTTCAGGTACCCATGTTAACAGCTCGGTAAACTGAGTGCAATGTGGATGAAGTGCCTTGCCCAGGGGCACAACAAAGACTAAGATCAAGGTCACACCTTTTTGTTGTCTCAACCGAGATTCGAACCTGGGCGTTTGGGTTGAGAGGCTAACTTGCTAACCACTAACCACCGTACTTCGTTCTTAATCATTAAGGAGGGCTGAGCTTTACTTTGTGAAATGGATCAGGTGCAAATCTTATTAGTTTTATGCATTTGTATCAAATTTGGAACAATTCTTCCAAAGTTTTCTGTAAAGATACTTGATATACGGATGCAATCAATTTTACCCGGAACACTTGTATTTGGGACTTTTCAGCGCTTCAAAATTATATGGACTGCTGTTCTTTTAATGGTATAGTTTACGTTAACTGGAAATACGACACTATAGACAAGTGAATAGATTAAATTGGTTCTTTGTCTGAGAGCAATAGATAGGTAAAAGATACGACCTCAGACTAAGACTCGCTGTATGAATAATAACGCAACGGTAATACATATCTCAAAACATATCAATTAGTAATTACAACATACCATGTTTGTTACAGTTATCAGTCGTTTCGTTTATAACGAAATATTGTGCTTGAATAACGTCAGACTGCACGCTAATATCGCACCAGAAAAAAAATAAGCCAACTAATAATTGGTGTGAAAACGTCTATTTCTAATTTACAAATTTGACAAAAAGTCTTGATAATAGACTCTTTTATATGATGCTCTTCAGACGAAGTGCAAACTGTTTGATAGTGATGGAAATCGATATCGTTGATCAAAACACGAACCATAGTTTACTGATTAATGAGGTAAAACAAAAATCGATAATTATAGTCGATATATCCCTTTCTGTTACCAAGGTTTTGGGAGTGAGGTTGATTTAACACATTTTACACAACACTTGCTATTATGAATTACAAGCTCAATACATAGCACAACAACATCAAGCAAGACATATCCAAGGAATGCACCTGTTATGCAAAGTAATGGTGCAACAAGTATTTTGAGTTGTCTTTTATGATACTGCGAACATGAGAAATATCGGGAGTGACAAATAGGCGAAAATGACATATGACATCGCAAATGGGAAAAAAAGGAATATTTCACTTATAATAAATAAACAGGTGAGATTAAAACAAACAATAGGGACAACAGTCGAGAAACGTAAACGAACCGAAATCGAGAATAGTAAGCGAACAGAATAAGGAATGTCAATATCGAAAAGAATGTTATGAAAAGGAAACAAAAGCGATAGAAGTAAATATTTTAGACGAAATCGACGAAATTAGGCCAAAATTGTGTTTTAGAGGAACCAAAACAGCAAAAGTCTCGAAAGTTCGAGGTTGACATATGCAAGGCCAACAATATCAATTTCATTCACTTTTATAACATTTGTTTTTGCGACCTATCAAAGCAAATGGACATAAGAGTTCTTTACTACCAAACAGAATACACATGATTAAAAACATTAAGGGAAAACTTGCATCAAACAATTGAACTAGGAATTTATGTACAAAGCTTTTTGATAGTGTCTCAAGCGGATAAATTTCATGTATTCGATATCATGAAGTAAGGCACTCGAATACTACAACTTATACAGATATGTGGACCGGTTTTGGAGTTCTGCTCCGGAAACGAAACCTTTCATGAACAGAGTCCAAATAAGAGCCGATTCCATGGAAATAATAAAAAATAAAATTTTCAGAAATGTGAAAATATCAAAAGGCACCACTTCAGTAGGTGGGCAATACACATGTAAAGTTTCAGAAAGATATGTGGACCGGTTTTGGAGTTCTGCTCCGGAAACGAAACCTTTCATGAACAGAGTCCAAATAAGAGCCGTTTCCATGGAAATAATAAAAAATAAAATTTTCAGAAATGTGAAAATATCAAAAGGCACCACTTCAGTAGGTGGGCAATACACATGTAAAGTTTAAGAAAGATATGTGGACCGGTTTTGGAGTTCTGCTCCGGAAACGAAACCTTTCATGAACAGAGTCCAAATAAGAGCCGATTCCATGGAAATAATAAAAAATAAAATTTTCAGAAATGTGAAAATATCAAAAGGCACCACTTCAGTAGGTGGGCAATACACATGTAAAGTTTCAGAAAGATATGTGGACCGGTTTTGGAGTTCTGCTCCGGAAACGAAACCTTTCATGAACAGAGTCCAAATAAGAGCCGTTTCCATGGAAATAATAAAAAATAAAATTTTCAGAAATGTGAAAATATCAAAAGGCACCACTTCAGTAGGTGGGCAACACACATGTAAAGTTTCAGAAAGATATGTGGACCGGTTTTGGAGTTCTGCTCCGGAAACGAAACCTTTCATGAACAGAGTCCAAATAAGAGCCGTTTCCATGGAAATAATAAAAAATAAAATTTTCAGAAATGTGAAAATATCAAAAGGCACCACTTCAGTAGGTGGGCAATACACATGTAAAGTTTCAGAAAGATATGTGGACTGGTTTTTGAGTTCTGCTCCGGAAACGAAATGATTACGGACGGACGGACAGACGGACGGACGGACGGACGGACGGACATACAGACGGACAGGGCGATGACTATATCCCACGGTATTACATACCGGTGGGATAAAAATTACCAATGGGATTAAAATGTGCACATAGACATTGATAACTCTTGAGAGAGTGCTAACCAAGCTTTCCTTAAGACACATTCTCTCCCCACAGAGGCAGATCAAGTCAATAAATGTTGTTACAGCCTCTGTTCTATTACGCCGACCTTGTCGCATAGAAATGGAGATGTCTGATTGGAGGCAATCAAAAATAGTTGTGCAATCAGCGACGCTTTTCTAAAATCATCATTTTGGCTACTGAATAAGAGCAAAGGCCTTGCGATATGAACAACTCTTACCATGCGAGAAGCGTTGTCATTTGCTAAAGAAGTTTAGATAGATTGTAGTGCAAATTTTGTTCGCCACGGCAAACGACCGGAACCCAAGGATTCCGGCGTAATAGAACAGAGGCTGTATCAACATTTATTGATTTGATCTGCCTCTGTGGGGAGAGAATGTTAGGACAGATCACGAGAAAAGATGTTTACTTAATAAAAGGGCGGTAGCACGTTTTTAGGTAAGCATAATTAAAGTGATCTCACAGAACAGGAAACAAATACATCCACAATCTTGGCAATAAAAAAGCAGTTCTAAAACGAACGATTAAGATAAGCGAATCCAGTTTCGACCTACATGTATAATTATTCACACAAATAAGACAGCAAGCAGTTTTCGATTGATATTTAATCATTTCTTCTTCAAGTAAGGAAAATCGGATTGGATATGAGATGTTTGACCTTTGAAAATTAATATCAAATTTAGCATAGACTTATATCTTTTTGCTAAAATGTTACACAAAGTGATAAGGGTATCGTGATTTACTCACCAACATCTTGCAAAACTTTTCTTCCTGTTGTCATCGTAACTGTAAAATGATGAAAGGAATTCAGCATTGTTCTTTTCAATCATTTAATTAGATTTGTCAATTGGGAAAATTTGCTTTCTATAATTATCTTTTAACTTCAAAAGTTATATATTTGCATCAAAGTAAAAAAACTGCAAAATGTTTCGTCACCCAAAATGTATAGCGTACATCCCATCTTCTGGTCCGATAATTAATTTTTTTATAGTATACCTTACATAATTAACTTACCTTAGCTTATGTCCTTAATCTGGTTAAAAAGGCTTAATAAGTAAACTTTGAATATACAGCTTAGGACCTTAAGTTTGTTCAATTGAATTTGCATCTTAGTCATGTAATTTGGGTTTGGTTTTGACATAAATCGAATAAATCCATCAGTTCAGGACAGGACAGGATCACCAATTGTAGAAATGTCAATTCTAAAACCTAATTTTGGCATGGTTTGATCACTGGTGCAAAATTTAGAAATTTGGCACGGTTTTACATATGTTACATGGGGTCATAAAACATAGTTTTTGAACATCAGATTATTTTAAATTGCGATTAAAATATTCTATGAAGACTCACTGAGAGGTTAATATCAATATAATTACATTGATTTAGTGAATAGGAACAAATGTGACTTAGATCTAAAGTCGTTGATCACTTATGAAGGACTTTGTGGAGAAAATACGAGTCTTAGCAAAATGTTGACCCCAAGTCACTTCAATGACCTGCCAAAATCGTTACGGTAAACGGTGAGGTATTAACGCAAAATGAATGTTAACTTATGTAACGTATTTCAACATTATCTGTTTCGTTTTTGCAATATCCATATGTCTCAATGTTGTCTCTATTTCCTGGGTATTTATTTCTGAGAAATAAATTGTAATAGAATCGGTATTAAAAATATTACACTCGGAACCGTGTCATATCACTTTTACGAAATTCGTGAAAAATTGTGTATAACCCTCGCTCTGGCTCGGGCAATACACACATTCACACTCGTTTCATAAAAGTCATATGACACCCTTCCTCGTGTAAAAATCTCTATTTAATTTCTTGGGGGGAACACAGATTTTATCTAGAGCTACTATACATTGATAACAAAGTGTTACTCACCATCCCAACGTGTCATGCCTAACCGTGGTGTCCCCTCTGAATCTTTGACTGGTGAGTTGCAGATGAAGCAAATTCGTTGCACATGGTTGTATAATACAACAAGACAGTTCCTATCGCTGCAGGTTTTCATGCAGGAAAAAATATCTTTACCCTCAATCTTCTCAATCGAAGAACTCTTGTACATGATATCAGTCTTCTCATTTTTTACGAAGTATTGTGCTTGAATGTCAGACTGAACGCTATATCGCACCAGATAAATGATTAGCAAACTTACAATTTGTGTGAAAACGTCCATTTCTAATTTACAAATTTGACAGAAATTAATGACAATAGATCTTTTTTATCTGAGGCTCTTGAGACGAATGCCAAACTGTTTGATAGTGAGTGAAATCGATATCATTGATCACAACACGAACCATATCGAATAATGATATAATAATCTTCTGCTTAAAAACGTACAACCATGGCAATAATTTCGAATCAGTCGTGTTATGTGTTGCTATTATCTTTACATGGATATCTATGCTAGTGTCTAATGTTGGCTTACCATGAGCATATAAGTAAGAAACTGACATTGTCTCTACACCGTCATTTCTTTGTTGCCTCTTAAGAAGACACCCCGTGAGATGTTTGAGTCTTCAATGGTCGCACTTGATCAAGAAGTATGCTACTTCCTGTTACTTAAAGTATCTTTTTGAGGCTAATCAGAATGCACGAGGATTGTGAAGATAATCAATGAGCATTATTCCTGAAAAATAATAAACGAGTCCCTTGTTCTTCACCCTTTTCCCGTGAAATAATCAACGAGGGCTCGTTAATTATTTTTATGAATCCATGAATCCAAAACATTCTCTATCTTAATCCATATGACTGCATGGACCTATAAATTGTCATTTAATCATATTTCAAAATATTTCCACAATTATACTTAAGAAAACTTTTCGGTGCTGAACAGGCCATTGTCCGGTCTGGACCGCTGCCAATCTATTTGAAACTACCTGTAATGTCCTACATTTCATTACTATCCCTGACAAAGCAATGCCGCGTAATCAAAATTCAGAAATGATAGAACTGGTTACATGTAGTTTCAGCATTAGATTATTTATAAATTTACAAGTATGTATCCCATTGCATCTCCAAATTAATATCGTCAGTGCATCAAGGCAACTACTGATTTGCAATGATTATCATTACTGATATAATCACTATTTCTAACAATTTGTGATTTTTATATAATCAGCTTAACATTTTCTTGTAGGCCCACAGAAAACAACATTTGAATCTTTGACCTGTTTTCATCCTGCAAAATGTTTGAAAAGTGAAAATGATGATTTATCAGTGTACATCAAATTGTAAAATTATAACTAAAATTTAAAAATAAAACACTTTTATCAATGTATTTTTTTAAATATCTAGAATTTATCATTTTCAAAAATACATTCTCACTGAGCTGAATTGATAATGTAAAATTTTGAATTTAAATATGAAATAGCTAAAACAATCTTAACAATGAAACATGAAGAGTGCAAAACAAAGAATTGCCAGTTGTTTACCTACAGAAATACAAAAATATTTATGAATTATTCCACATAATCTCCTCATAACATGTACATATATGTGAAAGGAGCACTTGTCAATCGTCAAACACGGTCTAAGGTTAAAACAGCCAACATTGCTGAACGCATTGATATGAAGTGATTAACCTGA
This sequence comes from Steromphala cineraria, assembly GCA_916613615.1. NCBI lineage: Eukaryota > Metazoa > Mollusca > Gastropoda > Trochida > Trochidae > Steromphala > Steromphala cineraria. The sequence continues at coordinate 26,829,252 of OU744735.1, read as the reverse complement.
AGGCTTTCTTGTTGTTATTCCTTAGTACTTAGCTTACATTCGATGGATTGCATGTTCGTATCTTAAATATATTTTGAGTGGTTCGAAACTTGGAGTGGACAATATGATTAAAGATGATATTTCAAAACCTGCACTTTTGCTCTCATATATCGTTTTCATATGTTAAAATAAACCTACATTTCAAATTTGAACAAAATCTTTCAAGAAATAAAGATTTAAGCCTAATTCTCGAACCTTTTTACAGAAAACACAAGGGGGGACAATCCAGGCACTAAAATATGAAAACAGGACTCGTTGACTATTTCGACCTGTGATGAAATTGACACTAAATTTTATCGCAAAAATATGCACTGGAATCGTAGATCAATCTTTTCACTTGCTGTACATCTAGCCCAATCTTTCTAATTTCATCCACATCTTTGACCACTGACCCTCGCTTTAGCACCACCCCATCTTTGAACAAATGCCCAACTGACTACTGGAAAATGTTTGCAAAGTCTGTTATTCAAACACGTTGCCATGAATTGATCAGAAATAGAAAGCGCCTCTCATATACATTTGTGCCAGTGTTGTCATTTTTTACAACCGTTGATTGAATAGATTTCACATTCAAGACAAAACTATGTCTAATGAACATTGGGTAAAAAACAATATTCAATGAGAAAAGAAGCTTATCATAACCACTCCAAAAATGAATAGCCTCTCTATGTCGAGTGAAGTGTTTTCGTAGACAAAACTGGTATAAAGACGGTGTGATTTCATGCACAAGACTGGTTCTTTGACAGTGGATTGATAGATGATTTAAAATTATGAAATTAGTATTCTAAGAATTGATATTTGTTTTTTTTCTCACGAATACTAAATCAAATAAATTACAAAGACAAGATGTAATTTATTGTGAAACCCTTGTTTTTTCTTGGATGCAATTTAAAGAGTCAGAAGCACGTTTTTTGAAAATTGAATATTTTAAATTTTTCACTTACATTACTCTAATCTTTAAAGGGGCAGTAGCACGTTTTAGGGGGGACATAAGGTGATGTCAAGAAAATGAGATTTAATGGTTCCAATTGAAAGACAATGTATTTAAACTAAGTAAGTAGCAGTAACAATTCAAATATGCAACGTAAAGTTTAGCCATACAATTCCTTTTTCTTACACAAAATGAATTAAAGGTGTTCACACAAAATGACCGCCAATGGATTTTATGTAGATCTTCATACTTTGTCCTCTGACAATGGATGATTTGCTTGTGTAATGAGATTTATGACACTGTCAAATAATACATTTAGCATTAACTAACCAGTGAAAATGTTAAAATATTAAATTATCAAAAAACGTGCTACTGCCCTACCATTGTGCTTAGGAAGAGAATATCTTAGAATTTGGTTATGAAGACTTTCATCGATATTTTGAAAAAAAAACTGTTATCAGTAAGCTGAAAGTGGGCTGCCATATAAAAAAAGGTTCAATGAATATTTTCAATATTGTTTCTTTCCCTTTAAACCTAAAGAATTGTTCTACTTTAAAAAAGAAAAGCAATCATGAATTACAATAATTTAATTGTCAACAGGATGTTATGTTGAACATCCCTATGGCACAATGCTAAGTAGCAGGCGATTGTTATCAAATTGCCTTAAAACAATGTTTTCGGATTCCTTGTTCTTCAAATTTATCTGAGTGACTGTAGATGGTAGAGCATGGGTGATATAAATGTAGTTGCCATCAAATATTATATCATGAATATAAGTATTAAACTCGTCATAGTCTTCATCATTCGTATCAAAGTGAACATTCAACTTCCATATCGATATTTGTTTCTCAGGTTCAGCTATTTTGATCTTCTTTAGATGTTGTTTGTTTGAGAAGAAAAGGAAACCGCCATAGGGATCCACACTCAAGCATTTTGTGACAACTCTCTTTACTAGCCTCGTCATTTTCTTTCCATCATAGTTGGTGGAGAATATGGTGTCCGCACTGGAAAAGAGCAGCATCTCTTCCTTAGGATAAACTGCTGTAGTATAGTACTTTTTTCTGTCCGTTTTTACAATTCTTTTAGCGCTTTTTTATTTACTATTGAGGTCAATTTTTTTTATTTGTCCAGGCCATAGAGACGTGAAGAATACAAGACGTTTCTTGGCATCAATGGACAAGGAGGTCGGGACAACTCCCTTTTTAATATCAATAGTGGATGCATCAGTCAGATTACAGGATACAAGTTTTCGTTTAACTTTCAGGCCAATCAGCAGCCTCTCTTCGACTGAGTCGTATACAGTCGTGAAGATTTGGTTAACGTTCGGACTGTGGAAACTACGTGCTTTATTGCTGTGAACGTCAATCTGTACAAAAGGTATATTTCTTGAGATTATAGGAGCAACCAGAACTCTTCCTCCCATGTGCTCCGGTGCTAAAAGGGAAAAAAACGTTTGATTTAAAGACCCTGTTCTATCGGTTTCCGGTCAGTTATGGAATATATCACAAAAGAACGCAGGTTAATTGAACTTTAAAAAGAATTACCAAATATAAATTTTCGATATTATAAACCACCAGGCCAAAGTAACTACAAACCAAAGTTTGTTTAAATTTACTTGATAAGAGACATTTGATGTAATACGCTATGAAACGTTTACAATAACACATATTTTAAGTTTGATTCAGGTTTTGTTTAGATAACTTTGTTAAATGAAGGCAGGGACAATAAATAGAATTTAGGGGAGACCAATGCTAAGCGAGCCGTCGGGGCTAACTGACTAAGCGGTATGTAAAGGATATTAACCTGTCCCTAGGGTTGGATTGAAATGTAAACATGAGGGGTGAGGGGAAACCCGTGGGCCGTAGCCCCTCGGGTTTCCCCGACCCAGAATGTTTACATTTTCAATAAAACCCCAGGGACAGGTTAATATCTGTCATATAAAGCGAAGGAAAGGACGAAAAACTCTGTAAAAATATTGAAATATGTAATAACACTGAAAGTATCGCACAAACGGAGCTAATCCTTGCAATTCGTCTGTTTAACAGCAGCTCTTCGAAAAAGACTTTAAATAAACACTTTGCATACGATTTTTTAATCAAATTTAATATATATTAACATTATGTATATAAAAACTATAGTGTCAGTGATGACACAACAAAATGAACATTTGCTGACAACAAGCCCCGGTAGCTCAGGCGGTAAGAGCGCTGTTTAACAACATAGAGGTTGCGGGTTTGAAACGTTAAATCAGAATTTGTTATAAATTCAAATTTTACAAATCCATTTGTTTGTTTCGTAATGTTTACAAGTTATGAGTCTTGTATAAAATATAAAAAAGTAAAAATAAAAATTATTCTAGAATGTCTCTTGGATATTCTAGAATGTCCCGGTGAGAAGCGATGTGACATTGAAAGCAGGTTTCCCAAAATGACACGATTATGACACCTAAGGTTTATATTTTTCCTTAACGATCGGCAGATGGCGTGGTTTATCATTAACAAACGCAAACAAAAAGAAACGTTATGTTTAACGTTTGCATCGGAAGCGTGAGTTTGATACTTCCATTTCAAATAGGGATTTTGCTTTAAGGAAAGAATATGTCCAAATTAAAATATTTCATAGAAACACAAAACTTAACATTGAATCCTTGTGCATCAATTACACGAAAATATGTCCCGTATTCATTGAATGAGGAAATATGCAATTTATTGCTTAAATTATTTTCATGATGCACAAATCGAATGTTAACCTCAAAGGGGCAAAGTGAGCAGGGTAACAAAGGGGCAAAGTGAGCCTAGGGAAGCGCTTTGTCCCGATTGATCTCAAATAATTCTTAATTGTTAACATATATTAACTTGCTTAGTTATTAGATATTCGTATGAACAAATCACGTATGTTTTTGTTTGAGAACTACGAAAATATCGGTTCATGATTGTTGGAATATAAGTCCATTTTCGCATACAGAGCCAGGGTTTTTATTATCCATGTAGCTCTATATTCTAACTATCTATATAGGTGTTTGACATATCACATCTGTGATGAGATATATGCTGCAAGTTACATTCTAACATGTAAATCTGCCAAGAGGCACTTATATGAAAGGTGGAGCGCTTTGCCCTGGTTTCCCCTACACTATCGTGACCCCTATCACGTTTGAAATGTCAATTTGTTAAAACTTAGGCACGTTGATTGATTTTCACATAGAATATGTCTTCCTTATTGATGAACATTTGTGTAATATCAAAATTTAGGAACAAGTTATTAAGATACTCTTGTAAAAACACAAAAAAAGTATTCTTTGAGTGATGAGTAAACTCTTGTTTTTATCAGTTTGAGAATACAACAAAACACGAAATATTAGTAATTGAAAACCTTAAAATAAACTTAACTGAAGTGTGTACCTTCTTTTGGCTGTCAGATCTACAGATTGACAGTTATTGATGATTAAACTTGACAATAATGTCATGAAATGTAAAAAAAATCAAGAAAGATGAAACTCCAAATAACATGTTTTAACTGGTTTGTGTTTTATATAACTAAAGAATTGTAAAACCCTTACAACACTCGTAGCCGGGATAGTCAAACTGCAGTTGATTCTTAAAAAATAGCCACTGTTAACACAATAGAGTAAGATCATCACCATGAATTAATCAAATACACTTGCATGTTCTATTGGTGTAGCATTAATGAATTTTTAACGTATCTATGTCAAACTTTGCATGTTAATAAAAATGAGAATATTTATCTCGCGGTACTTCCAGTTACTAGTACCTGCTCAAAGCGCTCCTACGTCATTACCCGAATGGAAACTTACTTTTTAGCTGCTATCTAGCCCTAACCATAACCATGTAGATTCGCAAATCCAATGTTCAGGTACCCATGTTAACAGCTCGGTAAACTGAGTGCAATGTGGATGAAGTGCCTTGCCCAGGGGCACAACAAAGACTAAGATCAAGGTCACACCTTTTTGTTGTCTCAACCGAGATTCGAACCTGGGCGTTTGGGTTGAGAGGCTAACTTGCTAACCACTAAACCACCGTACTTCGTTCTTAATCATTAAGGAGGGCTGAGCTTTACTTGTGAAATGGATCAGGTGCAAATCTTATTAGCTTTATGCATTTGTATCAAATTTGGAACAATTCTTCCAAAGTTTTCTGTAAAGATACTTGATATACGGATGCAATCAATTTTACCCGGAACACTTGTATTTGGGACTTTTCAGCGCTTCAAAATTATATGGACTGCTGTTCTTTTAATGGTATAGTTTACGTTAACTGGAAATACGACACTATAGACAAGTGAATAGATTAAATTGGTTCTTTGTCTGAGAGCAATAGATAGGTAAAAGATACGACCTCAGACTAAGACTCGCTGTATGAATAATAACGCAACGGTAATACATATCTCAAAACATATCAATTAGTAATTACAACATACCATGTTTGTTACAGTTATCAGTCGTTTCGATTATGACGAAATATTGTGCTTGAATGACGTCAGACTGCACGCTATTATCGCACCAGAAAAAAATAAGCAAACTAATAATTGGTGTGAAAACGTCTATTTCTAATTTACAAATTTGACAAAAAGTCTTGATAATAGACTCTTTTATATGATGCTCTTCAGACGAAGTGCAAACTGTTTGATAGTGATTGAAATCGATATCGTTGATCAAAACACGAACCATAGTTTACTGATTAATGAGGTAAAACAAAAATCGATAATTATAGTCGATATATCCCTTTCTGTTACCAAGGTTTTGGGAGTGAGGTTGATTTAACACATTTTACACAACACTTGCTATTATGAATTACAAGCTCAATACATAGCACAACAACTTCAAGCAAGATATATCCAAGGAATGCACCTGTTATGCAAAGTAATGGTGCAACAATTATTTTGAGTTGTCTTTTATGATACTGCGAACATGAGAAATATCGGGAGTGACAAATAGGCGAAAATGACATATGACATCGCAAATGGGAAAAAAAGGAATATTTCTATTATAATAAATAAACAGGTGAGATTAAAACAAACAATAGGGACAACAGTCGAGAAACGTAAACGAACCGAAATCGAGAATAGTAAGCGAACAGAATAAGGAATGTCAATATCGAAAAGAATGTTACGAAAAGGAAACAAAAGCGATAGAAGTAAATATTTTAGACGAAATTGACGAAATTAGGCTTAAATTGTGTTTTAGAGGAACCAAAACAGCAAAAGTCTCGAAAGTTCGAGGTTGACATATGCAAGGCCAACAATATCAATTTCATTCACTTTTATAACATTTGTTTTTGCGACCTATCAAAGCAAATGGACATAAGAGTTCTTTACTACCAAAAAGAATACACATGATTAAAAACATTAAGGGAAACTTGCATCAAACAATTGAACTAGGAATTTATGTACAAAGCTTTTTGATAGTGTCTCAAGCGGATAAATTTCATGTATTCGATATCATGAAGTAAGGCACTCGAATACTACAACTTCAACGTTGAGTTGAAAATTATGGCTGTTTCATGCTGACAAATCACCGCATGTTTTGTAGGTCATTTATAAGTCTTTACCTAAGAGAACTGCTTGAAATCCTGAAAGACTGAAATCTACAGTGGATGCCAAGCATTAAAAAACCAATGGGATTACAATGTGCACATAGACATTGATAACTCTTGAGAGAGTGCTAACCAAGCTTTCCTTAAGACACATTCTCTCCCCACAGAGGCAGATCAAGTCAATGAATGTTGATACAGCCTCTGTTCTATTACGCCGACCTTGTCGCATAGAAATGGAGATGTCTGATTGGAGGCAATCAAAAATAGTTGTGCAATCAGCGACGCTGTTCTAAAATCATCATTTTGGCTACTGAATCATGGCAAAGGCCTTGCGATATGAACAACTCTTACCATGCGAGAAGCGTTGTCATTTGCTAAAGAAGTTTAGATAGATTGTAGTGCAAATTTTGTTCGCCACGGGAAACGACCGGAACCAAAGGATTCCGGCGTAATAGAACAGAGGCTGTATCAACATTTATTGACTTGATCTGCCTCTGTGGGGAGAGAATGTTAGGACAGATCACGAGAAAAGATGTTTACTTAATAAAAGGGCGGTAGCACGTTTTTAGGTAAGCATAATTAAAGTGATCTCACAGAACAGGAAACAAATACATCCACAATCTTGGCAATAAAGAAGCAGTTCTAAAACGAACGATTAAGATAAGCGAATCCAGTTTCGACCTACATGTATAATTATTCACACAAATAAGACAGCAAGCAGTTTTCGATTGATATTTAATCATTTCTTCTTCAAGTAAGGAAAATCGGATTGGATATGAGATGTTTGACCTTTGAAAATTAATATCAAATTTAGCATAGACTTATATCTTTTTGCTAAAATGTTACACAAAGTGATAAGGGTATCGTGATTTACTCACCAACATCGTGCAAAACTTTTCTTCCTGTTGTCATCGTAACTGTAAAATGATGAAAGGAATTCATCATTGTTCTTTTCAATCAGTTAATTAGATTTGTCAATTGGGAAAATTTGCTTTCTATAATTATCTTTTAACTTCAAAAGTTATATATTTGCATCAAAGTAAAAAAACTGCAAAATGTTTCGTCACCCAAAATGTATAGCGTACATCCCATGTTCTGGTCCGATAATTAATTTTTTTATAGTATACCTTACATAATTAACTTACTTTAGCTTATGTCCTTAATCTGGTTAAAAAGGCTTAATAAGTAAACTTTGAATATACAGCTTAGGACCTTAAGTTTGTTCAATTGAATTTGCATCTTAGTCATGTAATTTGGGTTTGGTTTTGACATAAATCGAATAAATCCATCAGTTCAGGACAGGACAGGATCACCAATTGTAGAAATGACAATTCTTAAACCTAATTTTGGTATGGTTTGATCACTGGTGCAAAATTTAAAAATTTGGCACGGTTTTACATATGTTACATGGGGTCATAAAACATAATTTTTGAACATCAGATTATTTTAAATTGCGATTAAAATATTCTATGAAGACTCACTGAGAGGTAAATATCAATATAATTACATTGATTTAGTGAATAGGAACAAATGTGACTTAGATCTAAAGTCGTTGATCACTTATGAAGGACTTTGTGGAGAAAATACGAGTCTTAGCAAAATGTTGACCCCAAGTCACTTCAATGACCTGCCAAAATCGTTACGGTAAACGGTGAGGTATTAACGCAAAATGAATGTTAACTTATGTAACGTATTTCAACATTATCTGTTTCGTTTTTGCAATATCCATATGTCTCAATGTTGTCTCTATTTCCTGGGTATTTATTTCTGAGAATTAAAAATATTACACTCGGAACCGTGTCATATCACTTTTACGAAATTCGTGAAAAATTGTGTATAACCCTCGCTCTGGCTCGGGCAATACACACATTCACACTCGTTTCATAAAAGTCATATGACACCCTTCCTCGTGTAAAAATCTCTATTTAATTTCTTGGGGGGAACACAGATTTTATCTAGAGCTACTATACATTGATAACAAAGTGTTACTCACCATCCCAACGTGTCATGCCTAACCGTGGTGTCCCCTCTGAATCTTTGACTGGTGAGTTGCAGATGAAGCAAATTCGTTGCACATGGTTGTATAATACAACAAGACAGTTCCTATCGCTGCAGGTTTTCATGCAGGAAAAAATATCTTTACCCTCAATCTTCTCAATAGAAGAACTCTGGTACATGATATCAGTCTTCTCATTTTTTACGAAGTATTGTGCTTGAATGTCAGACTGAACGCTATATCGCACCAGATAAATGATTAGCAAACTTACAATTTGTGTGAAAACGTCCATTTCTAATTTACAAATTTGACAGAAATTAATGACAATAGATCTTTTTTATCTGAGGCTCTTGAGACGAATGCCAAACTGTTTGATAGTAAGTGAAATCGATATCATTGATCACAACACGAACCATATCGAATAATGATATAATAATCTTCTGCTTAACAACGCACAACCATGGCAATAATTTCGAATCAGTCGTGTTATGTGTTGCTATTATCTTTACATGGATATCTATGCTAGTGTCTAATGTTGGCTTACCATGAGCATATAAGTAAGAAACTGACATTGTCTCTACACCGTCATTTCTTTGTTGCCTCTTAAGAAGACACCCGTGAGATGTTTGAGTCTTCAATGGTCGCACTTGATCAAGAAGTATGCTACTGCCTGTTACTTAAAGTATCTTTTTGAGGCTAATCAGAATGCACGAGGATTGTGAAGATAATCAATGAGCATTATTCCTGAAAAATAATAAACGAGTCCCTTGTTCTTCACCCTTTTCCCGTGAAATAATAAACGAGGGCTCGTTAAATATTTTTATGAATCCATGAATCCAAAACATTCTCTATCTTAATCCATATGACTGCATGGACCTATAAATTGTCATTTAATAAATATTTCAAAATATTTCCACAATTATACTTAAGAAAACTTTTCGGTGCTGAACAGGCCATTGTCCGGTCTGGACCGCTGCCAATCTATTTGAAACTACCTGTAATGTCCTACATTTCATTACTATCCCTGACAAAGCAATGCCGCGTAATCAAAATTCAGAAATGATAGAACTGGTTACATGTAGTTTCAGCATTAGATTATTTATAAATTTACAAGTATGTATCCCATTGCATCTCCAAATTAATATCGTCAGTGCATCAAGGCAACTACTGATTTGCAATGATTATCATTACTGATATAATCACTATTTCTAACAATTTGTGATTTTTATATAATCAGCTTAACATTTTCTTGTAGGCCCACAGAAAACAACATTTGAATCTTTGACCTTTTTTCATCCTGCAAAATGTTTGAAAAGTGAAAATGATGATTTATCAGTGTACATCAAATTGTAAAATTATAACTAAGATTTAAAAATAAAAACACTTTTATCAATGTATTTTTTTAAATATCTAGAATTTATCATTTTCAAAAATACATTCTAACTGAGCTGAATTGATAATGTCAAATTTTGAATTTAAATATGAAATAGCTAAAACAATCTTAACAATGAAACATGAAGAGTGCAAAACAAAGAATTGCCAGTTGTTTACCTACAGAAATACAAAAATATTTATGAATTATTCCACATAATCTCCTCATAACATGTACATATATGTGAAAGGAGCACTTGTCAATCGTCAAACACGGTCTAAGGTTAAAACAGCCAACATTGCTGAACGCATTAGTTAGCTGATATGAAGTGATTAACCTGAAGGCTTTCTTGTTGTTATTCCTTAGTACTTAGCTAACATTCGATGGATTGCATGTTCGTATCTTAAATATATTTTGAGTGGTTCGAAACTTGGAGTGGACAATATGATTAAAGATGATATTTCAAAACCTGCACTTTTGCTCTCATATATCGTTTTCATATGTTAAAATAAACCTACATTTCAAATTTGAACAAAATCTTTCAAGAAATAAAGATTTAAGCCTAATTCTCGAACCTTTTTACAGAAAACACAAGGGGGGACAATCCAGGCACTAAAATATGAAAACAGGACTCGTCCACTATTTCGACCTGTGATGAAATTGACACTAAATTGTATCGCAAAAATATGCATTGGAATCGTAGATCAATCTTTTCACTTGCTGTACATCTAGCCCAATCTTTCTAATTTCATCCACATCTTTGACCCCTGACCCTCGCTTTAGCACCACCCCATCTTTGAACAAATGCCCAACTGACTACTGGAAAATGTTTGCAAAGTCTGTTATTCAAACACGTTGCCATGAATTGATCAGAAATAGAAAGCGCCTCTCATTTCCATTTGTGCCAGTGTTGTCATTTTTTACAACCGTTGATTGAATAGATTTCACATTCAAGACAAAACTATGTCTAATGAACATTGGGTAAAAAACAATATTCAATGAGAAAAGAAGCTTATCATAACCACTCCAAAAATGAATAGCCTCTCTATGTCGAGTGAAGTGTTTTCGTAGACAAAACTGGTATGTAGACGGTGTGATTTCATGCACAAGACTGGTTCTTTGACAGTGGATTGATAGATGATTTAAAATTATGAAATTAGTATTCTAAGAATTGATATTTGTTTTTTTTTTCTCACGAATACTATATCAAATAAATTAAAAAGACAAGATGTAATTTATTGTGAAACCCTTGTTTTTTCTTGGATGCAATTTAAAGAGTCAGAAGCACGTTTTTTGAAAATTGAATATTTTAAATTTTTCACTTACATTACTCTAATCTTTAAAGGGGCAGTAGCACGTTTTAGGGGGGACATAAGGTGATGTCAAGAAAATGAGATTTAATGGTTCCAATTGAAAGACAATGTATTTTAACTAAGTGGAGCAGTAACAATTCAAATATGCAACGTAAAGTTTAGCCATACAATTCCTTTTTCTTACACAAAATGAATTAAAGGTGTTCACACAAAATGACCGCCAATGGATTTTATGTAGATCTTCATACTTTGTCCTCTGACAATGGATGATTTGCTTGTGTAATGAGATTTTTGACACCGTCAAATAATACATTTAGCATTAACTTACAATTATCAGTGAAAATGTTAAAATAAAAAATTATCAAAAAACGTGCTACTGCCCCTTTAAGAACACTGAATTACCATTGTGCTTAGGAAGAGAATATCTTAGAATTTGGTTATGTAGACTTTCATCGATATTTTGAAAAAAAACTGTTATCAGTAAGCTGAAAGTGGGCTGCCATATTAAAAAACGTTCAATGAATATTTTCAATATTGTTTCTTTCCCTTTAAACCTAAAGAATTGTTCTACTTTAAAAAAGAAAAGCAATCATGAATTACAATAATTTAATTGTAAACAGGATGTAATGTTGAACATCCCTATGGCACAATGCTCAGTAGCAGGCGATTGTTATTAAATTGGCTTAAAACGATGTTTTCGGATTTTTTGTTCTTCAAACTTATCTGAGTGACTGTAGATGGTAGAGCATGGGTGATATAAATGTAGTTGCCATCAAATATTATATCATGAATATAAGTATTAAACTCGTCATAGTCTTCATCATTCGTATCAAAGTGAACATTCAACTTCCATATCGATATTTGTTTCTCAGGTTCAGCTATTTTGATCTTCTTTAGATGTTGTTTGTTTGAGAAGAAAAGGAAACCGCCATAGGGATCCACACTCAAGCATTTTGTGACAACTCTCAAAACTAGCCTCGTCATTTTCTTTCCATCATAGTTGGTGGAGAATATGGTGTCCGCACTGGAAAAGAGCAGCATCTCTTCCTTAGGATAAACTGCTGTAGTATAGTACTTTTTTCTGTCCGTTTTTACAATTCTTTTAGCGCTTTTATATTTACTATTGAGGTCAATTTTTGTTATTTGTCCAGGCCATAGAGACGTGAAGAATATAAGACGTTTCTTGGCATCAATGGACAAGGAGGTCGGGGTTACTCTCCCTTTAATAACAATAGTGGATGCATCAGTCAGATTACAGGATACAAGTTTTTGTTTAACTTTCAGGCCAATCAGCAGCCTCTCTTCGACTGAGTCGTATGCAATCGTGAAGATTTGGTTGACGTTCGGACTGTGGAAACTACGTGCTTTATTGCTCTGAACGTCAATCTGTACAAAAGGCATATTTCTTCTATAGATTCTAGGAGCAACTAGAACTCTTCCTCCCATGTGCTCTGGGGCTTAAAAAGAAAAAACTTTTAATTAAAGATCCTGTTCTATCGGTTTCCGGTCAGTTATGGAATATATCACACACAAACAAACAGCCAGTTATGAAAATGTTTTCGGGGGAAAGTGACTCAACGTTATTTCTCCTTAACGATCGACAGATGGTGTCGCTTATTATCATCAACCAATGAAAGCAAACGTTTGCATCGTTTGCCTGAGTTGGAGACATACCATTGCAAATAGATGAAAAAAAAACCAGCATTTTACTTTCAGGAAAGAATATTATAATATTATTAATATTATATTAGAATATTTCACAAAAACACAACACTCAACATTGAACCCTAGTGCACCTATTTCACCAAAAATATGTCATGTTGAATGATGAAATTTGTAATTGACTACTTTCATATCTTCTGTGGTGCACTTATCAAAAAAAAAGATATTGATTGATTTTCACAATGAATATATCTTCCTTGTTGATGAATATTTGTGTTATATCAAAACCAATTTGAAAACAATTTATTAACGTGATCTTTGAAAAAATATATAAACATTTTAAGTATTCTTTAAGGCGATGAGTTAACTCGAGTTAACTTGTTCTTATCAGATTGATAATACGAAATATTTGTAATTGGAAATCTTAAATATGATAAATTTAACTGAAGTGCATGTCATATTAACAGATTAAAATTAATTGATGATAAGACTCGACAATAATGTCCCATGGAAATCAACAAAGAAATAACACCAAATATCACGTTTCAACTTATTTGTGTTATAATCATGAATTAAAAACATCATGTGTTTCAACTAGAATGTGAATTTGAATTTCGTTTCCATAAAAATTACACCAATTTTACTGTCACTGTGAGCATGGTTTTGTCCAAAAATTTTACACATTTTACACAGTACTTGTTATCACGAATCACAAGCTGAATATTAGCACAATAGCTTCAATTAAGAGAACAAGGGGATGCGTGAATATCTTTTTTGCCAAGGATTGAAGCTATTTTTTTTAAATGTCTTTGTGATACTGCAAACATGAGTGATATCGAGAGTGAACAAAAATGCAAGACAAGGGCATGTGAAATGTCAAATAGGTAAACCTATAAATGCAAAAATTGCCATTTCGCGTATGCTTAGGCCTAGTATATAATCAAACCAATCGCAAACACGTGAAAACAAGAGAGATAAAACACAAAATTGCCACAAAGTCGAGAATCATATACGAAGCCAAATCGGAAAACATAAGTGAATAAGATACGAATGTTGATATGAAAAAAAAGTTAGGAAAGCGAAACAAAGTGCGTCAAGCAAAATCTTCAAGACAAAATCGCGAAATAAAGCAGAGGAGCAAAAGACCAAATCATAAAGGTTCAAAGTGACCAATGGTTCGAAGCTTTTTGATAACTTGATCATTCTTTATTAGTCTGAGCTTAATCTATTTGTTATTCTTTAACTTGTATGTTATATTTTGCACAAGTATATTTACACCATACAATTTAAAATCGTTCCCGCTGCCAAAAGACATATATACATGTCTATATATAGATAAAAATTTGAAAAGTTTACTAGTATACCGTTTTATTTAATTAAAAGATAAAAAATGACACGAAGCCAATCAAAACTCCAACATGTTACTATGGTATCATCAGGTCTAACAAATACAGACACGAAGCTAATCAAAACTCCAACAGGGTTCAATGGTTGATACCATTGTAACATGTTGGAGTTTTGATTGGCTTCGTGTCATTTTTATCTTTTGATCATATATATTTAATTGATCGAAAGGTATGTAATTCAAGTATATGTTGACACAAAGTTATAATCGATTGCGGGAACGATTTGGGATTTTAATGACCAGGGGCCTGGATTTACAGAAGTATGTTAAAACTAATTGGACATAACGAGACAGCTTAACTTACTTCCACATATTGTATTGTACGTGCCAAGCATTTAAAAGTTTCTTAGTTGCTTGTTTGGACCAGAGAACAAACACATTGACACTTCTTGAAAGAGTGCTTGTGCTTGACAGAGATGGCAATAGAACAGCATCTTCCTACTCAAAGCCTAAACGCCAGTTTCCGAACTGTTATTTAAGGCCTTGCCTGCAGACCCTTTACGTGTGCTGCTATAGTGCCCCTGCAGGCAAGAGAGCAAGCACAGAAAATCCAAGGGTATGCAGCAAGGCAAAAAGCTGACAGTTCGGAAACTGGCGTTTAGGCTTTGAGTAGGAAGATGATATAATGGGAGAGTAGCCCCTTTTCAGGTTTTTATAGAATGATTTCACGAAACAGCAAATGCGTGTTACCAAATAGCATTACCAGTTTTTTTTATCAACAGTATCAGTTATCCTACGCGAATTCAAATGATTGGTGTTTGTGAAAGGTCTTCACATAAAATAGGCGCCAAGCAGTTATCGCTTGATACTTTATTACTTGTTCTACAACTATGGATAATCGGGTTGATAATTGAGAAGTTTGACCTTCATAAACATACGTTTAGCATAAACTGATATTTAATTGAGAAATTACTGTACATTGTAGGAAACCAGTAAAGACAATGTTACATGGATTATGTATCCTACTTTACTCACCAACATCTTGCGAAGCTTTTCGTCCTGTTATCATCGTGACTGTAAAGTTATGCAAAAAATTAACTGTTGTTCTTTTCAATAGGATAATTAGATTTGTCTATTGCCTTATGTAACTTTGTTTCAATGGTTTAATGTTCAAAATGGCAAAATGTTTCATCATCCAAAATGAATAGCGTACAACCCATGTTGTTGTCCAATAATTAAATTTATATAGCATTCTTTACCTACTTATCTTAGCCACAGGGTCTAATCCTAAAATTAAATATAATTACCATGTGGTTTCAGATACCGGTAATCAATTCAAAGATAGGGTCACAAAATCTATAAATTACAATCCTCATCAGTAGAAGTCGCTACCAGGATTTCAGCTTTCTATGTCTTTTGCTTCTGGAGAAGAAAAAGAAAGGTTTTAGGGCGTGATATCTACAGTCCTTATTAGGGGCCACAGGGCTCCCAAAGCTACAATTTTTTATCTTCACTTATCAAGGATTCTGTAAATAAAGTTTCAGCTTTCTCGGCCTTAGTAGCTTCTGGAGAAGCCGTGACCCCTGTTATTAGGGGCAATAGGGCCATCGAAGCTATGATTGTTAATCCTCACTAAGGAATCTGTACACTTATGCCCTTTTTACATGCGCACTTTACTCCTGAGAGTATAATTACTCATAGGAGTAATTTTACTCGTCGGAGTAAAAGTATATTTACTTTACGTTCCATTGGAATATAAGGACCCTTAAGTATATCATGATTTGCTTACCGTAGAAATACATGTTTTCTTAGAAAACTCAATTCATGAAATGCATATCATGAGGCAGAGAAGAAATTAACAAAATGTAACCATAGATTGTGTTTGGTCAATCAACTACTAGCGTAAAAGGGTTAAAAGCAGGTTTTCAGTTTTAAAAGAATGACACTCAACAAAAAAAAAACACACCAAATTTTCTTCATTAGGAAATATGCTCTCGACAAGTTAAAAAGATGAAACGTCAATAGTATTGTTTAGAAACTATATAAATGCAAATCAATTACCTCAACCTAATCCTTCAACTATATATGCTTATTCTATAGAAAATGACACCGATACTTACAGGAGTAAAAGTAAATATACTTTTACTTTACCTCTTGGGGTGGAGTATCTAACTCCTAGGAGTAAAGATACTCCTGTAAGTAAATTAGTTTTGGGCTGTTTACATGGCACGTTTACTCCCTGTAAGTATATTTACTCCTAGGAGTAAATATACTTACAGGAGTAAACGTGTGCATGTAAAAAGGGCTTTAATTTCGGCTTTCTAGGCCTTATACTTCTGGAGAAGAGGTCGAAAATACATCAAGTTTACGGACGGATGGACGGACGGACGCCGGACACCATGCCATGCCATAAGCCCATCGGGCCTTACAGGCCCGATGAGCTAAAAAGTTGTGTCTTATAAATTTAAAATCTCTGTTACAAATCAAATTTATCTTGTGAATATAATGTAGGATATGTTTACACCGTTAATATGGTAAAAGATTAATCTCAGGAACGATGTATACCGATCTTATAAACATCGTCATTGTTAAGATTGGGTTATCTAAAAACAGTTCAAACGTTCGTAAATCAAGGAATGTCTTTAGGTTCACTTGAGTTAGCATCACAGAAAGCAAAAGGATATATTGTCGAAAAATTCCTAGCCAAAAGAATATTTATCAAAAGTGAATATGTGAATCTTGATCTCATTTTGTCAAAAAATTAATGCCCCAAAGAAAATCGACCAAAATTGAATATAATGGATCTAGATTCTAATTTGCTGAAAACTTCATACATCAAAGAAAATTGATAAAAATGGAATATAGGGATTTAAGTTCACAGGATTTCATTAAGAGCTACTATACATTGATAACAAAGTGTTACTCACCATCCCAACGTGTCATGCCTAACCGTGGTGTCCCGTCTGAATCTTTCACTGGTGAGTTGGAGATGAAGCAAATTCGTTGCACACGATTGTATAATACAACAAGACAGTTCCTATCGCTGCAGGTTTTCATGCAGGAAAAAATATCTTTACCCTCAATCTTCTCAATCGAAGAACTCTTGTACATGATATCAGTCTTCTCATTTTTTACGAAGTATTGTGCTTGAATGTCAGACTGAACGCTATATCGCACCAGATAAATAAATAGCAAACTTACAATTTGTGTGAAAACGTCCATTTCTAATTTACAAATTTGACAGAAAGTAATGACAATAGATCTTTTTATCTGAGGCTCTTGAGGCGAAAGGCAACCCATTTTATAGTGATTGAAATCGATATCATTTATCACAACATGAACCATATCGAAAATGATGTATTAATTTTTTAATACAGTGGTCATCTGATGGCCATAGATGGCCACTGATGAGTTTGAATGAAAGGGAAAAAATATGACCATCAAAGGTTCGCATTTCCGTTTAGCGTTGTCACTACTGCTTGAATATAAGTCAGTCATTTCGAATCGGCCTTTTTACAGGGATATCGGTGATATCTATCGTTTTAAAATTTATGTGTTGCTATACTCTTTGCGTGGATGTCTATGCTAGTGTCTATTATTGGCGTACGCTGAGCATATTAACAAGAAACTGATATTGTCTATACACTGTCAGGTCTTTGTCGCCTCTTAAAAGGGCAGTAGCACGTTTTTTTGAAAATTTTATATTTTTTAACTTTTTCACTGATAATTGCACGTTAATGCTAAATTTCTACAAAAACTATGTTACATTTTTTCTGCAATTGTGCAAGAGTGGATAAATATCAATATTTGACTTATAACAATAGCAAAAAAAACACCCGATTTTCAGTTAAACTTTTCAAAACGCAATATTTGTCTCGGTTAAAGAAAAAGACGAAATATGATTCTTAACGTAATAATAACAACAGTCACGTATAATATATATATATATATATACCAAATGTAGACAAATGTCTATGAAGCTGATAAATTTACCTGCTACCCACACTGCAATCGCTCTAAATTCATAAGATTCTGGTTTGTACATGTATGTCATAACCTTTTTGACTAACTTACACTGCAACTTATACGAATGTATAAAAATGCCAGATTCAGAGGTATTATTTTTTATGCTCCATAACCTTACTTTGTTACTGCAGATTGTCTGTACTTATGTTTTTATGTATAATCATATTGTAAATATGCAGTTCACATGGAACATAACATCTGTTTATGTACATAAATTTAAAAAAAGAATAAAGAAGTAGGCTACTGTTACTAAAAATATCGTTTTGGGGCTATCAGTTGTTTATAGTAACCATATAAATGTATTCGGTCTCTAGTACATGTACGTACTGCAGAATGTCCGAGGAAGAGTCAATTCGTGATAATGATCAACAAGAATCGCTCATGAAATTAATAAAACCAGCCCCTTAATTGTTTTTCACGCTTTGTCCGCGAAATAATCAACGAGGGCTCGTTAATTATTTTAACGAAACAACGAACTAATGCATTCTCAATCTTAATTCAAATGACTTCATGGATCTATAACTTGTCATTTTGTCATATTTCCCAATATTTCCCACATTATTCTTTAGAAAAGATGTCGGTGCTCGGTCACCGGATAGGGACAAAACGATTTGACATACACTCTTGAAACAAAGTTATCCATTGCACGTGCATTTCCATTATTTCCCGCGCCGGCGATGCAACTGACAGCCCATTCTCTCCCCGCAGTGGCAGATCGAGTCATGTTGATTGAGACTCTGTTCAAATTCTACTCCACACATTAGGCGAATTAGAACGGATGCTCGATGAACATGACTTGAGCTGCCTCTGTGGGGAGAGAATGCTGACAGCCAATTGCAAAGCATTTCGCGTAGGTATGTCGACCTCCTGTTCTTCACTACTGCCCGTTTAAAGCATTATCTTCCCATAGAGGCAGATCAGGTCATGAAATGTTGATACAACCTACTCAGTGCGGTATATAGACTGTGTAATTGCAGAATTCCCATCTCTATTCAGGTGGTCTGCATTACCAAAATTTCACTTTCCATTTTTTGGGTATGAAAAAAATTCTGAACTCTACGATGCTTATTCATGACATACAACAGTTTTGGAAAATCAAAACTGATAATTTGTCATTAAATGCAGGTAATTCTACCTTTAACGTTTAGGTCTACAGAAGTCAAAACACTAAAACTAAGACTATCGTAACAGTATTAGATGACCATATGTATATTGGCTGTGTGACAATATAGGGATCTTTGAAGCAGTACAGCGTTCGGCTTCGGATCAGAAGGTCCGTGGTTCGAATCCCGCCAAGGGCCCGGCAACTTTGTCTACAGTAGAGAACTGTTCTACACGCAGTCAGGTTTGGGTGCAATGTTACACTAAATTTCAGCGCAGTACCGCTTTCTCCCTACAATAATACGAGTAGCCGCGATATAAGTGAAATTCTCTTGAAAGCGGCGATAAACCCCACATCATCTCACATCACCTTGAAGCAGTACAAAGGATCAGACAAAAAAAGAAGTGTCGTACAGGGACATGTTTGATCTTATTTTAAAGAGATTGGTACACTGCTCCACTTATAGATATACGCGAAATAACATTATATTTCCATTCAGGACAGAGAATGTGATAACATGATATCAACCAATAATAACATCATCGATAATTCTCTTCAAAATATGTTGTTATTTCATCGGAGCTATATGAAATAATGAATATATAATTTCCAGTAAAAACCAAGTTGTGAATAAGAATAACTAAAAAGGAAGAAATATATTTTTTTTAAATTCTTTATTGAGAACTCACTTACATATACAAAGAAAAACGGAAAACAATGACTTTTGGCATACTAAGCCCCATTCTCTCCCCACAAAGGCAACTCAGTCACACCTGAATTAGCCTCTGTTCTATTACGCCTAGATCCTGGGGTTCCGGTAGATTACCCTAGCGGCAAAAAGTTATAATTTAAAATATCTCCCTTATTTGCAGCCAATAAAAACACCTTTTGGATATCTATATTTCGGGGAGTTCTTAACGGTCGTTTAGCGACATGGAAAATATTATGTCTTTACCTGTATTTTTCAATAACAGTGTGAGAGGGAAACTATTTGAAAATCAGATATGGAAAGGGTTTATCATTAGATAGAAACTGTTTTATAATTGTGTAAATTATTATTTGTTTTATGAAAGATTTTATTGTACTAATCAACAAAAATTAATTAATAAGAAGGCAAAAAGCGCTGGTTTGTAGTAGGAAGAATTACCTCCCCTTGATGTCAAATTTCAACGAAAGCTTTGACGAACCACACGGAGATGGAGAGGTTTTGCGAATGACCACTTTTGAAACGGCGTCGCAGATTGCACAACTAACTTCGATTGCCTCCAATCAGATTTCTACCTTTCTGTCCCGTATATTAGCCGTAATAGAACAGAGGCTAATTCAGGTATGACTGAGGTGCCTCTGTGGGGAGAGAATGACTAAGCCCCTCATTTTGAAAGACAAGGTGAAATGTGAAACGCCAGGTGGTATGTGAAACATCAAATGTAAGTTAGTTGGAATGGGAATTTCGGAAACATTATGTGAATTAGTGTCAACATTTTTAAAAATCTGGCTTAAAGTATGGAAGACATGTTTATATTCATTTTGCCTGGTATAATTTTATGCACGCGGGGATCCATTTAGAGCCTCACTTATCACGTAACATTTCTTATTACCCTTAAGATAAATTTCTCGAATTCTGATTGGTCAATAGCCAAAGCATACATACCCGTGAAGTCGGATTTGGCAGGGTGTACGAAGTGTACACCCCGTCAAATTTGTCACGTGACATACCAAACGGGTCTTACGGATGACCTTGACCTCAGATGGAATGCGGAAGTAAAACGGCCGCTCGACTGAGAACTTCAGAATCAAAATTTACAATGACCAACATTAATTGAGAGATTCTAATGTTCTGTCATTGTTAATTTCCATTGTGTTATTACATTCATTCAATATGAACACATGTTTCTCTTTAATTATTTCATTTAACAACACTTTTAATTCGGATATTTTTAGTCACAGAGTTATCTCCCTTTATATAACTGCCGCTAGCTCCGTACCGCGACTCTTGATGTTCACACTGTGCTGAGCTTGGACCGCAGTCTAGTTATGACTTATTTTGGTCGAAAATGAGTAAACTGTGTTGAAATAAAAGATCTTAAGGGTAATAAATTCGTTACACGGCGTTTTGACAGGGTGTACGGGACTGTAAGACCCTTGTACATTCTGCATTTCCTTCGGCGGACTGTAAGACCCTTGTACATTCTACATTTCCTTCGGCTCCGCCTCAGGAAAATACAGAATGTACAAGGGTCTTACAGTCCCGTACACCCTGTCAAAACGCCGTGTAACTAATAATATACTGGCAAGTCAACTTCAGGGTAAAATTCTTTTCTGTAACTATAATGTTTAACAATAATCAACGGTTCAATGCATAGACGAGATGTTATGATTATGATTAGATTGTGTATTTTGCTATAACTTTTACAGATCTGTGTTACCAATTTCTATAATTAGTATGACTCGATACAATTGAGACCGGAACTGAAATATATATAAGATGTTGACGAAATGTTGATTTTCCGTCGGGTTTCTCCATATTTTATTATACTACTTGGTCTTAATACAACTAAAAACATACGTCTTACATGAACTAATTAGAATATTCTTAGTGATAGTATTAAAAATCCAACTACGTCGTTCATGGCAGAATACGAAGCGAGAAAACCGTGAGGGTCTAAAGGGGTGAGCCTGCATGACTAAATACATATCTTGGTCTGCATTGCTATAGAATAACACTAATTATCTATTATCAGGTTTGAATAAAAACAAAAGTGGAGTTTATCAAAGCATATGAACATCGTCAATGAAAAAAAGTTTCAATAAAATTTGTTGTACTTTAACCAGGATTTTCGGATATTACCGACTTTTACAAAGTTGTACGTTACATCTTTAGCACATTTGATTTTGACATTTGACATTCGCATGCTTAAGTGTAACAGTAAACTGTAATATTGGTTGTAAATGAGAACATTTCATACATTTTTTTGGTTGTAAAACAGTATATTGACACTTTGAAATGTCGTAGTTACCCCGATGGAATAATCTCTATGCATAGTATGAATTTGACGACTTCATATCAAAAGGCATCGACCTCTTAACTACGGCAAATAGCATTTCAGATTCATGCTTATACATTGCTTTTGGACTTAAGCATTAAATTTTATTGCAGATTCCTCAATGAGGTGTTGATAATAGTATGAATTGACTTCTTTCTTCTTTCTTTCTTTCTTTCTTTCCAGATCCAAGATGGCGACCGCCAGCCAATTGAAGGATGACTTCTTGACGTGCAGCATATGTTATGAAGTCTTTAGGCACCCGGCAACTCTTGACTGCCAACATACTTTTTGTCAAGATTGCCTGCGGAAATACCTTGTCACGCAAACAGAAGCTGTTACCCGCAAGACTATCCCCTGCCCCACGTGTAGACAATGGACCCCAGTGCCTCACCCTGACAGACCCGTGGAAGATTGGGCGGGGCAGCTAAAACCAGGACTGCTTCTCACTGGACTCATGGACTCAGTAATGGAAGGTATGATACTCTCCAGTCTGAATAAAATCAGCCGAGTATAGCGATATAAAATTCTAAAAATATTAACTCAATGGGAATCGAACTTGTTATTTCAATAGGTATCCTCTCCACCGAGTCAGACGGCAGCCCAGTAAGTCGCGTGTTCTGGCGTTTATTTAGCTTGCCTAATCACAAGCCGCCGGCAAAGGCCCTTGGTATCAAGCTAGGGGCAAGTAACTCCTGTTAACTATGCTTTGAATATGGTCGCCGCCAGCGGTATTCTGAGCGAGATTATGTGATTTGTCTGCTAACGACTGGGTTTCGGCTGCGCTTCACTGGTATAACACACAAGGTACAGGGGTGCGGTCAGACCTAGTGTAGAGGATTCACTATCTCCGTGCAGTTAATATTTTGAATATTTTGTTCCTCGGAACTAGGCCGATATTAATCAGACTGGATACTCTCAAGGTCTAAGTAGGGATAGGTTTGTTACTTTTACACGGTTCTATTTGGCAACGACCTTACATTCAGAGGGTTTGTTGTATTTTGCAAGGTATGTTTTTGCACAGGGTCTTAATAGGGCAGGATATGTTTATATAAAGATGCGTTTGTCTTAATGGAACTTGCCCTTGTCTAGCGACGAGTTCCCAACTCTTGACTTGCAGCTTAAAAATCATTTTTTGACAGCGGTTCTGAAAGCGATGCTACAACGACAAACCAAAAACTGACCTTTCATAAATAAAAACTCGAATTTTGGGGAGGAAGTTGCAGACCATGTACAAATGTTAATGCAATGCTATGTTGCTATTTAATGGAATGCATCATGATTGGTCGTTATTCCTGAAAGCGTTACAACTATGAATAGCAACTTCATGATATTGTAACCCTTCTGAAACTGCAAGGGCATTAGCTTCAAAAGATGCACAATTTTGATTCTCTCAATTCCATTTAGCAAATAACTGAAGTTGCTGATAGCTATTCAAAACATATTACTGAACATGCTGGTTCATCTGCAAAAAAACGGTATTTGAAAATAGGCCTTTTATTTATGATGAAGCAGAAATAACTTGTTCGACTCGCATGCATACGATCTGCCTTAGATACGTTTTCCATTTACATTGGGTATTTGGTATAATGATTCCACCATGTTTGCCACCGTTTAACATGACATCGTCCCTGAAATAGAAACCATACTCACGGAATCAGTTTGCAACAAGAGTCGGTTGACATTGATAACATTTGGCAAATGCGATGTATTGACATCTTTACCTCGTTGATATTTCAGGGGACGACAATCGTTCAGTTAGCAAGGGAAGAATGATAACAGAAGGTTTGTACGAAACTTATTTACAAATTTATCACTGAAGCAGGATTTCTATGGGAGATAAGACATTTTACAAAAAGGTTGACGAAGTTAGAAGCTGCATAAAATGTTTTACCAATAAATGGAGTCCGTAAATAAAAATCCAGTTTGGTTAAGCCACACGAATTCTTTTCCCTTCAAGTAATTCAAGGTGTTCAAGGTAAAATTATCGTATTCAGTTTCTGCTCCGAACGTGACAGTATCTTCTACGACCAATAAAAATAAAAAATCGGGTTGGGTAATTAGATGTTTGATTTTATGTTATTGGCTGGCTGCTAATGTCGAAAGAAAAGTTATGTTCCATGCAAAATGTTCTGATACGGTAACTTCATTATGAAAACCCTCCTCCATGGATTATAGGAGATAGCAAATATATTTTAGAAGCCATACTTACATCGGAGAGTGTGCTCATCCCTTCCAAGAGAGTTCGAGATATAGTAATGCTGAGAGTCTTGCTTTTCATGTTAAACGTATACAAGAAAAGTAAAAGATGGGGAACTTAACTTCAGCAAAGAAGCAAATTTTTATTCTGTCACATAATCGTTGATCTAATTTCAATAGTTGAATTTGCATATCTCATCCAAACAAAAATCCTGAATCAACCGTAATAATTTCAATAATTGAATTTGCATATCTCATCCAAAAGAAAATCCGGTATCAACCTTTTTTATTGGTTTCAGGAAGTGCCTGTTGCTCTGTTTGCAAAGAGGAACAAGTTGGTGCTCTCAATGTTCAGCTTCGTTTTGTGGTGGATGTCTGGAGCTTCAAAATAAGATGCCAAATTCTAAACACCACAAAGTAGTCGGAGATTTAGACTCGAACAGTCAGAGAGATGTTGACCCTTCACGCCAGACAGAGGCCAAAACGCAGCTTCTGAGTCTACAGGAGAGTCTTGCAGAGAAAATGTATCTCACAAATACTGTCATTAAGGAATGTCACACCCAAGAGGAGAAGCTTATTAAAGAACGTTCACATCTTGAATCTGATATAAGGACAGCCATAAAGGATGCCATCGATGCCCTGACTGAGAAAGAAGATCAACTGGTTAAGAAGGTGAACGACCAGACGGACCTTGAGATAGAACAACTTAGCTCCTTGTTGAAAACAAAAGAAGATGAACAGCTAAGGTACCAGCAGCAACAGGAGATCATCCAACATGCCCTGGAGAACAAATATAAGGTAGACTTAGCAGAGAGATATCGTTCCCTGTCCACTGGCTTTGAAGCTGAAGAAGACGTCAAGGAAACTCAAAATGAAGATAAAGTTGATGTTAGCTTTGTGCACGATCTGGACAAACTCAAAGAAGAGATAAAGAAACTGGATGTCAAGATTGATGTTAAGATTATCCACCATGATTCTGACGTCACAGACCCCTCAGCAAGACCAGTGTTACACGAAGTCCTCGATGCAATGATCGATAGGAAGGATGTTTGCAATGTCAGGGACGTCGTGGTGATAGAGACTGGAGGAGTCAAGGCAACTGTGGTGATTGATTCCAGTGAGAACAGACTAAAGTCCTTCCACAGAAGGCGAGGACAGCTTTGTTCAAGTGTACTCAAGGTCACTGACTGGCTTTGCTGCGTGACTGTTGTTAAAGAAGACGAAGTTGCTGTGTCTGTGCCTCACTGCAAAAGCATTCTCCACGTAGCTGTGATGCCAGAACTCAAACTCCTGTCCAAAATAAAAACCGTCAAACAGTACTTGGGTCTGTCAGCTCTTGATGAGTCCACTCTTGTAGCCCGCTCCGTGGAATCACTGTTTATCGATTTGGTTTCTATGAATGGAACCATCTTGAAGACCTACACGACGCTTCAAACCATTGGTAGGACTGTCAGCAACCCGCGGTGTCTTCACGTGACGAAGCTGGGGTATATTCTGGTATCTGAAATTGGTCTCAAGTCGGTCATTTGTCTGACGAAGAATGGTGACATAGTCTTCGTGTATACCCCAACTGGAGATCGAACCCTCAACAGCCCATATGGTATCACATCCAGCAACACATGGGACATCTTTGTGGTGGACTACAGCAAAGCTAAAGTTGTGCAACTAAGTTCTACAGGAGAGTTTGTGAGAGATGTTCTGACTGCAAAGGATGGATTGAACTTCCCTATGGGAATATGTGTGGACGAGGACAAACTCTGTGTCACTGTTGCGGACAAGGGGTTGTACAAGTACAAGTTTGTCAAGTAGTGTTCAAATGTTTGGACTATGTTGAAGCTAACGTACACTCACGAAACTTAAAATTTGAGTAAGAAGTTCAGAGGCAAATGGTTCCTTGATATTTCTTAAGCTTACACCTCCTGGAGGATCAAAGTCACATCCATCAGCACAAAGGACATCTTTCTTTCATCTTTCTTGGCAACAGCAAAGATAAAGTTATGCATCTAAGCCCAACAGGGGAGTTTGTGGGAGATATTTCTACAAGGGATGGCTTGAACTTATGAATATGTATGTACCAACTCTGTGTCATTACAAAAACTCTTTACAAGCTAGAAAAAAACTATATTACTGTTGCAGGCAAGGGGTTGTACAAATACTATTTTGTCTAATATATATTCTAGTAATTCTATGATATTCTAAACTCCATTCTAACTAAACATGAATGCTTAGATTTGAGTTGGAGGTGAAAAGACAGATGGTCATTTGATTCGTTTCAAGCTCAAGCAATGAGGTCCGATTTAGGTCATTTATCTGGAACCTTCAGATTTGAATTAGTACTCACTTAGTACAATTTTTTTTTTATGATTAATGAACTCATTATTTTCTCTCTGTTCAATTATTTCCTAGAGAAAAATGGTAACATTTGATATGGGGGAAAATGCGGTCCGATTGAAATATATAGTAAATGTTATTTAAAAGGTTTTCTTCAATAACATGAAATTGTATGAAATATACTAGTGTCCAAAAGAAACGCTACCATGTTTTCAACTTCGTCAAAAACAATATTCTATCACCTGATTGAGTTGATTTTTGTCATACATGTATATGTCTTGTGAAGAAGTATGCACATTTGCAGTCTTAAGGAAAAGATACTTTTGATTTTGTGTTTAATTTCTCTCTATCTCGCCTAGTTCAAGGTTCATATTCAAAGTGTAGTGAAGGTCAATATTTGAAAAAGTATTTTTACTTAGTTCATGTTGTTGTTGGTAAAACATTTCGATCAAGTTAAATCATTATTATTATCATTAAACAGGCAATCCCGGCATGTCCCGACATGTCGATAATCAAAATTGGTGTATGTATAAAGGGTATAAATAACTACCCAAAATAAATGTTGGGTAGTAATAATGAGAACCAATTAAGCGGGGAATGTTGTCGACTATGATTTTTTATTTATCTATATAGTAATCAATGTCAATTTCATGACTTATTGCACCCACTGTCAAATTCATATCCTTATCATGAATATGTATGCATAATGCATTAAACTATTTTAGAACCTTTAAACAGTCATATGAAATATTAGCACAATATTTACAGTTTCAAATATAACCTATATCATAGTCTGTCTAACAGCCCCTGAAACAAAATGTCTTTAAAGACCCACACAACTCTATATTATTGAAGCAAGTCTAGCTCACTGCAGTTTCAGTGAAAATGACAGGGCTTCAGTGGGCTCCTTTCAATTTTAATAGTAGAAAGCTGCATTTAATATGTATTTTCATTTCAGAGACGGAAATTTAGTCTACCTATATCACTTAAAATATTAAATGATAATCTCCCCCATGGTGTGATTATAACTCTTGTTATAAACTTGTAAGCTAAACATGTATCATTGAATTTTGATTTCATATGAAAATCGACGTAAAACGCAATACTTTATACATCCTGGTTCTAACCTTTGGGAATATTTTCAAAAAAGGAGAAACATGTACTATATGTTTCCGCCAACTAATAGTTTGTAAGCGATCCAGGGCAATGTGACAGTTTATCTTTATGAGGTAAATTATTCAATCTACTCACGACTTCTGTAACTCATGACTGGGCTTTTCATTCATGTTGTTAATATCAAACAATATGATATAGAGCCTAATTACGTGACATGAAGATTTGATCGAAAGGCACTAAGTCTTGCGTTTGCTTGAGACCAACGTGACAGGACACGTGAGCTGAAGGTTTGAATGGACAACATTATCTCTTTGCGTTGCACTGAATTTAATATGGGACAGAAGTGAATGACTTGAGCTGAGGTTTTGAATGAACAGAATTAGCTCTTTGTGTCTGAACTGTGTTTGAGACGAAGGGGACCATAGGGAATCAAATGAGTTGACGTTTTGAATTAACAGCAGGTCCTTGCGTTTGCACTTTATTCAAGACAGGAGCGAATTAAATTTTTGAATGAACACAATCAGTTCTCTCCGTTTGCACTGTGTTTTAAAGAAGAACGGGGCAGGATCGAATTCTGATAAGCGACACGGCTTATTTGCGTTTGCCCTTTTTGAAGACGACTGTAAGAGGAAGGATGAAGTGTTGTTCTTTATCCAGAAATACTGTTCGGGGGATTTTGACAGTCATTGGGGGTTGTCTCATCCACATGACACTCAGTACGACCTATCTTTTTGGTGAGTTTGAGGAAATAGATTTTATAGCTCATAAGGCCTGAAAGGTCGACGGGCTTATGGCATGGCATGGTGTCCGGCGCCCGTCCATCCGTTCGTCCGAAATCTTTGTGTATTTTCGACGTTTTCTCCAGAACCAAAATATGTAGAAGGCTGAAATTTTGTGTGCAGATTCCTTGGCTAGTAAGACTTAAGCTGAAACTTTGTGTACGGACTCTTTGACTAATGAGGATAAGAATGTATAGATTTAGTGACCCTGTTGTCTCTAATTTGGGCGACAGGGGCCACCCCCTTAAAACTTATGTTCATCTTCTTCTCTTGAGGCAAATAGCTCAGAAAGCTAAGACATTGTATCGGGGACTTTGATTTATAGATTTGGTGACCCTGTGTCCCCTAATTAGGGCTTGATGAACCTTTGGAACCAAACCCTAAATTACCAATTGCATGTTTGTTACTAACTAGTCTAACTCATTTGAGGGTCACTCTGTTACAACTTTTTACATTTTCTTAATATTTGAGCAATTTCCATTTCTGAATTGATTATTGGTATCTGAAATCACATCACATACAATTTGTGACACTTTGACCTCTACTGAAACATTTGTTGATCTTCTTCTAGAGAAACATACTCCTTAGGAAATGGGAATTCTAACTGAATTGTACTTTCGGAGACCCTTTGGCCCATTCTAAGTGGGGGACTGCATTGGCCACAACCTAAAGCAAACTTTAATATAAAGCCCGATGAGCTACAGAGCCAACTGCTTTGTATATCCTGTTGATAGTGATGTCAGAAACATAGTAGAGTTGAAAATTAAAACTATACTATACTAGCTGGTTTTTGAAGACTTTAAAGTCATATATATGCTGACTGTTTTACCAATATGTCAATATTGTGTATTTTAATCGAAATTCAAGTTAATCGTAATTTTAAAATATCTCCCCTTCCGGAAGACTCTAATAGAACTTAAAACTATGTTGTCACAAATGGATAATGAGTGACTTTGTCAGTTCTTCGGAAGTTGAAATGATTGTCCAAAATAAGCATGATATGATATTTGCCAGATACACTAGCAGATGAACAAACTTCTGGGACGCAGTTGTATATCCGGAGAGAAGACTGTTGTACACTTTCATGACAGTTATCTCACTGGATTTTGTAATAAGTTGTGCATACGGTTTATGTACATAATAACAAATGTAATGTTATGTTTATTGAATTAAAACATAAAAAACAAATGTCAAAATAACATTTATGTCATACATAAAATACTCATTCAAAGTTTAGTGAAGTTCAATATTTTTTAAAGTATTTAACTGTATTCATTGTAATGTTTGCCAAATGTTGCCACCAACCTAGAGAAAATCTGACTAAAATTCATTTAAAAAGGAGACCAAATTTACCAAAATGACCGAACGGCAGCCGACATGAAAGCTAAACAAGTGTGGCCATCTCACAATTTCCGTTTCCAAAACATACTCTTTCGCAAGGGCTAGATTTCTTTTCTTTTTCTCCGAATCAGTTACTTGTATCCGCTCAAGTTGATACCCATCGGACGCAATTGCGGTAACTTCGACGTGATGTGAATCCTACACAGATATTGATGATGTCACCGAAAGCGGGTACGTTAAAGCTACGGCAAATTTTGTAGGGGGTACTGTACTTTGGACTTTGAATTACGCATTTTATTGTTGATTTAAGCATGTAAATATGATATCAAACTTTCGACGTAAGATTTTTTTCCCGAGAGATAAATTTATTTTCCCAATAGCTTAAGTTCATAACGAACCGCATTAAAGTATGACAGTGGGGCTTTAAGTGGTAAAATAAACATTGTCCTGCCGCATTACGGATTTTGGTGGCACTTGGTCCTCTGCATGGCTCAGTTCGACCGCTATCAGAGCAGTTCAGAAACATCGGGCGTGGCTCGCCGGAGGGACGGGTGACCCCAAGACTGAATGAACTGAGCCTCGATGTTTGAAGGGTGATTCCTCCTACTGAGACATGAATTGACCCCTGGGCAAGTGACTTCATTCAATGTACCCTGTTCACCCAGCGGTGCAAATGGGTACCTTGTACGTACAATAATCTGCCATTAGCTTTAAGGCTAAGTACTGCGTGTTTGTAAAGATAGAGCAAACCAATGAAATGACATGACAGGATCGATGGGATCGAGATATTTGATATATATGGACCTTTCCTGGGCTATAAAAACTATTTGCTTAAAAAGCTGGTCCGTGATTGTTATGGGTTATCATTTGATAGAGCCTTAATTCTGTAGTGATATTAACTCAAGACATACACCTTTATCCACAATTGACAAAATGTAATAAATAAATACCATAAAAAAATTAAAATAGTAGACAAAACGTCTTATGCATATGGTAACCAGATATATAACATATTTTAATCTACTTCAAAGGTGTTGATCTTCAGCATCCAATAACTTCGAACATGTGTCTGTCACATATTTTTACAACACAATGATAGCTTAAATTATTATCATATTTAAAGATTTTTTTCTTTATTTCTATGTTATAACAAATCTTTTGAAGTTCTTTGTGGACTAAGTGCTGTCAAAGCTTTACATTGTCATATTGACGAAAAGTAACATTATTCAAATGTGATATGATTTATAGCCTTTTTAATGGAATAATGATACATTTCTTTAAAAATTTATTATATATATTATTGATTTTCTTAAAATGTGAAGTTGGCTAAAATCATAAATTTCCATCACTTTGGAAACCTATTTCCGTCTAAAGAAAAAGCCCAAAAGACGGAAATCTTGTGAATAGTTACATTAGCCAAAGGTAAATATACAATGTAAATTGTTCGTTTGATGACTTTGTTTCCCCCGACGAAATTGTTATATAATTTTTTATATCGATCTGTAGTCCTTTAAAGGGGCAGTAGCACGTTTTTTGATAATTTTATATTTTTGAATTTTCACTGATAATTGAAAGTTAATACTAAATGTATTATTTTGACATTGTCAAAAATCTCATTGCCCAAGCCAATCATCCATAGTCAGAGGACAAAGTATGAAGATTCACATAAAATCCATTGGCGGCCATTTTTTTTGAACACCTTTAATTCATTTTGTGTAAGAAAAATGAATCGCATGGCTAAACTTTATGTTATATATTTGAATTATTAGTGCTCCATTTAGTTTCAATACATTGTCTTTCAATTGGAACCATTAATTTTCATTTTCCTGACATCACCTTATATTCCCCCTAAAAACGTGCTACTGCCCCTTTAATATTGATAATCAGTTGTGTTTTATGAATTAAAAAAAAAACTCTTTTGAAAAGCGGATCCTGTCTTGAATTCCGATCGAACATTAGCTTTGCCAGCCAGATGATAATCTAACGTTTAGGTATAAAGATCAACCTCTCCCCGCAGAGGCAACTAAGTCATTTTACTTTGATCTAGCCTCTTTTCTAATTAGTCAAATACATTGGAAATAAAGGTAGAGGCCTGATTGGAGTTAGTTATTCAACCATGCGACGCCGTTTCAACAGTGATCATTTGCAAAGCCTAGGTCGTTTCCGTATGTTTCGGCGAAACAAAGAGGTGTTTTCATTGATTGCAAATAATGGAGATATCCGGAGTTGAAACGTTTTCCCGCAATGGCAATCTGCCGGAATCCCACAATTTGGCTAATTAGAACAGAGGCTAGACCAAAGTAACACGACTGAGCTGCCCCTGTCGGGAGAGAATAATCTCAGATCTACAAAAGACAATTTTCAATTATCTATTAATTTCGTGGAACCTTGCATTGGTTTTCAGCTTGAATTGTCAACTTTAGTATTTAAAAAGGGTATTTTCTCTGTCCGCCTTCTTGGCTTGAGGTCAAACTTAACCCTTTTAAACAGGATGTCTGATTAGAAAGTTTGATTTTTTTATCTTTATATGCATTGAAACTATTGAGAGGCTGATATCTCCCCCAACCTAAGCTCGCCGCGTCTTACCGAATGTTTAAACTAATCGCATATATAATGAAAATAAAACGATTAAGAAAAACTGCGGCAAAAGTTTGTTCAAAGCTCCATCGTTTGATAAAAAGTTACCTGAATGTGTTCTTTGTAAAATTAAACAATTGAAAACGCTCAATCTGCACGCTTTTTTCGTGATTATATAAACAATGTATCACCCAGCCATAGAGGGTGATATCAGTAATTATCCAGAGTCACGTGGGCCAATCGGAGATCGAGATTCTTACATGAGGTAATATACATTCCTTTTCAGCCTCACGAAATGGTTCTTGTCAAGAACAGGCAAATTCTCTATCTGTTTTATGATTTAATCGTTGTTTCTTTATCCAAAACGATGCGCATTCAACTATGTTGGCTCCAAGGAGAACACGT
The DNA here is from genome assembly GCA_916613615.1 of Steromphala cineraria. NCBI lineage: Eukaryota > Metazoa > Mollusca > Gastropoda > Trochida > Trochidae > Steromphala > Steromphala cineraria. The sequence continues at coordinate 26,796,125 of OU744735.1, read as the reverse complement.
CGCCAAAGCGACAACATGACCTCATGGGCGTGTCATTGCGTCAGAGCATTGTTCGATGACGTCAGATCATTGTTATAAATCACTAGTTTATTTTCATTGATATATTTCGGTATTTCCTGAAATAAAACCCAGTATTTTATTGTTTTCATAAAACTCATTCTCTCACTGTGTTTTATCTAACATCTATTCATATACAGTACATTGGTCCTGGGAAAGTTGATGAGCTCAACAATAAGTTTCACGTCACGTTCTGTACAACATGTGTAGTTTACGGATTAGAACGGGAAAATACCACTTACGTGATACGAATAAAGAGTTTTACTTTTACCAAACACGTGTATGATCTTTGAAGCACGTACATTTCATGCCGAAACCCTTTATAATATTCACATTCTCTCCCACCAGAGGCAGATCAAGTCATGACATGTTGATACAGTCTCTGTTCTATTACGCGGAAATCCGTGGGTTCCGGCAATTTCCCCTGGCGGGAAATAAATTGCACCACTATCCATTTGAATTTATTTATCTAATGACAACGCTTCTCGCGTGGAAAGGGTGGTTCTTACCACAATGCTTTTGCCACGATTCAGTAGCCAAAATGATGATTTTAGAACAACTACGCTGATTGCACAACTAACTTTGCCTCCAATGAGGCATATCCCATTCTATCCCTTTAAGTCGGCGTTATAGAACAGAGGCTGTATCACCATTTCATGACTTGATCTGCCTCTGTGGGGAGAGAATGTACTATTAATTGAAACGATCTAAAATATCCATCTCAAATTGCCAAGATAACATAATATGTCATAATAAATATAAGTGATTAATTTCAAATTACACGAGTGCATCGAAACCCAAAGACACATACACCCACACAGCGTATTGGTGCTTAGCAGTAAGGTTGAAATTAGCCAGGAATCGATCCATGCGCAATGTACGTTTTGCACCTGAAATTTATACGTGACATCGCTTTCTTAGTGATGAATGTGTGTAGAGTCCTTTAAAATGTTGTCAGAGACTGATAAAAAAATAGGTTACATTATTTATCGTTCATATTTGGGAAAGTGAAAAATTACTTTTATATCTTTTATCTTAATTACACACGTGATAACACAAGAACATTTCCCATTCTACTTACACTTAGTCGTTAAAGTTTTACATCAGGAAAACAATTACGTTAAAGAGACATATAAAGTGGACACCTTGTGACAGTTTCGTAATTCCAAAACTTTTGCGCAAAATTCTGTCATATTGTACGTAAAAATGATCATTTAAGAGTATACAAACATGAAAGAGATGTAGTTTAAAGGTTGACATGATAAATATCAAGTGTCATATATTTCTGAAGCATTAGTTGATCCGATTATCCACAATGGAAAATCGACAAACAATAGTGAACATGTCATGCATCGAAATTGACTCAAATGGAATATGGTTTAGCTATATCCCTTCTAATAGGTTTTGAAGGACTACTTTACATTGATACATTGATATATCCTGTTATTTCGCTCAGTTATCTCAATTGTGAGTGATCAATCAACAATACTGAATTATATTTTCAAACATTTTACGAACGCTTCGTTCGAAAATTTTATATCAATATGCCTTTATCTGTTCCACTATCGTAGTTGGCCACGACTGACTGCCCTTTACATTACTCAAACCTGGGACTTTTCTTCAGCAGAATCTGTACTGATATTACCTGCAATTGATTTGAGGAGTCCAATCAAATTGCTACATCTCTAAAATACACGTTATAATACCTGATCTCTGACCTCACTTATGCTTAGCAATCAGATCCCTCAGAAATTCAAATTCAATTTTCTGAGCATGCAATAATTGTAACATTAATAAAAAGTTAATTAATAACATATTAACATGTGGCTGATTTTATCCGTTTGGCTTATATTTTTTATGAAACCCTAATGAACACCGATAATCATTAAGCTCTGCCACTTGCGACTTTTGAGTTAATTTCTTTCTGGTTGAATTTCTAAACTTGAGAGTTGTATCAAACTGACAAATGCTATCCGCAAGTGACTGTGCTTTCTTCGCGATGTCGGCCACGTTTAAAGGTCAGCTGTACAAAGGGAGACAACTCTTAATTCCCTGCGATCTATTTTTTGCTTCGTTGCCTAAGGTTCCAGGTTAAAGTCCCTTGACGACGGGCTGATACAGGTTATCTGCCCTGCGGGCTGATAAAGGGTGCTTGACGAAGGGTGTATCGTACATTCAAAATCTATTTATAAGAAAGTAAATGATAAAATCTCTAATTATTCCTCCGCCTGCAATATTCCGCATGTATTTCAACAGGTAATATGACACCCTACCTAACGTCCTTTCTTCGCGAGAGAAGCAACTCGATAAACACGAGCTACACCGAGACCATCTGGATCTCCACAGCACAGTCTATCACCGTATCGGGCGGGATGCCGATTCTTGGTCTGCTGGAGAGGAAGATTCCACCCAAATACTGTGCCTTACTTGGGGCCTGGACCTTTAGGTATGTGAGGATAATATATTGTTATTACCGTATTTCCTCTAATAAGCGCCGGGTCTCCAATAAGCGCCGGGCCTCTAATAAGCGCCGGGGGGTCATTGGTAGTTGAGAAAATAAGCGCCGGGCCTCTTATAAGCGCTGGGTCTCTAATAAGCGCCGGGTCCTAACTATTAGATAAATGCTCCCTCAGTAGACATTTTACAGGTAATCATGGTAAAAGACGGCTTAAAACAATCTTCAGTGTCTGTGAAAGAAATAAGCGCCGGGTCTCCAACAAGCGCCGGGCCTCTAATAAGCGCCGGGGGGTTAAGGGGTGCTGAAAAAAATAAGCGCCCGGGCCCTTATTAGAGGAAATACGGTAATCATATTTTCCCGTATTGGTCTAGTTACAGGTCCTCGGTCTGCTGTACTGGCCCGAGGCGAAGCCAAGGACCTGTAACTGGGCCAATACGAAAAACCTGATTAATGACTTTTTTTTAATTAATTAACTTCTTTGTAATTTACTTGCACAACATTATAGAGTTAATTTTACCGAAACCAAAATTATCAATGAGATAGATGAACTGTCATATATGTTGAAAGTTTTGAAGCGATAGCTTCGGACTCTCGCCATTTGTGTATATGCGCATGCTCAGACTTGTAATGGCCCAGTCTGCTCGTATTGGCTCTGTCTTGCTCGTATTGGCCCAGTTTTTCTGTATTGGCCAAGTTGTGGATTCGTATAGTGCAGGCCGTATAAAATATATAAGTGCCATATCAATGATAGTTAATTAATAAATAGAGATTATTACACGAGGAACTGTGTCATATGACTTTTACGAAACGAGTGTGGATTGTTTGATTACCCGAGCGAGAACGAGGGTTATACACAATTTGCACGAGTTTCGTAAACGTCATATGACACACATCCGAGAGTAATAATTTCTTTATTATCGATTCTTTTCCATTTTACCATCTTAAAAATATCCAAGAAACTTGCAGCTTCCCGTGTAAAGGCCGGCTACAGTGACGTCACGAACAGTAGTGTTATGACGTCACAGTCAAAATAATATGGGAACTCGCGCTACAACAAACATTGCTAGGCAAAAGTGATATGTGCACTAGTGCTCATATCGAAAATATGTCACTACTTATTTTCAACCGTATGGGTAATAAAATACTGATATGTATAAAGATACACGACACCCCAAATGTTTCATCTCAGTCACGTACTGCGACAAACCCCATACCTACCAAGAAATTTAAAAACAAATATGAAAATAAGCATATGTGTGGGGTTTTTCAAATTCCATGAAAGAAGAGCTCGTTTTTGACATTTTTGTTAAAAAGCAAAATAAAAAAAAATCCTTGATTGAATACAATTTGTGTACAGTAGAATCTGTCTACATAGAGAATCTCACCCTCGGGTCTTCTGATATCAAATATAAAAACACAAGTTGATAGAAGTAACAAATACCCGAGGCTTGCCGAGGATATTTTACTTTTATCAACGAGTTATGATATATTCGATATCAGAAGACACGAGGGTGAGCTTCTATTTATCATCCGAAAATATTTTGGATCACATTTGCATGAAAAATGAAATTTTTTTTATCACCGCATAGCCCTTTAAACTACTAAACCTTTGATGTCATACATGTAGCAATGTGTTGTCATATCATTGTGTTTGTGACATCATAGCATTGTGTACTGATGATGCAAAATGTTTGTGATTTCATGTCCCTTCTGATGACAGGGCACTGTTCAGAATCTACTGTCAAGCGATATCTCCTGTGCAACACAGTTATGGATGATATATTGATATCTCAGTTATTCCAGAAAAGTGGTAACTTTATTATTGTGAAAGTATGCACTCTTCGTGAAAATGATCTAATGAACTTCTGAAAAGAAATTACTACAAAGCCTGATGAACAGCAGAGCAATGGTTGTATTTGTTTCAGCACTGCAACAGCCCTCACCTTCTTCACAGTGAAGGAATCAGTGGCCTGGACTCTTTGCACTTACGGAGTTCTCTGTACTCTTGGGAAAAGCTTGGCCTATCCAGCAGCTGTCAAATGTGGCCTTCAAGTAAGAACTATGTTTGCAAGGAGAAATAGATATCAACTCAGGGACAGGGAAGTATTTCAGGGTGAGTTTGAAGATGGAGATGAAGGTTCTTTGTACTCTTGGAAAAGCTTGGCCTATCCGGCAGCTGTCAAATGTGGTCTTCAAGTGAGAATGTTTACAAGGAGAAGTAGATATCCTTTCAGGGGCAGGGAAGTATTTTAGGGTGAGTTTGAAGATGGAGAAGGGGGTTCTTAGTACTCTTTGAAAAGCTTGGCCTATCCGCCAGCTCTTAACTGTGGCCTTCAAGTAAGAATTGTGTTTGCAAGGAGAAGTTGATATCAACTCAGGGACAGGGAAGTTTGTTAGGGTTAGTTTGACAGCTGTCAAATGTTGCCTTCAAGTAAGAGCTATGTTTGCAAGAAGAAAATGATATCCATCCAGGGGCAGGGAAGTCGGTTAGGGTTAGTTTGAAGATGAGGATGGGTTTTCTTTTGTACTCTTGGAAAAGCTTGGCGTATCCGGCAGCTGTCAAATGTGGCCTTCAAGTAAGAACTATGTTTGCAAGAAGAACTAGATATCAACTCAGGGGCAGGGAAGTATTGAATGGTGAGTTTGAAGATGGAGATAGGGGTTCTCTGTACTCTTGGAAAAGCTTGGCCTATCAAGTAGCTTTGAAATGTGGCCGTCAGATTAGAATTATTATTAAAGAAGGCGAGGGGTGGTTTGGTATGGAGCGGTGGTTGTTGGTTTTGAAAGACGGTATTACTATTATTTAGAGACTGCGAGCATATAACTGTCGATGCTTTATTAGTGGACTTTCGAAAATGGCGGTCATCTTGGGAAGAAATTAAGCTCAAATAGTCGGTTTCACCACAAATCCCTCGATATGAAAATGATATCTTGAGTATGGCTTTATGGATATCACGAGTATTCCAAGACCCTAAGTATATAACAATTGCTTCATTTTCACATTCCTATAAGCTATGATCTTGAATATTCTATTTCACATCTAATCCATTGATATCAAGTATTTTTTTCTATCTTATATTAAAGTGATTCAAAGATCCAAAGCATATTTACAATTGCTACATTTTCACATTTCTTTAAGTGATGGTCTTGAACATTCTGATTCACAGATAAAGTCGAATATGTATTTGTGGCCACCTCTGTAGAGCGGCCACCCGCTAGATGCGGCCACCCTTATGTCCTCCCTATCGATTTCACGTTATTTCGAACCTCTGTAGAGCGGCCACTTGACAGCCGCCACCCTCATTATGTCCCTTGTCAGTACCGGTCATTTGCAATTCGCTTAATCACTCACAGCCTCAAGTGTACATTGATATCAAATACTTTCAATATATCCTTCCGTCTGATATTGCAGTGGTTTCCGGACAGGAGAGGGTTGGTAACTGGACTGATCATTGCTGGGATAGGAACGGGGACTTTCATCTTCAACGAAGTCATCACATTCTTCATCAACCCCGAGAACATGCTGCCTGAAGTCCTCGAGGGTGACGATGACCTGTAGGTGCTACCTTTATCTTTTCAGATGAACAACATCTTCCTACGCAAAGCCTACATCGCCAGTTTCCAAACTGTCAGTTTTATGCCTTGCTGCAGACCCTCGAATTTCTGTGCTTGCTCTCTAACTTACTTTGAGAGAAAGCAAAAGTCCAATTAGAAGTGACTGGAGGTTGCTAACAATCGCTTGTAGGGGCGCTGATATCAGCACATAAAATTCAAAGGTCTGCAGCAAGGCATAAAACTGACAGTTCGGAAACTAGCATTTCAGGGTTTTACGTAGATAGATGGATGAACACTCTACATATTATGATGATAAAGATAAAGATAGCATTGATGTCCTTGAAGAAACACTGTGTGAACTGAACAACATTTATGATGCAGAAATACTACTGACAGGGGATTTTAATTGTAGAACAGGAATGGAAGAAGACTTTATAAGTGATGATAGTGCTGACTTTCTACCTGTGAGTGAATGGTATGACAGTGATGAGTTTTGTTTACCACGAAGAAACAAGGATAAGGAAGTCAATAATTTTGGTAGAAGATTGCTTGACATTTGTAGTTTACACAGTGTACATTTTCTTAATGGAAGATTCCCAGGAGATGAAGATGGTAATATTACATGTACAGCAAACAATGGTCGAAGCACAGTTGATTACATGATTGCATCTTCACAGCTGTTTGATCAGATAATTGACTTTAAGGTGTTAACACTGGACGAATCTGATCACTTTCCTATTACATGTGAATTAAACATTAACGCCAAATTAAGTGACTCAAAAATTGATACATTAAATCAACCATATACAAAGTTTGTGTGGAATGATATCTTTCAGGAGAACTTTGAAAAGCGCATTTCTGACGACGTTTCTAAATCAATTATAGAGGATATTAACAACGTTATGTATGACGACATTGACAGCGCTGTCGATATGATCACGAATCTCTATGCGCGGGCTGCGGAAGAGATGAGCAGACGACACGGGTCACGTGACCCGAGAGCGCGACAGCCTGCCTGGTGGGACGACCAGTGCGAGTCAGCCAAGCGTGACAAGTACCGTGCTCTGGACAAGTTTAGATTGACGGACGCTTCAGCTGACTTCCAGAATTATCAACACATGAAAAGTGTTTTTAAATCAACATGCAGAGTTAAGAAATCCTCTCATCATTTACAAATTAAAGAGAAGTTTTATAACATTCGTGACAACCCTGAGGAACTGTGGAAAGCTATCAAGTCCATGAAACGCACTGCTTTTAGCAGTAAGATTAGTAGCACAGAATGGTTTACCTATTTTGATAGCTTACTCAACTCTGGAGCAACTGATTCGAACATTATTGATGACGTCACACGTGACATAACAGATCATGATTCGAACTGTAATGCCTGTAACCAGCAATACCCTGATCAACTCAACACTGATATAACACTGCGTGAGCTCACGGATACAATCAAGAATCTTAAACATCGAAAAGCTCCAGGTTGTGACGGACTCTCTTCTGAATTATTAAAACACTCTGTCAAACAGATTTCAGCGAGTTTGATGAACCTTTTCAATGAAATTTTGTCAACTGGTATATTCCCAACGGCATGGTGCAAAGCTATTATATGCCCCCTGCACAAGAATGGTTCTTTATCTGATCCAAATAACTATAGAGGGATTTCTCTATTGCCAGTGATTGGTAAGATATTCACCAAAATACTAAACGAGCGACTGCAACAGTGGACCACAGAAAACAACATTATACACGAGAATCAAGCAGGATTTAGGAAAGGCTATTGTACAATTGACAATATGTTCTCTCTTTATGGAATGGTCGCCAAGTATCTGTCAAAATCAACTGGAGGGAGGATGTACGTCTTTTTCATTGACTTTTCGAAAGCGTTCGATAGTGTCAACCATACACTGATGTGGCATCGACTTATCAAATATGGAATCCATGGTAAAATCTTGAAAGTTTTAAGAAATATGTACTCAAAACTTCACTCTTGTGTTCGAACAGATACTGGACTAACAGATTTCTTTCAGTGCTGTGTTGGTACACGTCAAGGTTGCATGATTAGTCCAATGTTATTTACCTTATATATCAACGAGCTGGTCGATGAAATGTCATTCAATAACTGTAAAGGGATATTCATATCTGAGGAATTCCCAAATATGTGTTCACTTCTTTACGCCGACGATGTCGCAAATGCTGCAGATTCTGCCGGAAAACTCCAAGAACAAATAAATTGTGTCAGCAACTTTTGTGAAAAATGGGGATTGACTTTGAATATGCTGAAATCCAAGATAATTGTATTCCGGAAAGGAGGCTATTTACGTTCCTATGAGAAATGGTTCTACAGGGGGTCCCAGATAGAAACAGTGTCTTATTATAAGTATCTTGGACTTTATTTCACTCCAAAACTAGTCTGGACAAGATCAAGACAGGTGTTAGCACAACAGGCGGAGAAGGTTTGCTTACTTATTTACAGACTACACTCCATGTGCGGTGGATTACAGATCACAACTGCCATGAGGATTTTTGACAGCATGGTCCTACCGATTCTCACATACGGAGCCGAAATTTGGGGATATGAGATAGTAGAACAAATTGAAAGAGTTCAAACCAAGTTCATTAAACGGATGTAAGAACTACCCTTAACAACCAGCAATGACGCAGTGCTTGGTGAAAGCGGACGATCTCTACTATACGTCACTTATGTAACTAAAAGTGTTAAGTATTGGGCCAAATTAATCAACATGGATTTTAACAGATTACCTAAGCAAACCTATCTCATGATGTATGGACTTGACAATGTTAACAGATCTACTTGGGCCACAAAAATCAAAGAAAAATTATTCCAGTTTGGATTTGGTTACGCCTGGATTATGCAAGATGTTGGACATATTGATATTTTCATTTCAGAATTCAAACAAAGAGTGTCAGATTATAATGTACAGCGATGGCACGCCTCGATATCATCAAACTCAAAGTTGGCAGCTTACTCAACCTTCAAAACATTACTGCATACAGAATCATATCTAACAGAAATCAACTCTCTTCCATTGAAGCAAGATTCAGATGTGGCTGTCACCAACTTATGATCGAGATGGGACGACGAATGGGAATTGATGTCGAAAATCGCCTCTGTAGATACTGTCTTCGATTCAACATCCAGTATGTGGAAAATGAGTACCATTTTATCCTTGTCTGCTGTGCTTTCAATGAATTAAGAAAGCAATATATAGATTATAAATATTTTAGTAATCCGTCATTGGAATCATTTGTTAGACTCATGTCTTCAAATCACAACCTTACCTATTTAAATTTGTCAAAATATATATATTATGCCATGAAATTGTACGAATCACTTCATTTGTAATTATATTATCGAAATGTTATGTACTATGGGCCTGTGGCCTTGAAAAACCTGAATAAACGTATTATGGATGAATAATTGAGTGAGTGAGTAACTGTTTAACCCCGCTTGGGCAATATTTTAGACATTAGCGACGTTGAAGATTTAATAAGATATTGGAAATATTCAAAGCACAATTAAGCTTGGTGAAAAGCAATGGCTGCAAATTGAGGTTCCTTAAAATTAAAATTTTGGAATTATCCAAACCATTCTTTGGTTTGGTAATTATCATTTGTTTTTAATGTAGGCCAACCCTAAAAGGATAATTTGAGATAAAATGGGTTTTAGAAAAAGATATAACGTGAATACTGAGATTGAAAATGAGGTTTGATGAACGGTTGGTAGACTGATGGATGACTGGATGGATGGATGGACGGATGGAGATGATAGTGAATGATAAATGGACGGATGGACGGATAAATATATGGATAGAATGATGAATTATGGATGGTGGATAAATGGATGACTGGATGGACGGATGGAGATGATTGTAAATGATAAATTATCGATAGACGGATGGACGTGATGATGAATGATGAATGAAGTATGGATTATGCATGGATTTGGATAAAGATGATGTTGATAATTGATTAATATTGTAATGATAATGATGATTGTGATTATTATTCAACAGCTACTTCGACCAACCATCCTTGCTGGACCGAGTCCCATTCTGCTTCCTGCTTCTAGGAGGAGTTTATGCCACAATGCAGCTCATTGCCGTGCTTCTAATCCAGCGTCCTTCAACAGACACACAACCGCAAGTGAGTTCGATACTTTGTCAACATTGACGAAAACGACTTTGAGCCTTTCGCTCGTACCAAGAACCGGTTCTGACCTGAGTACAGCTTGATAAGAGTCGTGTCAAGTTCCTGCTCTGAAACTTCACGTTATATATCGTCAAACACAAATAGAGAGTTGCCTTGAACTTTCACCTTCCATAGCTAGTCTCAATGAATCGGAGGCTCACCCTGAAACTTTACCTTCTATAACGTGATACACAAAAAGAGAGTTGCCTTGAACTTTCAACTTCCCTTGTCTCAAAGAATCGGAGGCGCACTAAAATTCTAAATTGCGCCCAGGGATTCCGTGGATCGTCGTTGATTGGTTATAGTTCAAAGGCCAAAAAGCAAATTCAGAAAGACAGAAACACAGTCATCAACTATTTAATTCAAGCCAATGCTAATATGCGTATTATGTAAATGTGCCAAATGCATCACATGTTTTTTATATCGAATAGCTCGAAACCAACTGTGGTGTGTACTTTTTTATGCCCCCGAATCGGAGATTCCGGGGGTATATTGTTTTTCACCTGTCCGTCTGTCCGTCCGTCTGTCTGTCCGTCTGTCCGTCTGTCTGTCTGTCTGTCCGTTTGTCCACAAAAACTTTAACCTTGGTCATAACTTTTGATTGGTCAGAGCTAGGTCTTTGATACTTGACATATTGATCCCTTGTGATGAGACCTTTCAGATGACACCATGACATTTGACCTTGTGACCTTGACCTTGACACAGCGAGCCTTTTCCGAAAACTTTAACCTTGGCTATAGTTTCTTTACTGTCAGTGCTAGGTCTTTGATACTTGACATGTGTATCCCTTGTGATGAGACCTTTCAGATGACACCATGATATTTGACCTTTTCCGTCCGTCCGTCCGTCTGTCCGTTTGTCCACAAAAACTTTAACCTTGGTCATAACTTTTGATTGGTCAGAGCTGGCTCTTTGATACTTGACATATGGATCCCTTGTGATGAGACCTTTCAGATGACACCATGACATTTGACCTTGTGACCTTGACCTTGACACAGCGAGCATTTTAAATTTTAACCTTGGTCATAACTTTTGATTGGTCAGAGCTAGCTCTTTGATACTTGACATATGGATCCCTTGTGATGAGACCTTTCAGATGACACCATGACATTTGACCTTGTGACCTTGACCTTCACACAGCGAGCCTTTTCCGAAAAATTTAACCTTGGCTATCGTTTCTATACTGTCAGTGCTAGGTCTTTGATACTTGACATGTGTATCCCTTGTGATGAGACCTTTCAGATGACACCATGATATTTGACCTTTTCCGTCCGTCCGTCCATCTGTCCGGTGGTCCACAAAAACTTTAACCTTGGTCATAACTTTTGATTGGTCAGAGCTAGCTCTTTGATACTTGACATATGGATCCCTTGTGATGAGACCTTTCAGATGACACCATGACATTTGACCTTGTGACCTTGACCTTGACACAGCGAGCAGGATACATCCGGGGGCATTCGTGTTTCACAAACACATCTTGTTTTGTATATATCTTTATTTCAGACTAGCGAGGCCCCCGTGGATGAAACCTCAGGTACAGAGGCGTGCAGTACTGAGGAAGACGCGACACAACTACCCTCAGAGGAGTAAGTGTTGAAATGGATCTGAACCCCTGACAATCTTTTGATAACCTTTCTTATAGCAAAAAGAAAAAATACATAGAGATAACTTTCTGACAAATTTTCAATATTCTTTCTCATAACCAACATCAATACACGAGATGTCAAAGTGTCAAAAGTGACAGAATGAAAGGTCAAATACCTTTGACGTAGTAAAGTTGGTAGAGCATCCGCTTTTCATCCGGGGCTTTGGAGTTTGATTCCCGGATCTTCATACCAAGAGACGATAAAAGATGGGACACTCAACAATACAAAGACAAAACGAATAGTGATTAATCGGGAAAATATTATGGTACTAGTGATGAAAACTGAATCTTTTAAAGGCATCAATAGATCGCCTTTTATCCGCCATCTTGAAATGTTAAAAGAACATGTTAAAAGAATTGCGAGAAAACAAATGTGCTGTATAATGCTAATTTATTAACAAAATTAAGAAACTAGTTGATTGATAGAAGAAGAGCATATTTACAAATAATTCATTATGAGATATCAGTTACGACAGCATTTTGTCATGGTAATGCATTCCACGATCGTAGCTTCGATGATTGGCTTCATTTCACGATTTTTCTTTTGGAGCGATGCACTTTATTCTTCGTCAAATTAATAAATATTGAACAACTGAAATGTTAACCTCACAAACATATTTGAAATTAGTGTGAAAATATCAGGTAAAAATCAAATATGATTGTAAACAGGAAAGTCCTCCTGAATTTCGTTTCCACCAAAAATACCCCGCTCGAATGGTCCCTTTTAAGCTCATATGATCTTAGTAATCCTTTACAAAATTGCTAGCTTTTCATATTTGTAAGTTAAGTCAATCTAAACATTTTACTTATATGTTAACAAACAATTTCAACTGATGAAATAAACAAATATTTACATTTCGTTCATACAGAACGGAAAATTGCAAGGATTACAGTCCTCTTCAAATGCTGAGAACCAAGATGTTCTATATCTTCTACTCTATTATGTTATTCACAACCCTTGGCACCTTCTTCATCGGTAACTTCTACAAGGTATGTGGTCTTTTTATATCGGTTTATAAGTATCATAAAGCATGTTCAGCAGAGAATTCGCTTTGTAACACTACATTGGTAACATCTGTATGGAAATATTTTCTATATATTCTACTCCATCATTTTATTTTCTAAAGTCTAAAGGCTGCATATCCAAGCAAGGATAGATTTCAAAATCCTCACATTGACATATTGATGTCTGAACGGTACAGCATCACCTTATCTATGTGAGCTTATGCAGCTATATACCCCAGTGAGATCACTTCGGTCTGAAACTCAACTTCAGTGCAATGTCCCTAGATGGCGACTTATAGGCTTTGGCTTCATGCAATATTCTACCCAATCAGCAATCCTCTGGAACGCTCTTCCAGAAGAGTTGAAAAGATCACCAAGTCTTGATATTTTCAAGTCAGACCTGAAGACCCTACCCTAGGAGGTACTATAACGAGTGAACAAATCATATGTGTAGCGCTATGAGCATACCTTCTAGTATGGAGTTTTAGAGCGTTAGAAATGGACTCATTATTATTTTTCACAACTCTCGGCATCTTCTTTTTCGGCAACTTATAGGGTATTTTGTGTTTTGTTATCGGCTTATAAGTGAGATAAAGCATGCTCCTTGCAATATTATCTTAACAGCATTTGATAAAAAAAATTTGATAGCCTAACATGACTTTTATGCATTGTGAAAATACAATATGTCATTGTTAAGCTTGTTCAATGTTGTTCTAATATGACAGCATCAGATGAAAGAGAGTTATGATTTTAGTTTCGATATTTCGATTTAAGTTGGAAAACTTGTGTTATGTAAATTAAATGATCTGGTTTGCAATTAGATTAATTACTTAAGTCTCTAGATTAACCACTATAAGGCAATATGTAAATGCAAAAAAATATGAATATCAAACCATTTATTCATTCATGCTCTGGTCAATCACTCATAAAATCTCTAATTCTAACATATCCAGTACAACGTCTTTTATCCATTTTTTTAAATCTATTAGTTTTCTTTAGTTCAGACATTTTCCCAGACCTTTAAAATGTATTATCTCTAATTCTAACATATCTAGTACAACGTTAAGATCTTTATACAATTTGTTTATGCTATTAGTTTTTTTCTCCAGACATTTTCCCAGACCTTTAGGATTTCTAATTCTAACATATCTATCTTTTGTATCCATATTATGTATTCTATTAGTTTCCTTTTGTTCAGACATTTTCCAAGACCTTTATTTCCTCTAATTCTTACATATCTAGTACAACGTTAAAGGGGAACAACAACCTAGCTCATGAAACCCAATTGACCATTGTTAATGAGAGCGTCCAGACATGTAAGGGGGGTCAGATGACAAAAACTTGTTACTGGCTGTATGCTGTAAGCGGTTCGTAACCAAACGATTTCGTCCCTACCGAGCATTTTGGACTCTTTCGGGGCCCTACTAATAAAACTCTGGAAGTTAAAAATTCACGTTGCAGACCCCCTTTAATTTTATATCCATGTTTTTAATCTATTATTTTTCTTTTGTTCAGACATTTTCGCAGACCTTTATCAAAGACGATCACTTCATAGCCCTTGCTGGATCTATCGGGTCTGTATTTAACGCCCTGGCCAGACCAACATGGGGAGCCTTAGGCGACAGACTAGGATACAGGGTAGCTTTTCAGAGGTTTCATATATATCATACTTAGGCGAAAATATAGTTAGTTGATTTACGGAATTTCCTAACATGATTTTGACCAATGCAACTCATAAACCCCAAATTAAAAAGAAAATGCTGTAAAACTTTAATCCCAACGAGGGATCTTTAATAATATACATTTTGTGATTTGTTGATTTTTTTTAGTGGAATTTCCTAACACGAGTTTGACCAATGCAACTCATAAACCCCAAAATAAAAAGAAAATGCCGTAAAACTTTAATCCCAACGAGGGATCTTTAATAATATACATTTTGTGATTTGTTGATTTTTTTAATTGGAATTTCCTAACACGAGTTTGACCAATGCTACTCAGAAACCCCAAATTAAAAAAATTAATAATATAAATTTTGTGAACATGAAGAAGTTAAGAAAAAAGTATTTCTTATTGTTTATTCATTTTATGGCAAATTTGAAATTCTACCATAAATGTTCAAAATTACTCGTTTCTGATTGGTTACTGTAAGATAGATATTAATTATTATACAGGTTTGAATAAATTTGGATCTATTATTATGGGTTTTATTACCCATATTGAAAATTGCTAATGTCATATTTTCAATATGAGGACATGTGCAAATATCACTTTTGCCTAGCAACGATTGTTGTATGGCGACGCCCCGTATATATTTATGTCTGTGACGTCATAAAATCATTGTTCATGACGTCACTGTCACCGGCCGACGCAAGGGAAGTTGGCCGTTTTCAGAATATTACTAAGAGAATACCTTGAAATAGAATCCGTAATAAAGAGATTATCTCCCTCGGAGATGTGCCATAGTGATTTTTCGAAATTCGTGCACATTTGTGTATAAACCTCGCTCTCGCTCGGGTAATACAATTTTTTAAACTCGTTTTGTAAAAATCATATGACACAGTTCCTCTAGTAATAATCTCTGTATATGACGCTGATTTCCAAACACAGTATGTTTATCTCTTAATTACAACTTTTTTTACAGGAAACTCTAGTGTTACTGTTGGCCATATTTGGCACATCGGCGGCGACCTTCACCTTGTGTGAATTTGGCGGGAAAGTGATGCTGATGATTTGGATGTGCCTCATATATGGATCGTTTCCTGGCTTGTACTGTATAATGCCAACACTACTGGCGAGTGTTTATGGTCAGAAATTCTACATGTCCAACTATGGACTATTGTTTAGTTGTGCAGTAAGTAAGATAAGGTATATTTTATTGTTTACCGTATTCATAATATTCAAGACAATAATCAAGTAATCAGTGAAAAAAAAAAGTTTATATTTCCGGGATTTCGCTTTAGATTAATATTGTGGTAAGGATTTTCGCACATTATTTTAAGACTTATCATACGAGAGTAATTGCTTTATTGTCATAGTACATCTTTTATATATCATTTTATATATAAAGCTCTTTCATTTTGTTATATTTTCATCGTATACGACTTTTCCATGACTAATTGCAACATCGTGATCCGTCCAAGCAATATTTGCAACATTTTCACTTACTTCACCCAAACCTTCCGTAATCGGTTTGCTGCAAAGTTTAGAAAACGTTTTACAAACTTACACTCGTACCAGATTTACAGCAATTTTGTAACACCAAATTCAACATTGTAACACTATTGTAACATATTTACAGCAACACTGTAGCAAGATAGAATAAGCTTTACTGAAACGTTGTAACACTATCTATGTAGCACTTTTCTACCAACTTTGTTACATTGTAACATTATTTGCAAGTATCACGGCAACATGATACTATTGTATCAGATTTACAGCAACACTGTAGCAAGATCTAATCAGTTTTACTGAAACGTTGTAACACTATCTATCTTTGTAGCACTTTTCTACCAACTTTATAGCAACATGGCAACATTATCGTGGCAACAGCAATATTGAAAACTATAGCATCGGCTCTAGCAGCAACATTGCAACACAATAACCTGCTTACGGCAACATTCTAACAGCTACATTGTAACACTACTAACACAACGTTCAAGCTTTACAATACCCTGCTAAAAGCAAAATTGTAACATAGTTATATCTGCTTAACAGCAACATTGTAATACGGTCCAGCTTTACAACAACATGGTATAGCAATCATGCCAGCGTTAAAGCAAAATTGTAACACCATTATAAACCTCATTACAAGCTTAAATCAAGATTTTAACATTATTTTTACAGCAACAATGAATCACTATATTATAAGCTTTATAACATGTTTGTACCAATTTCAAGGACACAAAGTAACATGCTGAGATTGTAACATTGTAACATTATATTGCAGATTGTAACCCAGTTAGCAGGGTCTGTGATGGTGGTTCTCTTGAAGCAATCAATCGGCTGGAAGGGAGTCCTTTACATTGGTGCTAGCAGCGTTTTCTTGAGTAAGATATTTACTATCCTTGTTGCATTTCATCCTGCAACAAGTTGCAGCAATTGCAATTGTGGTTAGCATGCTGGCCTCTCACGCCGATGGCCCGGGTTCGAATCCGGGTGGAGACACCGAAAATTGTGTCCTTTGGCAAGGCACTTCATCCACATTGCACTCAGTCCACCCAGCTGTATGAATGGGTACCTAAAAAAAGCGGGTGTACATGGCTTCGTGCAGTGCCTCGGCAGCTCCGAAAGTACTCTCCGTCATGGTGATAATGTACATTGCACCGTCGGTGAGCAGTTGTAGATTTGATACTAGACGTTTAAATTGTAATTATTATTATCATCATTAAATTGCAGAGGTGATAGACTTAAAATATACTTAAATTCATCTCTAATTCATTTTATGGTTTACGTGTTTACAGAAAGCAATCATAAAAGAGCAATAAGTAAGAAAAAAATACCATTTTAGGTTATTTTGACATCTCGTTGAAATATTTTTGATATTCAACACTCAAATGTTTTGTAATATCTATCTATGATCACTTATTGTATGTTTATTCCAGGCCTGTTTCTGGCTATCTGTATAACCATCTGGTACAGGCGAACTGTGAGAAGATCGAAGCGGCTGCCAGTTGAGACAGACCAGAATATGAATCCTCTCCTACCATTGGATACATGAACAATATTTTTGAAACATGAGATAAACAAATTAAACATGGATGTATATTTCAATATGTATTTTCAGTGGCGGATCCGGGGGGGGGGGGGGGGGGGGGGGGATTTGATATTGATTATAGATTCAAGTTGATAAAAATAACATCCCCACCCCCCTACGAAAATCAAACACAAACATCCTGGATCCGCCACTGTATATTTCTTGCATTTAAAACTAGAACACACTATCTAAAATATAAGATAAATATGGATGTATATTTCGTTGTTTGTGACATTACCATGGTTTTATTATTAGGGACTTGAACACACTATTTGTAGCCTAAAATTAACAGGGATGTATTTTGTTTTTGTTGTAACAATACCATGTGTTAGATACTTGAACACACTATTTGAAACATAATATCTAGTGGATATTGGTTGTTGTTTTTCAATACGTTGATTTCGTTACTCGTAAACTACTCTCAACCAGAACACACTATCTGAAACACACTATCAGTTGTATATTTCAATATGTTGATTTTGTTGGTTTCTGACACACTGAAACGTAAACACACTTTTTGAATCTAAGTATCCCGTGAATGTCAGTTGTAATCGTCAATAAACATGTAATATGTAATATATATGTGTGTGTTTTGTTCGTTGTTACTGACAAATATTTGTTGCTTTTGGGACCAGAACACACTTTTTGGAACATAAGATCCAAACAGATCTGTTATAGGATTCATTATCTTGATTTCGTTGTCACGGAATACATTTTTGCGTTTGATACTGTATTTAAGATTTGAACATGCATGCAATTTCCAATATAATATAAAAATGGATTTAAGTTGTATATTTCAATATCAATATGAATTACGATAATATGTTGATTTCGTTATTTGTGACAATGCCATATTTTACTTTTATCTAAGACTTTCTTGTTGCCAAAAAAAATTAGGTTGTATGTGGAATTACACACTAGCTCATTATTATACTCAAGTATTTATGTTTCACACCAACTCACATTGCCTGTGAAACGGACGTGGCGAGGTGTTCACCTGACCAACCGGGTGTTCACCATTAAAACTGCAATTTCACAATGCAAGACATTTCACTAAGTAAGCATGCGATAACTGTGACCTGTAGGCTTGAAGCCAGGTGGGTTATCAATTAGACTACGCAGGCGAGTTGATATTTCAGGATGGTTTTTTTTTATGACCTTGTGACTAAGGTTCACCGTTTTCCTGAGTAGAAACATGACCGTGAATTTATACTTCTTATATTGATATTTCATGAAAATAACCATTGGCACTAAATGTGTATATGCACATTGAATATGTTTCCTGTCATATCTACAATCTATTGTGGTAGCTTGTACGGTTTCCCTTGTAAATTTCAGCGAATTGCACGTGCAGCTACCTGAAATGGACATTGTTTCTCCAATTTGAGTCAATGTTTCACCTTCTCAATATAAAACAAATCAGTTATCTTTATCATCAAAAGTAATGTCATAATGAAATTGGTTGATTGTGTAAAATTGTTTCCAACATCGACCTCGGCATTTATGCTTCAAGTGGGCGAGGGTTCATCTAGCTTGAGCACCTCGGTCTCTGTCGGTAACCATTACGTATTCAAATGAAAGGATAGCTCTATGATCCAGAAAACACCACAAACATTACATTTTTCAAAACTGTGTCAGACCGTTTTTCATGCACATACAACTTGATTCGAGTGGTTTCAATATTTTTTTCATCTTTGTTACTGTAACTGAAATACCATGTGTACCTTTTATTATTATCAGTCTATAATTTTGTAATATTTTGTATGAATCATAAATCCCCTACTGGGTGTGTCCAACACTGCTCTATGACCCCGCCCATAGTAAAGAAACAAAATGGCTAAGGAGTATATCTTAGCATTGTCCTCAGTATGGACACTTTTGTCGGGGTAAGTAAATTTATACATATATCTACACTCTCTACCGCTGCTTTAAAATAAAGATTTTATCAAGCTCTGGTCCGCTATTAACTTTGGTCCTGTGCGAAGCTCAGTTGACCGCTATCAGTGTAGTTCAGCAACATCTGGCGTGGCACGCCGGATGGGTGGGTTACCCGATTCACTGCTGAATGAGAGTTTGAAGGGATATTCCCTGCCCCACACTGCGACACGACTTGAATAACTTGCGGTGTAGCCTTAGGCAAGAGACTTTATTCAAATTGTGCCTCTGCTCACCAAGCAGGAAATGGGTACCTGGTGAAAGTTGTGTTGGAGGGGACCCATCAAGCACTTAATCGGCCACTTGGGTTAGACCAGGGTAATAATTCAGGGAGCGCCTTGAGCATGCATTCGGTGTGGATATGTGCGCTATATAAATACCCTAATTATAATTATAATTATTATTAATTATTGAAATAAACATTTATATTTATATATATATTTATATTTCTGAATAAACATATCAAAAATTGATAGACTTTTCACACATAAGATTTATCAGTGATTTGACTTAAAGCCTCTGCCAGGTCACTTAGACACTCCAAAGTAACATGTCAAACCACGAGTTTCATATACAGTTGTCCAATCAAACACTTCGCGAAACATGGTACTTTCTTTATTGGATAACTGTATTTGCTCCCGTTGCCGGCAAATAATGTCTAGCTAACTTCGAAGTAAAAACGACCGCAAACAAAGGAATAATGGCCGTGACTTATTGCTATTTCGAGAAATAAAAGCGTTTTATCAAGCATACACGAGTCGCAAGGGTCTCCAGCCTGGATAAAAACTACCAACACTGCCTTTATCAAAGCAAATGAAAACTTTAATGAGCAAATCCATAGTGTTATTTACAAAAAGTCAAAAAGTACCAAACACATAGTTTTCACAGAAGTAAAATATCGCAGGAACTATAAAAAAAGAGTAGATAAAAGGTTTCCATAGTTAATAAAATACAAGAGTAGTTCATACAATTTTTGTCTCTTAAAGAGCTCATTTTGATAATATAAAGCCACATAAATTTTCTTGTTTTTAAAATAAAAGTACTATCAAGAAAAGCACAGGGAATAAAAACTCTACCTATATCAAAGCAAATACAACAGTTAAGAGAAATTATCAGTGTTATTCACATTAAGGAAATTACAATAAAGATACCATCAGGTAAAGCACATAACATTCACAGGAAACGAAACACTACCTATATCAAAGTCAACTCCTGTTAATGAGAAAATTCAGTGTTATTTACACATTAACGAGATTAAGCTCATCGGCAAAAGAAAGTTATCACCCAATGGAAAAAACTCGCATTAAATTACGAAAAGTGCCAGAAGGTTGAAATAGATTACTCCGCAAACATGGCATAACTGAAACAATATTAGCATTTAGAGAATTGTGGTACGTCACCTTAAGGCTCATTCAATATTCCTTCTCGATTTTACTTAGTCGTGACTTGTTCAGAAAATGGAGAATTAGGATGATTCAAGCAAGTTTTTGAAGGACTTCGTGTTCTTCAATCAGTGACAAGGTATATGGCCTTTACACTTAAGTCCTTTCTTGCCATTTAACATTTTCAAGAAATCAAAGGTTAGTGGTTAATGTAGGTCCATTAAGGAATCGAATAGCTCTTATTTCACTTGCCCTTGATCTCCCTATAGGAACCCAATACACTCCTATAACATTTGATGTTCGTGACGTCACTTAACGAGAATGTTGACGATGGTGTAATGTCAGCGGATGTAAGTTTTCATACGGTAAAACTGGAACAATATTGGCCCTGTACTGGCCGATACAGGCATCCATTACTGGCCCAATTTTGGCATCCAGTACTGACCCTGTACAAACTAGCCATTACTGAAACAGTAAATTCATATTCTTAAATTTTTCAATTAAATTGTAAATCGGTGATATAAACATAAACAGATAAGATTAGTGAAGAAGTTATGTTGATTAATTTAATAAAGATTTATCAGAACGTGCTATCTTAAAAAAGACCAAATGTATTTCAAACATGCAGACCTACAACGAAAACACAACTTAATTGTCATTTCAAAAGTTAGAAACTTGTCATTTTTCTTGCAAAAACATTTTCTTGATATTGAAACGTTAATAGCAATATCTGTTAATACAAAAACATATATAAGGCGGCTGTTATTGCAGAGTATGTCGGAAGTTTACTTTTCAGAATTTCAGTATTTCAGAATGAGAGAGAGACCCATGAGTTGAACATATACAAAGAAGCTATTAACAAAAGCATATTAAAAGTCGGATATGATCTTAGATGTGTAACTTGATTTGATCTTAGGAATAGAATTTGAGAATCATTGACACCCGAGACACGAACTCGGTTGATCAGGGGTTTCCTCTCCATGTGGTTTACCCTTGTATGCTTGTATGCTTGTACCGTTGTATGCTTGTATGCTTGTATGCTTGTATGCTTGTATGCTTGTATGCTTGTACCCTTGTATGCTTGTACGCTTGTACCCTTGTATGCTTGTACCCTTGTACGCTTGTATGCTTGTATGCTTGTATGCTTTTATTCTTGTACCCTTGTATGCTTGTACCCTTGCATGCTTGTATGCTTGTATGCTTGTACCCTTGTATGCTTGTATGCGTGTATGCTTGTATGCTTGTACCCTTGTATGCTTGTATGTTTGTATGCTTGTACCCTTGTATGCTTGTATGCTTGTACCCTTGTATGCTTGTATGCTTGTATGCTTGTACCCTTGTACCCTTGTATGCTTGTATGCTTGTATGCGTGTATGCTTGTATGGTTTTATGCTTGTACCCTTGTATGCTTGTATGCTTGTATGCTTTTATGATTGCATGCTTGTATGATTCCATGCTTCAACTTAATTTGTTATGATCTAAGAAAAGTCTTAAATGACCATAAGCTATCATCAGTCGACTGTAGTATATACTCGCGTACTAATAATATTACATGAAAACTGGAAAATGTTAACAATAGGCCGACTGTAGTATATACTCACGTACTAATGATATTACATGATAAACCGGAAAATGTAAACAAAAGGCCGACTGTAGTATATACTCACGTACTAATAATATTTCATGATAAACTGGAAAATGTTAACAATTGGCCGACTGTAGTATATACTCACGTACTAATAATATTAAATGATAAACTGGAAAATGTTAACAATAGGCCGACTGTAGTATATATTCACGTACTAATAATATTAAATGATAAACTGGAAAATGTTAACAATAGGCCGACTGTAGTATATACTCACGTACTAATAACATTAAATAATAAACTGGAAAACATTACCTAAGGCTGACATTGTCACATCATACTGAACGTTTATGACGCGATGTGTTGACACATTATGTGTAATAACAATTAGATTTATTAAACGGGAATATGCTCAACGTTCGAGTGACACTTTATGTTATTATTTGTAATACAGGTTTAGCGAGAGGAGATGTGAATGAAAATGTTACCAATAAGCCGACTGAAGTACACAGCTCCTACATCCGGGGTACTTGGTTCTGCCGAGTAGTACTGGAGAGGGTGAGCTGTACACACATCCGTCTGTGTGTTGTAAAAGAAGGACACACATTCCGTATAGGTTAATGTCCGAGTAACTCTCCATTCCTAAAAAATAATGGAGCCGAAGGCTCCAGGGCCCGAGGCCCATTATTTTTTAAGAATGGAGAGTTACGAGGATATTAACCGACTTAAATTACGCTCAACTTAATGCCTTTTCAAAAACATATCTTAAAATAATTTTAAAATTTGAAATTTTAAGTGAAAAGCTTGATGTAAAATACAGCGCTCCATTACTAGAAAATAATGGAGCGAGAGAACAATAGGATGACGTCACAAGTGTAATTTAATTAAGAAATAGAGTAGCCCTAACCATCATGTGTTTTGCAATAAAGTATTGTTTTGCCCTGAACTATTATAGTTAAAGCATGAGGCCGAAGGCCGAATGGTTTGACGTTATAATAGTTCAGGGCAAAACTATACTTTATTGCAAAACACATGATGGTTAGGGCTACTCTATTTCTTTTCTAGTATGTCAATTTGAACTCGCTTAAGCTATCTCTACTCCAAAATAAACATATTTTGTAATACACATTCGCCCGCAAATTGAAAGTCCTCAATCGGGGCCAGGACCAGTGACGTCATAGCCGATTGTTATTGACGTCATGAGCCATTGTTGCGTGACGTCACTCAAAAACTATACTTTATTGCTGAATAAAGGGTGGGCGGCGCCTTTGATCTTTACCGGAACAATACTAGAATCGTCATTAAAACAGTTCTTGGCACATTCATATCGGGATCCTAGGCCAGATGATGTCCAGAGTTTGTTGGTAGTTATTAACTTATTATCAAATGTCTTTTTCGGAAAAAACTTTTTCTGGATACATTGCTCTGAACAAATTCCCTTTACAAACATAAAAATTAGCATAACAAGCTGGATTAAAGACAACATTTTGTTCTGAACTTGCCCAAACACAACTGATGCCGGTATCTGCTTGGTTGAAATGTAGAAAGTAACTCTGGCTGTTGAGTGACTGTTCACACAAAACACAACCAGTCAACAAATGAACTATGAATGAATATGCAGTCTTCGATTGCGTTTGAAATTTTTTGAAAGAGAACAGTTGTCACATGATTCAACAATTTAGTCCCTTGATGTTTTTATGACAACTTCTCTCTCGGGTTCAATGCGAAAAATAAATTGAAAGGTCCATACGCCATAACTCATGCAAAGTTTGTTTATTTGGGTTTCTTTTATTCCATTCCACGACGTGCAAAGTTCTCTTATCTCCTTGGGAAAATTATTAGATAAATAATTCCTCTTCGTCATGCTTTCAGTGTTGATTCCTTTGTCGTGTTTAACGTCTGTCAACTAAACAGTTCTCCCACAGGCTATGCTAGTAAATAAAGAATGGTGTATGGAAGATTTTGAAGAATATGTTTCTCAGGAGAATTTGAACAGTTTGTATCTTTATTGTTATATTATTTCACCACTCGGCTTACTTTAGCGAAACACATAAATGTGTATATTTCCCAATTTGCCTTAACCGATTAGCTGTTGTGTTCTTTTGTCCTGAGAAATACAAACAAACACGCTGTAGCTTCAAAGATGTGAGGTGAGGTGAGATGAGATGGAGTTTATCGCCGCTTTTAAGAGTATTTTGACTTATATCGCGGCTGCTAGTATTATTGCAGAGAGAAAATCCGCAACACTTTTGTGGCTATGCATTGCGGTGAAACCTGCGATAATCGGCTGGAACTAGCAACCATGGGTGGAACTGCACTGAAATTCAGTGTAGCATTGCACCCAAACCTCACTTCGTGCAGAACAGTTCTCTACTGCATCAAAGAGAGGAAGATATAAGATATACAGAAATAAAAATCGTAATACTTACTCAGTCCCAAACACCAAGATACCATTCAAGACACGCAAAAAAAAAAGGATGAAATAACTTATTTCGACTTAACATTTATTGTCAATTGTATGATCATGTTTCTGCATAGTAAGTCATGGTTTGAAGGAAAATTATATCAAAAAATGTTATGAACAAGATGTCACCTGAGTGCGACGTCATCGTAACTATGTCATCCTGCCTCAGGGTACGAACGTTTCGCTAACTCCACTAATCTTTACCCTGGGCTCAGAAGCTAGATTTGCTCGCGCGGCCCGACTTGGGATAAAACCAATCAAATCTTTTGCTCGTTGAAATGTTATCGAGAAGGTGGCGAGAAAATGATTTGATTTGCTACATTCAAAGTCGGGCCGCGTGAACGAATCTAGTTTCTGAACCCAGGGCCAGATAAGTGGAGTTACTCAGTCATTTCTCAAAGGGATTAAGTGTAGCACTGATTGCACAACTAGCTTTGGTTGCCTCCAATCAGGCACCTCCAATTCTATCCCACAAAGTCGGCGTAATAGAACAGAGGCTGTATCAACATTTCATGATTTGATCTGCCTCTGTGGGGAGAGTACGGTTTAAATTAAACTTCAGGTTACTAACTGACAAACTAGGCTAACTCTTTCTTTAATTCTGTCAGCCCTACGTACACATGTAGGCCTAGCCTAATTGTTATTCCTTAAAAAGCGCTAAGTTAACATTCGATGGATTGCATGTTCGAATCTTAAATATTATAAGATAAGATAAACTTTATTATCCCGGCGGGGAAATTTGCTTTACATTCAAAGAGTTTTCAAAATCACAATTAAATAGATACTAAATATATGTATACAACAAATACATTTTGCTCTACAAGCAGTAATATTAAACATTGTAAACAATTAAGTGTGTTACATTGAACAATACAATTTATGATTACAATGCGACTGTTAGTTAGACTTACAATTTTGTATGTAAATTTAAAATCTTGATACTGTATGGAACAAATGATTTTGTACTTCAATTAGTTTTGAAATACCAAATTTTGAAACGACGTCGAGAAGGTAAAAATTCATAACATTCATTTAGAAAGTGGGATGGGTCACATTGAATGGCTAGAGCTTTCTTTTGAACTTTTGAATCAAACTGAAAGGAAAGGTGTTCAAGATTGATGCCGATAATTTTGCTGGCTATATTTACATTTTTGTCGATTTTATTTTTCAGTGATAGGGGAAGATTGCCATACCATGCATGAAAACTGAAAGTCAGAATGCTATTGATGAAAGTTTGATAGAACAATTTTAGAATACATGTATCAACATTAAAAGATCTTAATTTTCGCAGGAAGAAAAGTCTTTGTTGAGCTTTAGCATGGACACGGTGTGTATTAGATTTCCATGAGAGTTTATCATCAATTATGGTTCCCAGGTATTTGTACTCGTCTACTACTTCAACTTCCTGTCCGTCAATAGTACTTAACTGGCTCCAGGATTTCCTTTTTTCTGCGGAAGTCAATTATCATTTCCTTTGTTTTACTAATGTTCAGCGATAGAAAATAGTACGTTTTTGAGTAAACGTCATTATTTGTACTTACCGTCGACGACTCACCGTAGCCCATTGATTGCCTATCAATTATCTCTCGACCAATAACACAGAGAAAACAATACGGGAGTTACCTGCTCATCCCCGCCGCGCCACCTATGGTCACATGACCAAAACCTCATCCAACTACCTGGAGCCAGTGAACGCTAGAGCGAACCTACTCGCAGGAGGGGAGGCAAGGGGGGGCAATAAAGATTGGTGAGTCGTCGACGGTAAGTACAAATAATGACGTTTACTCAAAAACGTACTATTATTTAACGTACTCTACCGTCTCCGACTCACCGTAGCCCCGACTACCACAGAGGGTGGAGGGCTGCGAGAGCAAGGAGGCGGAAGAGCAAGTACTCCCCCCACTATCGTCTACCTAGGGGTGGGTGCACCGGAACCCTGCTAAGGAGGGAACCCGCCCCGACCCGAAAGGAAAACAAACGAGACACGGAGGTGCGAAGTGAAGTTTATTACATAAAACAACAGAGCGCGAAAGAACCTATCGGTGAACTGCAACCCCTCTAGGGGGAGCAGAACCCCCAGTGCGGTGCTGAGCGAACACTTGTGGCCCCAGTCTGGCCACACCCGCAAGGTCCTCCGTGGACAAGTCTCGGAGGTAGTGATTAGCGAATACCATGCCGGACTTCCAGAAACAGCCGGCCATGATATCCGCTACGGCGATGTTACTGTGGAACGCCATAGAGGCCGAGATCGCTCTGATCTCGTGCGGGTTAGCACGAGCTGGCGGTGCTAACTCCTTGGCTTTATAGGCCTCAAGGATAGCTGACCGCAGATAGACGCCCAGGAGACGTTTGTCTATCTCCTTCGTGCTCACCTGGGAGTGAGGTAGAAATAATCTCCTCCTCCCCTGGCGGAGAGAACGCGTGCGTTCTGCATAAACCCGGAGCGCTCGGACTGGACAGAGGAGTCTGCTCTCCTCGTCCGTGGGGGAGGCTGAGTCTGAGAGGGCGGGAATGTGGAACACCCTGCCCCGTTCGTCCGACCCCTGGTTCTTGCATACGAAATCCGGTGCAAGACCCAGCGAGGCCTTACCCCCGTCCCTCGCTTCGAACCGAAGCAAATCAGCCTGAAGAGCGTGGAGCTCCGAAATCCTGGCGGCCGAAGCCATCGCCACCAGGAAGGCAGTTTTGACCGTCAGACGGAGAGTGATGGTTCCCGATAGAGGCTCATAGAAGTCTGAGCACAAGTGCTCGAGGACAACCGCTAGATCCCACTCGGGGGGTCTCGGTTTGAGCCTCCCGTCCACCTGACGGTAGGTCTTAATCACCTCCTTAAGAACAGAGGTGTCCACGGAGGAGTCACGCTTGCGTAGGACCGACATGATGGCCGCTAGATGCGTGTTGATCGAGGAGGCTTTAAGTCCCCTCTCCTCCCTGAGGTACACTAGGTATTCCGCCGCCTGGGGGACTGTAGCTACCTGCACGTCCCAACCCTTGTCAGAGCAGAAGGTGACAAATGACCTCCACTGCACGTCGTACAGTTGGCGGGTGGAGGCCCGCTGGGCGGAGGAGACCGCAGCTGCGACTCTCTTAGAGTAGCCCGCTCGTTTCAGCCCCTTTTGGAGACAAGCCAAGCGTGAAGATTCAGCGCTTGCGGGTTCTCGTGTACCCGCCCGCTTGGCTCGCTCACTAGGAGATTCCATCTGAGTGGAATGGGAATTGGTTCCCCCTGGGACAACCTCCGAAGGGGTACGAACCACGGCCTCGCTGGCCATAGGGGCGCTATCAGGATGAGCCTGATCACCCGGGTCGCCTGCAGTTTTGCCACCACTTGATTCAGAATGCTCGGGGGAGGAAAAGCGTAGGCATCCATCCCCTCCCATTCGAACGACAGAGCGTCTAAGCCCCATGCCCCGGGATCGGGGACGGGAGACACATAGACCGGCAACTGGTGGTTCAGCCGTGTCGCAAAAAGATCTATGTGCGGTCTCCCGAAGAGCTGGCAGACTTGTTGAAAGACCCTGGGGAGGAGTTTCCACTCCGTGGACGGGGGTTTGTCCGGCCTGGAGAGGGCGTCCGCTAGGACGTTCCTCACCCCCGGAATGTGCACCGCGCGGATTGACATGCACAGTCTGTCCGTCAGCCGAAAAAGATCTAGCGCTAACTGGAGGATGGCGAGTGCCCTGGTCGAACCTTGCTTGTTTATTCCCCAAGCCGCTGTGGAGCTGTCCGTGTGCACTAGTAACACTTGGCCCCACAGCAGAGCGGACCAGTGGCAGATTGCCAACCTGACAGCCTCCATCTCCAACTCGTTGATGTGGCGCTTGCGCTGAGCCGACGACCAGAGCCCCGCCGTCTGATCCGTCCCCAGGTGGGCCCCCCAGCCCTGAGTGGACGCATCCACGAATAGGTGAGCTGTCGCCACGGGGGGTCTGAGAGGGACGCCTGAGAACACGTTCTCCTGCACCCTCCACCAGGCTAAGTGAGGGACGAGCCGCTTGGGAAGCGGGAAGGCGTGACTGCACATTTCCTCCCTGACGTGAGGATTGAGAAAGACTTGTAGGGGCCTCAACTCCAGCCGACCCCTCGCGGTGAGGTCCTGGGCAGAGGTAAGTAGCCCTAGTATCCGCTGCCACTGCCGGAGCAGGAGCGGACCCTTGAGTCCCCGTTCTAGGAGACCGTCTATCCTGCCCATCCGTTCCTGGGGAACGAAGGCCCTGTACTGAACAGTGTCCAGCCTGGCGCCCAGGAAGGTGAGTGAGGTTGTGGGTTGTAGGTCCGACTTGGACAGGTTTACCAACCACCCCAGTCTCCTGAACAGCGCGATCACAAAATCCCGCTGTTCCCGGAGGACTGCGGCCGAGCGGTGGTGACTGAACCCGTCGTCCAGGTACATAGCGAACTGTACGTTGTGATGGTGAATTAGTTGGACGACTGGCTGAGTCACTCTGGTGAAGAGCCACGGAGCGGATGATATCCCGAACGGGAGCACGTTCCACTGAAAGTGGCGCCCCCCCAGGACGAAGCGGAGGTACTTGCGGTGTTCCCGAAAGATGGGAATGTGCAAGTACGCGTCCTGAAGATCCAGGGATATCATCCAGTCCGATCGCTCCAGAAATAGCATCACTGACGACACAGTCAAGAGACGAAAATATGGCGGCCGTACGAGGTAGGAGCGGTTGAACACTGACATGTCGTGAATGAGCCGCCATTTTCCCGAGTCTCTCTTGGGTCGAACAAAAACGGGTGAGTAAAACCCCGGAGTTAGATCCTGGAGGGGGACTTCCTCCACCGCCTCCTTGGCGATGAGAATGTCCACCTGTTCCAACGTGAGAGCGAGCCTGTCGGCTGACAGCGGTCGTTCTGTTGGGTTGCAGGTGAGTGGAGGGGGAGACAAGACTGGAATCTGAAACCCCCGCTCCAGGATCCGACACACAAAGGAATCTAAACCTAACTGTTCCCAGTTTGCCACGAACTGCCCCAGACGCCCTCCGACAGGGCCATCCGAGGGAATAATCAAAGGTGGAGGAAGCAGTGGAGCGTGCCACGAGTCACTGCTTCTTTGGGGTGAAGGGACCCTTCCCCCGCTTGGGCCACTTCCCTTGAAAGGAGTGTTTGCCTGGAGACGGGCCGGAGACGTTGCCTGAGTCTCTCCCCCCCCGGCCCCCGAACCGAAACGACACACCCCCCGTCTTGGGAGTGTGAGTCTGGGGCGTCTGTTTCCCCTTCTTGGGTGTAGTGAGCCCTTGCCTCCGTTCACCCGCCAGCCTGTTCGTCAGATCCTGTTGTTGGACCTCGTGACGCTGTCTGAGGGCTTCAGGAATGGCACCAGCGAAAAGCGTGTTAGCTGACCCAGGGACTCCTCGAAGGTTACTACGGATCCCGACGTGGGGGTTGGTTCGACCAAGGAACCCGTCCCTGCGTAGGTTAGTGATCCCCGCCGAGATACGCCCCGCGCTGAGCATGACTTGCGCCAGGCCTCCTGCCACGGACCCGAATGCGCGGTAAAGGGCCGAGGCTCCCTTCTCCATCTCCGCCTCCCTGGCGATTGCCGTCATCGCCTTACAGGCGTGAGCGACGGAGTTAACCGTCCCCAAGATGGACCTGGCCTCCTTGTCCAGGTGGACTAAGTGGGCGTCCGAGACGTGGTGAGGGGTCGAGGGTGCGGCCACCCGTCTTAGGTCCTCGTCCAAGACTGGAGGATTAAGCGGGATGGGGGGGTCTGCCACCGGGTGGGAAGACCGCTGACGGTCCGTCAACACCAGAGGGGGAATGAGCCTGCCCGGCGCTGCAGCCGCAACCGCCGAACTAAAGTCCTTTCCCGCCGTGTCAAACAAGCGATGGGGGGGAAAGGCCTGTCTCGTGCACAGTGGAGCCTCCTCCTCACAGAAGGACTCCAACCGGGCCCGCTTGGTGGAAGAGGGCGATTCATCCACCTCCTGAAGATAAAGCCCCGCCCATTCCGCCACTGCGTCCATTTTGTCGGTCGCGTCCGACCCCGACGCACTCCCACTCCCTCCCTCGGAAATAGGAATGAGAGGAGGGTTCGTAGTATCTACAAACTCCGGGTCTGAGCGGATGGGGGACCCACCGGGGGTGGGCAAGTCGTTTGGGGAAACCTCCGGGGAACGGAGAGTAACCCTTCGCCCTGACCGAGGGGGAAGGGGAGGCGACACGGGGGTGGACCCCTCCACCGAGGGGGGAGTCTTCTCCCGTCGTACAGAAGCGGGGGGGGGAACGTCACCCCTGGCTTCAAACATCCCCGTCACCATGTCCTTGACGGACGCAAGTAATTGAGCGGAGAAGGCCGCCTCATCAAAGGGAAGTCGGTCCCCCGACTTCTTCTTCCTCTTCTTTGACTTCTTCCGCACGCGGAGGGGAGAAGTGTGAGAAGGGATGGAAGACACCGAAGGGGAGCGACGGCGAACGGGAAGGAGGGGGGAGGGGGGGAGGGCAACCCTCCGATAGCGTCCCTGTCCGAATCGGACCCCCTGACCTCCGCCTCAAACTCCCTAGTGTCTTCCGATATCACGAGTCCCTCCGAGGGGGAGGTGACGGTAGACGAAGGCGGGTGGCTTCCCGAGGAGCGAACCCTACGCTTCGCGCAGATAGCGTCCCTCTCACTCTTCCGAAGCGCCTGAAGGTAAAGTTTGAACCCCTCTGGAGTGAGGGACTCGCACTCTTCACACCTATCCTGTAAGGTGCAGGCGGACGTGCACACACGACAGAGGGAGTGGGGGTCATGGGTCCCCGACTTCCTAAGTCCGCATCGCCCGCAGAAACCAGGGTACATCGCTGACGATACCCTGGTCCGACGACACTTACCTGTGAACGTAAGGTAGGTCCGTCCCTCCAGACGGACCGGGACGGAGCGGAGCGGAGCGGAGCGGAGCAACCACGTACAAGTCCGAGGACGGACCAGTCCACCGCGTCCGTCAATCACTAGACGGACCAAGAGTGAGTGAGGTGAACTAGCGTACCGAGCGGAGGGCGGACCAACCACTCACGTCCGTGTTCACTCACGCACCACTCACCACGCGGACGCGTGTGAGTACCGCTCACCCCAAGCGGGCGGGCAAGGCCAGACACAAGGTACGTCGCTGACGCTACCTGCACTCGTCCCACGCACCAGCCGAGGGGTCAAAGGGCAGCCACCCGTAGAGTGCTGCCTGCGACCTGAGAAGCACGAGCGCGCACGTGCAACCCAAGCGACACGACCCAAGCCCGGGTCGCGCGACACTAAGGCCTGCCTGTACAAACAAGCAGAATAAACAACAAATCTACTCCCAATTAACAATTGGAAGTAGACAGAGAGTAAGAGAACCCCGCTCTTACACCCAAGGAGTATGGTCAAGAGAAAACCTCCAAAAAACAGAGCAAAAAGGCAAATTCACTTCGAGAGAGCTCAGAGATACGTCCGATCACTGAGCGACAGGAAGTTGGAATGAGGTTTTGGTCATGTGACCATAGGTGGCGCGGCGGGGATGAGCAGGTAACTCCCGTATTGTTTTCTCTGTGTTATTGGTCGAGAGATAATTGATAGGCAATCAATGGGCTACGGTGAGTCGGAGACGGTAGAGTACGTTAAATAATTGTCTTTACACCATTGGTTAAATGAATCAATATTTTCTCTATAGTCTAATTCTGATTGATGAATGAACCCAACCAAAGCGGCATTATCTGCAAACTTGAAATTCAAACAGGAGGAAAATAGAGATACACAGTCATTTGTATAGAGAGTAAAGAGGACAGGCGACAGGACGCAGCCTTGAGGAGCACCAGTACTCAGGAGATTCACTTCAGAGAGCATAGAATTAACTCGAACACGTTGGGGACGATGAATTAAAAAAGCTTCCACCCATTTAATGAGGTTACTGTTTACTCCCATATTGAACAATTTCTTTACCATAAGATGTGGTTGGATGGTGTTAAACGCTGAGGAAAAATCTGCAAATAGAATTCTTACATATATATTTGAGTTATCAAGGTGAGTATAGACTTTGTGAAGAAGAGAGATGAGTGCATCTTCCACACCGCGTCCTGCCCTGTAAGCAAACTGTAAAGGATCCAACTGATGTCCAGTATTCAATCTAATCAGGTTCAAGACAATATTCTTGACATACAATTTATGTATTCAGCGGTAGCCTATTGTAAGCGAAAATCACTCCCAAATGGTTGTGAGACACCAATGCGAAAGCAGTATTTTCAAACTAGTTTTCGTATCAATGCTATCATGTTAAAATGAAAGAGGGCTAACCATCCAACGGATGACAAACTCAAGAGTATCAGACATGTTAATCTTTTGTGACGTTTCGCCGTTCATCAGACAATTTTAATGTACAAGTAATGCACTAAGACTAAGTAAAATTTTGAATAATAATTTGAAGTTTTTAGTTATGATTAACAGCTTGATATTGCGGTTGGCTTACGCATATATAATGATAACGCTACTGGTTCTAAACTGATCAATTCAATCTCTATTTTGGTACTCAAAAGGACTAAGGAACTTATAAGAACATCATATGCATTTGTTTCATAACATTCATGAAACGAATATGGCGTCGATATACCACTGCGTAAAATATGTACATAAACAGTATTATAATTTCTTTATCATTCAAACTGTTAAACAGATTATCAGACTTAAGCATATCTGTTATATATATATATATATATATATATATATATATAATATTTTTCTTAATAATATATATATCTTTCGGATTGAATTATAGCTGGGACATACAAGGAAGAAATTATATTCATCTTAAACTTAATTTGAATGACATAACTAACAATCATTCTTTTTTAAGTCCATTTAGTTATCTTCCCTTCTCAATAAACAGGTCATTAAACGAGAATAGAAAACATGATAGACTTACTCTATATTTCTTAAAGACCCATATTCAATATGTAATATCAAAAACTTTTTAATGTAATCGAGGTATTTTTAGCAATATTTTGCGACCAACCATGAGACGATTGAACCAAAATTCATTAGATAAGAGACAGTTTACCAAAAATTACCGAAACGTAAACCCCGGCATCTCGACATGAAGGCGAATCAAGCATGGCCATTTCACAATTTCATCGGCCGAGTCCTAAATATACGCTTCATCTCCGTCTTTGTCGCGCACGACTAGATTTTCTTTTTTCTTTTTCCGAATCAGGCACTATAGTTAGTTGCCGCGCAAGTTGATACCAATCGGACGCATGCAATTGCGGTAACTGAGATGCTGTGAAAAAACTACAGTAGCTACACACATACTGATGATGTCGTTAAAAGCTATGACACTTTTGCAGAAGTCACTATACTTTGGACATCGAATAAAGTATTTCATTGTTGATTAAAGGGGCAGTAGCACGTTTTTCGGAGGAATATAAAGTGATGTCAGGAAAATGAAAATAAACGATTCCAATTGAATGAAAATGTATTTAAACTAAATGAAGCAGTAATAATTCAAACATACAATGTAAAGTTTAGCCATGCGATTCCTTTTTCTCACACAAAATGAATTAAAGGTGTTCACACAAAAATGGCCGCCAATGGGTTTTATATGAATCCTCATACTTTGTCCTCTGGCTATGGGAGATTGGCTTGTGTAATGAGATTTTTGACATAGGCAATATAATTCATTTAGCATTGACTTACAAATTTAAGTGAAATATTTAAAATATAAAATTATCAAAAAACGTGCTACTGCTCCTTTAAAGCATGTAAAAATGATGTCAAATTTTCGACGAAAGATTTTGCTACCTAGTGATGTGTTTCTTTTCTCAATAGTTAAATTTCATCACGAACCGTATGCAAGTATGACTTTAACTTTGTAGGGCTTTAACGTTAGCAGTAATCGGTATGGACATATTAAATTCAGACGTTTGGAAGGGGTCACATTTGCTCGAAAGTGATAATTTTTTCCTGCGTATCTTTGAGTTTTCGAGTGAATGATTTTATGAATTCCGGATTTATTCCACATTCTTGCAATTGATTGTGCCAAACTATTACCAATGTGAAACAATGTTTTTTTCTCCATCAATCACCCAGTTTTTAAGTCGATTTCTATCAAATAAAGGCGTCAAGGACAGTCTTAATATGTCAAAGTTCACATCCCGATTTCTAAGCAATAAAAAAAAAACCCAAGTAAACAATATTTTAGACTCTTTGAAAATTTCTTTCATCAACGTGTTTACATTGACTTTTTCAATTGCTCGAAGAAAGATAAAGTTTCATTCGCGTCCATTTTAAAATGACCCTCTTGTAATTTAGTTTTGGACCCTCCCTTGAAAAACCCCGGTCAATCTCCTGTAATAAATGATCAGTCCCTATAAGTGATAATTGTTTTTGGAATCCCTGTTGTTTTTTCATCAAATTCTTCTGATCACTGCATATAGATCCTTATAAGAGCTTAAAGAATTCACCTACAGTCTAAAAAATAAAGAAGCACGGCGTTTTTGTGACATTTTCCAAAACTAACGAGATCCCTCTCAAATTAAGACCCCGGATCGAAAGCCGATAGATTTCAAAAGTAAAAACATATTTTTATGTAGGAATCTCTTTCTACCGTTTTTCCTAAAAATAGTGCAATTATGTGACGAATTATACCAATGTGAAACGTTTAGGTAACTTATGCGAATCTACTGGCAGCAGGCCGTTATAAGTCATAAGATGGTATAACATCCCTGCTGGCAGCCAGCAGTTTTTGCGTTTATACAATATTATATTATATAAATTTATTAATTAGAAATGCACTTTGACCCTGTCTATGTTGTCACCGACAATTCTTTAATCAAGACCTTCGTAGAACATGGAAAAAGAATAAAGTTGAAAATCATTGGCAATATGGCACGTAAACTTACTGTATAAGGCGAGATTGGTTTACTTACGAAATCAAAGGTCTTTGGTTTAGACAGGAAGTAAATCTGGTCGCAATGAATGGTCCCTGAGAAAATGGCGACCCGCATGAACTCTCTCAAGAGTGCGATAAATTTACTTTTTAAAAGTCGTATAGGTCCTCCTTTTTAAGGAATATTACTCAAAATAAATATAGTAACAAACCATGTCTCAGAGGGGAACCAGGGTAATAATTGCTTTCTTACATTGAGTTCACATTTGTTATTTTTATTTCAATCGTCACCTGTTTTCGTGGTATCTTATCTGACTAAAAACCCATTTCACAAGCAATCGTCGATTCAATCGAGAATATTATATTTAGAAACAGTTAGAATATTTTCACAGTTATTATAATAATTATCAAATAAACTTTGTACGTTAATCTGGTTAAGGGCAGTAACATGGCATAATCATTCATTTTTATTAACCAACCAATATCAACCAAACTTGGTGTAATCATCATTTAAGCTGTGCCCTAGGGGGATAAGCCATCTCCTGATACCTTATGTTTAATATGCTGGCAGTCTCTATAATGTAAATAAATGGAATTTGCTATTATTTTGCAGCCAACAGGAATGCTACCATTCCAGGCAGCTCCTCAAGGAATGGCAGGTCGACCTTTGACCCCACAACATTTTGCCTCGAATCAGTCCACCCAACAAGTCAGACCATTCCAAAACACGCCATTTCTCACAGGACGGCCACAATTCAGCCAGCAGATGTTGAACCAAGGTGCTCAGAATCCACTAAGTATTGGCTTTCCTGTTATGTCTCAGATGGGTATCGTGCCTCAACGAGCCACATTCCTCGCCCCTAACATGATTCCCTGGGGGTCAGGCACAGCGACGTTACCTCAAAGGGTGCCGGGACCATTCCCTCCCTCGACAATGCCCAACATGAACCAAGGTCAAGTTGCTCAGAGTGTGAATCCCGGAATGACTCAAGCTTTGAATCAACTTGTCCATGTTGGGAATCAGCAGCAATGGAACTGGGGAAGGAGAGATCGAGGAGCGGAGAGTAGCAGTACGGCCATTTCGTCCTCAGACAATGAAGCTGGGTCGTATTCCAGCAGTATGGTGTCAGATTCTGATAGAGACAGATCGAAACCGTCTCGTTTTAAGGAAAGAGAGCAGAGTAGAGATTGGAGAAATAGACGAGACGACGGAGGTCGGGGTCGTGATGAGAGTAGGAATCGTGATGATGGGCGTGGTCGATTCAGTCAAATGTCAGCACGTCGTGATAGTTCACAAAGTCGTGATAGGGACAGAGATAGAAGAAGGGGCGAAAGCACTGACAGGTATTCTTTAATGGAAAAATGAAATTAATCTGATAATGATAATAATGATAAAAATCCATTTGTGTTGTGTTATTTCCATGGACCAACATGCTTAAAGCACCAATTCTACCTCGCACGAATAACTCTTTGATTCCGCTATAATGCACTTGGTGCGACAATATAGGTCCAAAACTTCCCATTTTCAGGTAACCCTTTCTTCAGCTGAGATTAAAAAATAAAAATCTTATTATCTTTCTGCAATAGTACCATTGGCAATTTATTTTTAAGGTATCCATGATAAAATTTTAAAAATCTATACATTGGATCACTACAATTTCTTGAACTAATTGCCATGTTAATATATAAACCTTGAAATTATATGTTTTGTTTACTGGCAGACGTCGAACCCAGCGCAGAGATGAAGAAGAGGGTCAAATGTCTGAACATGGGCGATCTGAACGCTCACAAACATATAAACGGTCTCGATGGCAAGATGATTGGGACAGGGACCGGGACAGAGAGAGAGGGAGAGACAGAGATCGGGACAGAGAAAGAGAAAGAGACAAAAGGTAACCTCAATCAATGTTTTCTTTTATGTCAATTGCATTTTCCGTTGTGGATAGCATGTTAATGTCTTTTACAAGGTTGGGGAGAAATGGGTTTTGAATAAGGACATTAATAATTTATAATTTATGAAATGCACGAAAGACCTCGCCTTTAAGAGCTCCCCTGACACTCTATTAACAAATTTATTTTGGCTTCTCATGAATTACCATGTGTAATAAACATAACATAATTCTTTGAAAATTTAGTTTTAGTCTCTCTTTCTTTCTTCGATTATTCAGAGAGCTACCTCTTGCATGTAAATAATTTTTTTATAAATATACATTATATAATGTTATAATTATATATGTTATAAATATGTCAGGGGGCCCGAGGATCTTATATATTGAGACTTTTTTTTTACTCAATCTATTGAAATTCGTTGTAAGTAATTTTGATAAGTGCCTATCTTTTTAATTTTCATTCATGTCGCTTCAAACATCAAATACAATTTTGCATTTTGCAACTTTGCATATATACAGTTTCTTCTTACCTGGCAGAGAGTACAAACGATCAAGGTATGAGCCTGGCGAGAGAGCAGACAGAAGTGAGAGACCAGAGATAACGGAGAGAGCAGACAGGAATGAGAGACCAGAGAGAAGGAGTGAGA
The DNA here is from genome assembly GCA_916613615.1 of Steromphala cineraria. Lineage (NCBI taxonomy): Eukaryota > Metazoa > Mollusca > Gastropoda > Trochida > Trochidae > Steromphala > Steromphala cineraria. Next base: position 26,757,697 of record OU744735.1, on the reverse strand, counting down.
GACGAAGTACGCGAGAGGAGGAAGAAGACCAGCCTGCTCCAAGCTCAAGCAGCGAGATGATCATACGACCTGACCCAATGGATAGGGAAGATGACACCCCAGCCTGGGTCCGGTGTTCGCCAGCTGATCTGTATTTCACCAGAGACCCGCAGGTAACCATCCTCAATAACCCAGAATAAACATTCCCATAATTATCAATAATCATTTAGATCCGACAGTGTTGTTCCTAGAAGCCCTAGGGAAATTTGGCAACCCTTGCTTGCTGTTCCTTAAAATTATTGGATGTAGGATATCTTTAGCATTGCAAACGTATCCATCTGCTTAAAAATTGCCAAAATGACCCACTCTTCAAATCACCTAGGAACAACACCATCTCCATTTGGCAATAACTTTATTTCTCCCCTTTGCTGGTATGACTAAGCTTATCAATTGATCTGTATCACAAAAAAAATTGAGATTTTATGTTGCACATCTTAAGTTGACTTTGTACATTTAAGAACTTTTTTTAGTGAAAAGATTGTCTTGAAATTGGTCAAATTTGATTATTTATTTCCTGATTTTCAAAAAGGTGTTGCCCTTTTGCAGACTGGTTGTTCAGTAGCCACAAAGAAGATGGTGGATCTAGAGGATAAGTTTGAGAAGGAGATATTAAACAGAGCCAAGGACATCGTACAAGCTCGGCCAGTAGTTGAGGAGGTCCCTCGCCCTCCCCCGAAGTGTCATCATCACCATCATCACCATCATCATCACCAGTCTGAGTCAGGTTAGAAAGACATTTCGGATAATATTTGATAACTGTGTTGATTATATGTCCGAAAAGCGATACAAATTTACATTATGAAATTTAGAAATAAACTCTTGTGCTGATATGAGCTTTAAAGCCCTTTTCAGAATTTGTTCAAACGACAGGCAGCTTTACTATTGAAAGCTTTTCTATCAAATCACTTCATGGTAGTTTTTGAATATTGTAAAGATGCTGATTGACAAAAATTGAAATTTATTTATTTATTTATAAATACAGGATGGTACTGATCCACTGTAGCATCGGTATACAAGTATGAATAACATGATATGTACAGGGTTTGAAATTAGCACTAATCTGGTAAAATGTGAGATGCTGGACTAGTAAGATGCATTAATTGGTAGTCTAAAGGTCTGTTTGACTTTAAAGGGGCAGTAGCACGGTTTTAGGGGGAATATAAGGTGATGTCAGGAAAAAGAAAATTAATGGTTCCATTTGACAGACAATGTATTTAAACTAAATGGAACAGTAATAATTCAAATATATAATTTAAAGTTTAGCCATGCGATTCCTTTTTCTTACACAAAATGAATTAAAGGTGTTCACACAAAATGGCCGCCAATGGATTTTATGTGAATCTTCATACTTTGTCCTCTGACTATGGCTGATTGGCTTGTGTTATGAGATTTTTGACACTATCAAAATAATACATTTAGCATTAACGTACATTTATCAGCGAAAAATTTTAAATATAAAATTATCAAAAAACGTGCTACTGTCCCTTTAAAGAAACCATGATCATGTAGATGTACATATGGCTAGTTGGAATGTGTTCAGGCTGATACTATGCTAGTCTAAATGGCTGGCATAGCAAAGGACTAATTTCCCTGCTATATGTCTGCTTATTACATGCATGTTCTGAATTAATATTATACTCAATGAAATGTGTTCATTGATTGTGTGACCTTGAGTGTCAAAGGTCAAGGTCAGGAAAAAATGCCCAATTTGGTGAGGCCTGTAAAAGGTGAAACAGGGTATGGCGAAACCCCAAGTTTCGGGGCTGCTCTGCTTTTGCGGTGTCCCGCAAACGCTAATCTAGTTTGAAACAAGTGTTGTGTAACCAGTTGAAAGATATTCAACGAGTGTTGTTAAACCAAAGCAGGTTATTCAACGATAGTGACGTCATAATGACGTACTACTTTTGCAATCAGCTGTTTGGGTGCAACCGAACCCGACGGCGCTTCAATTTTTTGTCATAATATTTTTTTCAATTTTCATATTTTCCCTCAAAATAGAATTGCATCACACACCAAAGGTATATGTACAAAATTATCAAACCCATATTTGCGTTCCTATTTCGGCTATTTCATCACTAAATTAAAAATATCTTGTCCAAATTTAACAAAACATTTGAAAAAATGTCGTCATAAATTTTTCGATATTCAACACTCACTGGTTTTGTAATCTCTATTTGTACATTCATTAAGTATGATCTCTTTCTCCCGCCCAGAGAGCAGTAGCAGCGACAGTGACTCGGACTCGGACTCTGATGAGGATACAAACCACTGGCTAGAGGAGTTGAACAGGAAGAAGAAACATCCTCATCGACTACACGAGGAGCTCTGGTGTAACGACCCAGGGGAGGTAACTCTCATCTCAAAACTTACCATAGTGCCTTTGATTGAATGTAAACTTCAAGCATCCGTCAAAGGAGCAATAAACATATGACACATTTTTTCAATTAGATAAATAATTTTTTGATGCAAAAGTAATACATTTTAAAGTAATAGGTTGAGGAAGGTCACATGAAAAACCTGCCTAGTTCGAGGAATAAACGTTTTAAAATATTAACTCTGTCGAGAATCAACATTGTTATTAGGATAGGTTTCCTCTACACTAGGTTCAATTGCAGCCCCCAGGGCGCATGTCGTTACGGTTACTCAGCGAACCGTGATCACAAGCAAGTCGCAGGGAATGTCTTCGGTATCAACTAGGGGCAGGTAACTTCAGTTAACAATGCTTTGAACATGATCACCGCTAGAGGTCTTATGATCGAGACAATGTGATGAGTCCGCTTAGAACTGGGTTTCAGCTGTAAAAAAACATGCAAGGTACAGGTAATGCCATCAGACCTAGTGTAGAGGATTTCATATATCCGTAGAGTTAATATTTTATTCCTCGTAACTAGGACAGCATTCGTCTTAACCATACTCTGCATGTCAATAATCTCAATATGATAGTTTGCTGTTTTCGTCATCTACGGAAATGTAGCTAGATGGTGTGCCGGATAACTAAACAATTCCTGCATTTTGCCACTGATGTTATATTTGTCATGACAGCTGAAATTCTTATCTTATATAACATATTCATGATGAAAATGATTTTATCAATAGTTCATGTATACAAACAGATGAATGACACCTGAAATTCTTATCTTATTAAATATAATTTCATGATGAAAATGATTTTACCTATAGTTATGTGTACAAACAGATGAATGACGGACCACTATGTATGTGCAGTATAAAGTCCAAGAGAACGGGCATCAGGCACAACATATTCCCTGGAGAGTCTGTGAGTTTATTTAAAATGTATATATTGCAGTAGCACGTTTTTTGATAATTTTATATTTTAAAGTTTTCACTGACAATTGTAAGTTAATGTTAAATGTATTATTTTGACAGTGTCAACAATCTCATTACACAAGCAAATCATCCATAGTCAGAGGACAAAGTATAACGATTCACATAAAATCCATTGGCGGCCATTTTGTGTGAACACCTTTAATTCATTTTGTGTAAGAAAAAGGAATCGCATGGCTAAACTATAGGTTATTTGAATTATTACTGCTCCATTTTGTTTAAATACATTGTCTTTCAATTGGAACCACTATTTTTGATTTTCCTGACATCACCTTATATTCCCCCCAAAAGCGTGCTACTGCCCCTTTAAGAACTGTAGTATTAAGAATTGTGATACTTATTCTGACGTATCATAATATTTTTGAGTAAGTTGAACATTCCTAATATGGTCTAAAATCCTAAATATATGTTAAACTCATACAAAATTGAATGTTTTTTCTCCTGTTCTGAAGATGTTTAAAGAAGAGGAGGAGGATGGCTGGGGAGGCACTTGTCTTTGTAAATAGTAAAAGGGGGTGTTCCAATATTTTAAATGAATGTTTCAGATGTTGGAGAAGTGTGAAACAGAGTGGATAAGTTTTCTATTTAGGGTGTGTCCCAATATTTCAATGAATGTTGCAGATGTTGGAGAAGTGCGAGACCGAGAGCAACAACCTGAGCAAACTACACCACTACAGGATCACCATGTCCCCTTCCACTAACTTCCTGGTGGGTCACACTACTCTACTTATCTCTAACTTAGAGGCCACTCCATTTTTTTAATTCATCTCCCTATGCAAGGATTAAAACTCCAGTCCAGGACCTGGCTTATCTAACCCTTGCTGTCGACCCTTGATTTTCTGATTTGCTAACAGCACCCTCCCGGGTGATAATTTGTTACCTCAAGTTATCTCCCTTGCTACAGCCAACCACCAACGCTCTTTTTGTGTCTGTGTTGGTTGACTTTGATTAATCAAGTTTGTTTAATCTTTTCAAACAAGTATTTTCTCGGTTGTTTTCGATGTTACAATATTAACAATGCTTGATTAAACATAAAATTAAGTAAAATATATTGATCTATACTTTACAAGCGCTACTCTCTCTTTACAAATTTTCAGTCGACAGACTTTGACAGAAAGGGAGCCATGTTTTTTAAAGTCTGATGTAGTTTTGTAAAGACCTTTTGATTGGACTATGACTTTCCCTTATAGTAAGTAAGAGAGCAAACACAGGAAAGTCAAGTGTTGGCAGCAAGGCTTAAATTAGTAAGTTTGGAAGCTGTCTTTTTAAGTTTTGTGAGGAAGATGATTCATAATGTACTGTTTGACTTTGAAACGACATATGCTAATAATGTAATTGAAACATCTGAAGTATTCATCATCAAATGTCGACAAATGACAAATATATGATCTAAACTGGTCATTAAAAGCAGCCTTAGAGCACAAAAGATGAGATCAAATGGCCAATTTTAGTTGATACCAATGAAATATTTTATCAAGCAATGTCAACACCTTATTGTCCCCCTGGCATTGTCAAAATTATGCTCTACTAATTTGTGTGTGCCACTGTTTGGTTTAAATAATTATTTGGAAATAATACCTTCATTGTCACTGTACAAAAACTATTTACATAAAAATGATAAGTTTTATTTCTCAATCTAATGAAACCATGACATTTTACATATATCCATCCATTGAAAGGAAGATTCAAACAGTTGTGTTCATAAGCTCCAAGGAACGAGTGATGATAAAAATTCAATGAAGCTAACTATACCCCAGTGGAACAGAATGTTGCCTTCAGATATATATAGAACACATGGATACATGAACACGTTCATACACCGAGCAGTCAGTTATCAGCGTTCAGCAGTGTTTGACAAACTGCTGTGACTATGTGTCTCAGTTCACCCAGCTGTGAATGGGTACCCTGTGAGGCATAGAATGGTGCCTAACCTGAGCGCCACATATGGATGCCTTTTGAATACTCCCCAGGGAGTTGAATTTGAAAAATGATCGGACAGTGAAAGAATGCCATTGACCAGGGGAAACAACAAGCGCCTTGAGCAACCACGAGTGGATGGATATGCGCGCTATGTAAATATTCATATAATAATGATGATAATAATAATAGAAGAATTGGAATTGTGTTTAAGAATTTGCAATGTTCACATTGCCTTGAGTTACTTCCCTTTATATGTGCGCTTTATTGTCTTCACATTGTTTTTATCAAATGTTTTTTCTTTGCAGACCAAATGTTTGACTGTGATAGAGTACGACAATCATGAATACATATTTGAGGGGTTTTCTCTCTTCTCTCACCACAAGCTTGAAAATGTAAGTTTGCATTGATGGAACTTATTTTGATAATATATTTTCTTAACTCAATTGAAGAAAATTTTAAGCATTTTGCAAACTTCAGTTTAGATATTGTAATAACCAATTCCCCATATCTTTAGCCATGCATATTGAGTAAAAATGTTGAGTAAATGAAAAAAAGAGTGTTGAAACACAATTGTTTTAATGGTGTATTATTTTATACCCAATACATTTCAGATTCCCACATGTAAGGTCATCAGGTTCAACATTGAATACACCATTCATTTCTTTGAGGAACAAACACCTGAAGTAAGTTTTGGTATTGAGAACTCTTCCATCCATGCAGGCCTGAAAACAGGCTTGTCGTTCTTTTATATTTTTAAATCACAGAGATGATCTGCTGTTTTGAGATTGTTCTTACAGTAGTTTTATAAATAAATGACCATCCAGGAACCTTAATTTGATGCATTTCAAATCACCATTCCTGAAATTAAGGATTACCTTAAGCATGTTAAAGAATAATTATATGATTCATTGAAAGAATTGCCATTCTTTTGATATCACCAATCCTCTATAACCCAGGGCTTTTGTTCCAAAAAATCTACACTACAGCACTTGAAAACGGGAGCTTATTTGGTTTGAGGTAAAGCGTTGTTGATGTCACAGTGACAGTCTGTCGGTGCATTGTTGATGTCACAGTGACAATCTGTCGGTACGTTGTTGATGTTACAGTGACAATCTGTCAGTGTGTTGTTGATGTTACAGTGACAGTCTGTCAGTGCGATGTTGATGTTACAGTGACAATCTGTCAGTGCATTGTTGATGTCACAGTGACAATCTGTCAGTGCGTTGTTGATGTAACAGTGACAATCTGTCAGTGCGTTGTTGATGTAACAGTGACAATCTGTCAGTGCGTTGTTGATGTTGCAGAACTTCACAGTGCGGAGCCTGGACATGTTCAACTCCTTCCTGTTTACGGAGCTCCTTGAGTTGGTGGACATAGACTGGAAGTCTGCAGGGAGGACAGAGTCCTGTAACATCTTCCATCTCCTGCCTCGCTTCGCTAGGTCTCTTCCAGGTAATGAGTCTTCCTTAGAACTGGTTTCTTATCGGTCAGGTCCCTGTGCACACAGAAATAAGGAGATCCTGGCTTAAATTCAGTCAGGGAGGTTTTCAAGATCAACACTGTTACAATAATTCTGTAGTTTGAGCCTTGATGCAGTCTAGGTCCGCATTTAGCAAGTGCCAAAAGTCAAACAAAGTAAATATTTGAAATATTTCATTCACAAACTAAAGTCTAGAATACCTGCACTATCCATTTAGATTTTAAAGTTACCATGTTGTTTATTTCCAAGATACAGCTGACAGTTGTTGCTAAATATCACTAATAGAACTGTCCTGTTAACAGTAAAATGTTTCATTTTCCACAGACAATGGCAAGGAGTTGTTGTCTATGAACGAGGTTCTCTCCTTCCTGATGAAGAGCTCCAAGCCACTACTAGAAGAGACTGAACTTGCCCACGTGCTCAAGTTCTCGAACCACGAGTGGCAGAACATGGTGGATGAAGTGCGGGGAATGATTGTTACCTTTCCAGGCAAGGTATGTACAAAGGTGTAAGAACCAAGGGAGGCAGGGGGGCAGCTGCCACCCCACAGAATATGAGCTGGATTTTTTAAAAGTATATTACCAATATTCGAGCTTAAGCTCATGTTTATAAAAAAAATCTTCCCACCCTCCCAACTACGCCTATGATGTATATAGAGAATCATGTGAGTGTCCATGTTGTACTATTTTTATGATATGATATTACTGTGTCTTTACCATCTCATGTGGTAGAGTTATATATAAAGTTTAATCAGTTGCAAATCCTAAGTTTTTTAAAGGGAGACAAGTAGTGTTAACCTTTTAGCTAATCAGGCCTGAAAGGCCTGATGGGTTTAAGGCATGGCATGATGTCTGGCGTCCTTCCGTCGGTCCGTCCATTAACATTGTACATTTTCGACTTCGTCTCTAGAAGCAAAAGGCCTAGAAAGCTGAAACCTAGTGTACAGTCTCCTTGACTAGTGAGGATTATAATTTATAGCTTTGGTGACCCTGTGGCCCCCAATAAGGGCAACACGGGCCACGCCCATAAACCTATTTTTATCTTCTTCTCCAGGGACATAAGGCCTAGAAAGCTGAAACCTTGTATGCATACTCCTTGACTAACGAGGATAAAAAGGGCCACAAGGGCCATGCCCTTAAAACCTATTTTCGTCTTCTCCAGAAGCATGAGGCCTAGAAAGCTGACATGTACATACTCTTTGACTAGTGAGGATTATAATTTATGGCTTTGGTGGGACTGTACATTTGGGGAGCATGTGGCCGCTACTAAGTTGGAACCACATTTACCACACCCTAAAGCAAATGTCATATGAAGCTTGAGGAGCTACAGAGCTAATGGCTCTATTTACTGTTACCTGATGAAGAATATTGTGGAGAAGAAACATACTTACTGCCAATACATGTTTAAATACCCATGTCTTTCCCCATCGCATAGAATTACTTAACAAAGGCCATAAATTTTGATAAACTTGTCTGCAGAAACCGAGCTCAATACGAATTGACCAGTTGGACCGACACGACCAAGAGAGCGACGTCATCAAGTACCCACTCATCATCCACTTCGGGGTGAGGCCGGCCCAACTGAGCTATGCTGGGGATCCTGCGTACGTACCCCTTCATACCTATCTCTGTTCATCCTGCTACATCAGCGTATATATCTCTGTGTTATGCTTCAACCTATCTACTGATATCCTTCTATCGTTTCCTGCCGTATCGTTATAGGAAACCAATCAAATGATGCCCTTTCAGCTATAGCAGGAAACTGGTTTCTGGGCTTCGTTCTGCGTGCTCATCGGATGATTCAAATCAACCAATGGGAGTGCTATTAGATAGTAAATCTGATGTCTCATTGCAGGCTCCCGCTAAGCTCAAAACCGCGTTCTCTTTAACTCCATTTGTGACATCACTAGACAACAGTGTATGAAGTTCGAAATAGTTTGACTGAAATCAGGCAGGCTATAAATAGCGCTGAGTAATCACCTGTCAGCGATACAGCTGAATGTGATAGAAGGATATCAGAGGATAGGTTGTACCATAAGGCAGAGACATAAGCAGGATGCTCTCTGTTGAACTACTATGTTTCTAGATCCTTTTGAATATGATTAATCAGCTTCACGACAAACTGTCCAATTTGTAATCTTATCCTAATCACTTATCCTCTGCAGGTACCAGAAGGCGTGGAAGCAGTATGTTAAATACAAGCACCTGCTCAACTCCAAGCCCAAGGTGACGGCCAACGACAAGCTGAAGCTGGAGATGAAGGTTCAGCAGCTTCAGGACCTCAGGATGAAGAGGTCAGCAACTAACTTGGGGTCACTTCATCATATTCTAAAGGCCTTTATATCTTATTGTTTTGTCTAGAAACTGAACATTCTGAGATTGTATTGTCTAGAAACTAATAACATTCTGAGGTTGTTTTGTCTAGAAACTAATAACATTCTGAGGTTGTTTTGTCTAGAAACTGACATTCTGAGGTTGTATTGTCTAGAAACTAATAACATTCTGAGATTGTATTGTCTAGAAACTAATAACATTCTGAGGTTGTATTGTCTAGAAACTAATAACATTCTGAGATTGCATTGTCTAGAAACTAATAACATTCTGAGAATGTTATTGTCTAGAAACTAATAACATTCTGAGATTGCATTGTCTAGAATCCGAAAACATTCTGAGATTGTATTGTCTAGAATCGGAAAACATTCTGAGATTGTATTGTCTAGAAACTAATAACATTCTGAGATTGTATTGTCTAGAAACTAATAACATTCTGAGATTGTATTGTCTAGAAACTAATAACATTCTGAGGTTGTATTGTCTAGAAACTAATAACATTCTGAGATTGCATTGTCTAGAAACTAATAACATTCTGAGAATGTTATTGTCTAGAAACTAATAACATTCTGAGATTGCATTGTCTAGAATCCGAAAACATTCTGAGATTGTATTGTCTAGAATCGGAAAACATTCTGAGATTGTATTGTCTAGAAACTAATAACATTCTGAGATTGTATTGTCTAGAAACTAATAACATTCTGAGATTGTATTGTCTAGAAACTAATAACATTCTGAGATTGTATTGTCTAGAAACTAATAACATTCTGAGATTGTATTGTCTAGAAACTAATAACATTCTGAGATTGTATTGTCTAGAAACTAATAACATTCTGAGATTGTATTGTCTAGAAACTAATAACATTCTGAGGTTGTATTGTCTAGAATCCGAAAACATTCTGAGATTGTATTGTCTAGAAACTAATAACATTCTGAGAATGTTATTGTCTAGAAACTAATAACATTCTGAGATTGTATTGTCTAGAATCGGAAAACATTCTGAGATTGTATTGTCTAGAAACTAATAACATTCTGAGATTGTATTGTCTAGAAACTAATAACATTCTGAGGTTGTTTTGTCTAGAAACTAATAACATTCTGAGATTGTATTGTCTATAATCGGAAAACATTCTGAGATTGTATTGTCTAGAATCCGAAAACATTCTGAAATTGTATTGAATAGAAACTGAACGTTCTGAGGTTGCTTTTACTAATAAATAATAATATTCTGAGATTGTATTGTCTAGAATCGGAAAACATTCTGAAATTGTATTGACTAGAAACTGAACGTTCTGAGGTTGTTTTTTCTTATAAATGATAACATTCTGAAATTGTATCGACTAGAAACTGATTATCATGTGTAGAAATTAATAACATTCCAAAGGCCTTCAGATTGTATTGTATTGTATTCTTTAGATACTGATAACAGTCTGAAGGCACTTAAATTGTTTTGTCTAGAAACTGATATTATTCAGAGACATACAGATTGTCTTGTCTGGAAATGAATAACATTCTGAAAGCCCTAAGATTGTTTGTCCAGAAACTGGTAACATTCTGGAGACCCTGAGATTATTTTATCTAGAATCTGGTAATATTCGGCAGTATTGTTGAGAAACTGATAATATTCTTATTGCCTTGATATTGTATTGTCTAGAAACTGAAGACTTTCTGAAAGCCTTGAGGTTGATTTTCTAGGAACTCTGACAAAATGTTTTTGACCTCTCCTCTATAACAGCACGATGAAGCGCGAGGTGACGGTGGAGATCAGCAGCGAGGGCTTCCTGCGTACCGGCATCCGCTCAGACATCTGTCAGGTAACTTATATACATATATATATATATATAAATTGTGATCAAAGAGAAGGGGAGACCTTTGTTCTGATGAAGGAGTCAATCGACTCGGAAACATAAAAATTTTCTGGCATCTTGGCGGATAACTCAATGTGTTGTTTACGGTTTCTCCCTTTCTCTAAGTTTATTCAACTTCAACTTGCCCCGCCACTGCATCCTTTAGTGGATCCGCATGCTGTTACCCCAATTTATCCGCTTCTAGACGGGTCGTCTGGCACCGCCTTATACTTAAATTGTAATCAAAATATAAAATCAATCTATGAATAACAGATTGAATTGAAACCGAGTAACATGTCGTCAAAAAGTTTACAGAAATGAGTTTTGAGATGTCACACAATAACACAAAATGTATGAAAAAAGTTTGCAGATTGAGCGTCTTGAAGTGCACAATGTATCTTACCTCAAACACATCAAGGGTACTTTTGATCATCAGATATGTAGCTATGAACAAACTATAGTCAAACACTTACACAACTTTTTTTTCTCTTTTTATTTTCATATCATATTCGTTTTGTTTATACATTCAGTAAGATATATTCGTAATAATATTCAGACGCAGGGGTATTTAGGATATATCAGCCTCTAGCTTGGTGTAATACGACAAACTTATGATGTTAATTATTTCTTTGGCATGTATCATATATATTTTGCATTATATTTAGTATTATTGCATACTAAGACTTCATCTCAATACCAACTTGTTTTCACCTCCTGTCATCCATATGTCCACAGCATGCAATGTTACTGCCGGTGCTGTTTGGACACCTCCGCTTCCACCGATGTCTGGGTGAGCTGGAGAAACATCTCCAGTACAGCTTCAAGGATCGATCACTCCTACAGGTAGGGAAAGTGTCAGTTAAAAATTGACCGTGTTCCACCGAATAAAAGTTTCAAAATATTGATTCTGTTGGGATACAAACTTGTTCTTTCATGGTGTTTCCTCTTCAAACAGTCTTTAAGAGCAGCCTTGTTAGTCACATATTCCAGTGATCTCTCTAGAAATTAGCTCCTTGGTTCAGAGACATGGAAGCACAATGTCTTTTGAGTCCTTCGATGTGTCGGCAAAAGCATCAGGTAAAAACCTTGCAACCTGTGACTCCCAGCTTAAACTTTTATGAGTCCTTTCACAATTTTGTGAGTATGTGAAGCAGGACTTTGGGGTAAATTTATTACTTAGGTTCTGAGCTAAACTAGACATTTGCAAGGACCCTGGCAAATGCCTTCAGTGTCCATTAGATATGTGATTGATCTTCGCCATCAAGCTTTTAACTGCAATAATGTGATTAGTCACATAATGATTACCTTAGGTTTTGTCCTCTAAGAGCACTTGTGGCTCCCTTATGCAACATGTTCTTACCCCTTGGAACTTGTATTTCACTTGTATTTTATAAAACAGGGTTGTATTAATATTTCGGTAGATAACTTCACCACTAAGGGAATTTTCAAAAGCAAAGTCATATGTATAGAGGCGAAGTGGCAATATGTGACTACAGTTAGCTAGATGGGGAGAGAATGCTTAGATTCATACCAAGATTTCTTTGCTAAAGTAGTCATATTCTTCCCTTTTAACAAGGCCCTTAGGTGATCATAAGTCACTAAGGTAACCTTAGTGCTATGTTAAATGATTGGAGTTAAGCTAACCTTGGTCAAATCAGCTTTTTGAATTGAGGCCCAGATGCATAAATTTTAGCTCATCTGGCCTGTAAGGCCCGATGGGCTTATGGCATGGCATGGTGTCCGGCGTCCGTCCGTCCATCCGTCCGTCCGTCCGTCCGTCCATCCGTCCGTCCGTAAACTTTGTGGAATTTCGACTTCTTCTCCAGAACCATAAGGCCTAGAAAGCTGAAACTTTGTGTACAGACTCCTTAGCTAGTGAGGATTATAAATTGTAGCTTTGGTGGCCCTGTGACCCCTAATAAGGGCCACAGGGGCCACACCCTAAAAACCTATTTTCATCTTCTTCTCCAGAACCATAAGGCCTAGAAAGCTGAAACTTTGTGTACAGACTCCTTGGCTAGTGAGGATTATAAATTGTAGCTTTGGTAGCCTTGTAACCCCTAATAAGGGCCACAGGGGCCACGCCCTAAAAACCTATTTTCATCTTCTTCTCCAGAACCATAAGGCCTAGAAAGCTGAAACTTTGTGTACAGACTCCTTGGCTAGTGAGGATTATAAATTGTAGCTTTGGTGGCCCTGTGACCCCTAATAAGGGCCACAGGGGCCACACCCTAAAAACCTATTTTCATCTTCTTCTCCAGAACCATAAGGCCTAGAAAGCTGAAACTTTGTGTACAGACTCCTTGGCTAGTGAGGATTATAAATTGTAGCTTTGGTAGCCTTGTAACCCCTAATAAGGGCCACAGGGGCCACGCCCTAAAAACCTATTTTCATCTTCTTCTCCAGAACCATAAGGCCTAGAAAGCTGAAACTTTGTGTACAGACTCCTTGGCTAGTGAGGATTATAAATTGTAGCTTTGGTGGCCCTGTGATCCCTAATAAGGGCCACAGGGGCCGCGCCCTAAAAACCTATTTTCATCTTCTTCTCCAGAACCATGAGGCCTAGAAAGCTGAGACTTTTTGTACAGACTCCTTGGCTAGTGAAGATTATAAATTGTAGCTTTGGTGGCCCTGTGACCCCTAATGAGGGCCACAGGGGCCACGCCCTAAAATCCTATTTTCATCGTCTTCTCCAGAACCATAAGGCCTAGAAAGCTGAAACTTTGTGTACAGACTCCATGGCTAGTAAAGGATTATAAATTGTAGCTTTGGTGGCCCTGTGACCCCTAATAAGGGCCACAGGGGCCACACCCTAAAAACCTATTTTCATCTTCTTCTCCAGAACCATAAGGCCTAGAAAGCTGAAACTTTGTGTACAGACTCCTTGGCTAGTGAGGATTATAAATTGTAGCTTTGGTAGCCCTGTGATCCCTAATAAGGGCCACAGGGGCCACGCCCTAAAAACCTATTTTCATCTTCTTCTCCAGAACCATAAGGCCTAGAAAGCTGAAACTTTGTGTACAGACTCCTTGGCTAGTGAGGATTATAAATTGTAGCTTTGGTGGCCCTGTGATCCCTAATAAGAGCCACAGGGGCCGCGCCCTAAAAACCTATTTTCATCTTCTTCTCCAGAACCATGAGGCCTAGAAAGCTGAGACTTTTTGTACAGACTCCTTGGCTAGTGAAGATTATAAATTGTAGCTTTGGTGGCCCTGTGACCCCTAATGAGGGCCACAGGGGCCACGCCCTAAAATCCTATTTTCATCGTCTTCTCCAGAACCATAAGGCCTAGAAAGCTGAAACTTTGTGTACAGACTCCATGGCTAGTAAAGGATTATAAATTGTAGCTTTGGTGGCCCTGTGACCCCTAATAAGGGCCACAGGGGCCACACCCTAAAAACCTATTTTCATCTTCTTCTCCAGAACCATAAGGCCTAGAAAGCTGAAACTTTGTGTACAGACTCCTTGGCTAGTGAGGATTATAAATTGTAGCTTTGGTAGCCCTGTGATCCCTAATAACGGCCACAGGGGCCACGCCCTAAAAACCTATTTTCATCTTCTTCTCCAGAACCATAAGGCCTAGAAAGCTGAAACTTTGTGTACAGACTCCTTGGCTAGTGAGGATTATGAATTGTAGCTTTGGTGGCCCTGTGACCCATAATAAGGGCCATAGGGGCCACGCCCTAAAAGCCTATTTTCATCTTCTTCTCCAGAACCATGAGTCCTAGAAAGCTGAAACTTTGTGTATAGCCTCTTTGAAGATTGAGGATTAAAAATTGTAGCTTTGGTTGCCCTGTGACCCCTAATAAGGGCCACAGCGGCCACGCCCTAAAATCCTATTTTCATCGTCTTCTCCAGAACCATAAGGCCAAGAAAGCTGAACTTTGTGTACAGACTCCTTGGCTAGTGAGGATTATAAATTGTAGCTTTGGTGGCCCTGTGACCCCTAATAAAGGCAACAGGAACGTCCTTCAAATCTATTTTCATCTTCTCCTGAAGTATAAGGCCTAGAAAACTGATACTTGTCGCCTATATATACTTAATTTTATGATTGGTGCCCCTGTGGCCTCTACAAAGGGGGTATCATTGGCCACACTCTACAGCATAATTGATGATGAAGCCTGATGAGCTACAGAGCCAATGGCTCTATTTTTTTATTGCTTATTGTCAACAATAAACTTTTCTGTCATTTCTTCAGCTTGCTCTTACCCATACATCATACCGTGTCAACTATGGCACGAACCCGGACCATGCCCGCAACTCCCTGGCTAACTGTGGCATGAGACAGGTGGAGTATGGAGACAGGAAGATACACTATGTACACACTAGGAAGAGAGGTGAGATATGGCAGTCACACATTGAACTTCCTGAATTGTATTACATGGTTCGCACAGACCTGGAAAAGTACTTGGATTTTGTTTTGATACTGGAAAAGTACTTGAATTTACATTGCTTACTAAATGTCCTGAAAAAATTGTGGAATTTCGTGGTAATGTCCTTGAAAATTTAAAAATGTAGTGGAGTTTACCATGACATCGATCACAATCGTCTTTCTGCTAACTCTGCAAATTGATAGAGAACGAAATGAAAGACCAGTCTGAGAGCTTCCAATCATTTCAAAATTGTTAATTTCGCTTCTCACGATCGATTGCATTCGGGAAATTCTGATGTCGCAATGCGACACTCTGGAAAATGGTGCATCGAAACCAAAAGTTTTGTGAATATATGTACTTGAAAAATGGTAAAATGTCCTTGAAAAGTACTGGAATTTTATTCTGTGTTGGCTGTATGAACCATGTATTATGATTTCCAATACCTGTTGAATTGGATGGGTCAGCTTTTAAATTGGATAGGCCACCATCAACATTGTTTCAAAATCCTTAATGATTGAAATAATAGAGATAATATATCCTTTCATGTATATGCACTGCCTCCGACCTTGAAAGGCGATGTACTTGTTCCTGAAAATAAAAAATAGTCTTTTAACATCAATCAATATGAAGTCTATTGAGCTGCAGAGACTGTTAGCCTATTTTTGAATCTTTATTATCAAGAGTAATTGCAGGTATCAAGATTTTGATTGACATCATGTCCCGGATGGGAAAGCAAGAAGAGTCTATATCGATGATACCACACAACGAGAGGCTGGAGTTTCTGGGGGACGCGGTCGTTGAGTTCCTCTCAAGGTAGGTGTTAGCTTTGATGGCACCATTCTTGGTAACCCAAGGCTGAGTGTTCTGATTCCCTACAGTATATCATCCCAGGGTCTTTTCATTTGGAAGCTTCGCACTGAAATTGGCTTCCCTTGACTTCTGTTTTTAAAAATTACCCTAAAGAAATACATGACATGCTGGAACAAAGGTTGCAAGGTATTTAAAGTTTTTTGTTCATTCTCAAGGATTTGAATTTTTATGGAAAACCTGGCCACTTTGTTGACAGAACCCAAAAGTGTGAAATAATACTTTCTTGCAACAAGGATACTTCTCGATCAATTGAAAATATTGACAAAGTGTATCATATGTGAGCCCAAACAACTCAGGGAGTGGCTCTTTAATGAAATTGATGACTATGTATGTTTCCCAGTGTGCACCTGTTCTATATGTTCCCCTGGCTGGAGGAGGGGGGTCTCTCGACCTACAGGACCGCAATTGTCCAGAACCAGCACCTTGCCGTCCTCGCTAAGGTACCTCAGTTTCTTTTGTTGAATACTGTCAGGGTTTATATGGGTCATGGAACACCTGAAAAGTCATGAAAATAAAAATTGTGAAAGATTTGGAAAGTGGGCATTCATTTACAAAGTCATGAAAAAGTCATTGAAGTTTTTATAAAATATTCATTCATTTATCTTGATTTTCTGTAATTGTTATTTTTCAATTTATTTTGCGATATTCACTCAAGTCTTGTTTTCTGTCATTGGAATATCTTGTAGCATCATTATAAAACCATGAAAGCATCACCCTTTACTGTGGTTGACCAACCTATTGGTAGATAATCAATAAAGCCAACAAACCACCAATACCAGAGATGTTTTGGAATTTGTTTGCTTGCTATATAAGTTTCGACCTCTAGCAAGCCCTCTTCTTCCCACAGAATCTTACTCTTCATGTTCTTCTCCCACAGAAACTGTACCTTCAAGACTTCATGCTGTACGCCCATGGGCCGGACCTCTGTCACGAGTCTGATCTAAGACATGCCATGGCCAACTGCTTTGAGGCTCTAATGGGTAACGTTTATCATATTCAGCTACAGGTTATACACCTGAGATGATCGCTATCGATGTAATTCTGTCAAGCACCCAAACCAACATTGAAACTAAGACAGTGGTACGCATAGATATCCACATCTTCCTACGCAAAGCCTAAAACGCTAGTTTTCGAACTGTCATTTTATGCCTTGCGGCAGACTCTTTACTTTTCTGTGCTGCTATTGCGCCCCTACAGGTTAGAGAGCAAGCACAAAAAACTCAAAGGTATGCAGCAAGGCATAAAACTGACATTCGGAAACTGGCATTTTAGGCTTTGCGTAGGAAGATGACTTATACACTACTGCTGAGCTAAAGCCTGGCAATATTCCTAAATAGTCTAGAGTCATGTTGATTAATAAACCAGCCACATCCAAGAATTTTAAGAAAAAAATGCTCATAATCAATGCAAAAAGCACCCAGAGGACAAGTATAGTATATCATGCCACCAAGGTTACCTTAATGTAATCCTTTTATTAGCAATTCTGATAATCAATCACATGTCTTGTAGCCTTTCACTACCTCTTATCACAAACAAGGTAAGGAATTTGTCAGCATGTGTCTAAGATTGGTGGAATTTACATCTGATTAACATTAACCATGTTCTGATGAAACTTTAAAAGTATCCATGGTGCCATGATACAAACTTGTTCTATCAAGGAGTTTCCTCTCCACAACGCTCTGAAAGCAGCCTTGTTAATTACATGTTCTATTATGAGTTTTCCTCAGACTTGTCACATCGTCATATTTAAAACGCTGAATGGCTGCCATCAATAAACAATACATTTCACGGAAGTTATCTGCCCCTCAATACTTACACTGAGGCCATTTGCGAGTGTCTTGCTATTAGCTTGCTAACCTTATGTTAGAACATGCTACTGACCTGTTTTCTTTCAGACCATGTGTAGAGGAAATTCTCTGATGGAACAAGCTTGTGTCCCTGTAGCGTCAGTAGTTTGGATCTTTTATTCCGGAACCAATCAATTCTAATTCGGAGTAATGGAATTTACGAACACGATAGATGAGATCACAGAACATTTTCATTCGAGAACAGATTTCAGATTTTCGCATCAGATCTTGTGTCTGTGTAGGCAAAATATGAGTTTACAAAAGGGTTCAAATTTAAACACAGCATAAAAATATTTAAAAAGAGATTTGTGATGATGTAAATATATCAACAAAAAACTTCATTCTAAGTGCAAAGTAACTATATTGGTATATTCTTATTCCTCCATTTATCCTGCAGGTGCTCTGTTTATCGACGGAGGTATTGAGTTAGTAGACCAGATATTTGCCCGGACTTTGTTTGAGGAGGAAGAACTTCTGCAGGTGTGGAGTGATCTCCCCTTGCACCCTCTCCAAGAGGAGGAGCCTAATGGTGACCGCCACTGGATAGAGTCCAGTTTCGTCTTGCAGGTCAGTTGTCTCCCCTTGATGAAAAGGACAAGGTCATCTGATGACACTTGGTATTGGATTTCTAAGGGTCATTGTAAAATACTTGAATGGAAGCAATTAGCCGGGAAAAAGGGTTCAGTTTTGTCCTGCAACTAATGAATTATCTCCCCTTAGTCATTTTGGCCACTTGTGATTATACCCCTGACCAACGGTCCGGGGTATATAGTAATACCAACAATTCTGTGTGTGTGTGTGTCTGTCTGTCTGTCCTAGGACATTTTTTGTCCGACCTATTACGGGAAAACTATTTATCCGATTAATTTCAAATTTTGCACATGTCTTCTACCCTACTAGGAGGGGTGTAGTGCGAAGTTACAGCAAATTTCGTTAATATTTGAATTTTTTACAAATTTCCATGTTTTGAACTTAGCCATTTTCCAATATCAGATTTGTCTGACCTATTACGTGAAAATTATTCATTCGATTTATTTCAAATTTTGCACATGTCTTCTACCCTAAGGGAGGGGTGCAGTGCGAAGTTATCACAAATTTCTTTAATATTTGAATTTTTTACAAATTTCCATGTTTTGAACTTAGTCATTTTCCAATATCAGATTTGTCGGACCTATTACGGGAAAACTATTCATCCGATTGATTTCAAATTTTGCACATGCCTTCTACCCTACTAGGAGGGGTGCGTTGCAAAATTGCAACAAATTTCATTGATATTTCAATGTTTTGCAAATTTCAATATTTTGAACATAGTCATTTTCCAATATCAGATTTGTCCAACCTATTACGGGAAAAACTTTTCATCTGATTCTTTTCGCATTTTGCATGTGTCTTCTTCCCTACTATGAGCGGTCCAGTGCCAAATCAAATCAAGGGTTTTTTGTGTGTTTTTTTTTTACAAAGTTCCATTTTTTTATTTGTCATTTTTCTCAATTCCTCTTTGGGGGTCAAATGCTGTGCAAGAGATGACTACATTGAAAGTAAAAAATAATTCAGTTAGTCAGGGATGCACGGTTGGGGGTATAAGTGAGCCACGCTCACTTTTTTGCTTGTTTATTTAGTACTTGTCAGTGTTGAGACAACATAATTTATCGAATGGTGTTATATTTTTGTCTTTGTTAATCTTTGTTTTCATTATCCATTTGTATTGGACTAAATTGAAACATTAATTATGATATGTTGAGATTTGAATAAACAGCAGTGAAATTAGAGTGCAAACATTATATCATGATGTCTCCTGTTACAGCTCCTAACAGCAACAACAGATAATGGCAATGCAACAGATAAATGCAATAAGAATTCAAACAAAATAAGTGAATCATTCATTCAATCTTTGTAACATATCTGCAAAAGGCATCATGTCTTGCAATGAGGTACAGGATTTCCCTGATTGTTTAAGCAAAAGACTTAAGTTTGAGAACTACCTATTTAATACCAGTGCATGATAATAATGAATAAATTGAATTTGCAGAAACTGCTGACATTTGAGAAATCTATCGGGGTTGAGTACACCCACATCCGTCTTCTTGCAAAGGCCTTCACGCTGAGGAATGTGGGCTACAACCTCCTGACACTGTGAGTTTCAGCTATATGTATCCTTAAATGATAGTTTTTGTGCTAAAAGTGGCAATCTGTCAGTGTTCCAGCCGCCATTTTAATTTTGGTAAAAATGACATGAAAAAAGCGCTTTATTGTTAAAAATTTACAACATGGTACAAATAAACTTAATGTGTTGACCGATTAACTACACATTTACAAATTATCATTAGCTTTTCATATCAAGTTGTCAAATAAAAATTAACAAAAATTTTACCTCAAGTAACAAGTTTCAACTTGGTTGTGTTATAATCATGTACTAATACAGTATATGTATAAACTGAAACATCCCTTTGAATTTGGCCAAAAAATAAATATAATAATAATGTACACTAAATACCTTGATGTGATTGTCCCATGAAGGGTTGAGACTTTATCTGATTCTATCTCCTACAGGGGCCACAACCAGAGACTAGAGTTCCTGGGAGACACAGTCCTGCAGCTCGTAGCCAGCGACTACCTCTTCCGTCACTTCCCCGAGCATCATGAGGGGCACTTGTCTGTAAGTTGGACCACACTTGTATTATATACTTCTGTTTCCTTGATTCCATAGAACTATTAGTCAATAGTTTATCTTTTCTTGCTTAGCGGTTATCTGTTACGTCACTTCCCCAAGCATCATGAGGGGCACTTGTCTGTAGGTTGGACCACACTTGTATTACATACTTCTGTGTCGTTGATGATTCCGATCCATTGTACTATCAGTTAATAGTTTAGATTATCCTTCTTAGCGACCATCTCTTCTGTCACTTCCCTGAGCATCATGAGGGGCACCTGTCTGTAAGTTGGACCACACTTGTATTATATACTTCTGTGTCCTTGATAATTCTGTTAAATTATCAGCCGTTCATTTAGCTTATCCTGCTTAGGAGGTTCCATGGAATTTTGCCATGGCACTGCAGTCAGGTTTGGGTATCCATGACAAATCATGCTCAAAGTGCCATGAGTATTATTACCCTGGAGGGATAGTATATTTGCTGCTGAGGATTAACAAGAGCTCCGCGAGACCGTACAGGTCCGTACTTCCCTACTTGTTCAGGTACCCATTTGTACAGCTGGGTGAACTGAGTGCAATGTGGATGAAGTGTCTTGCCCAGTGACACAACACAGTATGAGATCCAAGTAAAAAAACTTTGGTGTCTTCACCGGGATTCTAACCCGGGTCTCTTGCGTAGGGGCAAGCATGCAACCAATTAGACCGAAACTTATGTCGCCGAATGCTGTATCCTCGCTATATCAAGCCGCATACTAACGACAGAAGCAGGCTATGGTTAAAACAGGGAGGATTTCTGATTTTTAGCTCATCTGGCCTGTAAGGCCCGATGGGCTTATGGCATGGCATGGTGTCCGGCGTCCGTCCGTCCATCCGTCCGTCCGTAAACTTTGTGGAATTTCGACTTCTTCTCCAGAACCATAAGGCCTAGAAAACTTAAACTTGGTGTACAGACTCCTTGACTAGTGAGGATTAAAAATTGTAGCTTTGGTGGCCCTGTGGCCCCTAATAAGGGCCACAGGGACCAAGCCCTTAAAACCTATTTTCATCTTCTTCTCCAGAACCATAAGGCCTAGAAAGCTTAAACTTGGTGTACAGACTCCTTGACTAGTGAGGTTTATAAATTGTAGCTTTGGTGGGCCTGTGACCCTTAATAAGGGCCACAGGGGCCAAGCCCTTAAACCTATTTTCATCTTCTTCTCCAGAACCATAAGGCCTAGAAAGCTGAAACTTTGTGTACAGACTCCTTGACTAGTGAGGATTATAAATTGTAGCTTTGGTGGCCCTGTGACCCCTAATAAGGGCCACAGGGGCCACGCCCTAGAACCTATTTTCATCTTCTTCTCTAGAAGCATTAGGCCTAGAAACCTTAGACTTAGTGTACAGACTCCTTGACTAGTGAGGATTATAAATTGTAGCTTGTAAATTGTAAATTGTATAAATTGTGGCCACAGGGGCCACACCCTAAAAACCTATTTTCATCTTCTTCTCCAGAACCATAAGGCCTAGAAAGCTGAAACTTTGTGTACAGACTCCTTGACTAGTGAGGATTAAAAATTGTAGCTTTGGTGGCCCTGTGACCCCTAATAAGGGCCACAGGGGCCACGCCCTAAAAACCTATTTTCATCATCTTCTCCAGAACCATAAGGCCTAGAAACCTAAAACTTTGTGTACATACTCCTTGGCTAGTGAGGATTAAAAATTGTAGCTTTGGTGGCCCTGTGGCCCCTAATAAGGGCCACAGGGGCCACGCCCTAAAAAGCTTTTTTCATCTTCTTCTCCAGAACAATAAGGCCTAGAAAGCTGAAACTTTGTGTACAGACTCCTTGACTAGTGAGGATTATAAATTGTAGCTTTGGTGGCCCTGTGACCCCTAATAAGGGCCACAGGGGCCAAGCCCTTAAACCTATTTTCATCTTCTTCTCCAGAACCATAAGGCCTAGAAAGCTGAAACTTTGTGTACAGACTCCTTGACTAGTGAGGATTATAAACTGTAGCTTTGGTGGCCCTGTGACCCCTAATAAGGGCCACAGGGGCCACGCCCTAGAACCTATTTTCATCTTCTTCTCTAGAAGCATTAGGCCTAGAAACCTTAGACTTAGCGTACAGACTCCTTGACTAGTGAGGATTATAAATTGTAGCTTGTAAATTGTAAATTGTATAAATTGTGGCCACAGGGGCCACACCCTAAAAACCTATTTTCATCTTCTTCTCCAGAACAATAAGGCCTAGAAAGCTTAAACATAGTGTACAGACTCCTTGACTAGTGAAGATTAATAATTGTAGATTTTGTGACCCTGTAGCCCCTACTAAGGGGGGAAACACATTGGCCACACCCTAAAGCAAAATCAAATATACAGCCTGATGAGCTACAGAGCCAATGGCTCTATTTTTTATTTTGGAGTGGCAGTCAATTTAAACTGTCGCGAATCATTACCTGTTCATATAATTAATGTTTCGGTGACATCGAAAATCTCTATCGGCGTTGTTCAGTATTGTAAATCAAACTTTACATTTCATTCATCGGCACTGAACGAAACGGAATCGGCCGCTGCCATCTTGGAAGCGCCAGCCAATCAGAAACGACCGTGATCACAAGCGAGGTCACCATGAATATAATTAGCAACAGTACAGTCAGACAGCATTGTGTCGTTTTCGGGACCAGCTTGGTACATGTGGTATTGTTATTGCAAATAGTCTTGGATCACTCTGAATTAACAATATAATTAGCTTACTTTATTCATCTGGCATTACGAACAATTTCGTGACTATTACCTTAATGCATCGTCTGTCATCGTACAGGAGAGAAGACATGAAAGTTGGCAAAAAATAGTCAAATATTGTCTTCTGGTTGACTTCATGCTGATTAATTTTTATGTTGAAGAGGTATTTGAATACATAGGTCAAATTATATGTTTTAAAATACATTCAAATGGAAATTATTTGAGTAATTTTTAATTAAGTTATGTTTTCAACGTCAGTGCAAAATATTATCAAATATGCATGTATAACTATCGCATATCGCGTTACAAATGATAGAATATTGTGCTTTTTAAGTTCATGAAATAAACTACATAATTATTTCATCTTGAAACTGCTTGCAGAGTATAATACAAATTGATACCATAAATAAAAATCACTCAAAAAATTATTTTCCACGTGCAGAGAAAGCTAAATCTAGCATGCATCAAACGTAAACAAGACGGGGGAATTACATCCCCGGACTCCTTATCAATTATTTTAGACATTACCTTTATAGAAAATGATCTTGGCAAGAATCATGATATAGACTAAGATCAATTATATGCTTGCAAACGATATTAGAATAATTTTCTTATGAATCACCATGGTCAAAATCGGCCCACTTTATGGAGCGGTTTTTAAGCTTTCGCACACTGTTACGGCCTGTAAATCAAGAAAGTCGGGTGCTTGTCATTGACAGTCGGCCAGTTGCCCTTTCGCGGGGGAAGACAAACAAATCAGATTGATAAATATAGATAATTCTTCGTTCAAAACATATCAAATTTTAGTTCCACAGAAATTTTGCAAGAATTCGGAAGTGAATTTAAATGTTGTAATCAATACCGCATGGTGGCAATAAACTGGTACGGTTAGGTGCTACGAACAAATCTTTCGGCACGTTGTTATTCTTAGCGGTCATAAAGCAATGATGTACACATTATGATTGAAACATTTATTTCCTGACAGAACATGTCCTATTCAAGTTTGATGTAGAATTTTATTCAATTTGACAATGAGTTTTAAAATTATAAAAGAAAACGTCTCGAAAAACGGCGATAACTGGTCCCCGAGCCAGTATGGACATACATTTTCTTCTCAAGCATAGATGTGTCAAATTCATATATAATTCGATTATTTTCCAGTTAGATTAATAAGAACAAATAATATACTGCATTAACGTTGACAAAAATAATTTACCAATCCAGAAATCGAGTTTAAAACTTGCAGTGTCGCACCATTCCGGTGTTGATAGTTTAAATCATGATCTAATCGTCCGGTTTTTTTTTCAAAAATCTTTTTAAAAATTGTTTGCAACTCCAGTATTCTCGATGACTATCAGGTGTTCATGGCAATATCGGATGTTCATCATGAATACCTGCTTTGTCCCATGAACACTTCGGTACGTGCATTTTACAGACAATATGAGTTGGTATGAAAAATGAGTACTCGAACAAAATTAAGGAGCTAGAGTGTAAATCAAGGCAAATTGCAGATATACAGGTGTTCGTATACTATAGTTGATCTGTGTTTTTGTTTAACCTAATGAAGCCTTGTCACTGGATTCTTTCATTCAGGTACCGCCCGCTTCTGATAATGGATGTGAAACATTTCTAGTTAAAACATATTTTATTGACAAAAGGGGTCAAATGGATCAGGCAAAAAACACTGACCTAGCCCTCTTCAATAGAGTTCTAAGTCTTGATCATTCATAGAGTAGTCAAAGTCGAAGTCAAAGATGTTTATTTGCATGTGAGGCTTCAGGCCAATATACAATGGAGTGACATGAAGTACAATTCAACAAGTCAATCATGAAGTATTTAAAGGGGCAGTAGCACGTTTTTGGATAATTGTGTATTTTAAAATTTTCACTGATAATTATACGTTAATGCTAAATGTATTATTGTGATGGTGTCAAAAATCTCATAACACAAACCAATTATCCATAGTCAGAGGACAAAGTATTTAGATTCACCTAAAATCCATGGACGGCCATTTTGTGTGAACATCTTTAATTCATTTTGTGTAAGAAAAAAGAACTGCATGGCTAAACTTTACATTATATGTTTGAATTATTACTTCTCCATTTAGTTTAATTGCATTCTCTATCACTTGGAACCATTACTTTTGATTTTCCTGACAACACCTTTTATTCCCCCTAAAAACGTGCTACTGGCCCTATTAGTACACATATGATTTGAACAGTTTTTCTTTTTGAGACATTGCATAGGTGACATATTGGGAAAGCTTAAGATTTAAAGAACAATCATCAGATGAAAGAATTTGTCTAAACGCAATGATTATAGCCGTTGAAAGATAACTTTAAGGGATATACTGTTTACGCAAACTTCAAGATGTTGACAACGAAATAAAAAGTTTAATTCATTTTCGAAACCGTTTGAAATAATTGGCATTTTCTTTTGTTTCTATCAATCGATTGACGTTTTTCTTCCTTTAATTATTAAGTGTGACAGTCCTCATGTAAATCGGATTCATGAGAACCTTAGTTTCTTTTAAGAGACACAGGATAGGATAGGATCACATATGTCAAATTTTGAAATCGATGTAATTACAACGGGAACCACTAACTGTTACTGAAAATAACAATTTAGAGGTCAATCAGTACATTAGAGTGAAAATACGGCCATTCAAAGTCGGGATTTTGATCGTAAACAGGACAATGTGGCTCGAGTGGCGCGTACTTTTGAAACCTTGTCATAAGCTGACAGGAAGATATATTCGATTCGATAGTGTTTATTAGGTATTGTAACTAATAGGTAGATTAATTGGATGCATAATTTCGAATATTAAACGTATTTGAGATGTTTTCTTGATTTGTCCATAAAATCTGGCATTTCAATAGATATTATGCATAAAAGGATATATTTGCAAGTCCAGTGAAGAGATATGAACTTCAATCAGCAAGATTATTGAAATAACCATAATAAATGTACTATTGTAAGTAGTGTATATCCTTAATATTTTGTTTGCTGATCGTCTGTCATAGCTCTAGTAGTTTTTAATTGTTTGATATGCAAGTTGTTAAAACTTGCTGAATTCCCAACCAATGGATCCCCGTTTTCAATTAACTGCATGTTAAGCCTACAAAATTGGATTAAGTAGAAGCACAAGAAGTGATCTAAATGAAAGTAAAGTTATTTGCAAGTGATGAAAAATTTTTACAAGATGTATTGAAAAATGTACATTACATTTTTCGCTGACAACAAGTGTGGGCCCTGAACGAGCATGTTTGAGCCCTGAGCGGGCATTGCATCTTCATAATCCTTTCTATAACGTGAGAGTTGTTTATGTATAAACGAAGTCGTAAATTGTCTTAAGGATCAGATGACTACGCTATGAATTCTTCAGAAAACAAAGTTATTGCTTCAATGAGATATTTCGAAACAATCAATGCTTCAGGCTTCTAAGGAATGCTTTGACTTTCAACTGTGTTTCTGAAAGATGTTCATTTGCACTTATATGACAATAGCTCTTGCGCGTCCCCCTTTATTTCAATATTTATAGCCCAAGGGCTGAATAAGCTGTTAACATGATTGTTATGACAATCTACTCATGCAGTGAAGCGCTATAAGACAAGTCACTAATGACTTGACATTTGAAACCTTAAATATGTTGACAATCTTTGAAAAGATCTAAGGAAGAACTGCTTAAATAATTTAGTAAAGTTGTTGAAATCGAATAATACGTCCTTTTGACGAATATGCCCCTGCAGTTCACTGTAATTTCACCGTTTTCAAAACTTATCACGTCTTGAGATTAAAATATTGGTTGCATGTACAATGCCATGCAGTCGGAAAGTTTAAATTCATTTCCGTGCACGTTAACGAAATCTCTTTATTCTCTTGTTGAATCAAACACACGATAGATCCCTGAATATCCATTGATGTGGATCGTGTTGTTTATTTTACCTACCTGTTTCAAGTGTTATAAACCTCGTTTTGATTAAAATGTTTAATTGTCTAATTTGTAGTACTGAGTTGAAGGTGCCTCTCTTTTCTGCTTTAATCATTGTGGTTAATCAGTCTGATTAAAATCGACTGTGATTCGAGGTAAAAAAGTTTTAAAATATTGTCTCTAGTGGGGTTTGAACTTCAACCAGCCTGGCTTTCCTCTCATTCACAGTCTGAAGGCACCCCTATTACCCGCATGTTCTGACGCAAGCTCATCTAGCCAATCGCAAGGGGCGCAGTAAAAGCTTCGGTATCATGCAGGGGCAGGTAACTCCAGTGTACCATTCGTTATACATAATCGCCGCTAAACGCTATTTAAAAACGAGGATGTGATTGGATAGCTTTTGACTGGGTTTGTCTGCGCTAAACTGGTCATAGGAACATACGATAGAGGTGGGTGCATTCAGACCGAGACGGAGAGGATGTTCTGGCTGGTTCGAGCACCGATAGAGACATTATGTTTGATATTTTATTCTTCGGAACACGGTCGATTTTAATCAGACTGTGTGGTTAATCTAAGTCAACTTGTGTAAGATTTGAGTTTATCTTTGTTAAAAAGTGAATACCTTCACCTACCTGACGTAGGTCCTCAGTAAGTGTTAAGATCAAATATGAATTGGTTAATTGACTGGTTTACCTTGGAAAATTGTCTTTCTCTTAAATCTATTTATATAGTCCTAAACTTGTTTAAGAGAATTGTATCTTTATAGCAAAAGAAATATCAATAAAGCACAGGGCCTCCTTTCACAAAGCCCTAAGGTAATCGTAAGTCATTAAGGTAGCCTTACTGTAATGTTAAAGAATGGGAGTTAGGTTAACCTTAGTTAAGGTTGCTTTGTGAAAGGATACCCTGGTTTACAAGTTCAGACTAACATGAGCACTGTCTTGCAATAAGAGCTTAGGGTAACCTTTCAGTGACGATTGACGATTGGTTGTCATTTGACAATTATGACAATATTAAATGGAAACTTGTATTAAATTAGATTTTAATAAGAGTGATATGTCTTTAACAGGAGAACAAAAATATTGCTTTTGAAATATAAAAACGTTTGAAAATGAATTTGCCTTTTATAAATAAGTTTAGGAGGTTTAAGGTGCGCCAAAGATACACATACAGACGTTGCTCGCTCTGATAGTATTTAGGTACATGCCCCTCATAATATTCACAAAGAAAGATCATACAAGTATTATATTTGTGCACAAGGATTATTATCTCTTATTCAGGACTCGAGCTCTGTTACGGTCCCATGGTCATAAGCTTGGGTTTACCAAGTACAACCAAGGCCATATAGTACGTTCTGGTTTAAAAAAAGGAAAACTGAAATTCAATCAGAAAAAACGAGCTCCCAGCCTGGACTAAACAGTTAAAATAAAACGCACGTAATAACTAGCTAGCGCGCCATTATTCAGTATCCACGGTCAGGGACTATTTGAAATTGCTGATGTCCGGTAACATGAAGAATGATGAACAATTTCCTTTGGTGACAGAGGAATGTTCTATTATTCATAAAACCACGACTGACGGTTTGAGTCCGGTTTCTTGGTTGTTGTAAGGAAAGTTATGGAATTACATTACGTTGTTTCGAAAGACATTACCAGCAATGAACTACGCGGCACTGCAAGATACTGACTAATTCGTCTTCGGACGTAACATTTATCAGTTTTAGGACATTGTTACTCCAAAATTTTGATTATTAAGTACACGTGGGTATGTTTAATCAAAAAATGTTTTGTAAAAGAGGGCAAAAAGTAGACACCTCTAAAATAAATAAGTTTATTTTAGTCAATTTGTGGGTGAATTTGAGGATCTGTTTCCGTAAATATCTGACCGAAAGATAAGCGTATAGTTTTTAGCTCACCTTTACAAAGTAAATGTGAGCTTATGTCATGGCGCTTCGTCCGTCGTCCGTCTGTCCGTCCGTCCGTCCGTCCGTCCGTCTGTCCGTCTGTCCGTCTGTCCGCCCGGCTGTCCGTAAACTTTCAGGAAAAAGACTACTCCTCCTAAACGAATCCAGATATCATTCTGAAATTGTAGTATGTTATACCCATGGTGATTCCTCACAGAAAGGTAGACGTTTCAGTTTTGAGAATCCAAGATGGCCGCCATGGCAGCCATATTGAATTTTCAATTAGATTTCAGGAAAAAGATTACTCCTCCTAAACGAATGCAGATATCATTCTGAAATTGTAGTATGTTTTACCCATGGTGATTCCTCACAGAAAGGTAGACGTTTCAGTTTTGAGAATCCAAGATGGCTGCCATGGCAGCCATATTGAATTTTCAATTAGATTTCAGGAAAAAGACTACTCCTCCTAAACGAATGCAGATATCATTCTGAAATTGTAGTATGTTATACCCATGGTGATTCCTCACAGAAAGGTAGACGTTTCAGTTTTGAGAATCCAAGATGGCCGCCATGGCAGCCATATTGAATTTTCAATTAGATTTCAGGAAAAAGACTACTCCTCCTAAACGAATGCAGATATCATTCTGAAATTGTAGTATGTTATTACTATGGTGATTCCGCACAGAAAGGTAGACGTTTCAGTTTTGAGAATCCAATATGGCCGCCATGGCAGCCATATTGAATTTTCAATTAGATTTCATGAAAATGACTCCTTCTCCTAAACCAATCTAGATATCATTTTCATATTGTAGTATGTTATACCTATAGTGATTCCTCCCACAAAGGTAGACGTTTCAGTTCTGAGAATCCAAGATGGCCGCGATAGCAGCCATATTGACTTTTCAGCTGCAGATGACACATCATTATTACTAAATTTTAAGCTTTCATCAAGTCATCACTATATAAATTCTATAATTTGAACTTACTAATCATAATATTATCTTGAATATGGAATATTTAAGTTGTTCTATATTTTTAAGTGTTTCTAAAACATTAAGATGAAAGACAAACATAATTAATTAATTTGTTTAAAATATTTATGGCAACTAGCTGCAAAAACCCAATGACATTAAACATCATGTCGGATTTTAAACAATGGTATCTCCCTTACATTCCTTTAAATACCACACAAAAGGGGTCAACCAGAGTTCAGATATTCCTGCTGAGTCCACTATGCATTTCTAATACACATCCCAATACAGGCTGCTAGCATCACAGTCTCAGCTGCTAGTCTGTTGCATAATCAACCTGACCCAATTGATATGGTAGAGCATTATGCTATATGGCCATATGTATGCAATAAGAGTTATTATTAATATGTTATTACTATGGTGATTCCGCACAGAAAGGTAGACGTTTCAGTTTTGAGAATCCAACATGGTCACCAATTCAGCCATAGATAAACAAAAAAGTTATACAAAAACCTACTGCATGTTAACAAATCATGTTATATCATTCTTGTATTAATGTTTGTTCAAGCTCTAGTGGTTTCCAACAGAAGAATAGCATTTTAAAAGATAAAAAAATCATGATGGCAGCCATAATCAATTATCATATAAAAGATGGTTACACAATTAAACCATATTACCACATCATTCATTTTAAGGTGAGCTTCTGTACCCTCTGTACTTTTATTTTTTATTTCATGGTGCTATAATTATTTTGAAAATCACAAACTGAATGTGTCCTTTAGATAATCTTGTCTGTAATCTGTGTCTATTTTATATCGTTCATGCCTTATGGTTTTTGTTCACAACCGGACCCGAAACGTTGAAACATGTATGTATTGTGATGTTGTATAGGTCTTTCTATAATTAAATTCTGAACATAGTTTTTACGATGAAAGCTGTCTTATCATTTGGTAATAAAAACTAATTCAAATATGGTGTTGAACATTGAATGTCGCTGTTCAGTCTGATGAAAATCGTCCGTCGGACTGTGTTCCCTGAAAAATTATTTCTAAATATATACCGGGATACTGATAAAATTTAATGAAATATTTTAACTACGATTTCTATCAAAGCTTAACTTGTCACACATTTCTAAACATTCAATTTGTATTTATTTTTGTCATAAATGTTGGCATCGACTGCAGATACTGGAGACGCGATTTATAATCTTGCTGTCAAAATTATATTGAATTTACGAAATCTACAGTGAATGATAATTATTTATAAGAAATATAAATTAACAAAAGGTAAATACAGTTTACTTTATTTCTTTTCTCCGTCTAAAATTGTTTCAAAGAAGCAATCATGTTAAAATATGCCGCAGGCTTTCTTGTTCGTCGCGTCGTGTTTGGACGTCAACACTCAAGGTCACTATGCATAAATTAGCGCCACGCTGTATCTATTTTTAGATCATTTGACGCAATCTGATTGGTTGACGGGTACACCCGCTACTTACCAAGATGGCGGCGTTTGTTGATGTTTCAGTCGGCCGGACGCTTGCAGATTTCGCGAACGGATAAAGAAATAGAGCAAGTGTTGTCAACATTGAAAATATTTGAAAACAATTCTTGCAAGGGATTCCAATCGATCAAGCATAATTAGAACCTTTTTGTCACATGGGAAAGTAACCCAACATAGCAAAAACAGCGCATACAGTACTGTATGCGCTTTGCCACCCTGTTTTAACCATAGCCGCTCTCTACCTGCTATCCAGTGGGGTTGCAGGTAGAGCCTCTCGACCTAGCAACCAATACACCACTGCATATATTTTTTTTAGATTCAAAGCAGGTTGAAGATAAAATTTTATTGTCTCAAATGAATAAATGTTATTCATGTAAAGATTATGATTTATGATGACTGGAAAATATGGGTGTGCTTTAACTTTCATTGACAATTGAAATTATAATAATTACATGATGGGTGTTGTGACACCTACGAAATCCCAAATTTTATCAAGCAAGCTCAAGGGAACTTTAATGATTTGTTTTCCAGTTGCTCAGAAGCTCGTTAGTAAACAATCGAACCCAGGCCATTGTATGTGATGACCTTGGGATGTCTGCATATGTTATCTACGACAAGCAAGGCCGGGAGAAGATTGAGATGAAGACTAAGGAGAAAGCCGATTTATTGGAGGGTGAGTCAAGAATATTTGAAACAAAAAATCTTTAACAAACCCTCCACAAAAATCATTATAAGTTTCAATTGGGAAACCAGTGCTATACAGGTTTTCCTATGATGTTGATGATAATGATGAGGATGAGGATGAGGAAGATTTTAAAGAAAATTTTAATTTCTTTAAAAAGGCAGTCTCCATATTAATTGGCTCTAGAGTATCCAAATCTTTTTATCTTACCTTACAGTAATATACTTGCTTTTGATTGGCTGATCACCGAATAGTTTTATCTTATGTACCCCTCGAGTCTCACTTCTCACGGTGTACAAATTCAATGTACCCCGCTGCCATAGCAACAGCTCCTCTCCGAGAAGAGGTGTCGCATAACGTTAAGATGACGTTACCAAATGACACATGCAATGTGCAGAGTTCACATAAGTTCGATTTGCTGTTTTCGTGATTATTACCTATAAATTTGTTTACTCGTCATTCTATGTTTTATTTCGAAACAAATTCCGCATTACATTACTTACACATGCTATAGAACTAAAAGCAAAAGGTTTTAAAGCATGTTTAGCCGAGTAGTTTTACGTAACACGATTCATAACATTTCAGTCGGGTTGGCTGACGCCATTTTGTTTACATTAAGGGTCAAGGCCGTCAATACGGTGATGGCTCATCCGTTAACGGCAGTCAAACTAAAATTGATGTATTTTTTCTGTCATTACGGTAAGATAAATACCTTGTATGCTTCTCCCTCGGGTAATACGGTCTGATGTACCATCTTTGCAGAAATGTCAGCCCTCGCCTTGCGGCTTGGGCAACATTTCTTCAAGATGGTACATCAGACCGTATTACCCTCGTGAGAAGCAAACAACTTATATTCTACCATAGCCAATGGGGAATTTTAGTTTTGATAACAGGTACATTGGCCAATTTTTATTCTGAATTAAAACCTATTTTCATATTTTTTCTCAATGTGAAGCCTGATGAGCTTCAAAGTCAATGCCTTTAATTTAATTGAAGTTTTGAAAAAAATGGTTTGCACAAATCATCCAAGGTATTTAGAGGACATTTTAATTTTCTAACTCAAAGATTCTTGATTTTCATCTACTAATACAAAGGAAAATTTTACAAGATGAATATATATGATTTTCATCAACTAAAACAATATGTCTTTTTAAAGGAAATTGTAAAAGATAAATATATCTGATTTCAGCTCTGCTTGGTTCTCTGTTCGTTGATAAGGATCTGAAGTATTGCGAGGTCTTCTGTAATGTCTGCTTCTTCCCTCGACTCAAGGTAATGATTAGTTACGTGTTGCTTGTAACAGTTTTTGTTTGAGATCCCCAGTTGGGTGAGTAAATAACAAATTCCATCAAGTACAGATATTGAAAACCTAGTCATTGTAATCATGATGGTCATGATATGATCCTAACCTTGTGCCTTGTGTAATGTTACACCCCTTGGGAAGTTATTTCTTTTGTTAACGTGTGGCATAGTCACTTATGCACTTTTGGTCTGCGACGAGATGGTCTTAATGTGTACATTGCTCATGTTAATTTGTAACTGCTGGGAGGGTCATTACTAGCAGCTTGCCTGATTTTTAGGGTGTAGATTTGATCAGGCAAAATTGAGAACACTTACCTGGAACCTCTCAAAAGAATTGTACTATTGCAGAAAGTGTAAACCAAACTATAAGAATGACAATTGGTTCCTGTTTAAATGGTTCTCTATGTTCCTGTCTATGTTGCAGCTGTTCATCATGAACCAGGACTGGAACGACCCCAAGTCACAGCTGCAGCAGTGCTGTCTCACTCTCCGAGAGCTGGACGGAGGAGAGCCGGATATACCAGTCTACAAGTGAGTCTTCTCACTTCTGAAAAAAAAAACATAATTGTGATTGTCATCCAAAACTGTGTTCCACAGGAGATATCGCTTATGGAAGATCAAGCGATATCTCATAGGAGATATCGCTTCGACAGTAGATTTTCAACAATGCCCTGTCATCAGAAGGGACATGACATCACAATCCTTTTGCATCATCAAAAATGACATCACAATGTTATGACGTCATGAACACAATGAAGTCACAATGCTATGACGCCATAAACACCATGATGTCACAATGCTATGACATCACTAGTTTAGTTTAGTTTAGTAGGAGTTTTAGGGCTATGCAGTGTTCAAAGTTGAACATTTTTCATGCAAATGTGATGATAAATGATTTTGAATGATAAATAGAATCTCACCCTCGTGTCTTCTGATATCAAATATATCAACACTCGTTGATAAAAGTAAAATATCCTCGGCAAGCCTCGGATATTTGTTACTTTTATCAACTTGTGTTGATATATTTGATATCAGAAGACACTTGGGTGAGATTCTCTATTTATCAAAATACCATTTACATAAAGGTTCTTTAAGGCAGCCTATACAAAATTATGATTGAAAAGTATCACGATGATATAACTCTATCTTTTGATAGGAATTGTACATCCTTTAGAGTTGTAAAATCTTGGAATGCAAGTTTAAAGTCCCTTGGATGTAAGTTGTAAGTCCCTGAGATGGAAGTTGTAAGTTCCTGGGATGTAAGTTGTAAGATCTTGGGATGCAAGTTTAAAGTCCCTTGGATGTAAGTTGTAAGTCCCTGAGATGGAAGTTGATAGTTCCTGGGATGTAAGTTGTAAGTCCCTGAGATGCAAGTTTAAAGTCCCTTGGATGTAAGTTGTAAGTCCCTGAGATGGAAGTTGATAGTTCCTGGGATGTAAGTTGTAAGATCTCGGGATGCAAGTTTAAAGTCCCTTGGATGTAAGTTGTAAGTCCCTGAGATGGAAGTTGTAAGTTCCTGGGATGTAAGTTGTAAGATCTTGGGATGCAAGTTTAAAGTCCCTTGGATGTAAGTTGTAAGTCCCTGAGATGGAAGTTGATAGTTCCTGGGATGTAAGTTGTAAGTCCCTGAGATGCAAGTTTAAAGTCCCTTGGATGTAAGTTGTAAGTCCCTGAGATGGAAGTTGATAGTTCCTGGGATGTAAGTTGTAAGATCTTGGGATGCAAGTTTAAAGTCCCTTGGATGTAAGTTGTAAGTCCCTGAGATGGAAGTTGATAGTTCCTGGGATGTAAGTTGTAAGATCTCGGGATGCAAGTTTAAAGTCCCTTGGATGTAAGTTGTAAGTCCCTGAGATGGAAGTTGATAGTTCCTGGGATGTAAGTTGTAAGATCTCGGGATGCAAGTTTAAAGTCCCGTGGTTGTAAGTCCCTGAAATGGAAGTTGTAAGTTCCTGGGATGTAAGTTGTTAGATCTCGGGATGTAAGTTTAAAGTCCCTGAGATGGAAGTTGTAAGTTCCTGGGATGTAAGTTGTAAGATCTTGGGATGCAAGTTTAAAGTCCCTTGTATGTAAGTTGTAAGTCCCAGGATGTTAGTTGTAAGTGGGATATTTACAAAGACCACTTTTTGGACCTTAAACCATCTTATCATAATCCTTATAACAACCAATAAAATTGAAATTTAGGTTAAGTTTTCTAAGTTACAGGATATGATCCTGCATTCTGTTGATCCATTATACAAATTATATTTTATTATATTTATTATTTTTTTATCAATCTTTCAGAGTTATAGAGTCACGAGGCCCGACCAACACACGCCAGTATGTGGTTGCTGTGTATTTCCGGGGTGAGCGTCTAGCGACTGGAATGGGACACAGTATACAAAGGGCCGAGATGAAGGCGGCAACAAATGCTCTGCAGAATAGATCAGGTAAATTAAAATAATTATACATTAATATCCCAATCTACCACAAATCAAACTTTATATTTTCAACTATTTCATTGTCACAAAACAAATTTACTTTTGCCATGGAAAATCATCATCATCATCATTATCATCATCATCATCATCATCATCATCATCACCATCATCATCGTCATCAACATCCTCCTCCTCCTCCTCCTCCTCCTCCATCCTCCTCCTCCATCATCCTCCTCCATCCTCCTCCATCATCCTCCATCATCCTCCTCCATCATCCTCCATCATCCTCCTCCATCATCCTCCATCATCCTCCTCCATCATCCTCCATCATCCTCCTCCATCATCCTCCATCATCCTCCTCCATCATCCTCCATCATCCTCCTCCATCATCCTCCATCATCCTCCTCCATCATCCTCCATCATCCTCCTCCATCATCCTCCATCATCCTCCTCCATCATCCTCCTCCATCATCCTCCATCATCCTCCTCCATCATCCTCCATCATCCTCCTCCATCATCCTCCATCATCCTCCTCCATCATCCTCCATCATCCTCCTCCATCATCCTCCTCCATCATCCTCCTCCATCATCCTCCATCATCATCCTCCATCATCCTCCATCATCATCCTCCATCATCCTCCTCCATCATCCTCCTCCATCATCCTCCATCATCATCCTCCATCATCATCCTCCATCATCCTCCTCCATCATCCTCCATCATCATCCTCCATCATCATCCTCCATCATCCTCCTCCATCATCCTCCATCATCATCCTCCATCATCCTCCTCCATCATCCTCCTCCATCAATCATCATCCATCCATCATCCATCATCCATCCATCATCCTCCTCCATCAATCATCATCCATCAATCATCCATCCATCATCCATCATCATCCATCATCCATCCATCATCCATCCATCTTCCATCCATCCATCATCCATCCAACCATCCATCATCCATCATCATCGATCTAATTCAAAGACAAAGTTGCCTATATGTTTTACTTGAAAGTTCACATAACCACAAACATATTTTACTATTTTTGAAAGCCACTTTTGATGGGCCCCTTAGACCTATCTGACAACAAACAAGTGAATGCATGACTGGTCACGCCCCCATTTTTGTGACGTCATAAACAGAATATATCTATACATCTATCGTAACAATACCACAGGAAAAAACCCTAATAATTAACGATTTTCAGAAAATGTTTTCCACCCAGTTAGATAAATCATTTGACGACGTAACACTACTAAACATTTGGTGTAAAAAAGATATCCACATCAATGGTAATTAAACAATTATTTAGGCGGTATTTCAGTTGAAATAATGATGCGTTACTCTTTATAGTCTGTTTATTACATCACACCCGCGCGAGTTTTATGGCCCCTAACCCAGGTGGGTTTTTCACAGCCGATCATTATGCTGTCTAAAATGAAAGACTAATTAAAGGTGTTTATTGGACAAATTAACACAAATTAAGTCCAGCTTTTATTTTTTTGAAAAATCTTTGAAGGAAAATCGAGAAGTAGTAAGGTCGATGTTAGTTAAGGTTGAAACAAGATTTATTTGAATTTATTTACGAATCCTGATTACTGACAACCCAAATGCTTGGCTCGTATATTTTCTCCTCCTTTGGAACTGCAATTTTCAGATGATACGTGGTCCCTTTTAACAGCCGTCAGCTTGTTCCTAGAGGTGTCCTGAGGATATTTGCCACCCTTTAGCTTGGTGACCCATAAAAATTTGAGAAGTAGGATGCTTTTACCATTGCAAAGGGTCCCATGTGCTAAGAATAAAGTAAAATCACCCCTCAGCTGACCAACTAGGAACAACACTGGCCTTAAAAGCAATGATGTAGAGCAAAAGTTAATATCTTCTAAACCCACATATTGCTGTTGCAGAGTTGTTTCCAATCCTTGCCCATCAGAAGAGATATCTCCAGTCCAGACACAAACGCCAGAAGAGGAAGAGGAGACACAGCTCTCAAGGAGACAGTCCTGAATGATTGACTTCACTTCTCTTGCTTTGATGATCAACTTGAAATCAATCCTAAAGAAAAAAATGAAACAACATATAATTATAGTGTAAGTCCTTCCCAGATAAGCGAATTATAGTGTCAGTCCTTCCCAGATCAGAGAATCATAGTGTCAGTCCTTCCCAGATCAGAGAATTATAGTGTCAGTCCTTCCCAGATAAGCGAATTATAGTGTCAGTCCTTCCCAGATCAGAGAATTATAGTGTCAGTCCTTCCCAGATAAGCGAATTATAGTGTCAGTCCTTCCCAGATCAGAGAATTATAGTGTCAGTCCTTCCCAGATAAGCGAATTATAGTGTCAGTCCTTCCCAGATCAGAGAATTATAGTGTCAGTCCTTCCCAGATAAGCAAATTATAGTGTCAGTCCTTCCCAGATCAGAGAATTATAGTGTCAGTCCTTCCCAGATCAGAGAATTATAGTGTCAGTCCTTCCCAGATCAGAGAATTATAGTGTTGGTCCTTCCCAGATAAGCGAATTATAATGTCAGTCCAGATCCAGATCAGTATTGAAATGCAAGCCATATAACCAGCCAATTAAACGACTGACATGCAACAACTAGCTCAACCAAAATGACCAGTTTATGACATGAGCTCAATCTCCATGACAACAACATTTAATTGGCTCAAATGATAACATGCTTAACATTGCAATGAAAAACAAGCCATCAACGACACAAGACATTTGTCCTGAGAGAGATCAGGGTACTTGAAGGACCTCCCCAGATTTAATTGCACTGATGAAGCGGAATGGAAAGGAGAAACAAATTATTGAGTAAATCATAAGATTTGAGAGTCAATGTCATGTTAGCTACTAAAGACTTTATCGCATGAGCACAAAAAGGGAAATATCTGGTGTTAATCAATTATGAACAATGGAGTGTGATTAGCATTACAATTTTTGTGACTTTATAGACATTGACCTTGGAAATGAGGAAATAGCTCATGAATATCTGGTAATAATCATTGGAAGTGCTTTCTTTCATGGACTATCCTCTGTGAATATCAACTACTCTCTTACCATTAACATGATGTTGTAAAGTGTTTGCTTAATTCAAAGTTGAATCTGTTGTATGATAGATTCTGTATCTTGAACCATTTTCATGGTGTGAATACATTTTGACACAATATGCATATCATGAAACAATCTTACTGACAACTACCTGACACCTTCTTTATTCATGGTATGCAACGTTCTTGTGTCGCTCTCAAGCTGAGAATAATACAAGAACATGTGGCGAAATGTTGCTTACAATAATTAAACAAGTTGTCATCCTTCTTATTCTCTGTCTGATTGTCATTACAAATTCTAATGAAGCTATCACACTTAGTATCCATTATCACTTATTTTAAAGGGGCAGTAGCACGTTTTTTGATAATTTTATGTTTCAAATATTTCACTGATAAATGTAAGTTAATGCTAAATGTATTAATTTGACAGTGTCAAAAATCTCATTACACAAGCCAATCATACAAAGTCAGAGGACAAAGTATGGAAATTAACATAAAATCCATTGGCGGCCATTTTGTGTGAACACCTTTAATTCATTTTGTGTAAGAAAAAGGAATCGCATAGCTAAAATTAACGTTATATATTGGAATCATTACTGCTCCATTTAGTTAAAATACATTGTTTTTCAATTGGAACCATTAATTTTCATTTTCCTGACATCACCTTTTATTCCCCCTAAAAACGTGCTACTGCCCCTTTAAGGAGAAGTTTCTGTTGACAAGAATTTCATGTTATCTATGTTCTAACACAAGAAAGAATCATTATTGGTCCAGACATGAATTATGATGACTCCAATGGGACAAAATTTAGTGTTTCTTTGAAAATGAAATGTGAAAATAGCCTGTAAGAATTTATCTATATTATAAGAATGTAGAAAGCTGCACACTCCTTGCTTCTATCTTGTGTATAGAGAAGTATGATTGATAATGAAATAACGGGTTACAACCATTGAGTGAAATTTTAGAATGATGTGAAGAATTTAGATTAGTTTCTTGTCCTCTTTGAAATGTTTTGACTTAAAGGGACAGTCCTTATGGGGTATTTATTGAAGAAACAAAATTTAAGGGGATATGTCAGTTTATGCATATCATGCTTAAAGTACACGATTATGACACAAACAAGTTGAAACATGTTACTGGGGATAACATTTTGAGGATTTTTATTTGACAACTTAAAAGAAGAACACACATTGAATTTGTTTCCACAAAAAAATCCCTGATAGGACTGTCCCTTTCAGAGCTTAAGGGAATGAATCTCATCTTGGTTATGCTTTACAAGAATATGATTTTCCAGTCAATGCCTGAGATAAATATTTTGATTGTATTTATTGTTACAAGTGCATAAACTCAAGTGCTAATTGTGCCAATGTGCAATGAAAGATTGGCTGTGCTTTATATGTGAACCTTATTGACAGTCTTTATTGTTTTGTATACACTTAAATGACTCTACTGCCAATGAAATGAATTTGATGTATGCCTTTTGAGTTTGTTGTACTTTTGAGCTTGTCGTATGCTTTATATCCCGCCTCCTGAATTTCAAAAGTCTATTTCTCACAAGGGATAAATTTATGGAGATAACTTGCATCGTGGTCATCATTGATATTATTTAAGTTTTGGGGAGGATATATATCATGATTGCATATTTTTTATGTCTTCAACTTAAGTTGATCACATGCTTTTCCGAAAGAATGTGTGTACTTCCAAAACTTCAAATCTGTTAGGAGCTTAGGAGATTAAAGTCTCGGTCTAAGTAAACCTAGCCTCAATAATACCAGCAAGGCTCTGACATTGAGTCTAGCAAGAAGCAGTAACTGGTCACGTCAGCCTACCTATTGAATTGACATGTCAGGGCTCATCCTACCCATCTTCCCACGGCAAGGTGAAAACGTATCGAGCAGCTCATCGTTTTAGACCTTGCCACCACAAGGTAGAAAACTGGTGATCCTGAGCAGCGACACCTATCGTGATCATGAGTTACGTCCCTTATCAGCACTTTCAACAATAGCCAATGAAATTGCTGTTACATTCGGAACAACTTCAAAATACTAACAGACGATCTTTTTGAAAACTATCCGAGTGAAATTCAATTTTAAACTTCAGTCCGCATGGTTGTTTTCATGTTTTTGATGAGCACCGATAATGCAGAGAAGACAAACATTACTGTATCACTCAAATAAAGTGTTTCTCTCCTTTGTAAAACGCGCACAAAAGTATTTTTTCAAATCGGTTCATTTAACATGCTGTCTTCTGATTGGACTATTCTACTTCCGTGCAGCGGGTTGAAATGCTAGCACAGAAATTACGGCCAATGATGTCAAGGGAGGAATGGGAAAGTTTAGAAACTTTTTCGTTTTGCCCGTGACATTGTGAAGATGATCCTACCAGGGCGAAATTGTCTGCATTCGTACAAATTTCAAACAAATAATACCAATAGTAGCCGCTTTAGGATTGGATAAATCCATTAGGCCACCTCATGTTTGATGTGAATGTCGTAGGTCACTGAAAGGTGGGCTGACACGACCTTTTACTGAATCTTGCTAGACTCAATATCGAAGTGTAGGGAGTATTATTAAGGCTAGGTTTACTTGGACTGTTCAAAGTCTATAAATTTCTTCCTTACCCACCTCAGATATTGGCACAGTTTCTAAATACAGTAGAACACGGATAAAACGAACGCCAAGGGACCAAAGAATTTTGTTAGCTATATCCAACCTTCGCTATACGCATATAATTTTGATGATATTATATAGGGTGGGGACTTGAAAATCTGTTCGCTATATCCGATTGTTCGCTATATCCGAGTTCGCTATATCCGTGTTCTACTGTAACTGGTTTGCATATGATGCTAACATCTTAAAGCCCCATTATCATACTTGGATGCAGTTCATCATGATATTTAGCTTTTGAGAAAATAAATACATCGCTCGGTAGAAAACTATTTCGTCAAAAGTTTGATATCATATTTACATGTTTTAATATACAATGAAATGCTTAATTTGACGTCCAAAGAACAGTTCCCTTTGCAAAAATGCAATAGCTTTTAACAAACTTGCTTCCGGTGACATCATCGTTATGTGTGTAGGTTTTACACTCGCGTCTCAGTTACCACAATTGAGTCAGATGGGAATAAACTTGGGCGACAAGAAGTGCCTGATTCGCAGAAAAAGAAATTAAATCTAGTGCCTGACAACGACGACTTTCAAGCGTATATTTAGGAATTGGGAATTGTGAGATGACCACACTTGATTCACCTTCATGTCTACATGCCGGGGCTAACGTTTCGGTCATTTTGGTAAACTGTCTCCTATTTAATGAATTTTGGTCCGAGGGCCACCAAAGGTACAAATTATAATCCTCACTAGACAAGGAGTATATACACAAAGTTTTAACTTTCTAGGCCTTATTCTTCTGGAGAAAAAATCGAAATAAGTTTTAAGGGTTTTGCCCAATGCATGTGACGGACGGATTGACGGACGGACGCCGGATACCATGCCTGTCATCAGCTGATCGGCCGTTACAAGCCTGATGAGCTTAAAAGTATAACTTTA
Source organism: Steromphala cineraria (assembly GCA_916613615.1). NCBI lineage: Eukaryota > Metazoa > Mollusca > Gastropoda > Trochida > Trochidae > Steromphala > Steromphala cineraria. The sequence goes on along the minus strand of OU744735.1, from coordinate 26,714,972 downwards.
CATAAAGCAAATAGTTAAGCACCCCTTAATTCAAAATTTACAAGTGATGGTATGACAAAGCAAAGACGTAAATAGAACGTCTTCGGACAAAGTTACGGAACATTGAATGAATGTATCACTCTAAAAATGAAAAATGTAGATTTTTTTAACAATTTCTTCGAACATGTTCCAAGGGGAATTAACTTTTTTTATTAGCTCATCAGGCCAGATATAATATGGCATGGCATGGCATGGTGTTCGGCGCCCATCCGTCCATCTGTCTGTAAACTTTGTGCATTTTCGACATCTTATCAAGACCCAAAAGGTGTAGAAAGTTGAAATCTTGTCTTCAGACTCCTCCACTAGTGAGGATAATAAATTGCAACTTTGGTGACCCTGTAACCCCTAATAAGCACTAAAAACCTATTTTCATCTTCTCCTCCAGAACCAAAAGGTGTAGAAAGTTGAAATCTTGTGTACAGACTCCTTGGCTACTGAGAATTATAAATGGTCACTTTGAAGACTCTGTGACCTCTAATAAGGGCCAATTTTAAGCCATAGAAAAGTATTTTCTGCTTCTTCTCCAGAACCAAAAGGTTTAGAAAGCTGAAATCTTGTGAACAGACTCCTTGACGAGTAAGGAATATAAATTGTGACTTTGGTGACCCCTAAGTGCTGAAAAAAGGGCCACAGATGCCACGCCCAAAATCCTATTCTCGTCTTCTTCTCCAAAAGCAAAAGGTGTAGAAAGCTGAAATCTTGTGTACAGATTTATCTAAACAAGGACATTCGGTTTTTTTTTATTGATAAATGGTAAAAAGGGCTTTGAGTTGTGTTTTAAAAATTATCGGAAAAGAAATTCTCATATTTCAATCTATATTGTTTTCTTACATAAAACTTTCTTCTTGAACTGTTAATTTTATTCCTGAATTCATAATCATTAATTAGCATATTGCTATGTTAATGTCTTACAATGTGAATAAAAAGTCAAATAGACAATGCATTTGAAACACGCAGGTACTCTCAGGACGATCCAATGTAGAATGACAATAGCAGGTAAATCTCATGAAACAAAAAAAATACAACATATGGCAAAACAATCCGTTAAAGTCAAAAGTAGCATTTCAAACACTGGTCATTTCTCTCGTTGGTCATTTTCCACATGCGCCCGTGTTGTCATTTCAAATTGATAGCTGTTGGCAACGGTTACAAAGCAATTTGAAATGACAACACGGGCGCATGTGGAAATTGACCAATGAGAGGCGTTTTCATTTCCAATTCATTCACGGCCGCGTGTTTGATTTACGGAAACTGCCGATATTTTCCCGCATTCGACCAGGCATTTGTTCAAAGAGGGGGTGGTGTTAATGCGAGGGTCGGTGGTCAAAAGTTGGAAGAAGTTTGATAGTTTGGGCGAGATATTCAGCAAGCTAAAAGAATGATCTACGATTCCAATGTATAATCTTGAGATAAAATTTAGTTTTAATTGCACCGCACGTTAAATAGTCGGGTGTTCAGTTTTCGATCAGTGTCTCCCCTTCTGTATTCTATATAACAGATAGGAAATACGCTAAAATGTTTATTTCTTGACCGATTTCGTTCAAATTTGAAATGTAGGTTTATCTCAACATATGAAAACGATATATGAGTGCAAAAATTTGAAAATAAATAATTATAGGGTCCACTCCGAGATTCGAACCTCTGTGATTTCAGAGGAGGATGGGGAAATTGTATCAAACTGAGTTTTGTTACGGGAATCCATTTCCCGACCTTAATTGAATGAACGGGGAAAACACAAAAAAGACTGATATGAATTCTTCTACGAATACAGTAACAGTAAAAATAATGTGCATATTTTAAAAGGTAATAATAATGTGCATATTTAAAAAGTAATAAAACCTACACAGATAAATAAACCCACCTACAAAACAAACTTTACACCTTGATATGCATAAATAAAATAATTAATATCATGCGGTTGTAATTAATTAAACAGTTGAATATCAACGGCCATGAGTCGATTATCAGAGAGCAAACACGGACGACAATACGTGAACAGTTGCCTCGGCCCGATACGGCAGTATCGTCCCTCGGAAAAAACTTCCCCTTGACGTGATATCCATACACATCTCAAAGTAAACGCAACAAAATATTATTTTAGTGTTGTCAATTGTATCTAAAAATTGCAAGGACCAGAATTGAAAGAGCTTATGAGTAATGACACTCTACGATACAAACCACCTTAAATTCGTCCTAGGAATACCTTAAAACACAAATATAACTTTGTTTAAAGCAGGACACAGTTCCCAATTTCCCCCAACTCTTTGAACACCATTTGCTTTCGATGTTGTGCCGCATTGATGATTTGAACGTGAAATTCATGAATTCAGTGCAAGTGAAATGAACAACAATCTGTTTGCTACAGAGTATTACACTATTAGAATTGCATGCCTCTCATTTATGTATTTGTTTAGGTTAGCCAGGTCAGCCGCTTACATAAAGTAAACTTGTTCCTTTCTCGTGCCTGTTGCAGAATCAGCGCGCGCCGGTCAAATGTTTGCTTTAACGAATCAAGCATAGCATATCATTTTTGGCACACATCCCCCGTCAATGCGAAATCATGTACATTGCAATCGTGTAAAACTCGAAATGCAAAAGTCTGTTTTAAAAAGCTGATTTTACAATTCTTGATTTTCCATTTTCCATTTTCCATATGTGAAACGTAACTTATAGCATTGCTTATTGTGAATATTACTCTTATTCAAAATATAAAATCGGGTTTTGCCTTTTGACATTTCTTGAATTACATTTCAACTTTGTAAAGTTGAGAACAGCAAGTTGAGTTTAACAGGATTGAAATGTTAGTTTTGCCACTTGGACTTGTATTTTCGAGAATTGCATGGTTGAGAACGACACGTTACATCTTGCGAGTTACGAGTGTACATGATTTCATTTTTGGCACACATCCCCTTCCATATTAGACTGAATGTCGGCTTAATTTATGAATATCCTTAGACATTAAACAATTTTTCAGTGACCTTTTGACAAATTGTTTTTGGCATATTTCATTTTAGTTCTAGATGGAGAATGTTGATTTATTTAGAACTCACTCAACACTGTTAGTTGGTATATGTTGCCGGTTAATAATCATCTGACGATCAAGTCAGGACACTCGCAATCTGCACGTGAAATGTGTGTTTTACAAGTATGCAAACGATAATGAAGTAATGTTAAGGAGCGTAGTTCACTCAACCATTACACCATCTTTTTTACCTTTGTACTTGATAAACAATAAATTTTATAACGAAAGGAAAGAACTATCAACCATTTTCATGTGGTGTTTATGAAATAATGATCGTGACTTCTTGAATATCTGTGATAACCATCTCGCTGATAACTCGATGGTTATCACAGATATTCACTCAGTCAGAGGTCATTTTTTCAACCATGGCAATGAAGAACAGAAACTGAGAAAGAAAAAGAAAGATGAACTTGTCAATAATAAACGAATCAAGAGAGAATATGGTAGTATTCAAATTCATTATCATACTTTATCATCATACCTACTTATTCACTTGTTCATGTGTTTAATATCAGTCAGATTTATCTTTTACACGTCTCAGTAACAAAGTCATTAATTCATCTTATTTATAAAGATAGAATAAAACCAAAAAATAAATGGATATGACGTAAGCGAATATCAAACATTAACATACATAATTGACATTCACAGCTTTGCATCGGAAATTCTGTATTTCCAGTCATTAATGGCCCCTTATGAACATAATAATAACCTCTCAAAGAGAAACACAAGGTATTCGATGAGAAAATCAACTGTTATCTTTTTCTCTAAGACACTGCATATATATATATCAAGAAGGCAAGGAGTTTATGGATTATCAACTTCTTTATTATAGAATGTCTTTATTGTATGAATTGCCACGTCTCTATGTAGACGTCGTATAAGTTGTTTGAGAGGCATTTTGAGAAGTTGTAAATATCAAGAAGACAAGGAGTAGAATCAAGTAGTTGATAATTCATAAACTCATTGTCTTATTGATATTTACAACTGTATATATTATTTAGGATTCCTAACCTTTAATAACATTGGTTGTTTTGGCAATTTTTCAAGTGTCTTCTAATTTTGCAATGCAAAGTCGTCGTGGTTGTTTTGTTTAGATCAGGACTGTCTTTCAAAACACTAATAAAGTGACCTGAACCAAAGAAAGGATTTACCCGAGTAAGTAGTTACTGATTCTCCTTACATGGTTTATAACTTTTAGTTCTAACTGACTTTTTTGTTCTAAAAGGATGTATGTCCTTCTGTAGCTGTGGAAAACACTGCGTTAAATATTCATTGTTTTTAAGCTGTTAAAAACCTTTGTCATCGGGTTTAGGTAAAGTGAAATAATTAAAATGATTTGTCAAGTAAAAGGATCACCAGTGCAGTTATTTCGGAAATCAATAACTCGACGTTTATGTTTAATACAACTGGTGTCTTGTCATTTGATCAGCTGAAAGACTAAAAGCTAGGGCTTTGATCATCATATCTCCTTCATACCATTTACATCATATTTAGAATGGAGATTCACTATGCTCTTGTGAAATACTTTCTTCATTTCATTAACCTGTATCCAGCCACGTCTCAAACGCCTCTCAATCTAGTGCTGAGCACATGCCTCAAGCAATGTCTGGAGTCAGGGTCCTGTTTGTCAGTTTTCTATGACAAAAGCGAGAAGAAGTGTCTGCATATTGAAGTATTTTTGATGGCAAATGATTCGAGCCTTTCGGAGAGACAAGGGACGTTTTATTGTGGACAAGACAGAGGTAATTGAATTATTGACATTATCATTGACAAAATCGCACGACTTTCATGATTAAATCTAGTTCACCTCATCAGAAAAGGAAGGGACGTTTTATTATGGACTAGACAAAAGTAATTTTAAAGAAATTCATTTAAAAAATCGCATGATTTCATGTTCAAATCTATTTCAGCTCACCTCTGGAAGTTTATGAAACAAATTATGATATTTAATCAGGTATGTTATAAACAACCATGATGTTGGTTTCAGCGTATGGTAAAGACGTTGTAAGTTATACAGTTTATATGACATGAAATCTATAAATTATACCCATATAACCTAAGGCTTAAATGAAAAAAAGGTGTAAGGACATGACCCTTTGCGAAAATATTTTGAAGAGTTTATAACTCGCATCATCTAAGGAGTCTGTACAGGAAGTTTCAGCTTTTTAGTCTTTATGCTTATGTGCACCCTTGAGCACCTTTCAACTTGCAACCTCCCATTGCTTTTGACTTTTTCGTAACAGTAAATGTCCAAATTCAATGAATAAACCGGAGTACCCGCGTCCACATATGGGGACAAACAACCGTAAAAAATGAAAAATAATTAAATAACACATATATATGCATGAAACTACTTGTATAAAATTTGAAAACCTTACGTCCCCACTTGAGGACACACCAGTGGTAACATCTGGAACATCCAGGGAAGATCACTCTGGAAGTCTTCATCTGTGAGGTTTTAAAGAAAATGGATGACCTTGGAAGTGGTGATGCAAGATCCAGCTCATTAGGTACTTTTTGAAAAAAATGTCATTTTCAGATTTCAGAATATTGAATACAAACTTGCAAGTAGTTTTTGTTTCTTTTGACAAAGTTTGATACAGTTGTGAATTTTGTGGAGTTTTTTAATTACAATTAATTAAACATGTCCCTCGATGTGGAGATTGGTTTTTATTGTTGATATTGATTTCCAAGCTTGTGGACATCAGGTCTTAAGTGATATCAAACAAAGTTTATGTTTTTCAGACCATTTGTTTGTTAATGATCTATTAGGGTTCAAGACCAATTTTACTATATCAATGTTTAAATTTTTCAAATCCACAGTTTTTTGGCAACTCGTTTTGGTCTCTATTTCATTTTTATTAACTTTTCATTTCTCTTTATTTCAGGGAGGCCTGTCAGACACAGAAAAAAACCCAACAGAAGATGCTGTAAGGTTGTTATAATGATCTCTCAGAAGGAGAATCAGAGGATCTTGATGATTTCCGCCTAGAAGTGACACCAATGAACCTTATAATGATGTAAATCTTGCTTTTGCTGATGAATCAAATGATTCATACTCATCCTCATCTTCATCTTTGTCTGATGAAGAGCCTGGTGATGGCAATAGGGCAACAGTAGCAGTGAGGGTTAGATTAAGAGGTCGGGGTACACCAGCTGGTAGGCACGCACGTGGTATCCGTGGAAGAGGGATGCGGTGACAACTTCAGTGGCATCTATAAATCAAATAATTTTGATTGAGATCAGGTCAATGAAGCTGCACCAGCAATCGTTGTTCTAGATGTTAACCTGGCACCGAAAGATGTCTTCACCACATACTTTGACGATCACCTCCTTGAAATGCTTGCAAGAAACACCAACGTCACTTTCCTTTCAGAAATATGGTCGTCCTCTTGACACAAATGAAGCTGAGATCCGACGATTTTATGGCATTAACATCATGGGCACATTACGCTATCCAAGAGTAAGAATGTACTGGGCTCAGAGCACTGCAGTCAGTTCCATTGTCCAGACTTTGAGCAGAGACAGATACTTTAAGATCAGGTCAAATCTAAAAGTTGTAAATGACTTGGATATCTCAGAAGAACATCACAGAAATGACAAGTGGTGGAAAATCAGACCCTTCCTAGATCACATCAAGCAAGTCTGCCTCCAGCTGCCAAGATCCAACAGTGTCAGACCACACTGCAGTTAGAATCCAACTGGTCTCAAGAACTGTTCTTGACTTCGAAATATACCAAGGTAAAGAGGATCTGCTTGATGAAGATAATAGTACTATGTCTGTTGAGGGCCTTGTCGTCCTGCGCCTCATCTCCTTCTTCCAAGAAGGCACATCTGTAGTCATGGACAGATATTTCACCAACATTTCAATCCTTGAAAAGCTGGTTGAGAAACGAATGCATGGAACTGGAACTATCATGAAGAGATTCATCCCGCCACCTGCACGTCAGCTTCTCCTTCCAGATCGCGCACTGGCTAGGGAAGGACGTGGTTCTTCGAATCGAATCGTTCGGGAGGATGGGAAGGTTGCTGTAGTCCAATGGTTCGACAACAGGTCTTTCTTGATGGCATCTACCAAACATGGGGTCAATCCTGATTTCAACTGTCGTCGTTATCTCAATATCAGGAGAACTGTAACTGACAAGTTCTACTATGACAAGATGGGAGGAGTTGACCTTAATTACAGAATGTTCTCACTGTAACTATATGCTCGTACAAGCAAATGACAGTGAGAACTATATTTCACATGGTCGACATGAGTTTTGACAACTCTTGGATATTCTTCCAAGAATAAACTGGTAAGAAGATCTAACTTCTGGATTTCAGGGTGTCCATTGGTAAGTTCCTGATCAATCCTAAGGGAATCCTGATGAAGCTGTAGCTGCTCCCGCTGAACCTCCATGGAAGAGAACCCAATTGCCTCCTACTCCAATGAAAACATCTGGTGCCAAGCATTTGCAATAAAAATTTGAGTTGTAATATGCTGCAAGATGCCGACACCCTAAACGTAAAGCAGGCTGCAATGTATATCTTTGCATTCGTTATTGCTTTGAACATTTCCATGAAGCATAAGACAGTTATTGATCTCTCCAGTTAACTTTGACCACTAGTTTGGTACTGAATGTTAGTCATCTGTGAACTTTTCTTTACTCAAGCTAATGCTCATGTAAGTTTGTGGTTCAAATTGCACTGTTCATGTTTGATTTTACATTTTATCCCTGTGCAAACTATAGTTCGTGGTTACCAAAAATTGAGTATCGATGATTTAATTTAAAGGTCATTAAACATTTTTTCAAACACAAATGCAATTTTTTTTCAATCATTCAATCATACTTTAGTATGTTTTTGGCATAACGATGCATAACCGATGGTTACTTTGTTCATTGTTTCTGTCCACACCCATGTACATAAACAATATTCTTGTCAAGCTTGATCCCAATGCCACAGTTGTGGGCCCCTGAACTTTCACTTTGGGGGTACGTGAGCACGAAATTAATCTTATCTTCATAGTAAGTGAAGACAATGACATAGTAAAATTAAAATGAACATTTATAATCAATAATTTGTCAATTCTGGTAAACTCTGGGCGTGAAGAAACTATTATGAAATTGTCTGAAACTTCACAATACTCCTTCAAATAAAACATGTGGAATTTATATTTTGTCATAAAACAACTGATCTTGGAAACAAAGACTGAATATTTACAACAATCACGAATTCGCATATGAAAAGGTTTCATCACATAACTTCGAAATCGGCAGCATGCACCTCCAAATAGGATAGAAGTCATTTGCTTATCAAAAAAATATAATATTTTTTTGTTCTGCAATTGGACAAAGGGACAGATGGACAAATGGTTGGGATTGTTTGTGATACCCTCTACAGATTAATGTTTCACAAAAACATGTAAAGGATAAAAAAAAATTGGCAATGTATTCATTTTTGTACAGGTTTTTTCCTTAATGAGCTATCAAAATATAACAGAATATATAATGTCTTCCAATTAATAGCTCCTCTTGAGAACGAATGCGTATCAATCCCAGGGTATCACCTTGTAACTGGTATGTGTCTGAAACGGGGAAATTCAACAGAGACCTGGCAAACAGTTAGAACCTCGTGTGAGAGTGATGGAGCCTCTCTTTTGAAGATAGATTCCCCTGAGAAGAACAAAGCGATCACGTCGTTGGCTGGTAGTGGTAGGTGTCCTTAGTATTTTGGTTTCATTTATGAATGATTCCTCACTCAATTGATTTGGGCATCAAGTTATCTCAAACTGCTTTCCATTTTGTTTCCTTGATTATTACTTCAATGAAGTCCTCTATGGCTCTTTGAGGACTCAATATATATTCCTTTTGTCTCGCATGACAGGTAGTGTCCCTTGGGTACTGGTATTATCAAATTATTTGTCTTACCTGGCAAGTTTTAGTATAGCTTATACATTTTCCAACGAGGCGAATACTTAGCAAGTTTATAACCGTTTTATAAGATCCCTCTGTTACTGCGCATTTTAAAAAAATTCAAGTCGGTAAGTGCATTTTGAAAATTTGGAATTTAGCTGATAATGTGTTCACTCTGACCTTCCATTGTGGCCGGAAGTGACTGTTAACAAGAGTTAAATTCCATGGTCAGGTTTTTTAGTTATCTGCCCTTGAAGTTGGTCGTTTTTCAAAATTGGCAAATTTTGAATGGTCACTTTGTAAAAAGTATTAGACCTACGTAAATTCTAACTTGTTTAATGGCAATGGTTCAGTTACATTATGTGTAAGTTTCAGTTCTCTAGTACAAAATTTAATATTAAAAAAGAAACGCATCTTCAAAGATGCATGGGCTCAAGCTTTTACCGAAAGTGAAAAAAGTGCAAAGATTCAAGATAGCGCCTTAACCATGCGAACTACAAAATTGTCATGATAGACTTTTTGTGTACAATGGTACTGCGCACATTTTAAAAAAGATCTCTAGTTCAGCCGTTTCCAACAATCAGTATTTCCCATTTGTGCACATAACGTTAAGCTCATTAAAATTGTTATATTCCAAAGTGACTTTATTGTTTCGTTACAAATCTTAAGACTTATCAGTAGCTAATTATATTATGAATTTTGAGTCAAATTTCACAGGCCAATCGCCGAACTATTTGGAATTGGCTGCCTACAAAATGTTCCACAAACTTCTCATGACAAACTTTCTACGTTCTAGAATAATTAATGTGAATATTCAAATTTAAAAGTTAAAAGTCGGGTTTCCTTTTTGTGAATGTGGCAATACCAGTAGGTCAAACATTTCAATATGAATCCAAACGGTTAATGGTTTCATTAAGATATCCACAACTAGTGTATTTATGTCGAATGATTGTTTTTGGTGATTATCACAAAAATAAAGAAACAGATACTAATAATCATGGATAATCCACTGTGGCGTCAATCGTCAGAACATATAACCTTTCCCAAATCACCACAGTAAATACATCAACAATGTTAATGGCTGCTTAAGCATATAATTTAAGTTTAAGTAAATTCTCATAAATTAAACATGTGCTCAATGAAAAAATAAGGGATCACAAAGGCGGCGCATCTACCTCACACAGGCGGCGCATCTACCACATACAAAGCACTATGATACAAGGATAACACAAGTGAATATTTTTATTATTAGACATACCGAAAATCTTTCCCTGTTCCTGTTGCATTGTATCTAAATGAGCTAGATGAATATTTGATAACAAACTACGTTAATGGTCTTTAATACCTAAATGGAAACAGTCATCAACATCTTATCTGGCATATATATCAAACTTCTTTTCTTACTCTATCAGATGAAAAAGTTTTTTCCCTCAAAAACAGCTCCTGAGAAAATAACATTTTATGTTTTTAGAGGAAGATTGAAATCAACGGGAAGTATTTCAAAAATGAATATCTTAATTTTCTGAAATAGTCCATATAAAACATAAACATGTGTACATTACTACAGCAAAATATTGAACAGGTTTCAGAATAATTTATCTTTATCTTTATAATTACTGGATACCATATTCGTGCGAAAACTTAATCGCTTTTGGAAAAACAAATAACTGACATTGTAACCTATGAGATAGAAGATCTATTTTTCTATTCATGTCTCTTTATGCGACGGTAAATGTCAGTAAAATATTCGCTACTTGTTACATGTAGATGTATACAGCATCCCAGACTTTTCAAGAACATTTGCATCTATAATATATTACTTTGCATGTTTGTCATGTCTTTGACTATTGAAACAGAACAAAACAGTTTTCAATGCACCAAAGATCAAAATTTATCGATCTCGGTCAATGAGTAGGACGAAGGGAAAACCAACTGCCCCCTGACATGCATGATACATAGAACCTAACCATGGTTACAGGATATCAAAAATGGCAAGGTATTGATTTTAAGAGATGTTTTTGGCATGTTTCTGAAATCACTATTTTTTTTTGAAAATTATCGTTATAGAAACTTGAATGAAAGACTGTTTTGTGTTGTTTTGATGAACTGCGTCACAGTCCAAGAAGCTACAACAACATATCAATATATTATGTAATTTTTATTTACATACCAAAATTTGGATGACAAAACATGTTAAAACAGCAATGTGTGGACCCCTTGTGTTTGAACGGTAATAAAAAGTGATAACCCAAGCCCTGATGAATAATCTTTTATATTTCTATTATCTAATATACTCTCCTCGATAGTTAACAATATGTCCAATTATCCTAATCTGTATAATTCCGACAATCCTTACACAGAGTAAAGACAGAGTTATTGCTGCTCTAACCTGTACCGAATACTCGCCACCAGGTGGCTAACTCCAAGTCATCATTGCTTTTCTGTTGGCCATCAAGGACACTTGTGTTTTTGATAGCTCCAGCGATTTCGACCTTTGTTACTATAAAACTTACCCTTGTTTTTCTTTGCGATTGTTGTGTCGTTGTAGAGGTTTAGCTACTTCTCGCGAAGTAGTTAGTGCTTCTCATTGTGTATTGTTGCTGATTTTGTCAGCAGTTGACTCCGGTCTGCTGTTGTCGATTTTGGCTGACCCGTGTTGCACATGCTTTTCGTGCCGGGTCGCCCAGCGTTCTGCTCTGCTGGGTTAGTGGTAGACCTCCCGTCTACCGCCTTTCTGTGGTGCGGTTGCCTCTTGCCAGCGCTACCGCCTCCCGCTAGCGCTTGCTCAAGCGCTAGCAGTCTCTAGCGCCTGTCGCCAGCCGCTTGGTGGCGCTCTACCGCCTCTTGCTAGCGCTTCAGGCGGCATCTCGTCAGGAGCCTGGCGCTTGGTAAGCGCCTGTCGCCTGCCGCGTCAGGCGCTCTCCGCCTCCCGCTAACGTTTGCGCTTCAGCCAGCCCCTTGCTTAGCGCCCAGCGCTTGAAAGCTCTTACCTCCGGACAGCGCCCGCCGGCATCAGGTGAACGTTCAAGAGTTGGAGGAAGAACCTTCATCGACCAGGGTGGCCAGATTGGAAACTTTCTGAGCCGAGGTGGAGACGCCGACGTAGCGCCAGGAGAGTCAACAACAAGAGCTGACCAACAGACTGGCCGCTGGCGGGGGTATAGCCTCGTCCCAGGTGACGACGCCAAAGAAGATGGATGAGGTGCGCCCTCTTCTCCCTCCAAAACCGGAGGAGTGTCCTTTCGCGGGAGGGGTCGGCAGGACAGAAGTGGAAGAAGGAGGGAAGTGCCGGCCCCTCTCCAAAGCGCACTCTCAAGAAAGGGAACCAGTTCCAAGGGACGCCCCTACGGAGGTTCCCCCCAAGAAACAATGACTGAGTACCTCCGGACCAACCGCTGCAGGTGGTCCCGGCTCAGGACGAGCCAGTTGGAGGCTGTCTAGCACATTTGGCCTGGATCTATTCGTTTGCAAGATCTTGGAGCGGGGGTTTCGTATTTCCATGTTACGACGCTCCCCATTGACCTGTTCTCCTACAGAGCGCCTGCTGGAGCCCGATCTGCTCGCACTGACTCTGGAACAGGTGGAGACACTTATCTCCAAACGAGCGGTGGAGGAACTCCCGCTCCAAGACCTTGCCCCAGGTTACTACTCTCCGGTCTTCATCCGACTGAAGCGAGACCCGAAAAAGTGGCGGCTGATCCACGATATGAAGGAGTTCAACCACTCCTTCCTAGATCCGCCGGCATATTTTCGACTCTTGACAGTGCCGTCAGTAATGCGATTACTGGAGCCCTCGGACTCGATGATATCCCTTGACCTGCAGGACGCTTATACCTGCACATCCCCATTTATCATGGGGATTGCAGGTACCTCTGTTTCGTCCTAGCGGGCCGCAAATTCCAGTGGAACGTCCTCCCGTTCAGGATCTCGTCGGCGCCGTGGCTGTTCACTCGCGTGACCCAGCCCATCTTCCAATACCTCCACACAGTGGACGTACAGTTCCCGATGTACTTGGACGACTGGTTCGGCCACAAAAGATCCCCATCTGTTCCAGAGGCTGTTCTATAAAGCCTTTGGTACCACGGAACGGATGCTGTTGATAGCGCCGTTGTGGCCAGCCAGGGCCTGGTACGTTCCCCTCCGGAGGGCGTGCTGCCTAGACCCGGTTCCCCTCCCTCTGAGGTGGGACCTTCTGACGAGCAGACCGAGCGGGCGGGTTTACGAGAACCCCCAGGCTCTACAGCTTCATAAATCAATAAAGTGACGTGATAAACAGTACCGTGACATCAAGTCTGTGAAAACCAGGTGAATTTTGGAAGAACATTTGAAGCATATATACCATGCCTCATTAAACTAGCTGAGACCAGCTTTGACTGCCCAATCACATGAAATACAACTGTAAAGATTTTACATATTTGTAGTCCTCTTAAATGGGCAGTGACACGTTATTCGGGGGAATATAAGGGGATGTCAGGAAAATGAAAACTAATTGTTCCAACTGAAAGGCAATGCATTTTAACTAAATGGAGCAGTAATAATTCAAATATATCATGTACAGTTTAGTCATGCGATTCATTGTTCTTACAAAGGTCTTCACACAAAATGGCCCCCCATGGATTTTAGGTGAATCTTTATACTTTGTCTTCAGATTGTGGATAATTGGTTTTTGCTATCAGATTTTTTACACTATTAAATAATACATTTAGCATTAACGTACAATTGTCAAAAAACGCGCTACTGCCCCTTTAAGAAGGTTGCGTCCATCCGCTGTCCATCTGGATTTGCAATGGCAAATCAACTACTTAGCATAAATGGTAAAAATGAACAATTGGTCATGTGTCTGTTAAAACTAGTTTAGACACTAGAACCTTACCATTTTTAACATCATGTTTATTGGATATTATCTTTAGCATATCAACCATGGACAATATATATGGAGTGTGTATACGTAGACGTTGAAGTATTTCTGTCGGCAACTCATTCGAATCTTTTCGGACGTTCTATTATGGATTTGACAAAGGAAATAACATTATATGTTATTTAAATAAAACGAAACATTAATACATCACAAATATAATGTATGGTTCAGCCATGCGATTTGTTTTTCTAGCACAAATGAATTTAAGGTGTTCAAAGAAATGTGGCCCCCAATGGACTTTATGTGAATCTTTATAATCTATTCTCTATCTTTGGATAATTGGTTTGTGTAATGAGATTTTCAACACTATCAATTTATAACATTTAGCATTAATTGTAAGTTTTGAGTGAAAATTGAAAATATAAAATTTTCAAAAAACGTGCAACTGCCCCTTTCAAATGTGCTTTCCAAGTTTGTTACAAAATCGGAAAAGTCTAAATCATTTTTCTGCAGGCGACCTTTAAAACTTTGTATATTTTCCAATATTCAAGGGCATGTACTTTCAAACCTGACAGATAGATTTGGTTGATTTGTTTTGGCCATGACTTCGGGTTGTACCATAAAGAAAATAATCATTGCAACTTCAAACCAAAGGTTCGTTGTCTTTTGATGGATCCTACGCCATGTACGAAAGATATTTCTTCTCAAAAGAAAGTGTATGGATTTGATAGCATGACTAATCAGGAGACGTTATGGTTCATTGTCTGTACGCAATCGCCCAAATGAAACAATGGTTCTTCTATCTTCTGTAGGAAAATGATAACATAGATTTATGATGTCATGAAGTTTTTACTCGAAGGTCCAGCTATCTGTTCAAATGACGGAATAAGTGGATAATATATCCCTGAAAGTAACCTTTTAAGAATATTAGTAATTGATGAAACACAACCGAATTATATATGATTTCAAAGAAACAACATACAATTTTCTTTCTTGCGCAGGAAATATGACAACATTAGACAATGTGTTTGAATGCTTGAAATTTATTGTATTATAATTATAAGTTTAACGGTGCGAGGCATTGTAATTTCGACAATAACAGAATATAAATCAATCAACAGATTAGAAGATCATTTAGTTTAGGACACATTCTCTCGTGTGTGGTTTTGGGATAACTTGAGGAACAACTTTATGTACAACTTAGAAATGAATATGGGGATGAATTTACAGAAGATTTCATCTTTAGATGGAAACGATACCTGGATGACTGTTTCCTATTATGGCAAACATCAAAGGGAGATATTTTAGATATTTTTAATCTATTGCAGATAAACATCCAAATGATGTATATGAAAACAACCACAATGAGCTCCCGTTCTTAAATATCCTTATCAAA
Source organism: Steromphala cineraria (assembly GCA_916613615.1). Taxonomy (NCBI): domain Eukaryota; kingdom Metazoa; phylum Mollusca; class Gastropoda; order Trochida; family Trochidae; genus Steromphala; species Steromphala cineraria. Next base: position 26,699,757 of record OU744735.1, on the reverse strand, counting down.
AAGGAAGATACAAAAATCATCACTGACAATTACCATACACCTAACGACAACCAACTTTATCTTCATTTCAAGAGTGCTCATGACAAAATATGAAAACAAATCTTGGTTATTGCTTATCACGACGCATATGTACCATAATTAAGGATGGTAAGTTTCGACATAAAAGGTTAGAAGAACTTAAAGATTCTCTGTTATAACGGGCTTTCCCTCGAAAAATGATAGACTAGGGTTTTCAAAAAGCAACCAGCCACACCATTGCAGAATTGAGAAAACCAAAAGAAAAGATGTTACAAAACGTACCATAACATTTTTGAGTACCCATCATCCAAATATGTTCCCTATGATAAAGTATAACTTAAACCTTTTAAACCAAGATAAAAAGGTTTTTATAAGAAATTGGGTCCTGTAGTAGTACCATTATTTTTGACTCGTAATATTCCGAGTCCACAATTAACCACTGCCCCTCCTTTGGCTGCCTCTTTTATAATGATATTGCTATCATTTTTTGGTTCTTTTATTGCTTTCCTTTCTATTTTGTTTATGTTGGATTTAGTGTTTCCTGCTTTTGTGAGGGGTTGATTGGTTAAAATACATGTATCTAGAAAATGTTCCAAATATGTGATGACTTGGCATGCTTGTTTGATTACACCTCTCTGTCTATCAAGTGATTGATAAGACAACACAAATTCATCAATGCAGACTGACGCTATTGTTTTGTGACGCTAGGTTGTTGTATTCGGAAGTGGACCAGCTCAAAAATGTAAAACTCGCTTTGTACTGGGTGGCAAAGATGTCCAAATTCAAGACTCTTATACTTACCTTGGCATACCCGTGCATAGAAACAGAAAACACGTTTTGCCATAAAACAGTTGACGCATAATGCATCTAAAGCTATGTTTTGCCTTCTGCGTAGAGCAAAGAATAATAACTTACCCTTAAATACTCTTTTTAAAGCTCCTATTCTACTGTATGGCTGTGAACTATGGGGTCATGAAAATACTGGAATAATTGAAAAACTTCATCTTTAATTCCTAAAACTGTCAACTGGATTAAGAATTTCTACAGCAAATTTCTTTGTATATGGTGACTTAAGAAGAGAACCTTTAAGTATAGAAATAGCCAAGAGAACTATGATGTTTTGGCATACTACACTTACATTACAATAACAAAGTATCTAAAACTATAATGAAATATCTGATGTATGATAAAATAAATAATGGTACGAATAACGATTGGCTTATAAATGTAGGAAATATACTGAATAGATGCGGCTTGAGTGACGTGTTTATATGTATTCGTCCAAATGGATCTCCGCACAAGTAAAATTAACATTGAGAGACCATTTTTATCAATCCTGGCGAAGTTCTGTCCGCAATAGCTCCAAAGGAATACATTATAAACTGACTAAAGAAATCCCCTATTTCGAACGATTTCTCCTTCTACAAAAGTCATCATATATCCCTATATTAAAATTAAGAACGTGTAACCATAACTTTCCTGTTTAAACCGGCAGATGGCGTGGTCTACCCCGTGAGGAAAGAACATGCCCTCTCTGCGACTCCCCAGCCATCGCACATTATTTATTCAAATGTAAAGCCTTTGAAACAGAACGTCATCTCTAGAAAAAAATAAATTTTTCTTAACATGGCCAAATATGTACAAGTACATTACATTAATATCTACAACAAAGCTATCAGAAATTAAAAATCTATCGAGAGATATTTGCATATTGTTTATAAAAAGTTAAAATGATTGTTATCTTTAATGCCACCATTCTTGTCTGTTGATTATGTATTCATGTATTTCTGTATTCTCTTGTACCACCGTGGGTGGTTTTTCGAGAAATAAACTTTGATTGATTGATTGATTGTGTTCAAACTGCACCCTACAATTAGTGCTTGGGGCAATCGTTACGTGATTGACAACACATGACTGACTTCCTAACTGTCAACTGTCCCAAAAAGCTGAAAAATTGTTGATAACACGTTAAACCCCAACTCACTCACTCACTTGATGTCGCGAACGGTCGAGTTATTTACGCACTTGGTGTCTGCGTTTCGTTTCTGATTGGATAACATGTATGTAAAGGGAGGTAATTGGATTTGAGGTAAAACCCCGTAAAGTTTTCCAGGGCTTGTAGTGTAGATTTATCGGAATGAAAGCGCTGGATTATCGAGGATGTGACATAATGGTCAAAATGAATTCATCGTATTAAAGAAGTTTGATCCGGACCGAACCATCCGATGTTTTCTCTTTCTTCCCGTGAGAAACTAACTCTCTTATTTTAAAAATGTATACATGTGTTGCTGTTTACCTAGGTAAGATCTTTCATTAATTGTCTGTATCATAATGAATATGTACATGTAAACATCATATGGGATCTTTATTGAACTATGAACTCTGTATCATTATGAATATGTACATGTAACATCAAATGGGAACAAAAAAAAAAAAAAAAAAAAAAGATCTTTCATTAACTATTAACTATCTTAACTGAGGTACCCCATGCGAAACAAAAGCTCTGTGTTACCTCGAGTAGAACATAGTCAAGTAAAGACCTCGCAGACAGTCAAGCAGAATATATATTACTATATATATATATATATACATATATGTAAGTACACAGGTTTTCTTTTGTTTAGGTTGTCACGACTGGAGCTGAGGATTTCAAGTTGGAACTCCTCTCAAGCTGCAGGCATGGGAAAAAGCCAAGCCTGGCCAAAATGAAATAAGCTGACAATGTTGGGTTGTACTCATTATGCCTGAAGATCGCCACCACGGTGTGCTGAAACTCCGAGTTGCATGTAGAAAACCTGTGTACTTACATATATGTATCTTTGCTCTACTCCACTGTATTGAGCTCTCTACATAGTGAAAGAATAACACATGTTTATATATATATATATATATATATATTACTGGGCAAGTCTGAAGAGCATCACTAAAATTGAAAGCTTTGATCTAAGGAAGTTTAAATGGCGTTGACGACAGGCACAAAAGGGCTTTTATTTATGTTTTCAGAATAATCAGAAAACGTTTTTCTCAAATTTTCTTTACATAATACTTACCTCCTTAACTGTTGATTTTATTCTTGAATTCATAGTCATTGTTGTTAATTAGCATAATTAGGTAAATGTAGGTAAATGTCTTACAGTACAAAAACAGTTAAATAGATAATGCATTTGAAACAACCAGGTGGTAAACCCCTCAGTACTTTGCAATTAAGAGTAAAAGTAGCAGGTTAATAGGGAAATAGAAAAAAACATAAAAACAAACATAATCGAAAATATAGCAACAGAATATGTTTAAGTCAAAACTGCATTTAAAAAAGAATGTATCTTACTTCGCGAATCACTTACCCAACCTTAATTGAATGAACGATGAAAACACAAAAAAGCCGTTTCTTATGCCTTAAGCTTATTTATTCCTTCACTTGAAACGCAGCTACAACACAGTTATTCCTTGAGATTCTCTGACATTTATCGTTCTTTGTAATTGAATATTAAGATTGTTTTATTGTTAAGTTTATGATGTTGTTATAATTTTCTTTGTTTATATTTCATGTTACGTTACGTTTAAGGGGTTGTGTTTGTTTTTTCCTTGCTCTTTACATTGTTTACTTTTTTCTATTTGATGCCTTTTTAGATTTCTGTTTCAGTATATCATCACACACCCCTCGTAAACAACAAATCGATATTCTATTTCCATGATCGATTCATGAAACATGAAGATGAAGAACAGAAAAATAAAAATAAAAATAAAAATGTACTAGTCAAATAACAAACGAATATGGAAGTATTTAAATTCATTATCATATTCTTACATCATTCCTATCTATTCACTTATTGATGTGTTTAATATCAATAAGATTTATATTTTGCACGTCTCAGTAACGGCGGCATTTACTTTATCTTACTTACGAAGAAAGAACTAAACCAAATTTCATAAAAATAACCCTCATGAGCTGGAGAGCCACAAGGTTTTTGATGAGAAAGGTCAACTACTATATATTTGATATCTACATATATAACACTGTATAAAAATTATGTAAGATATTTTATAAAATTTGTTGTTTAAGCATAGAAACAAAGTAAGGAGTTTATGGCGTAATTTGTTTATAAATACTTTTCTGATTCTCCTTCAATGATATGTAACTTTAAGTTCTAACTGACCTTTATGTTCCAAACGAACTTACGTACGTTTGTAGCGGTGGAAAAAACACTGCATTGATAATTCATCATACTTTAGCTATTAACATCTCTTTCATCTGTTTTAGGTAAAGTATGTTGTCAAGTAAAACGAAAATCAACATAGTTATTTCGGAAATCAATAACTCGACGTTTATGTATAGTACAACTGGTGTCTTGTCATTCGCTATTGGTTGAAAGGCACTGGAGACAAGAAGGGTGGGCTTTGATCATCATACCCCCTTCATACCATTTACATCATATTTAGAATGGAGATTCACTGTGCTCTTGTGAAATACTTTCTTCATTTCATTAACCTGTATCCAGCCACGTCTCAAGCGCCTCGCAATCTAGAGCTGAGCACATGCCTCAAGCAATGTATGGAGTCAGGGTCCTGTCTGTCAGTTTTCTATGACAAAAGCGAGAAGAAGTGTCTGCATATTGAAGTATTTTTGATGGCAAATGATTTGAGCCTTTCGGAGAAACAAGGGACGTTTTATTATGGACAAGACAGAGGTAATTGAAATATTTTTCATTGACAAAATCGCACGACTAAATCTAGTTCACCTCACCAGGAAAGTTTAAGAAACAAATTAGAATACTTAAAGGGGCAGTAGCACGTTTTTAGGGGGAATATAGGGTGATGTAAGGAAAATGAAAATTAATGATTTCAATTGAAAGACAATGTATTTAAACTAAATGGAGCAGTAATAATTCCAATATATAACGTTAAGTTTAGCCATGCGATTCCCTTTCTTACAAAAAATGAATTAAAGGTGTTCACAAAAAAATGGCGGCCAATGGATTTTATGTGAATCTTCATTCTTTGTCCTCTGACTATGGATGATTGGCTTGTGTAATGAGCCTATAATCCTCATTTGACAAACGGACGGATGCCGAACACAATACCATGCCATAAACAATTTAACTTTAATCTTTTTTATTTACAGTTTGATTTCAGAAATACATAGGTATCAATCACACATTATGTTTCGTAAACAATAAATGATAGGATGACAAGAATTCGAGGAAGGTATCAACTTTATTTGACATTTCTGCACATTTGGTAACTATGTAATAATCATAGAGTTTATACGCTAGTGTTTGGAAGTTTGGCGGCCTTTTTGAATAAGTTCGAAGATTTTTTTTTGAAGATGAGGATAATCGCATTAATTGCCATAAACTAATCGGACATTTAAGGCCTGATAAGCTAAACATGGTATCTTCCTTGCAACTCTCAAGATCTTCACATGTCGAGTCGCCTCATGGATTTGAAAAATCAGTCGCTACACTTAGATCAATTTTTATTCAACCACTTGGTACTATCGCTGCTATTAGTTTTAGAGTGATCTTTAAAACAAGAATGTTACAATCCAAATTACTAATAAATGATTTTTTAAAAATTAAATTAAAAACTAAAATAATCATCAAAGTTCTGTATGATCCAAGGCAATTATCGAATATTCGACCAGCACGTTTTCAAAATGGATTCTTAATATCCTTTTGTTATTCAAACAGCTGATTTCAAGCAAATAAGAGAGCATGACACTTACACTCTAGAATCCTTGACAAAGCTATCATCTCCCATTTATTCTTTCATATCAAAGAAAATGACCAAGTTAAATGCATAAACCTTTAAATATTGTAAGAATCGCTCAAAACTAACCAATTCAACATTTATAAAAGGACATTTAAAAAATGAACGATTTTATCATGCAAGAATGATTATAGACATTTGTAAAATGTTAAAAAAAACTAAAAGACCTGTCAATATTCTGAAAGGAATTGGATTAATTATTTGTCTTTACTAGGTCACATTTAAACTCCAATCTAAGAGGACTAATTTGATAGAAAGAAAAGACGTGCATTCATCGCATAACTTCTCAGTAGGTTCTTAAAAAAGTCATGTGATTATCATAAAGAATATAATTAACAAACACATGATTGTTCACACATATGATGACACACTTTGGACAAAGGCCGGACCTTAGAATGGTCGGGATTATTGGTGCTACTGATAATCTCGACGGATTAAGAGTTTGACCAAAGATAAACCAAATGCAATTTGCTATGAATTCATTACGAAACATATTTTTAAAACTCTTTTTCTAATTCATTTTTGAAGAACAAATTACCAAAACATAACATAATATATCATGTCTTACAATTAACAGCTCCTCTGGAGAAAGAATGCGCATCAAGCCCAGGGTACCAACTAGAATCTGGTATGTGTCTGAAACAGTCAAACATAACATAATATATCATGTCTTACAATTAACAGCTCCTCTGGAGAAAGAATGCGCATCAAGCCCAGGGTACCAACTAGAATCTGGTATGTGTCTGAAACAGTCAAACATAACAGAAACCTGGCCTGCTGCAAACCGCTCCTGTGAGAATGACGGAGCCTCCTTACTGAAGATAGGATCACGCGAGAAGGACAATGCTCTCAAGCCGCTGTTCACTCCTGGTATGTTACATATCCTTCTTAAGTTCCTCATACTTTCATATCCTCATTCTTTGATATAATCCTTCTTTTAATTTCACATTCTTTCATATCCTCATTCCCAATGGCCAAATTATCAAATAATTGCTTTCTTGTTTTTAAGCTTTTTCTATCACTTGTAAATGTATTGATGTTGAAAAATCCATGTTATCGTAGTGTTGATTCATTGTCAGATCATAATCAACACAACTTTCCGAGGACATAGAGGAAAAAGTTTTGATTAATAAAAATAAATAAAAATATAGTCGCAAGCGACGACAACAGAATTCAGCCGTAAATCTAACATCATACAGATAATAATGTTAACAATCATTACTGAAAGTTTCATGAAAATCCCGTTAACCAGTAAGCTACATCAGCAATGGAAAGGATCATTTACATTTTTTGTCAGAGCTGACCCCATGTTAGGAAAAGGCTTCATAGCGACCGAGCGATTTTATTTTTTTATCGTAAAGGGCTTGGTCATGTCTATCTCTCATGCAACAATCATGAAATTCGTCGGTCAGAATTTTGAGTCATCTGCCCTTGAAAATTAAATTTTTAGAAATTTTGACATTTTGAAAAGCTGCTGCAAGAAAACTATTTTGAAATTTTTCATTCTATAACAAACTTGTTAAAGGTCAATGTCTTAGCTACATTATGTGTAAGTTTCAGCTTTCTGGTATCAGTAGTTACAGAGTGGTGAATCGCCAAGTGTGCATGAGGTCGGACTTTTCTAAATGTACTTAAAATCAAGATGGCGGCCACACCACGTGACCTACGAATTTGTCGCGATATGGTTATTTGCATTAATTGCGCATCTTAAGTTTTAGGTCTCAAAATGCATTTTGAAAAAAAAATCAATGTTAATTTTTCGATTTTGGAATCGAACTGGATCTTAAATGAATAGGTCGATTTGGTTAGTTGCTTTGGCTAAATTTATTTTACAGGAATCGTGGAATTATAATAATAATAAAAACACGCCAATAACAATAAGGATTCAGCCTGAATGGCTGAATCCTTAATTATTACTGTTGGGCATTATCTATTCAAAATGACAAAATAAAAATCAACCAACAAAAAAGAAATGTGCTAGTTTTAAGAAAATGTCACCTAAAAGTTAATAGTCAATGTCTTAAAAATTGAAAAAACAAAACTGTTCTTTATATATTTTGGATCTCCATGAGGAATTTGATCATATAGAAGCCGAAAGAGAGCATATGATCAACACATGACTCATAAATATATTCTTTCAAATTCAACACTTTTAACCCATTAGCTATTTTGAACACAATAATTCAAATTTGTTAAAAACGATATATAAAGCTTGTAATGCATCCATATGACAATTTGATATAAAATAAACTTTGTTCCACAGGAGATATCGCTTGTGGAAGATCAAGCGATATCTCAGGGGATATCGCTTTGACAGTAGATTTTGAACAATGCCCTGTAATCAGAAAATACATGACATCACAAGTGTTTTACATCATCAGTAATTACGTCACAATACTATGACGTCATAAACACAACAATGTCACAATGCTATGATGTCATTACCACGATGACGTCACAATGCTATGACATCACTGGTTTAGCAGTTTAAGGGCTATGCAGTGTTCAAAGATGTACATTTTTCATGCTTATGTGATGAAAAATGATTTTGGATGATAAAAAGAATCTCACCCTCGTGTCTCCTGATAAGAAATACATCAACACTCGTTGATAAAAGTAAAATATCCTCGGCAAGCCTCGGATATTGTTACTTTTATCAACTTGTGTTGATATATTTGATAACAGAAGACACTTGGGTGAGATTCTCTATATATTGACTTGACCCCTGTTACCCCGAGTTTGACCAAAAGTGATATTGATTTGACTTAAAAATAGAAACGATGACGTCAAACCGTTGTTCATGGCGTCATGCTATTGTTATCATGACGTCATTTACCCGTCCTTGTCAACAATCGAGCCGAAGTGCCGCTCATGCTTGTAGTTTTCTATTTAGGAGATAAACCTACTGTGTTTTATAATTTTCGTGGTCTAACGTAGATTAGATACCTGTTGATGTCATTCGGAGCCGAACGCGTAAGCGTGAGGCTTCGAATGTAACATCAACGGTATCGCATCTACGTTAAACCACGAAAATTATAAAACACAGTAGGTTTATCTCCATTCTACCATCACGAGTTTTTTTAGCGTTTTAAATGTACTTTCTTTTCTACCACGTAACGTCAGTTGTGCTTCGGTCAACACTGTGACGTCATAATGTCTTGTGCTTATGACGTCAAAGGTTGACGTCACTGTTGACATCGCTCAAACCAAAACCGGTTGCGGTAGCTTATTGATCTAAATTCAGCCTTTCGCTTAAAATTACACTATTTCCTGGATATAAACATGCACGATATTGATGCGAACCAAACTCTCATTTTATAAAAGTACGGGTAGTACAATGATAAAAGACTTTTAGTTAGTATTCAGCCGAAACAACTGCCGAAGCGTACGGTGACTGTATGCATGTCGACTCGTTCGTTTCTATGGCAGTGTGTATCAAACCGCGGTGAATCGCCCGTCATAAAAATCGTGTTCGAACGTATGTTCGACCATAGAAATAAACCAATGAAATTCGAGGATTTTGAAATGTCATGGTAGAATTCCTTTTCGGTTTTTAACCGAGACATAATAAAACAATTATGGACTGGTGAATTCGGCCAATACCTGTTTTTATAGACCCGAGGAAAACAATATCGACCTCGGACTCGGACTTCGTCCTCGGTCAATATTGTTTTCCTCGGGTCTTTAAAAACAGGTATTGACAGAATTCACAAATAACATAATATAATAACACAAATGCTTATAAACAATATGTTAAAATCAATATACGTGCCTATTTTCTCACAAGTTGACAACATACAAAATATCGTAGGGATAAACAAATTATTTTATTTTAACTACTGTTATTGTTAACGTAACATAACTTAATAAATCACATGTCGATTAGTTATTACAAAATTTTAACAAAGAGTGGTGTGCACTTTCTTTTGCCTGGCTCTTTGGTAAAATAACCATCAATTTATCGCTGAAAAAAAGGAAACACAATTTAGAAACAGTCCTTAACTGCTTAACACGTGAAGGTGAATAAGGAAAATATACACAAAATATCTTTCAGTCACACATAAGAAGAAAACTTTATGGTTCTATTCTGTATATAGTTTCTTTTGACAACAAACGACCTCTTAAAAGATTCAACATTTCAAACATGCAATTTCTCCGGAAACGAAAGTCAAACATTTTGATTGTCGGTATGTCAGTGATATTTCAAATGATATATAGAGGATATCTGTCTTTTCTTGACTAATACCATGTTTATCTCATCGAGTGAGGTAGAAAGGTTATTGTTTCACGAGTGGCGCAGCCACGAGTGAAAATATTTAACTTTTCTACCTCACGAGACGTCAGACCATTGTTACATGACGTCAAAATCTTGAACATGACGTCACTAGAGTGGTGATAAAGTTTATCACCATTCAGTAGAGTGACGATAAAGTTTATCGCCACTGTAGCCAGATATAGAGAATCTCACCCAAGTGTCTTCTGATATCAAATATATCAACACGAGTTGATTAAAGTTACAAATATCCGAGGCTTGCCGAGGATAATTTTACTTTAATCAACGAGTGTTGATATATTTGATATCAGAAGACACGAGGGTGAGATTTTATTTATCATCCAAATCATTTTTCAACAGTTATTAGCAAAAGAATGAACATATTTGAACACGAAACTGCCATTAGACTACTTGAGCAGTGAGGTCATTGCATTGTGACGTCATCAGCATTATGACGTCATAGCATTCATACGTCATGAACTTTGTGACGTCATAGTATTGTCTTAGTGTTCTAAGTGATGCCAAACCCTTGTGATGTCATTTAACTGATGATGTAATAGGATTATGACGATTTGATTGTAGCGATATCTATGTAGATATCGCTTGTAGATATCGCTTGATCTCAGAAAAGCGAGCCACTTTTGGATGATAAAGAGGGTTTATTTCACTGATAGAACAGAGTATCTCACCTTCAATCATATAATAAAAAGGAATGTTTGGAAGACGATACAAGTGCAAAGAAAGAATCAACGAACATAATCATCATCAAATATGTGTCACTGAATAAGACAATTACTATTGTGAATTAAAACAAAGTAATCATATTGGAACAAAAATAACCCTTAGCAGTTATAACAAGATTCCAAACGGAAGACATAATTATGTTACAATTATTCTATTTGTAATATTATGAAAAGTGTGTGTTTTAAAACATCAAATAAACTTCTTAAAAATATAACTTCTTCATGGTTTCATTTGCACCGAACAAGAAGATGGATCCATTGATACTTTGAGACACTTGTAACAAGTGTAATATTAACACAAGACTATGATATGGATGACAACTTCTTTATTTGTTTCATACGACGTTTCTGGGCTAGTTATCTACCACTATAGAAATAATTCACTATGAAATATGTTTTTAAAAACTGTCAGGAACTGAGTATACACACATTCCAAGTCTTTAAGTCCAAAAGACATCAATGTTTGTTGTCTCTATCTTAAAGTATATTCGACCGATCGTCAAATTTCCGTTCTATCAAAGAGACTGGGATAGGAATTAATAAAACTATAAACCACAATTTTTTTGTTTTTTGAAATATCAAATCATTTTAAAATACCTATCTTAAAAACAACACAGAAAAGAGTGTAGGCATGACTTGACGTCGATCAAAATGTCAGCGCAGGATTGCAAAATTGACGTGAAATCATGGCGGCTTGTGTTTACCTGTAAAATCAACCATACTTTTAAAGTTAATTGACGTAAAATCGGCTTTTGAAAACCCTTAATACTAAATCCCAAAATCTCATGAAGATCTTCTTATGTTCGTAGCTCATAACACATTTTAACCTGTTTCTTTACATGATTAGTAACAAAGTTGTGAGCAAGACATAATGGGTAATTTCTTTCGTGCACAGGGGTTCGAATCGCTTATTTGACCTAATACCAAAAAATATTTAAACTAAATTATTGCACTTATAATCAATCACATTGTTTTTTTGGTCACTACCATATATTTCAATTTAAACAAAATCGCTGAAGAAACAAACTTTTTAGGAATTCATCATTGATTCCTGACTTCACTAAGTTATCAAGTCCTAACTTGATGTTGAGAATTTATCATTGATTCCTGGCTTTACTGATGTGTCTAGTCCTGACTTGATATTGAGAATTCATCATTGATTCCTGATTTTACTAATGTATCAAGCCCTAACTTGATGTTGAGAATTCATCATTGATTCCTGACTTTACTGATGTATCAAGTCCTAACTTGATTTGACAATTCATCAATGATTCCTGACCTTACTGATGTATAAAGTCCTAACTTGATGTTGAGAATTCATCAATGATTCCTGACTTTACTGATGTATCAAGTTCCAACATGCTTTCCCTTATTCATGAATTAGGATTTTTGTCATGCATCATTTTATTATTCAAAATCCAAACTTTTTAAAACTGATTACAATGTTTTTTTTATAGAATATCAATGGGCTGGGGGAAATGATCTGGCCACAGAAGGATCTTATGTCTGGACAGATGGGACTGCCATCCAGGGCTTCACCAACTGGTATGGTAAGAACCCCGACGGTGGGACGAGGGAAAACTGTATGATGATAACTGCAGATGTATGGACTAATGGTGGATGTAGCAGTCCCAGAAGATACATGTGTGAAAAAAAGATGAACAAGACCTATGTAAGAAAATGAACACTAACTACCAAGAGGTCTAGAGACCAGAAAATAGCGCTGGCACAAATGTTACTTAAGTTTCAGTTAATGCTTTTCAAATATTATACTCAACTTTGTTGTTTTGAAGTACATACATAATTTTTAAAATGATTTGGACTCCCTAGATTTGTTATAAAATGAATTTTTTATCTTTTGAGCGTCAATGTCCTTAAAGTCATATATATGTTTTAAATAATTCTGTGCTTACCAAATCGATAGGTAACGCTGTGTTTTAAAACAGCTATATCCACACCAGAAATTGTTTGTTATTTAAACTATTCAACGTATTTGAACTAAAACTATCTATATCTATATATACCCTTTGCGTTTTTCTCTATATCAGTTTTTCTAGAATAAATCTTGTGAATCTATTATGCAACATGTTAACTGTGACAACTTTATAAAATAAACAGGTTTCATAACTCCTGAACTTAGTTCAAAATTAAGCCTCACCATATTTCATCTAAATAAATTAAGGTAAATAATAACTCACACTCGGCTTCACAAACAGTTCCAAAGTTGTACAGTAAGTGAGAACGGAAGAAACCTAGATAGAGAATACTAAACGACGTTCCGTGTAATAACATATTTATGAAACGAGTGAATGGTTTGGTATCTAACGAGCGAAAGCGAGTTAGATACCAAACCATTCACGAGTTTCATAAATATGTTATTACACGGAACGGAGTTTAGTATTTTATTTATTACTCGCCCAACATCAGCAAAAGATTTCTGAAAAAAAGACTTAATTTGTACATGGAGGCCATTATGCAGCCACAACTGTGTCACGAGTATTCGTGAATTCATTTCATTATCAACATCGGCTCTACCTACCTTTTACACAAAAAAGAGAAAGATTTGAATTGGATATAATTTGGAATTTTTATAAGACTGATAGCCTACGACACCTAACCAGGCAAAGAAATCGAAACTCTAATACTTGAAACTGATGAGTGCATTACGTCAGCAAAACTAGGTCAAGCGTATGAATACATTATGATCGCCGATGTAATTTATTTTTATTTAAAAAAAAACTATTAAGCAATGGGGAAATAACAACAGACAAAGAAGATTTTAACAACAAACAGAACGCCTTTAATAAAGAAACATTGTGAGGAATATCTTATCAGTTCATTGTTTTCCATTTGTTGGATTACTTTCGAATGCGATGTAACTTCCAAAGTTACAAGGGAGTTAATCGCCTTAAAGAGCGTGGTCACCTCGCACACAAGTTTGGCCGAGAATTCTGATCATTTGGAACATATTAAGCTGAATTGAAATTGACATGAATGACAGAATTGTTTATTGGACCTGCAAATATCAGACCAAGTGATTGCATTCGAGAACGAGTGACATTAACAGTGCTGGATTTGTCATTATCCAATGGGCGGCATATTTTCCTTTGATCTTTTCGCAATGGTAAATCATGTACCAAGAAAACTCAAGCTGATATCTATTACGTCACGAAAATATTACCACAGTTACTTCCGACATGCTGATTCGACAATCATGAAGGAGAGAAGCAGCTTGAGGGCGGAGCTAGCAATATCTGGCCGACGACCTTGAGAAAGTTCATCATTGTTGCACATTCAAACATGTAGGCCAAGATCAAAGAAATGAAAACCGCTTAGTGCAGAAATTCGGTGGCTGAACTTTTCGTTCATTAAAATTTAACCCCTATCACAAATAATTTACGAAAAGGACCAAAATAATTCGGTGAAAACAAACAATTCATGAAATTAAGAGAACTGGTTGTAAAACTTACATTTCTCAATTAAATTAAATATATCTTCAGAAAAAAATAGTGTTACCTTATTTTAGTAAATATATGTTGCATATGCCTGCTTAGATGAGAGAAGGCCAGGTCATCCAAAAACCATCTATTTATCATTTCAAATTTAAGAAGGAAAAATTATTAAGGATCATTCCGACATTCGTCGCTGGACGATTTCTTCAGACTGATCTAAAAGATGATCATGCACGGAGTGTTGATGTCGGGTGAAAGGTCGCAAGACGTTTCCCATTGAATAAAACAGATACATGATTGACACACGGGGCGTATACTTAATATCAGCTTGCTATCACTCACTCGGGGGCTCCGCCCCCTCGTGAGATGATAGCTCGCTGATATATCGTATACACCCCTTGTGTCATAATGTATCTATTACTTGTGCTGCACGTTTGAAACAGTGTCAGCGGCGCGATCTCGGCGAACGTTAACATTGACAGTACACTCCGCATCAGCTGGCCGGTTGATCATTTCACTGATTTCACGATGCTGTGTTTCAGAAATTTGTGAATAGTTATTTATGCTTTGTAAATTCTTATGGCCACTGATTTGCATAATTTGATTTGGCGGAAGGTTATTGTCAGACAAAGTTTGGACCATGTATTTCCTGGCTGAGTGATTGGTCAACCGTTTGGAATCTAACTTCGCATTGGACGCCATGCGTTTCATAATTGAACCAAGTTTGTTCACCCCTACGGGTTGGCGTTTGAACCAAGGAAGGTTTTCTGAGGCAGTTTTACTGTTGGTCGCCAAGTAGAATGGAGTGTCAGCGGAACTAAACCCATCGGGACGAAGCGTGGCATAGCGTTTGTAGGCATTTACCAGACACCGATCATCACCGGAAGCCCAAGCTTTTGGAGTGACAGTGCGGACATTCCTGATGTCTACACCTGTACGAGTTTTTGTTTGCCTCTCCTTGAATTCCAAATATTCTCTGCCATTGGAGTCGCAGTTGAGCGTCACATCACCCCAGTGCATATTCCTGTGAGGAGTTACGCTTCGCAACCCAAAATGTGTAGTGTTCAGCCACCATAGAGTGTTCAATATGGATTCTGGATTTTGTAAACCAAGTTCACCAGATTTCCACAATGTGTCAATATCATTTGGATCAAGGGATTGTGCACGTTTCGGTAACTTACCCAGACCTTCTTAAGCTTGTTTTAGGACCTTTTGCTTAGTTGTGAGAACATCCCTGACTGTAGAAAACATAGGATCAGAAAACACACTTTTCCCGTAGAATTTGGCTTTAAGATGTCTATCCACACTGCTGATAATTCCCCTCAAACTTGATGGTTCATAATCAGAACCATCCCCTTTCTTCACATCCATTATGAATTTACACAAAAGTCTACTTAATTCCTCCGGGGAAAGTTCATCAATTTGGCGAATATCACCTTGATCGGCCATGAAGCGATGAACGATTTTGAGATCATAAATTGTTTTCCTGGAAGTGTTCATATTTTGATTCTTTTGTAAGAAGTCGGATATTTCAGAATCGTTACAGTATGCAGGTGTAGGGATGGGCAAATCATTTGACATTGGCACAAAGTCAAAAAAGTCATCTTTGAATAGGTCTTCGATATCAAAATCGTCATTGTGTGAAGATGATACAGTTTCCGGGATCACCTGTATTCGGTGCCTTGCCGCTTGTTTGATTGTCCCGTCTTCAAGGCGAATGTTGTACACATGAAATGTGCCAAGAGGTTGAATGATTGATTTAACTCTTCCTCTTAATTGCCCATCAACTTTGACCGAGTCATTAACTTTAATTTCGTTAGCCATTTTTCTTTACGATACGTCGTCTGCTAGAGAAAACGTCTGAGATGAAATTACTTACCTTTGTTATTTTTTTTATTTTTATAGTAAACAGAATATGTATTCAGTTTTAAAACATGTATGCAGCTATTCAAATGTAAAAATAAATGTTTAAAAAATAAACGTGTGAAATCCCGTTATCGTTATGTTGCATTTGACAGCTGACATTTTGTTTTGATCACGTTACCTTGGTCATGTGACCGAGTGAAAATAGTTCCGACATCAGCGCGCGTGATGTTATTACACAATGTGTAATAACATTGTAGATTTATTAAACAGCGATATCTTCAACGGGAGAGTAATAAATAGCTTTTCACAATTACTATACAGTGTGATACAAATACAAATGGTGTGTGCATATCCAATGAACAATGATATTGCGCTAACAAGGTTTAACATACATGTCAAAGTTCTGTTTTGACCTTGATTCTTCGGTAAAGGTCACCAAAAACCAACTGGTGTTTGCGTAATTACCCAATCAAGATTTATACAAAGTTCAAACGCTCTAGGTGGAAGGGTTTGTGAGATTTTGTGCTTACGAGGCTTTCCGCACTGGTCAATATCCTGTCGTTACCTTGAAAATTAGGTCAAGATCAGCAAAACCGACTGGTATTTGAGTATTTACCCAAATGTAGTAGGGGTGAACGTAGTCAAAAGGATGACGAACACTTGCTGGGGTGTGGAGGACGTTTATTGATGAAGTCAATAATCTCTGGTATTAAAGACACCCGAGCATGTGGTACTCAGGTGCTACCCAACTCGCCGGGACACCACGCCAATGTACACAGGATCTAACCCATCTTTATCAGTGTTCTGTCTGTCTTGTCAGTGCTGTGACTTAGTGATTTGTGAGGTGCAAGCTACATGAGTTAATCATGCACGAGAAAAGACAATAGAGCAAGAGAAAGACAATAGAGAATAGACTGACCCAAGCAATACCCCTACCCGTGAAATGGACTAACCCTCTAAGTGCAGGCTTCTGAAATTAACAAGCCTGCTATCTACAACACAAATGAACACCTTAAGTGCTATAAACAATGAGAGGCTAAAAGGTATAAAATGTAATACACACATGTTAAATACATGTGTACAACTTTATTAAACATAATTTAAAACATTATATACACACAGTGAAATATGTGACTGCCACATACTTCCCCCCTCCATCTAATGATGTCCTCATCATTCACTTCTTGCCAGCCACTAGATCCAACAAGGTCTCCTTAACACTGCTCGGCATGCTGTCAAAAGTTCCATGTTCCGCTAGTGACTTGAGATAGTTGGCTCGTTGGATCCAGTCTGATGGTGATTGCTGAGTAGACATCACATACTCTCCAGACGTCATCCATCCTGGCTGTGATCTCGCCCTTCCTGATCGTCTTGGAGTTGGAACCGGCACTGGAGGTGCAGTTATCTTCCTTTGTTCTTCATCATCTTCAGTGTCCAGGGGTTGTGCTGGAACTGGTATGATGGCTTCTGTCTCCGTCGGTTCCCTGTCTGCTCTGTCTCTATCTGGTGTTGACTGAGGCTCTTCTGGAGATGCTGGGGCCTGCTGTTCTTGATCCTGATCAGCAGTCTCATCTGTGGTTTCAGTATCCTCCTCTTCTTCATCAGAATCTCTTCCTTCTCTCACCTCAGTTGGCCTTTCAGCTAGTCCAGCTGAAACTGACGGTGCTGATGAAGTTGGCTGAATCACCACAATGTCCTCATCTCCACTCTCCTCAGATGGGTCTATCTGGTCCGTTTCCTTGTCTTGTTCTTGTACTTGAGTTGGTGGTCTCCGCAATGTTCTTGGCCGTGGTCGTGGTTGTGGCACAGGTTGATTGTCTTGCACATCCAGGTCTCCAATGGGCAACAACAAGTTCCGGTGCAGAGTCCGCTTCCTCCCTTCTCCACTCTCCTTTCCGACTGTGTACACTGGAATGGATGGATTGGGCTTGTGCAGCACGACATAAGCATCCTCTTCCCACTTGTCTGCTAACTTGTGTCTTCCATCGAAAGCTACCACCTTCACTAACACTCTGTCAACGACATCCAGAGTAGCTGCTCTTGCATTCCTGTCATAGGTGGCCTTCTGACGTTGTTGTGACTTCTTGGCTGATGCTGTGGCTAATTCGTAGGCTTGCTTAAGACGGTCTTGTAACGTCTCCACATACTTGATGGCAGATGTTGACTTGCTTGGCTCGATGTCAAGTCCAAAGGCGATGTCGACTGGGAGATGTGGATGGCGTCCAAACATAAAAAAGAATGGAGAGTGGCCTGTGGTTTCATGACGGGTGCAGTTGTAGGCGTGCACCAATGGTCCTACATGTGTCTTCCAATCCCTTTTGCTGTCTGGGTCCATAGTACCAAGCATGTTACATAGAGTGCGATTGAACCGCTCACACATTCCGTTGCCCATGGGGTGGTATGGCGTGGTAGTCGACTTGTCAATCTTTAGCATTTGGCACAACTCTGTCATTAGTTTTCTTACGAAGTTAGCTCCCTTGTCTGAATGAATTCTTCTTGGCAAACCGTAATGGACCACAAAGTTCTTGAAGAAGAGCTCCGCTGTTGTCTTTGCTGTAGTGTTCTTGCAGGGATAGGCCTGAGCATATCTTGTGAAATGATCCGTCACAACTAGAACGTACTCCTCTCCCCCCCCTCGAGTGCCAGGAAATCCATACATACTAGTTCCAGAGGTTGGGACGTCTCAATGCTCACAAGTGGTGCTCGGCCAGTTGCAGCAACTTTCCTCCTCAGACATCGATCACAGCTCTGCACATGAATCTCAACATCTTTGGACATCCCAGGCCAATAGAACCTTTCCCTCATCAGAGACATGGTCCTATCGCGACCAGGATGGCCTAGATTGTCATGCATGCTGCGCAGAACTGAGGCTCGACATCTGGAGGGGAGGACGAGTTGCTCACGCTGCTCTCCATCGATGGTGATCACTCTGTACAGCACTCCTCTCTTTAGCTTGAATGTCCGGTAGTTCTTCAACAAGGATAGCATTTCTGGTTCGCCTAGGTAGTTGCCACGGTCTGGATGAGTTCCAATTCTTAGATGCTCCATGATTGCTGCCAGTGGTTGATCTTTTTCCTGTGCTTTCCTCCAATCCTTTGCGTTAATGTCACAAACATCCTCTGTCACATTTGGCTCTGGATCCACTAAACTTGAGGACATACACAGGCTTTCCACTAGGTTGTTCACTGAGATGGTGTTACAGATAGCTTTCACTGATTCTATGGGAATCCTCTCCTTCTGAACACAGTCATCCTCTCCTTCTGGCAGGCGTGATAGCACATCAGCATCCACATTGGACTTCCCAGGACGATATTCCACAGTAAAGTTGTAATTGGATAGGGCAGCTAGCCATCTATGTCCTGTGGCATCCAGACGTGCAGTAGTCAGAACGTAGGTCAACGGGTTGTTATCTGTTAACACCACAAAGCTGTTCCCAAACAAGTAGTCATGAAACTTTTCCGATATGGCCCACTTTAAACACAAGAACTCCAAATTATGGGAGGAATAGTTCTTCTCTGATCGGTCCTCTACTTGCATATACGATGACACGGAGCTGGTTGTCTTGCTTCTGATACAAAACTGCTCCAAGGCCATGAGCACTGGCATCTGCATGAAGCTCAAATGACTTGGAACAATCGGCGTATCCTAGAACAGGTGGCAAACACAATATTCTCTTCAGCTCCTCGAATGCATGTTGTTGTTCTTGTCCCCATTTCCATACGACTGTCTGTGATGGCTTAGATTTCGACTTTTTGGTGGCTGACTTGGGTATAAGTTCTGAGAGGGGTTTTGCTATTTTGGAGAAGTCCTTCACAAATTTGCGATAGTAGCCGGCAAATCCCAAGAATTTCCGCACTTTCTCTGGAGTTGTAGGTGTTGGCCAGTCTACTATCTTCTGAATCTTGTCAGGATCTGCCTCTACCCCATTCTCAGAGACGATGTATCCAACATACTTGACTTTTCTCTTAAAGAACTTACACTTCTTGGGTGCCAATTTCAGTCCAGCTTCCTTAAGACGACTCATAACTTGCTGTAGCCTTTCCACATGTTCCTCGTATGTTCTTGAGAATATGATGAGATCGTCGATGTAAACAAGACAGGTCTTAAGATTCAGTCCATCTAGGCATTGTTCCATCAGGCGCTGATAGGTCGCTGGGGCGTTGCACAGTCCAAAGGGCATTCTGTTGAACTCATAGAAGCCTAAGGGTCCTACTGTAAAGGCTGTGCGCTCCTTGTGATCTTCCTGGATTTCAACCTGATGGTAGCCACTTTTCATATCAAGGACGCTGAAGAAGCTGTTTCCTCCAAGTGAATCCAGGAGTTCTTCTATGCGTGGCAGAGCATAACTGTCCTTGATACTTGAATTGTTGAGCTCGCGAAAGTCTATGCACATTCTCAGGCTGTTATCCTTCTTCCTTGCAAGCACAACGTTGGATGCCCAAGGGCTGTGTGACTTCCTTATGATTCCTGCACTGAGTAGTTGTTTAAGATGACTTCTTACCCCATCATACATTGCTGGTGGAATGCGTCTATGTCGTTGCTTGAATGGAGTCTCATCAATCAAGTTGATCTTGTGCTTGACTATGGATGTTCGTCCTAAGTCGTTGTCACCCTGAGAGAAGATGTCCTTGAACTTCATGATAAGTCCAATGCCTTGTTCAATCTGATCTGGGCTAAGTCCATCCTTCTCCACTTCAACTTGACTCAACAAGCGCTCCTCTTCAACAGGTCGTCTAGGCTGTAGGCCTTCCAACATCACTGGTTGTAGCTCACATACAATAGCCTTGGGTGGTATTACAACAGTCCTGGTGGTGACGTTGGAAATGTTGACATCAATCAATCCTGGGTTCTCGAAGTCATATACAGTAATGGTTGGGGCTATGTCTAGATCGGTTGGTACTGAGGATAGTTCTGTTGGCTGGATGAGGGCACACACATGGGCATAGTCAATACCTCTGGTAAGCTGTCCTTGGACTGTTACTGTGCTGTTGGGTGGAACAATCACTCTCCCGGTATGAAGGCTCTTCACTAATCCTAAACGTCCTCTGTTCTTGATAAGTTCCTTATCTCTGATTGTCATACATCTGAAGGCTAGATACCAGGGAGTGTGAAGGCGGGCTGTCTGTAGAAACCTTGCTCCATATGTGGTCTTGCAGTCCTGTAGAAGATGTCCAAGAATATTAGTTCCAATAAGAACAGGCACATTACCGTTGTACACTACCAAGAATATCCCTGGAACATCCTCTTCTACTGCTGATCCTAAAGCACGAATCCACACAGTAATGTATCCCAAGTAAGGTAAACTCTCACCACCAGCACACTCTATCTCTAAGATGTTATACAGAGGCTCCATGTGAAGCTGTCTAAGGTTCATGTTGTAGAATGACTCCGACATGGTGGACACTGTAGCTCCTGTGTCAAGTATTGCTGATGTGGGTGTTCCCTCGATGTAAACGTCGACCTCAGTGGAACTACCAACCATACCATCTGGTACCTGCTTCCTTGCAATTGGACCAAGCATGTTCGCAGGAATAGAGTGGCTCATTACCTGCGGAACATTTGGTCCTCTCCGACAGTGGTCTGTGTTTACCCTACAGCTGTACTGCAAGTGACCTCTCTGTCCACAGTTCCAACAAACTGGCCCATCTAAATCAGGGGGACACTGGGGACCATGTTGGGCGTGTACAGAAGGACTCACAAATACAGACTGAGGATCAATCACAGGCACAGGGGGTATCTGTGAAGCAGTACCAGATGTCCTCTTCAAATCCTCTATCTCTCTTTTCAAGTCCAGAATCATCTGTTTTAATTCTGTGACTTCTGATCCTTGAATGGGCACATTTGCTGAGATCTGTTGAACTGTAGCTTTCTGGGAGTATATCCTCGTAGGAGTAGCCTTGTTCTCAAACTCCAGCTGTCTCAAAGCCAAGCGAAGCTCATCAAAGTCTTGGATGCTGTCAAACTTGTACCTTGATATTAGCTGAAGTGATGGTTTAAGTCCTGCCCAGAACGCTTCCCTTAACATCTGGTTTTTTGTCTCAATAGTGATTGGTTTCTTCTCCATGGCCTTTGACAAAAGATGTTCCACTCTCCGACTCCAGGCTGACACGTCTTCATCCTCATGCTGAGTAGCAGCATAGAACTGAGCCAATAGCGAGTCTGCTCGCTCCACGTTACTGAACGCACTCTGGAGTTTTGAAAGAAGTTTGTCTATTGGAACACCTGGTCCCAGGGCCATAGCCAACTGACTTGCTTCACCTTGAAGTGACTGCCGTATTGCCTGACATATGACATCATGAGGATATGTCTTTAAAGAAAGAAGACAATCAACCTCAAAACGCCATATGTCATAAGCCACAGGGCATTGACAGCCACCATCAAAGGAAGGAAGGGTCGGTAAGCCAAAAGGGTAAACAACTGCAGTTGCTTCCCCTGACTGGTGCATGCTGGACCTAGCCACATCATGCAACCAAGTCTGAAACTCCTCTGGAGTGGATGCATTAGGCCTTAATCCCATTCTATGGAATGCTTCCACCATATTATGAATCTCCTGTGCACTGATATCCATAGCTGGGATGATGTGCAAGAAGACTATAATATGAAGTGGGAAGTACATTCAAGAATGACTAACTAAACTAATCTAAACTAACTTGTGCAGTGATAAACAAGTGTGCATGAAATATGTAATGGGACATGATGGAAATAATTGTATGATGAAGATACTAAATGTATATTACTTGCAAATGATGTAGCACTATACCATAATTATGTAAGGTGTAAACACTGAAAAGCAAAGTGTACCTATGTGTGAAGGCTCATGACAGAACAAAAATGTAAAATGTAATGTGGATGAATGTGGCACACAATTATACTAATCTAATACTAATAGCTAATAACCTAAGAGCTAAGATGAAATACCCCAATAATAGCTAATGAAATTAAATGATTACCTGACCCAAATGAAAGAAGGGAAAAGAAGTAAAGTAAATGGATGGAGATATGATATATGTGCAATTGCAAAGTGATTGTTTGCGGTGATATGTAAACTAATCAGTCAGTACGTCGTCAAATAAACAACACGAATTGGAATAAAGCTACATGTTTATTTATTAACCCTAAGTTTATTTCCTAACGCTTTATTTGGAAATTAGAGTTTAAATGTTTAAGTGAATGGAAATGATAAACTTAAATGAACTAAAGATTACCTAAGGTAAATATTGGATAAAGGAAATGAAGACAACACACCTAAGCTAAGACCTGAAGTGCACTCTTACATAATAATAAAAATTGAAAACACCAAGTAAATTATCAACCAATATACTCAAACACTAAATTAACTAAATAAACTAAACACTTATAAATGGTATGGATGATATGAAAAGAAATACCTAAGGGTATACCCACTAACTTAACTTAATGATGAATATGCGCAGATGGTACCAAAGTAAAATGTAAACAAATGACGTCACAAATATATACAAAAGACACGTGAGCTCACAACTCTAAGGCGCCATAATATATTCAGCAAGGTTTACCCAAACACAGTTGCTACACACACAAGATAACTACAATTACATTATAAAGGCAATGGTAGCATATTTCAAGAAATGGAAATCACATTGTAAACAAGCAATTGCAATCACAATGTAAACAATCAATGAAATCACAATGTAAACAATAAACTATCAACAATTACATATCAAGCATCATGGCAATATTATTTAAATCAAAAATGAAGAAAATGTAGAGTTCATGTCTCTTGAACGTTCATAGAATCACTGGCACATAGCTAGGATAGCATCACGAGAATGTCTGATCACATGAGCAGCACAGTTCAATATCATATCAACTCACAGTCAATTCCATTACGACACTTGTCACAGTCACTGTACACATGGGTTTCTGGATCCATCGCGGTGTACTATCAGGATCCATCCAACTGGCGTTGTCTGGTCATCCGGCATCATCAAAGGTCCTCACTGGGGGCTCCATTTGTAGCAGGGGTGAACGTAGTCAAAAGGATGACGAACACTTGCTGGGGTGTGGAGGACGTTTATTGATGATATAAATAATCTGGTATTATAGACACCCGAGCATGTGGTACTCAGGTGCTACCCAACTCGCCGGGACACCACGCCAATGTACACAGGATCTAACCCATCTTTATCAGTGTTATGTCTGTCTTGTCAGTGCTGTGACTTAGTGATTTGTGAGGTGCAAGCTACATGAGTTAATCATGCACGAGAAAAGACAATAGAGCAAGAGAAAGACAATAGAGAATAGACTGACCCAAGCAATATCCCTACCCGTGAAATGGACTAACCCTCTAAGTGCAGGCTTCTGAAATTAACAAGCCTGCTATCTACAACACAAATGAACACCTTAAGTGCTATAATCAATGAGAGGCTAAAAGGTATAAAATGTAATACACATGTTGAATACATGTGTACAACTTTATCAAACATAATTTAAAACATTATATACACACAGTGAAATATGTGACTGCCACACAATGAAGACTGAAACCAAGTTTGAAGGCTCTAGGTGCAATGGTTGGTGAGATATCGCGATCACAAGAAGCGGGACGGACATACCGAGATGAATACTATGTCATGCGGCGGGGGCCAAAAAGCATATAGCTATCATAACATTACTTTTTATCAACATCAGTATTGGAAAGCAAACAAAATATCAACAGTGGATATACTCCTTTTGAACTTAGCGAGAGTATTCCGATGTCAACATTTGGGCACCCACTGGATATTTCTTTTGAAACAATTTTCATTGTCATCATAAGCAACATAAAATTCAACACGACAAACCCTTTCAGTCCTGAAAGTAACCTCTTCCTTATTTGGAAACATTCGACACGCGAGGTATGAATTGACCAATCAAAAACGAGGAACATCATCTGGATTTCATTTATGGTTTGGAGTAGCATTAAAATTCCTGTTTAAAAATATCCTATTAAAAAAACCATTTGAATGACAACAATTAGTATAGTTAAACGCTCAACTCTGTGTCGACTACGTATTGGAAGAAGAAGAAGAATTACCTAAATTACCTTCATATAAAAGGTCTCCTTCTGGTGTTAAAACCCATTAGTACCCGTTTCTCTTCATCTTCCCACGGCAAGGTGAAAACGTATCGAGCAACTCCTCGTTTAGACCTTGCCATCACAAGGTAGAAACTGGTGATCCGGAGCAGCAACACCTATCGTGATCACGAGTTACGCCCCTTATCAGCTCTTTCAACAATAGCCAATGTAATTGCCGTTTACATTCGGAACAAATTCAAAATACTAACAGACGATCTTTTTGAAAACTATCCGAGTGAAATTTAATATTAAACTTCAGTCCGCATGGTTGTTTTCATGTTTTTGATGAGCACCGAGAATGCAGAGAAGACAAACATTAACGTATCACTCAAATAAAGTGTTTCTCTCCCTTGTAGAGATAAATTTTAATTTAATTATTCAAAATAGAATATCAAAGACAAATATAACACGATAACAGTAACTAAGTGCAAAAGAACAAGTTTGTCTTGTTTTTGAAGCTGTGTATCACTTATGAAGGATTTTGTAGTGAAAAGTAAACAATTGCATTTGAAAAGACCCCTGGTAACTTCAACGACCTGACAAAACTGAAACGGGAAAATGCGAAGAAGAGTTTTGGGATATGTTGTATATATCTGAACTTTTGTTATGGTATTCCATGTGACCTTTTTCGGGTTTTTGTTCAATGCTAGGATACCCAAAGACAATTAAGTACACGATATTTGACTAGATTGTCTGGACAGGTATGTAAGAAATGTAATAGAATGACATCATCCATAAGTGGGTACGCATTGATTGTAATATAGTCATGCGCCTGTGACGTCATAGCATTGCAACATCATAAACGATGGTAATCACCAACTAGTGTAAAACTATTTTATATCTATATATGTATGAACACTGAATGCAAAGTTTTGACCCTCCCTTGTGACCAATAGTGACCGTTCGCGAGCGATTTTATTCTTTTATCTTAAAGACCTTAAAAATGTCTAACTCTCATGCAACAATTTTCAAATTCGTCGATCGGGTTTTTGAGTTTTCTGCCCTTGAATATTGTACAAACTTTAATTTGTTTTCATAAAAAAACTAATTTGAATTTTTACCTTTTGTAAAAGACTTTTTAAAGGCTATTGTCTCAGCTACATTATGTGTAATTTTCAGCTTTCTAGTACCATTAGTTGCCTAATACTGAATCTTCAAAAGTGCGTAGGGACGGACTTTTGAAAACATTAAAGAAAATTCAAGATGGCGGCCATACCACGTGACCTACGAGTTTTCTGTTTGGGCTGAGCGGTGTCAATTAGAATCGTGAAATAATAATAAAATCAAGTCAATAACAATAAGGATTCAGCCTGATGGCTGAATCCTTAATTACATTTGTTAAATCAGGATCGTATTCTTATCAAATCTCTGTTTAACAATAAACACAGTTTAAGTAAACCTAGCCTCAATATTATCCGTTTCACTCCTATACTGAGTCTAGAAAGGCCTAGTAGAGGGTCGCGTCAGCCCACGTATCGAAATGACCAATCAGAACTCATCTTACTAAGCCGCAATAGTCTGCCTTCGTACGTAAAACGTTGGAAGGTCATAGGTCGCAGAAGGTCGGTTGACGCGACCCTCTACTAGGCTTTTCTAGACTCAGTATAGGAGTGAAACGAACAATATTTATTGAGACTAGGATTACTTAGACTGATAATAAACACATCCTAAAAGATAGCAAAACCAATAAACTCTTCAGTGATTAAAAGTTAATCATAAACAATCTTCATCGAAGTTGACTGAAGAGTATATGAGGCAAGACTGTAGTAATCCTTGAGTCACATCTTGTCTCGAGTTATATGATACATCAGCTTCCCGGGTGATGACAAATAAGCTCCCCTTATGAGATAATCCTAAAACAGAAAAAATTTTAATAAAAGAGTATACGATTTGAAAAGGAAATCCCGGATTTCAAACAAATTTGACAGAAGGTATCTAAGGAGATCCTTTTCCTCTCACAGAAGGCATTATGATCTCACAGCAATAAAAGAAGCGTCCATTCTTAAGGGGTCAGGCAGTGTGGCTGCTAAATCCCATGATAACAGTAGGCGTGTGTAGCAAACTCACTTCACCATTTAAAGAACCTTGTGTCACAACTAGAAGGATAGATGACGTAACATATCTATCTAAAAAGTCCCCGAGACAGACTGCGAAGGCAGTCCATATCAACAGGCAAGATAAGAATATCTCTATAGGGATAAGGAAACCTTTATGTGTTTCGATCATTTACAGAGAAGATTGAATTTGCGTTTTCAACTAGGTTAATGGATTTTCTTTTACAAATAGCAACAAGTTGACTTACATTAACCTTGGAACCATTATGGTTTCTTCAGATATGAAAGTACACATGCTGGCAATGCCCCCAGAAGTTTGTATCCAAGAGGTAATTAAAGAATCATTGCGAAGTACGATCATGGCTCTCATTGAGTGTTCTGCATCTGATGTCACGGAGGCAAGTCAGGAAGTCATTCTTAAAGCAAGGATGGGGAATGGAGGCTGATGACGAGAGTCAATCTACCATGGCTATCTCAATCCACGCCCCTCTCTCGGACGAGCTCTTTGAAGAATATGAGGCAAATAAGCCTACAGGTTACAAACATGGAGTAAGGTTTGACCGGAGCATGGTCATGGTGATATACTTAACCCCAAGCTGCTCACCCAGCAGGAGTACGCAATGGGATTGATAGGTCTTTTTAAGACACGAGGTGAGTGTCCGCAACTGTCCATCTACCACATGCCAGCTAGTGAATGTGGAGGACTTGCCAGAAATCCTTCAGACACTCCCGTTAACACCAATGCCACAGCCTGCTCAGCCATTGCCGGATTCATTCCCCTAGGCCAGCACCATCCAAGAACAAGGTTTATTTATAGTCGTCGGTTTCAAGATACCAGAGACAGATCACCTTGGCCCCAATTCAGCCGCCGGTAAAGAAACTCAAGACCCAAGGACCTCCTGAACTTTATGGAGAAAGCATCAACTCTGAGCTTCCTCCTTGGACAGTTTGATCAGGCAACTGGACGGCCCTTTGCTGCGTTTGGAGCTGTAACTTTGTCACATATAAAACACGGAGGGGCGATTGTTATGAAATTGAAGTATATGTTCTATCTTTTGAATTTTTAGCTCATCTGGCCTGTAAGACCCGATGGGCTTATGGCATGGCATGGTGTCCGTCCGCCCGTAAACTTTGTGGAATTTCGACTTCTTCTCCAGAACCATACAGCCTAGAAAGCTGATACTTTGTGTACAGACTAATGAGGATTAAAAATTGTAGCTTTGGTGACCCCTAATAAGGGCCACACCCTAAAAACCTATTTTCATCTTCTTCTCCAGAACCATAATGCCTAGAAAGCTAAAACTTTGTGTACAGACTCCCTGACTAGTGGGGATTAAAAAGTGTAGCTTTGGTGGCCCTTTGGCCCCTAATAAGGGCCACAGGGGCCACGCCCTAAAAACCTATTTTCATCTTCTCCTCCGGTTCTCACCATAAGGCCTAGAAAACTGAAACTTTGTGTACAGACTCCTTGACTAGTGAGGATTAATAATTGTAGCTTTGGTGGACCCCTGGCCCCAAATAAGGGCCACACCCTAGAAACCTATTTGCATCATCTTCTCCAGAACCATAAGGCCTAGAAAGCTGAAACTTTGTGTACAGACTCCTTGACTAGTGAGGATTAATAATTGTAGCTCTATTCTCTTTTGGATGGCAACATCCACGTGTTTAATAACTGAAATATTGTTCAAAACACGTTAAACACCATCTCACTCACTCACTTTGGTGGCCCTTTAACGCTTATTAAGGGCCAGAGGGACCGCGCCCTTTAAACCAATAATCTTTGACTAGTGAGGATTATGATTTATAGCTTTTGTGGCCCTGTGGCCCCTAAGAAGGGTCTCAGGGGCCACACCCTTTAACCTAATTTCATCTTTTTCTCAAGAGGCATCAGGCCTAGAAAGCTGAAACTTTGTGTACAAACTCCTAAGTTAGATAAGGAGTAATCCAAATTGTACATTTGGTGACCCTGTGGTCCAAAGTAAGGGAGGAAGCACATTTGCCACACCCTAAAGCAAAATTGATATGAAGCCTGATGAGCTACAGCTTTGGCCATCATATTTTCAAATAAGTGAGACCATGTATAATTTTTTGTAATAAATTAATCATCTACAGAGTATACCTAGTAATACATGCCTGTGCCTCATTCTCGGTAACTCATGTAAATTCATTTAGCGTAATGTTGTAATAATTGACAGTCTTTATAATTTAATATCAATATTTTCTCATATTCGCCACCGCAAGTATCATCACCTTCATTTCCGTGCACCATAAACCTTACGCTATTTTCAATCAGCATGTATCTCTTAAACCCTACTCGCTCACTGAATTGACTGTGTTTTATTACGGATTTTATCAGTTAATGTACATTGCCAGTAATATTCGAATTGTATCAAGTAATCCATAGATACATTCCTCGGTCTTATACTGTCAAAATTATGCGTTTCATGACCAGAGAGTGCACTGTGTGATTCGGCAAGAAGATAACAAGAAGGAAGCATCATTATCTCACAGCTTCCACCTCAAGGATTTTTCAATATATTATTTCTTTGAGACGCTGTAAAGAAGAACATCTCCACCAGCAGTTGGGTCATTATGGATGCAAACTAGAAGGACTTGGGACTGCCGACGAAATATAAATCAAATCTGAAACATGACAAGCAGTCAGAAAAATCAAAACAATTTGTAGATATATCTTTCACCAAAAATCTTGGATGAGTTGTCTCAGGACAATCATAGCTGACCGTCTACCCTGATAGAAAATTATCTTTAGTACTCATTATTCTGATTATGAATGGCCTGGAATTTCATATTCATGTTAACATTCTTTGGACCATTTTCATTGATATATGGTAAAGAATTCAACAATAGATAGACAGATGGACTGCTCAGAATAATTGTCATCTACTTCTTATTTGCCTTTTGTAAGAAACTGTCCAATAGTACCTTTGTTTATGCAGTGATTTGCTACTTGAGATATTTTAAGGTCCAATTCTTTATTTCTTCCCAGCATTTTGATAAGGGAAGAACTATTTTCTGTCTGCAGGTTTAATTGCTGTGGTGCAAGGGAATGCATTCTCTTAATGATCTTTTGATCATGACTAAATTTGAATTCAATACAGATGAGAGTGAAGATTATAAAAATAACAACATTGCTCAGTCGAATACAACTCCTAATCCTGTAGAATTATGCAAGATAAAAGAGGAATTGTGTATATTCCGGTCATCTTTTCTGTATTTTAGTACATCTACACCTTAGCAAATATTCCAACAAGGTTTTGTATGCTTTGTTGTTTAAATGAGGAAAGCTTTTAAAAATGGATTTAGTGTAAAGTTTTAATAGTAAAATCAAAGTTATTGTTGATTAATACGAAAATGCATTCCTTCCTCCTGGTCTCTAAGACTTAATTCATTCTTTATACATACCTCATCATCACATGAAATAGTTACCTGAAGTTAAGCAGCGAGCTATATATCTCGTATCTGTGAATCTTTCTATCATAAAGGGTATGTGATAAAATGTATCTACAGAGACATCGCTTTGAAATAATGGCTTTAATCACATAGTTCAAATAACTCTAAATATCCATTAGTAAATAAGCATGAATTAATAATTATCGTGAGTGTTGAATATCGAAACATTTCCAAAGAGATATCTCCAAAGGTTTTTATTGATGTGGCTCGGAAATGGTCCCTACACCCCATATGCAGTAGGTATAAACTGTTTCCATGGAAACCAGAAAAAAAATCAGGATAACCAAAATAGCAAAATGCACCACTCCACCACTAGATCTAATCACATACCAAGTTTCGTAAAAATAAATTTGAATAGTTTTTAGATATGGCCTGGAAATGGTCTCTACCCTCTAATATGCACTAAGTACCAACCACAACAAATGAAAATTCAGAATAACCAAAATAGCAAAATATCTTACCACAAACCAATGTTTGTAAAAAAAGTATTGAACGGTTTTTCAGATACGGTCCATAAATGAAAGCATTTTGGAACCAGGAATTTACGGAATGACATAATTACTGACGGAACTGAAAACATTATGTCTGCTGTAAATCTTTGTGGGGGACATAAAAACAACCGTTTCTAAACTCTCTGCTTTCATTCAAACATTCAAAGCTCTGCTTTGACAAAACACGTCCGTTGAATACAAACGGGAGGTAACTCTTTCCATATTACATACATATATTGAACAATTCAACCATATGCCTAATAGCTCATTAGAAATAGTCAAAGATATGATTAACCAAAGTTGGCTTTGTGGCGAAATTCCAAAAGTATGGACAGAAGCTGTAGTTATTCCAATTCCAAAACCCGGAAAAGACACTTCAATACCATCATCATATCGACCAATAGCCTTGACATCAAATCTCTGTAAAATCATGGAAAGGTTGGTGAGCAACCGCTTGAGTTATCACATGGAATCCAATCAACTTCTAAATAGGATTCAATCTGGTTTTAGAAAAAACCGCTCATGCACAGACCAACTCATTTGCCTACAAACGGCCGCGCGAAAGGATATATGCAACCAGGAATACATGATTTGTGTATTCCTTGACATCGAGAAGGCCTATGATATGCTTTGGAGACAAGGACTCCTCTTTAAGCTACAAAGCCTTGGAGTCAATGGTCGAATGCTGAAATGGATCAGTTCATTTCTCTCTCACCGAACAATACGAGTTCGCATAGGCCAAGATCTATCAGGGGTGCATGTTATTGAAAACGGAACCCCCCAAGGCAGTGTTATAAGTCCACTTCTTTTTAATATCATGATCAATGATATGTTTGATTCACTACCTGTGAATATTGATGCCTCTCAATTTGCTGATGATGGAGCCTTTTGGAGACGTTTTGGAAATCTTGACTTTGTTCATCGTTCCATTCAATCAGGACTCGATTCAGTATACAAATGGTGTTCTCAATGGGGTTTCAAAATCTCAATTTCAAAATCGGTGGCCATGAATTTCACAAAACGCAAACTTGATCATAATTTGTTTCTTACTATTGGAAAACATCGAATCAACTTCGTCTCTGATTTTAAATTTTTGGGAGTTTACTTTGATGTCACTAATGGCTCTAATTCTATCAAGATTGGATTATGGCAGCCAAGTCTTTATGAATACAGCAAAATGTCACTTAACTAAACTTGACCGAGTTCAATCAAAAGCCTTAAGAATTGCTACAGGGACATTTCCCACAACTCCCGTAGCTGCTATGCAGGTAGAGTGTTCTGAACCTCCTCTCGCATACTGCCGTCAAAAGTCCGCACTCAAAACTTATCTCTCCTTGACATCATCCTCTGATTATCATTCTTCAAGAGACGTGTTAAATGAGTGCGTTGAATATGTCATGTGTGATTGGAGCCATGGCAAACTACCCTTTGAGTTAGCGGCTCGACAACTCGCTCACAAGTGCAAAATTCAAGATTTACAACTTAATTTCCCATTCAAGCTCCCCAAATCAGCCCCATGGTGTCTTACCCAACCATCACTTAATACCGATTTGGCCTCAGTTATACATTAACAAATGAGTCCTATTATCATAAAATCAGTAGCATCAGATTTCATCAATACACGCTACCATGGATTTAACCATATTTATACAGATGCGTCTAAAGACCCTTCTACAGGACACGTTGGCGCAGCTTTCTATATTCCATCTTTAGAAGTAGAAGAACTGTTTAGATTACAAGATCGTTTGTCAGTTTTTGCCGCAGAATTAACAGCTATTCTAATGGCTCTAGTGTGGGTAAAAAATCATAATCTTGAATCAATCATTTTTAAAGATTCCTTAGCAGCGGTTCAAGCCATTGACTCAGGTGCAAATGGGCAACGCAGTGACATTCTATATGAAATATTACATCTTGGTACTGTTTTGAATGAAGCCTATATAAGCTGTGACAAAGTATGGGTTCCTGCACATGTAGGTCTCCATGGAAACGAGAAAGCTGACCAGCTTGCAAAATCGTCCTTATCCAAACCTACGTGGATTTTGAAGATGTATATCCAGTCCCAAAGGATATCTATGCTGCTGTGAATACAACAATCTATGAACAGTGGCAAAACGACTGGGATAGGGGCAACACTGCCAGACATATGCACAGCTCATGCCCTAAAGTGGTTAAGCACGCTAAGATTCGTCGACAAAACCGGAGAGACGAAGTTATTCTCACTCGTTTAAGACTTGGCCATTGCGGACTCAATGCTTACAAGCACTTTATAGTCAATGATTCATCTCCTTCATGTGTTCATTGTTTTAATAATTGTCCAGAGACTGTCCTTCATTATCTTGTTGAATGTGAGGGACATAAAAATCATCGTGAAGAGAGGTTGTTATGTCCAAATCAAATAATTTCTCACTGAGATCTATTCTTGGTGAAAATTTGATGTTTGGTGAAGTCCAAAGATCAGTTTTGAATTTTGTCAAGAACACTGGCAAATATGATCTCATATAACATTTTATGCTCAATTTTAACTTTTAAACGTTTTTAAATCACTCCTAGTGCCGGGCGCATGTAGGTCATCCTTGGCCCAAACTTCGCCCTTAATTTCACCTACCTACCTACCATACATATTATTCCAAATATTTGTGTTAATTTAGTAATGAAGTAGCCGAGATTGAAACGCGAACATTTGTTTGATTATTTTGCGCATATATATTTGGTGTGATGCAATTCTATTTTGAGGGAAATTACGAAAATGGAAAAAAATATTATAAATTTGAAGGGGCGGGCGGTTCGGATGCAACCGATAGGCTGAATTTATCGTTGAATAACTTTTAACTGATAGCTCAACACTTTTTCAAAAAAAACATATTATTTTATGAAGATATTCAGAACACGAATGTAATAAAGTTCTTATCTCTTATCTACATTAGCTTTTCTACCACAGTTGCCCGAGCCAATACTTTTGCGAACTTAAAAGACAAAAAAAAATAAAAAAATTGTTTATTGGTTTATTTGTACAGACAATACTTTCAGATTTGATATACACAAAAATCCTTTTTATACTTTATTAGCGAAAGGATAATTTTTAGAGATATACATGTAAGCAGTATCATCAATTTGTCAACAGAATATCAAAATACTTGTCACTCATTTCTTATAATACATTCACTGATTCTAAACTGAATTACAATCCAATCCTATGCATACTAATAAAAAACACAGATCCCATTGTTACCTTATTGATCTTGACGATGTGCAACAATGCCTTTTTTCGTTTCTGATGATAAAAAAATCGACCACATTACCTCTCAATAATTATATCAATCAATGACAAGGTGTATCTTGGTTTCAAAAATATTAATAACAAGAATTTGTCACAAAGGTGACATGATCCCCCGCCGCAAATTGATGTTAACAACAAGAAGCTGGACGGACGTACGGAGCAGAATACTATGTCCCCCGTGAAGACTCAAGGTTAATGGGTTCATGAGATATGGCGCTAACAACATTTTTAAAAATGGTCAAAGTCTCGCCGTGACCTTGAAAATGCGGTCAAGGTCACCGAAACTTTTCAGGTCTGCCTATTCCCCAGATGAAGACTGGTACCAAGTTTGAAGATTCTAGGTTGAGCAGTTCATTAGTTTATCGAGCTAACAACATTTTCAAAACTGGTCAAGGTCTCGCCGTGACCTTGAAAATGCGGTCAAGGTCACCGAAACTTTTCAGGTCTGCCTATTCCCCAGATGAAGACTGGTACCAAGTTTGAAGATTCTAGGTTGAGCAGTTCATTAGTTATCGAGCTAACAACATTTTCAAAACTGGTCAAGGTCTCGCTGTGACCTTGAAAATGAGGTCAAGGTCACCGAAAACTTTTCAGGTCTGCGTATTCCCCAGATGAAGACTGGTACCAAGTTTGAAGATTCTAGGTTGAGCGGTTCATTATATATCGCGCTAACAATATTTTCAAAACTGGTCAAAGTCTCGCTGTGACCTTGAAAATGAAGTCAAGGTCATCAAAAACTTTTCAGGTCTGCGTATTCCTCAGATGAAGACTGGTACCAAGTTTGAAGATTCTAGTTTGAGCAGTTCATTAGATATCGCGCAAACAACATTTTCAAAACTGGTCAAGGTCTCGCTGTGACATATCGTCACTGTTGCCTGATAGACATTTTATTTCATTGATAAAACTCAGTATTTCATTGCTGATCATATGATAAAAAGCTTCAAATGAATGACTCTACAAAGGACCGTGTAACAAACTTCTGTTCAGCAGTTGTATGTGGCTATGCAAACATTGACACCTGACACTTTAGTGGTGTATTGTGTAGCATTGCACGTGAACCAAAC
Source organism: Steromphala cineraria (assembly GCA_916613615.1). Taxonomy (NCBI): domain Eukaryota; kingdom Metazoa; phylum Mollusca; class Gastropoda; order Trochida; family Trochidae; genus Steromphala; species Steromphala cineraria. Next base: position 26,664,185 of record OU744735.1, on the reverse strand, counting down.
AGTTATTTTTAGAAAAAGTGTCTAACGCCTACTACATGTAAGCACTGTTGGCCTAGACTTATATTTAGTCTCTGAATTTTTTTTAGTAAAAATCTTATTTTATTAAATTTTTAAAAAGAGCCTCAGACAAATGGAGATTTTCAGCCCAGATCTAGATCGATTACCTCCTTTCCTGCCCACCTTCAAGCAGTGTATGCTTTTTGACTTTATACTACTTTATAAGAGTGATGCCAATATTTCTGTACCTTTTCCCAAGTCTCCACCTTGGTAATGGTCTCTTGTTGATTTGCTTCAAATCTACTTCCAATAGTTCTGATGTACCCCTACCTAACATGAACAATATTCCATCAAGAAGGATCATCTTATCCACTGAGTGTTTCAACGTCAGCATTTTAGATTCCACTTGACCGTCAACAGATATCTTCAACAAATCATACGTGTCGGTCATTTACAGGAATTTTCCATTTTTGCTCACAGCGATGGCAGCGGCACGTTTATGATATTTGTTATTGATGATTTGTTTATTACTCCCATTATATGATACTGATATGATCCGTTCTCTAGCATATAAAAACAATCGATTTCGAGGAGGATCTACTGCAATTCGTACCAAAAAGTGTTCTAATTTTTCCCTCATAACAAAATGGTTATTTCTTGTGACAGCATTAATGCTGTGTATAATTAAGAACAGACTTAGCTTCAACAGCAATGTAAAACACAAGCCTTTGATCATCATCCACTGTAAGATCTCCTCTAGTTCCATATAAACCTTTAACCTTGATAAAATACTCTGATGACCTCATGGTCAAACTCATTAATTCGATTTGGTCCTGTCGGGTCCTAGATATAACCACAAGTTTCTGAATACATGAGAGATATGCAATACTAGATAAAAAACCAGTATCAATCTTTCGGTATGGACTTATTAAATCAGTTTGTGGATTCATGAGGGAAGCTGCCATCTCATATTTGGAAATTGTACGCATAATTAAAATCATCATTTGTGGGGTATCTGTAAAACGAAAGAAATACACATAAAGTATCAAAATGTGTAAAACATTTGTAACTTAATTAACGTTAAACTTGTTTTCCTATATTTAAAGGGGCAGTAGCACGTTTTTTGATAATTTTATATTTTACTTTTTCTCTGATAATTGCAAGTTAATGCTAAATGTATTATTTTGACACTGTCAAAAATCTCATTACATAAGTCAATCAGTCCATTGTCAGAGGACAAAGTATGACGATTCACATAAAATCCATTGGTGGCCATTTTGTGTGAGCACGTTTTATTCATTTTGTGTAAGAAATGGCTAAACTTTACGTTATATATTTGAATCATTACTTCTCCATTTGTCTTTCAATTGGAACCATTAATTTTCATTTTCCTGACATCACCTTATATTCCCCCTAAAACGTGCTTCTGCCCCTTTAAATCAAAGACCTCACTCCTTTTATTCAGACCAAGATTCCACTTGCAGTAATTTCAATTTACACCATGATCCCATTCACAATAGAGTCTTACATATTAAGTAGTTAGGTTTATTAACCTTGTAAACTTGAACATACAATATTTTCGTTTACAAGTCATAATAATTTTTTTTAATGCATTATGCACATATATATAAGATCATCTTTCTACCAAGTTAGTTTAGTAATTCAATCTTTTATCATTCTCTTTTTCTAATTTCTGATATTATATTCATATTAACAACATCTTTGGTGAACAGTTGACGTCTTCATAGATCTTTGCTTCTTTATGGGAACTTGTAGTTGCCTCTAAACAACAATATCAGCTTTGGTCCTCATTATAGTGATTGTGAAAATTATGGAATGTCATATTCGCGATTGCATTCTTAGGTACAATTCTATTGATATAATTGTCAATTTAAAACGATAAGTGATAAATAATTTAAACCTTTGCCGAATGGTTGATACAGTCCAATTTTTGAGTTGGTAGATAAAAAGGTCATTTTAGATACTAATTACATTTGATTTAAATGACAAATATTTTTTTGATCAAAAATGATTTTATTGAATATTTATGACCCTTTTGTTTAGAAAAAGTAGGTGTCATTTTGTGGTTTATTACAATGTTTTGTTAAAGCATAACAAAAATAGGTGATAGGGCATTATGATAGTCAGTAGCTATTTTGGAGTACTTATGGGCATCTCAATTGTGAAAGAAAATTCATTCTGATGTCATCTAATTATCTGCAATATTCTCCAAAATATAGATAAACGAACAAAATCAGGGAAAATCTGGTAATTCTATACCCCCAGCTTATCAGGTGTTTGGAATAACTGTCCCCTCCTTACAAGTGATTCCTGACACAAGGCATTAAGATATGGGATGTATTGTTACCAGATGGTCGAGCCAAACTGACCACACCCACTAGACAGTACACACATCTAAAATTAGAACCTCTGAGAGGGGACAGTCAGCTTGAGCTTAGGATAGCCAAATGTTCGTTTCCTTAGTCTGTCAGCCAGACCCTAAAATGAGATAGAAGACTAAGCAAGTCTATGAAAAGACTCACTAACTTATATTAAGTTTGTGTCTAAAATTGAATAAATATCAGTCTATTTTTCATTGACCAGGTTCAGTTCATAATCATAGATGTCTACCAAGTTCAATGTTTTATTCAAGATATGTTTAATGATATTTATACTCTTTGAGGGAGAAAATTACACTGAATTTAGATTATGAAACTCAATATACCTAAATACAATGTTTAAATTGCGTGATTTTGTACACATTTATTAGGATAAGTGTATCTATATATTTTGAACTTAATGTTAACTAGTAAGAATAGTCAATGAAAAAAGAGAACTTATAGCTAAATATGAAATAGTCATTGAATTTAGCCCCTTTCACTTTTGTATTCACAGTAGCCAAAACTGGACAACTTATGAGGTTTTTAATGTTAACCTTATTATAGTTAGTATTTTTCAGCAAAGCTTGCTGTAAATCTTATGTAAAATAAAAGGATAAGCTTGTTTGATAAGCTGACCAATGTCAAAAGAAGTTAGTTAAGGTATTTATCAGATAGCAAAACATACCGGTAATGAGAATATCATAAATTCAAAGCATTATTTAAAAGTTCATAAAGGCGGAATGTTTAACGATAAAATAATATCTTTAATAAAAAGTAATCCTATCTCCATCACATACATGTAACAACACATTATAAATAAAACGTTTTACGTAAGAGTGCATTTATATTTTGAGAAGTGAAAGTAAAGATAACATCACATGTTTTGGTCTTGCTTAACGATTGTGTATTAAATATGAGACTTTTATACAGTCTAGGTCAAATTCTGCAAATCTTGATTTACTGAATACACAAAGACGAATAGGACATTTTAAGCCCAAAGAAATAAAAAAATAAAAAAGGTACTTTAATTAGTTTGAATATTTCATAGACTAAATTTAAGTTTACGCAAGTTTCTTGTGGTATCATATACGGGGGTTTTCAATAAAATATTCTTCAACAAAAAAGAGGGAAAGAGAAAAAGAAGAAAAAGAAATTAATGAATTACTTGAGACATTAGAACACGAATTAGACACATGCCTCGAGGAGGATAAGACTGAAATGATAACGAAAATAGACGATATAAAAACTAGAAAACTTGAATTAAATAAGGTTAAGACAGACGGCATTATATTAAGATCAAAAGCAACTTGCGTTGAGAAGGGAGAGAAACCAACAAAATACTTCCTATCATTAGAAAAACAAAAATTCCTCAATAAAGCCATTACCAAGTTAAGTAATGAGGGCAAAATTGTAACAGAGACAAATGAAATAATTCAACATGTAAAATCATACTACAATAACCTCTACACTAGTAAAGAAGTGAAGGATGAGAATCTTGAAAAGTTATTTGCAAATAAAGATATCCCTAAATTAATGTATATATAACTAAAGAGGAATCAGAGAGTCTCGAAGGGGAACTCCAATACCAGGAGGTATTTAATGCCCTCAAGAACATGAAAAATGAAAAAAGTCCTGGTCCATCAGGATATACAACTGAATTTTATAAGTTTTTCTGGAAAGATATACACTCTTATTTAATTAACTCATTAAATGCATCTTTGAAAAAAGGCGAACTATCAGTGAGTCAAAAACAAGGGTTAATCACATGCATACCCAAAAAAGAAAAATCAAAAGAACTCATAAAGAATTACCGCCCTATATCATTACTTAATACATCTTACAAGATTGCATCAGCAACAATAGCTGCACGTATAAAACATGTCTTACCTAGAAGTATTAGCGAGGACCAAAAAGGTTTTATGAAAGGGAGGTATATTGGAGAATGTACAAGACTAGTACAGGATATTATGGAATATACAGATTATATGAACAAACCAGGTATTCTGATACTTATTGATTTCGAGAAAGCATTTGACTCAGTCGAATGGAAATTCATCGATAACTGTCTGGATTTTTTCAACTTTGGACCATCTCTAAAACAATGGATTAAAACATTTTATTCAGACATTACCTCAAGTGTACTCGTTAATGGATTTGCATCAGATTTTTTCAAAATTACAAGAGGCTGTAGACAGGGTGATCCATTATCACCTTACATTTTCCTTATCTGTGCTGAAATACTTGCACATATGCTTAGAACAAATGAAAATATTAAAGGTATACAGATGCTTGACATTGAATATCTCCTGACTCAATTTGCTGACGATACAACAATAATTCTTGATGGAACTGAAAATTGTTTTAAGGCGACTATAGACACCCTAAATAAATATGCATCTTTCTCTGGTCTAAAAATGAACATTGATAAAACTAAGGTAATATGGATTGGATCTAAGCAATATGCTTCTACAACATATTATAATTCGATCAGCATGGACTGGACACAACGTCCATTTACACTTCTTGGTATACAATTTCACCATAATGTGGCAGAAATGGTTGAACGAAATTACAAAGATAAGCTTAAAAAAGTAGATAATTTGATGACACACTGGTCTCGAAGAGATTTAACGCCGATGGGTAGGATAACAGTTTTAAAAAGTCTCATTTTGCCAAAGCTTAATCATCTTTTTACATCCATCCCTAACCCGAAAATTGATATAATAAATAAGTTACAACAAAAATGCTTCCTATTTATATGGAAAGGTAAACCAGATAAAGTAAAAAGAAAACTGATGATACAAGACTTTGAACATGGGGGGTTAAAAGCACCTTCGATACTAGAAACTATACTATCCCAGAAAATATCCTGGATCCGACGATTGTACACAAATAATACTAAGTTGAATCACCTTGCAAATTGTTTCTTACCAAACACTGTTTTAGATCCTATAGAAATGGGCTTAACTTACCTTAAAGAAAATATTATACCATATATAAGAAATGTGTTTTGGAAAGATGTTTTTAACGCATGGGCCACACTGCAGGGTAAATTAACTGTGAGCGATATTCGATCAGAGTATCTTTGGACAAATGACAATATTCAGATTGCTCAAAAACCAGTTTTGTTCAAACATTTTGTGAAAGCAAACATAAATTTTATAAATGATCTATTGAAAATGGATGGCACATTTCTAAACTTTACTGAATTTCAAAGAATATATCACTTAAAAACTAACTTTTTGGAATTTACCGGTTTGATACACTGTATAAAGAAATATATTCAAACGACTTCACAAAATCTTCATAACAAACTCGATATGCCTTTCATTCCCAATAATCTTAAAGTACTTTATAAGGCTAAAAAGGGATGTAAAGATTTCTATATGTATCTTATCAAATCCGGATTGCCATCGGATATGCTCAGTAGTGAGAAAAAATGGGAAACCGATTTTGAGTCTCATTTTCAAAAGGAAGAGTGGATCATATATAATTATATACCATTCCGAAGCACAGGTAGTTATAAATTAAGGTGGTTTCAGTACCGCATTATTCACAGAATTCTAACAACGAACAAAAGTGCATTTCTTTACAAATTACAAGATTCCCCACTGTGTACTTTTTGCAAATGCTCAAACGAAACCATAAAGCATTTATTATTTGATTGTGTACATGTAAAGAGTCTGTGGCATCAGCTGTTGGAATGGATAAAATGCAAAACTGGCATAAGATTGAAACCCGATATAGTACACTTAATTTTGGGCTACAAAGAAAAAAGAAATGACGTTTTGAACTTGATCTTTATTGTAACCAAACATTTCATATATACATGCAAATGCAAAAACAGAAAACCACATATAAACGGCCTAAAATCGGTTCTTCAAGACACATATGATGTCAGTAAACAGATCCTCTATACGGACTGTAGATATGAAAAATTCATTTCCTTTTGGTCCTCTTGCCACAGCCTTTTTACATAAATTACCTCTTATTGTCCTGTTGGTTTGCAATTTTGTCGCATTGGATTGAGACTGTATACCATGTTACTACCCATGTCAATTTGATATAATGTACTTCATGTTGAACAGATTTTTGTGGAATAACTATGTACACGTATGGTACCCAAAAAAAGAAATAAAGTGATAAAAAAAAAAAGATAACATCACATGTTTTGGTCTTGCTTAACGATTGTGTATTAAATATGAGACTTTTATACAGTCTAGGTCAAATTCTGCAAATCTTGATTTACTGAATACACAAAGACGAATAGGACATTTTAAGCCCAAAGAAATAAAAAAATAAAAAAGGTACTTTAATTAGTTTGAATATTTCATAGACTAAATTTAAGTTTACGCAAGTTTCTTGTGGTATCATAAAGTCTGAGGTGCACTCCAAGAGTGTCCAGGGAAGCTCAGGGAGGAGAGAAGGGATGTAACAGGACACCCATTCTCATGTACCCCTGTCTCAGCCCCTCTCTATCCCTTGGTGGAGGAATGCCAGAAGGTCATGGCTAATTGTTTCAGTGACAGATTTATTTAGTTGGAGATTGCTTCTGGATAGCAAGTTTCTGAACGTTTGTCCCTGGACTGGATACATTTTGTATGTACTTTGTCTTGGGCTTGTCGAATATTCATCCTTTGCATGTTTGGAAACTAATTTCAAAAATATACAGATATATATATATATATAACTATTTCACTACACTCATCCTTTATTGACCTGCTTGATTATGTTTTGCATTTGAGTCGTGGCATATTCATAAGTTCACATGTACATACCAGTTATCGTACAATGGATTTTCACATCTGTAGTGCTACCCTTATTAAAGATGACTGTAATTCAAAAGGTTTGAAATGGGTTTCTCTAGAACGAAATAAAATTTGGCGATTTTAATGAGCAATAGTGTAGTCGTAGAGCACTGGCCTGTCATGCCAAAGACCCGGGTTTGGATCCCAGTGGAATCACCAGAAATTTGTGACCTAGACGTGTCCTTAGAAACTTCATCTTCAATGCACTCAGTTTATCTAGCTGAACAGTGTTGTGCACCTAAATGGTAGTGGAAAATGGCGAGTGAGTAACTGTTTTGCAAATATAGATCATTCAGGGTATAAATGTTCAACCAATAAGCAGTGGGTATCAGGCTTACAGATTTACATTATTTTGGGAAGTTTGAGCATAATCTAATAGAATTGTGTGGGAAATTTATTTTGTATAACAACTTTTTTAACTGAGAATTACGATGTATCATCTACAAATGTAAAAAATAATGTATGTACATGTATCTGACATTTTTTCCCGACCACTTAAAAGCTTTATCTAATTATGTAGTCATGTGTTTTGAATTCGAGAGTTTATATGTTTGTTATCACTGATTGGCACTCGACTGACTAGGGCATAGGATATTTGTATATGATAAGGCATTAGCATAGTCTCTATTTGTGGGGTTGTACCAAAGTTTAAGACACCTGGAAGAATGTCCTGCAACCGTATGTTTTTCTTCTTCCATGATTCTTAGCCGAAATGACATCCTGCTATCGCTATATATAGCAAGCCAATCAAATGATGCCCTATCAGCGATAGCGGCAAACTAGTTTCTTGGCCTCGTTCCGCGTGCTCACCTCGTGATTCAAATTAACCAATAAGAGTGCTATTAGATAATAAATCTGATTCTCATTGCAGTCTCCCGCTAACCTCCAAATCACACGCTGTTAGATTTCCACGTGCGACATCACTAAACAACAGTGTATGGAGTTAAAAAATAGTTTGACTGAAAACAGACAGGCTAAATAGCGCTGAGCAACCACCCGTCAGCGATACGACAGAAGACTATAGGAGGATATCAGGGCATAGGTTGTAGCATTAGCGGAGACATATACGCTGATGTAGCAGGATGCCGCAATGACCACATATGAGTTTCTCAGTTATATCTGAGCTACTCAGGCAACCAGTTACAATAACTGAAGGAAAGCAAACAGCGTCTTCTTCAGGAAATAAAGATGTTTTTTGACAAGTTTAATCATTACCATAACACCACATACTGTACTTACTTTCTTTCTTTTTATTGTGTCGTCCATAATCAGCATGTGAAATGTCGACATTTACTACCGCAAATGGAATATTGATGCAACAGTATAACATTTCTGACTATGAACTGTTTGAAACTTACTTCAACAGCATTTTGTAATTATAAACTGAAAATATGGTACCATTGCTAGTATAAGAAAAAATTGCCTTTAAAATATTGGAATGTCCCTTTATCATTTAATCATTGTAGCATTGTTATTGTAACACGTGTCATATATGTGTCAGTAACATAAACAAATTGTTTTTATTATTTTCTGAAAACAAATAAAAACCATAGAACCGAATATATTTAATCCATCAATGTTATAAAAGGCTTAATAAGTGCATTTGAACTGCAAAGTTTTAAAATATCTTATCAACATCACTTATATAAAGATTCACCAAAACTGTCAAAAGTAAAAAGGTCCCTAAAATCATATCTGCATATCACTAATTTTTAACATTAACTTAACAAAGTGTTCCTTTCACAAAGAACATATGTTTTGGAACAGGATCATATATTTCCATGATCTTGCAGGATAATTAACCTTTGCATGTATTATAAGCAATGTGGATACAACAGTTTTATAGATACAGTAACCCAATGAATAAACTAACCCCTAATCCACAAACGTACGAATTTAATTACTTGAGGATTTTGAAAACTTACTGTTGAAAAGGACGAAAATTACACGATCTCTTTATCCAAATGACAGAGAATATGCACAGTTCCAGTCTTTTTCTAGTTTTCTTGTTCTACCTATTTTTTCCAGCCTTACCATGTCACATCATTCCCTTCACACTTCCTTCTCTTTTGTTCTCTACAACGTTGTTCTTTCTGTTGTGTACCTTTGTGATCCTGATGATGACCTTCCCTTTCCGAGGATATTAAAAAAATTGTCTATCCATTAATCTTAAAATCATTATAATTGTTTTAGTTTCAAAAGACAAAAACAAATGCATTTGTATAATATTACATATTTCACCTGCCAATATGACAATGACAATGACAATGACAATGACAATACTTTATTACCCCGAGGGGAATTCTTTTTTACATTTGAAAGTGAACACATATGACATATAAATAGAACACAAACAACAAAACATATAAATAAAGTTAAAAGTCATTTAAGAGGCGGATGCTTGATGGAATAAAAGAATTTTGAACTCTTTTGGTTTTAAAACGGGGCATTTGGTAACGGCGGCCTGGGTAAAAGATTATATTCTTGAAATAAAACATGGGTGGAATCAGATAATATCCTCTCAGCGAGGTTAACAACACGGGCATTAAAAAGGGATGGTAAGTCCGAAACAGAAACACCGGATATTTTACTTGCCATTAAAATGATTTTGTGAAGATAAGATTTGCTTTTGATATTAAGAGAACCATACCAGCATGCATGGAAAATGTTAAAATACTCTCAACAAAACAACGGTAAAACAACAGCATCACTTTTTGGTTTACGTTAAAAGATCTAAATTTACGCATAAAATATAATCTTTGCTGGCATTTCTTAAAGATGTAGTCGGTGTTTGGACCCCACTGTAATTTATCGTCGATGATGGTGCCAAGATATTTGTAATGATTAACAATTTCAACATTTTCACTTTTGAGTTTAACAGGTAAAATATCACTTTTATTGGTTCTGAATTCAATGATAAGTTCTTTTGTCTTTGAAACGTTCAACTGTAAGTAATTATCGTCACACCACTGAGCTAAGTCATTCACGTCCTTTCTGTAATGAGCTTCTGTTTCCTTGATTAGACCAACCACCCGCCGCGTCATCAGCAAATTTCACAGTGAGACAATCAGGGTTCTGGCTTACACAGTCATTTGTGTAAAGAATAAAAAGTACTGGTGATATAACACAGCCCTGAGGTGCTCCAGTGATAGTAAGCATGGGGACGGTTAATAAGAAATTGTTCAATCCACAGTAAAAGATTCCGGTTGATAAAAGTTTTTGCAATAAAATAAATTATGTGGTTGTATAGTGTTAAAAGCAGATGAAAAGTCGATAAAAAGGAGTCTGACATAAGATTTGGGCATTTCTAAATGTTTGTAGATACTGTTTAAAATATCAACTTTAGCATCCTCGACACCCCGACGTGCTCTATATGCAAATTGGAGAGGGTCAAGAAGGTGTCCGACGTTTGACATTAGAGTACTTAGCATGATCCTTTCGAAACACTTCATAGCGATAGACGTGAGTGCAACTGGTCGAAAGTCGTTTAACACAGAAGGGTTGTTTTTCTTAGGCACTGGTATGATTTTGAGGTTTTCCATATTGTTGGTATGATATGTTGATCACATGAGAGTTGGAAAAGTCGACTAAAAACATAACAGAGCTGGTCACAACATCGTCTTAAAACAATACCATCCAGTCCATCCGGTCCTGATGCTTTCCTTATATTCAGTTTCGAAAAATGAGTTTTGACTGTCTCAGGAGTAATAATGATGTTATCTTCAATGTCCGGAATTATGTTCCCAGTGACGGATTTGCGCTGATCTGTGAAGTCGAAAGTGTCAAATCTTGAATAAAACTCGTTCAGATCTTCCGCATACTTCCGGTCGTCTGCTACGTTGATATATGTCGGCTTGTTCTGCTAGCCAATCATGATCTTGACACCTTTCCAGGCCTGACGACTGTTGTACTGGTAGAATTGTCTCTCGACCTTGTCTTTATAATCCTCCTTACATTTCTTCACTTGCACGTTAATGTCCCTCTGAATGGATTTCAGTCTTAATTTATCGTTAGTACAAAAGGCTCTTTTCTTCTCATTCAGTAAAACCTTTAGTTCCTTAGTCACCCATGGTTTGTTGTTTGGATAAATGGTGATTTCCTTCTGTGGAATAATGTAATCGACACAGAATTTGATGTAGTCAGTTATAGTAACAGAGAGAGCACAGGGGTCAGGTGAGTTATCGAAAAACACGTCCCAGTCAGTACATTCAAAACAGCCTTGTAATTGATTGATAGAGTCCATATCCCATGATCGAACTGTCATTTTAACTTCTGGTTCACGCTTCAGTTTCTGGATGTAAACGGGGACTAGGTAAACACACTTATGATCCGATGAACCAAGAGGAGCTTTTGATTTCCCAATGTAAGCATCTTTTATATTGCCGTAGCATAAGTCAATGGTCTTCGTGTGGCGTGTAGGGCATTTAACGTACTGCTGATAGTGAGGCATAACTGATCTGATCTTAAAGTCGCCAAGCACGAACTTAGTAGCCTCAGGAGATTGACTCAAGCTTTTGCACATGATTGTAGATTACATCAGTGGCGTTGTTGTAGTTAGCACTAGGTGGGATATATGTGAGAATCGTGAATATCTGCCCGAACCACGGGGAAGATAAGATGGCCTTAGTGAGACAGACAGAAGTTCAATGTCGGGTGTACATATCTTCTCTCGTACAACAATGTTTTTGCACCATGTTTGATTCACATACATACAAACCCCGCCACCTATTGATTTACCAATCGTTTCCTCACTCCTATCCAGACGTATAGGTTTCCCAAAGTTTGGTAGATTCAAACTGTCGTTACTAATGGAGTTGTGCAGCCAGGTTTCCGTAAAACATAAGAGGGAACTGTCTCTGAATTCATACATATATCGGGTACAGGCTTCAAGTTCATCAATCTTATTGCTTGGTGCCCCAAAGGGCACCAAGTATTATGATTTGATTCTCCTAAAACTTTTTTGAATTCGCTCTATATTACTCTTGATATTTTCAAAGGAAAGCCGCGCCAATCACATGTGTTGTATCCAAATCAAAAGACCAATGAACAGAGCTGTAGCAAAAAATGCATTGCGTCACCATGTGGGTAATACAAAATATTTGGCACATTAAACTGTGGAATATGATTTCGCTTTAAATGTCATGTTAAAAGAGAAACAATATTTTCTATTAAAGACGCTGATAAATGTTAACAGACTCAATCAAAAACATCTTCACTTGATGAAGAGTCTGCATTTGTTCCAGATAAGAGCATTATTTCGCATTCAATAATCGCAGAATCCACTTTTTTATAACCCACGCGATTTAATTTCACGCTGGGCTCGCCTGGCGATTTAAAAGTAATATTTGTGTAAGAACGATGGTGACATCGAAAAAAGACTTATGTTTACTAATAGGTAGATCACTTACGGCCACGTGACAAGTCATACTTAACGATGTCACTAAATGTTTACGTTGAAAACATGTATTTATTATCAGAGCTACTGAAATTGACTCGTGCTATATTTAGAATATGACCTACATGGCTGGTTCCATACGGTTACTATAAGGCAGCGGCTTAGCTCAGCGGAGCTGGGTTGAAATCCCGTCAGATCATCGGAAAGTATTTTGTTTATTATCTGTAATACTACAGTTAATAATTAACCAGCATGACAAGGAGATATGGTTTTGGCAGTACGTTTTGCACAATTTCCTGTCATTGTCAACGCTACATGGCAACCCATGCAGTGCTTTTACTTCAAGTAACAACATCACAATGCCATAACATCATAAACTGTCACTGTCACATCATTGTCTTGAAAATCTAGTGTTGCTGTGTTCAGAGATTTACATTTTTTCTCTGAGATCTCAAAAAGAGTGAATTTGGATGATAAATAGAATATCACCCTCGTGTGTTTTAATTTGAAATATACCAACAAGTGTTGATGAATGTAAAAAATATTCATAACTTTCAGCAATTCGTGTTGATAGAAATTAATTTTGTGAAATTAACTTTGAGTAATACTCGTGTTAATATTACTGTTGTTATCCAGTGTTATATATATTATCACCCAAATTGTTCGACAAATCACAATCTCCTTCATCTGCCTATGTGGCACCAAGCATGCCTTTTTAAAGGCTTTTCTTGTTTCGAAGGGATCTCACATTAGCTAAGAGGATTGTTGGGAGTGGAGGTCTTGATTTACGTGCTCACACACGTCGTCAATATATGCCTATATATGTTAATCAAAATAATACAAAAACAATTTGTTAATGTCTTTTGGATTAAACAATGATGACAAATCAAATTGTAAAACATTAGGTAATAGGAACAAGCAATATTGTCAATATGTATACAATGAAAATAGACAGGCAGGCATTATGTGTGTCCGAGTAACTCTCCATTCCTTAAAAAGTGAGCTCAGGGCCCCAGGACCGGGAGAGTGACGAGGATATTAACCGACCTAAATTACGCTCAACTTAATGTAATAACATAAATTATATAAATAAATCGAAAATTCAAGTGAAAAACTTGATGTAATATACAACGCTTCATTACTGAAAAAATGGAGCGAGAGAACAATAGGCAAACGTCAAAAGTGTAATTTAACTTTTGCAAATTAATTTCAACCTCCCTTTCGTTTCCCGAACGCCTGCATGCAGTGAATGGGTTTAAGTTTTTTTATAAGAGTGATGTCCCTATCATGATTATTTTCTCCAACTTTCCACTGTGTGAATGGCTTGCTGGTGTTTTGATACAAAATTACTCTGCGTATTTCTGATTCATGCTTACTTAACATGATAAACATCCCATCAAGGGGTATTATCTTTTTTACTTTTTTTTCCATTCTTAATAGTTTTGATTCCACTTTACCCTCAAAAGATACCTTCAACAAATCATACTTGTTGCTTACATACAGGAAATTTTCAAAGTAACTCAGGCTCATGGCGCCGACAGCGTTACAGCAGTTGTTATTGATTTGTTTTTTATTGCTACCATTGTATGATACTGAAAAGATCCGCTTGCACGCACTAACAAATAATCGCCTTCGAGTAGGATCCACTGCAATACTTACTTGTTTTATTTCACACCTTTGTCTCATCACCCTATTGTCATCTTTAGTGAGAGCATTAATGCTATGAAAATAAACACTATAATATTCACAAACAATGTAAAACACAAGCCTTTGATCATCGTCCACTTTAAGGTCTCCTGTATATAAATTGTTCACCTGTTGTAGTTCTTCTGATACCTTGAATGTCAAACTCATTAATTCTATTTCTGACAAAAAGTGACTAATCTTACGTACACCCACAAGTTTCCTTATGCTTGATAGATAAGCAATAGAACAAACATAATGGCTATCTATCTCATTGTATGAACTTTTTAAACCTGTGTGTAGATCAATGAAGAAAGTTTCCATTTTAGTTGTATAAGGGCTTTGGAAAATAGCACGCATAACTAGAATCCTCATTCTTGGGATATCTGTAAAATGAAAGAAAATAGAGAAAACATTTGCAAGTCATCTAAAGATAAACCCATTATGTTTGGCTAAATCAATAATGTAAAAATGCTATTTTTTACACTAGCTATATGATAACCCATGGTTATCTTCGCAATCCACTTGTAGTAAATCTAATTAACTCCTCACAAAAAAGTTTGACAGTTCTTGTGGTTATGTTCATAAACATCTTAAACTTGTGTACTTTCGTTTACAAGTTCTCACTACACTATCTAGTGTGACATAAAGTCACCTTCTGTCATTTTACAACCAATTTGGTTAAGACATTCAATCAATTTCCTATTCGGATAACTGATAGTTTTGTTCAATTTAACAATTTTTGCAATTAACAAAATGTCTGCTAATCTATTACAATAAAGCAATGTAGGAATGATGAACATGACATGTTACATGCTACAAATATAATTGTCCCCCGATGCAACTTAACAAGATATTAAGACCTGTTGAAGTGGAAGGGGAGCGATTTGGTATCACATAAAATGAGAGCTTCATAGTTAAATTAAAAATATTTAAATGTATTACGTTGACATTCAAAAAATAAATACATACGAATGAATGAATAAATGAATGGGTTCTTTTCAAGAATGATAAACTACTGATATGATAAAGGAATAAAATACACTCTGTCACACAATTGGAAATCTTCAATCAACTCACCCTTGATACAAGTAGAATGTCCATACCTGCCATGAACAAGTCTGCTTTGACTTGGACAAACCGGAAGATGTTTCTGATAAAAGAAACGAGTTGAATATATGAATTACACTAAATAAAACGACACCAAGTTTTAAAAGATAATTACATGTAGACACAAATTTCAATTCACTTATAAAAGACAACGATTCACACGAAACGAAAGAAAACGTCATCCTTATGTATTGTTTTGAATATGAATTGTTTTGAATATTATGTAATTAGTTGTCATCACATTTCTGGAGAATTGTAATTATACAAAACAAATTTCCCTGTTGGGACAATAAAGATTATCTTATCTTATCTTATCCTTATCTTACGTTTTACATCATAATAACAATGTCAAGGGGTTTTCTAGGGGTTTACCCTTGAACCGTTGTAAAGAAGAACATCTCCACCAGCCACGGGACTCTCCACACTGCAAACCAGATGGACTTGGGAAAATCCAAACTCTGTGCAGTCTTCAAATTGTTGACAGAGAAGCTGGCACATCTTCACACCGAAGGGACTTAAAGTTGAATTTATAACTTGACAAGCTACCAAAGCTATCAAAACAAGTTGTAAATCCATCTTTCGTGGAAAAGTGATCTCTTATGATTCACATTTGACGTCTTTATAGATCTTTACCACTTGAAGGATAATTGTACCTATCCTTTTCTCCTGATAAATAAATAAATGAATTAATCATCATTATTGTGATTGTGAACAGTATGGAATTTCATATTCATTTATTCATTCATATAGTAGATATAGTTAGTTCGGAATACTGATGTTTACATCCCCCGGTCAGAGAATATATGATACCAATGAAATCAGTTAATTAATCTCCAACAAATGGATGTTTTGCTTTGATGTATGTATGTTTATTGTATCCCTTTTGGATGAATATTTAGATAAAAAAGTAACCTACGAGGGCAGTCACATCGGGGGACACATTTCCTTTAAGAAACCCTGGGGCAACATGTAATTTTATCATTGTGAAGTCAGGTTATTAACAATGCTGTGACGTCAAGCTTCATTTTAACTTTGCGTTCTATAGAAACCGAACGGCGGCTTGTCCGCTTATGCTGAGAGGTAGACTTTTGGTATCTGTTCTCATTTCGGCCACGCGATAATAAACAGAAAGCTATATTCTTGGTCAAATCATACTAACCCCCATATTAATAATTTTCTTTGAAGAAATGTTAGGGGATAAAGACTATTTATTTGGCAATGCTTAGCAAGACATTATCTTCATCAAAGTTAGTGAGTTGGTCATTTTTACTAAAATATAGATTTTTTGATGGCAATAAATGGTCTTAAAACATTATATTTTACTAAAATATAGATGTTTTTCTCGTATACAGGATAGGAGTATCTGGCTGTTCATGCAGTAGGGTGAGGGGTTTGGAGTGACTATGATAAGGATTAATTGTATTATTTATATTGGTATTCTACTTTATATGACATAGTCAATAACGTATCTCTAAGCAAAGTACTTAACTTTTGATAATTTCATATTTAAAATGTTCACTGATTATTGCAAGTTAATGCTAAATGTATTATTTTGACAGTGTCAAAATCACATTACACAAGCCAATCATCCATTGTCAGAGGACAAATTATGAGGATTCACAAAAAATCCAATGGCGGCCATTTTGTGTGAACACCTTTAATTCATTTTGTGTAGGAAAAAAGAATCGCATATCTAAACTTTACGTTATATATCTGAATTGTTACTGCTTAATTGGGTTTCAATACATTGTCTTTCAATTGGAACCATTAATTGATATTTTCCTGACATTACCTTCAACTCCCCCTAAAAACGTGCTACTGCCCCTTAAAACCTAAACTTGTTTGTTTATCAAGAAATTATTTATAAATTATGCGTTTAGTGTACACATTTCAGACATACATGTAGTTCAAGACAACAATATGATATATAAAGACGATGACTTAATCTAATACATGGGTATTGCAAATACCTTTTGTTCAAGTAACAATGGCATGCCTTTTTTTATAACCGAAACTTTAACAGAAGTAGATATTAGACATGACAGAAGTATGATCATGTTATGGCACAATGGATAACATCTGTAATGAAAACTCAATATTATTACTCGCCCGTGTAAGATACCGCTGTGTAATATTTATACGACAATATTAAAACTAGTGTAATAACACAATGCAAGGATGACGTCATAGAAGTGTGTTGTTGTGACGTCACAGTGTTTGATTTTTAGGGCAAGTAATAAACAGAATACTAAACTCCCTTCCATTTAATACTATTTTTATTAAACTCGTGAATGATTTGGTATCAAACTCGCTTTCGCTCGTTTCATACAAAATCATTAACTCGTTTAATAAAAATAGTATTAAATGGAAGGTCGTTTAGTATCCTCTATTTATCAGTTCCTTATACAAAATAAAAAGATTCTTAAAGAAAATCAAGACTTACATGATATTTGGGAAACGATACTGTAGTATGTAAAACAAATTCTGGAGTCCTAACGAGAATACACGTCTTACCATGATTTAATTTGATTGTGTGGAATTAGTATTTCTTTGGGGGAATATACTTTGAGTTTATATCTGTTGTTTTAGGTTATTTCTTGACACCTTCCACTATATAGTTAACATCATTTCTATTTTACATAAGATCAATGTGCATAAAGGACTTAAATGCACGTTTTTTGATAATTTTATATTTTAAAATGTTCACTTATAATTGCAAGTTGATGCTAAATGTATTATTTTGACAGTGTCAAACATCTCATAACACAAACCAATTATCCATAGTCAGAGGACAAAGTATGAAGATTCACCTAAAACCCACGTGCGGCTATTTTGTGTGAACACCTTTAATTCATTTTGTGTAAGGAAAGGGAATCGCATGGCTAAACTTTACATTCTATATTTGAATTATTAGTGCTCCATTTAGTTTAAATGCATTGTCTTTCAATTGGAACAATTTATTTTCATTTTCCTAAAATCACCTTATATTCCTCCTAAAACATGCTACTGCTCCTTTAAGTTCTTTCACTCTCAAGTTTCCTTTCTTACTTTGTTTCCTCGTTTTTTTTTGGCCTACAACATGGTGTTCTTCATCCTAAATCTCTTCAACAGTTGAACAACTCTATCTAACATTCTTCTCGATAACTAAATAGCTATAGTTTGAATAATGTATAATGAATTGAATGGAATTTAAATATCGAGGATACATTTGCCTATTATCATTGATTGATACTAACTAATGTAACTGACGGTTTGATATCTTTAGGCACTTTACATGTAGGAATAGGCCATTGAAATATTTGTGAAGGATTGAAAATTCATGTCCTTCTTCTCAAAAAAAGTTAAGGGACCAACATATTTTAACCTGAAAAATCTACGTATAAAAAAATGTCAATTCAAATTATTATGCAGAAAGTTAAACCCTTAGGCCCGTAAGTTCGAAGCTAGTTTTTCCTAGACCAGGTTTAGTGCTAGTCCTAGTTCAGTTAAACCAAGACCATTGGTCTAACTTAAACCGTAATTCTGAAAGGTAGTTTTGTTTAACTAGCATACAGACCAGGTTTAAATGTATCACATTATGACAATGGGAATGACAATGACTGTGACAATGAGAGGCCTGCAAGATGATTTGACTATGACGAGAGGGTTTAAGAGACAAGACACTTTTTGTCTGACATATTACAGAAAAACTATTCATCGGATTGCTTTCAAATTTTGCACGTTCTATTCTACTTGGAGGGGTGTAGTGTCAACTTACAAACAAATTCATTCAATTTGGATTTTTTTTTTACAAATTTCTGTGTTTTGTACTTATACTTTTACCAATATCAGAACTTGTCCGACCAATTGCAGAAAAACTATTGATCTGATTCATTTCAAATTTTGCACATATCTTCTAACATACTAGGAGGGTTACAGTGCCAATTTACAAGTGATTTTGTCTATTTTTTTTTTTTTTTTAAAGAATTTTAATTTGTATGTACTTTGTCATTTTCAATCAGAAATTGTCTGACTATTTGCAGAAAAACTATTTATCTGATTGTTTTCAAAATTAGCACATGTCTTCTTTCAAAATATCTTGGGTGCAGTGCCATACAAGAAGCGATTTTATGACTTTTTAATTTTTTGTACTTAGTCATTTCCCAAGATCTGATCTGATAAATGTTAACTAATTATTTAAATATTTATTTATTTAAAAACCAATAATATCTCAAACTAATTATAAACAAAAAACACAAAATGATTAGGGAACAATAATATTTATTCTCATAACAACATAGACACCGATATATACTTACAGCTAGATACATGCTTATTATAAATGGCTTACTAATATAAGTACATCTTATCTATAATTTTCAAAAATAAGTTATCAACACCACTAATATAAGGATTCCTTAAAGTCAAAAATTTCTAATTAAAATTATACCTTTCGGATTTTTGGAGGATTTAAAATCTTCTCACCTTCATGTTTCTGTCATTTAACAAGATGACGTCACAATCAGTATTCACATGTTGCAGTGATCAAGCGAATATATAAAGTGGTCACTTAACAATGAAAAAATACCTGGTAACAAGATCATTCATTGACATGATCCTAAGGAAATTAACTTCGGCTGTATGCTTATTGATGCTGATATAACTACTGTTTTACAAGTACAGTTTTACAACAAATACACTGACACCGTTTTTATAATTTTCAGTATGTAACATTAAAGAATTTTCTATAAACTTTATACTTTATTCTGCTCAACTGAACCACTTTTTAGATATAAACTATTGAGTGAGTGAGTGAGTTAAGTTAGTGAGTGAGTTAGGTTTACAGTCTTGTCGGCTATTTTTCAGCTATTTAACACGTGGAGGTTGCCCCTCAAAAGAGAGAAGATAGGGATATAGGGATCGAAAGGATAAGAGAAAAGACGGAAAGAAAGTAATAGTGAGAAATAGATAGCAGGTTTCAAAATGGTCTGGTCTCTACCTGTCCAGCTTTGGTGACCCTACCAGATGGCATCATAATATACTTTTGAAACGGAAAATAGGTCAGGTTACTTTCTGAAAAATGCAAAGAAGAAACAAAGTCTTGAAGTACCTACTATTTCCTTCCTTGCTAAATATATTTGTAAGATATTAACACATATACATACAATACAAACAAACGCAAAACAGTTCAGAACCTGCTTTATCTTAAGTGCTTTGTAAATATTGCCAAAAAAAGAAATTCGCCAGATTTCTCAAACAAACCCATGGAGTATTTATCTGATATCACTTGTACATTAATACTCTAAAACAGTTCCCAAAATGCTTACAGCTGCTAATTTTCTAATTAAGCGATGTGGATACAATTATTGTTTTACATCCACAGTTATTCTCGAATCTAGAATATTTCAGGAAATTTCTATAAATTTGATATTTTTTTAGGCATAATTGAAAATCTTCTCTGAATATCAACTATTTCTACAGAAAATAAGCATGAACTTTCATGAAGTTTTCTAGTTGTACCCACAATTTTATTCATTGCTTTGTCCCAACTTGTTGTTGTGTTCTTTCCTTTTATATTGTTCTATACAAAGGTGATTTGATCTTCCTTCTACTTTTTACCTTATGGATCCTGATAATGCTACAATGACACTTGTTCTCTTCATAACTCATTATCAATGATTTTTTTTAGTTTCAAAGATGATGAAAGGAATTTGTTAAATATTTACACATTGTAACTAGATATAATGTCAATATTTGCCAACCAAAACAATATAAACACAAACATTGTTTTAATGTATTTTGTAAAGACAATCACGCATTACACATAGAAACAATGTCAATAGGTACAAAATCAAAACATTATAAATTAATAGATATATTATATAATTTACAAAATTAGTGCAAATATCATACAATTACGTGTCCATTTAGGTTTAACTTATTCAACAATCTTTCTCTCCAACCTTTTGGAGGAGATAAAGTATTTCCTATCCATAATTCCCTGTAAAACTCATATTCTTACTTTAGGGAACACTGGGTTCAAAGATGTTCCTTTTAAGACATTTTTAGATCACACAAATTATTTGTCAAAATCATGTTTTAAAAATACCATAAACTTGTTATAACCTAAATAATATTCAACTATTCCTTTAGGGAAAATTGGCCTTTCATGTGGTGAATAGCAATTTTTTTTTTTGAAAATCCTTGTTTTTAATACTTCAATTGTCTCTGGCACACTTCAAATATACTTTACATATGTAGTTGATATCAACCCTTAATATATTGATCGAAAACTGTTGTCCGTTAATCATCTGTTATCAATGAGGACAATCTAATTTTTCAATGATCACTTTGCAAGGGAAATAATGAAAGTGTAGCAAACATTTGATAACTAAGCATTTGAATTTGGCTATGCATAGCAGTGGTACCTTAGTTTTAATTCTGTCTAAGTTCTGTTAAGCACTGTACATGAAGCAATCGGTTATTTTCTGAAAATTTGCACATCACCCTTCTTGGACGTTATGCAGCGAAACAGTTTTTACTTATCTAATAAGAGTGATGTAATGATGTTGGTAGGGGTATCCAACTTTCCAATTTGTAACTGGTTTCTTGGAATTGTGTATCAAATCTACTCTCATTATGATTGACTTATAGTAACTTAACATGATCAATTTTCCTTCAAGGATGATAATCTTTGTTACACACCGTTTCAATTTTAACAGACGTACTTTCAATTTGCCCTCAACAGACAACTTCAACAAATCATATCTGTTACTGACATACAGGAAATTTCCATTGTTGCTAACACTTATAGCTCCGACACTGTCACAACAATCTTTAATGATGATTATTTTATTACTCCCTTTATATGTTATTGAAATGATCCTGTTGTTAGCACATACAAACACTCGATTTCGGGTAGCATCTACTGCGATTCGCACACGAGGTGTTCGTACCTTTTCTTTCATCAACAATTTTTTATCTTTAGTGACAGCATTAATGCTATGTACTAAAAAGTGAGACTTTGTTACAATAACAATGTAAAACACAAGCCTTTGATTGTCGTCCACTGTAAGATCTCCTGTATATAAATCGTTGACCTGTGTAAGATACTCTGATGACCTAAAGGTCAAACTCTTTAAGTCCATTTGGTATATGTGACGAGTCTTATGTGCAACAACAAGTTTCTGAATACTCGGGAGATATTCAATATAACGAACAAGAGAAGGAACATTGAAAATATCTATCTTGTGGTATGAACTTCTTAAACCTGTTTGTGGATCAATGTGGAAAACTCTTATCTTAATTCCAGAAATTTGACACATAGCTAACATAAACATTCTTGGGAAATCTGAAAAATAAAATGAAAACATGTCTCAAATAGCTTATGTAAACATATGCAAGTCAATTTAAGTTAAACACATACTATTTTGCTAAATCAAAATAGTGTTTTAGTACCTCACTGCAGTTGGCCTTGGTACAGTCCAGATTCCACTTGTAATCATTTCATAAGTTTCCATTCATAAAAAGTGTAACAAATATAGTGTTAATGTATTATGTTAGAAATGACCAAAACCTCATTTCAGCTACCTTGAGAGATGGACGCCTGATCAAACTAACTCGCAGAAGGGTACATAAGGTTGGGAAATAAAGACTAATAAATAAAGAATAATGACTCTTTCTCAAAACCATACTAATATTTAACTTGCTATTACCGTCTCCAACTCATAGTATTCCATAATACCACTGAACTGGTGAGATGCAAGGTCTGGATCTGTAAGAGAAAGCAGGTAACTCACCCAACCTGGAAGTATGAAAACTGAAACCTTAACTACCCCGAAAGGGAGGTATCCCGCATAGGGGTCAAGTCCTGCTGTCCGTTGTTAGGCAAACACATTAGCTACTCTGGGAAATGATCACACTCTGGACGGGAGAATAGCACATTGAGCTCCTGCTTGGAGTATCCCGCCCTTTTCAGTCCCTTTTGGTGACAATCCAGACGTGATGATGAAGAACCTGAGTTCTTTCCTGCACCTGCACGCTTGACTGGCTCACTAAGACATTCCACCTCAGAGGGATCAGAACTTGCTCCTGCTGGGACATCCCCCGAAAGAGGCACGAACCATTGCCTTGACTTGGCTGTACAGTGCAATCGTCAGAAACTTGAGAAATGCCTTGATCTTGGCCACTACCTGCTTAAAAATTGCAAGGAGAGGAGAAGCGTAATTGTCCATCACATTCCGCTCAAATGACATTATAAGTCCCACTATCAAAGAACAAGAACAGGGGACATGTGGGTCGGCAGCTGGTGGTTAAGTCATGAAAGGCCTGAGTAAGAAGTATCCACCCCTTTAATGGAATAGTCCTATCCAGACAGAGTATCAGCCAGAATGTTCTTCAACCCTGTTGTCATTTCAATGCTGGCACTGTTCCGGACTTGGGTGTTCAGGAAAACTTGGATCGGTCTCAGGGGAAACCTGGCTCTTTTCCAAAAATCTTGACTTGACATGAGCAGACACAGGTCCACTGCCACAGATGAAGTGGAACAAATCTGCTCAGGCCACTGTCAAAAAAATTATCCTCTATCTGTTTCAGGGAAAAATGCTCTGAACGTCTTGATCCAGCAGAAAAGGAACCATTGGATGTGATACCCTTGTGAAGTGGGACGAACATGATGATATCCAGAATGGAAAAACTGTTTTATTACGCTACGCTTCGCCCTTACTCCATCTGTCACCGCAATCCTCCAAAAATGGAATGATAGGAGGCTCTGCAGGGTCCACAAGGTCCCGAACCTCCTAAGACGACAACGCAGTCATCTCGAGGAAGCAGAGAGTGACCCTATAAGGTCCAGCATGTCAGTGACCACCTCCTTCATGGCGGCGAGGAGTTGTAACAAGAAAGCAGTCTCACCACAGGCAGAATGCTCCTCCTACGTCATCTTCTTCCTCCTCTTCAGAGGGTGTGTTGCCAAAAAAGTGGTCTGTGTAATTTGGTCAAGAGATGATCAACAGAAAATTGTCACCTATGAGTATTAGTCGGAGACAGTATTACCAAGTTGAATAATAGATATTTTGACGTTTGGACATGTTATTTGCAAAGGGTTTCAAAATTTGTTTCACATAAATTGGACAGCATACTAAATGTAAACTAACACAAATGAAGAAAAAGTCGTATAAGTGATTATATGTTTTAAAAGGTTATTTACAATAAAAACTTTTCAAAAATATTTAGGAATGGATCAACGAATCAGTGAATGAATGATTGGAGAACAAATGAATGAATGAAATAATGAAATAACAAATGCATTGATTAAGCACTGATAAGACAAATAGGTAAAATATACTGATTGCAAATATTTAAATCAACTCACCCTTGATACAAATAGAATGTCCAATCCTGCCACGAACAAGTCTGCTTTGACTTGGGCAAACCTGTAGATGTTTCTGATAAAAGAAACGAGTTGGATACATTAACTAGACTATATAAAACAAGACCAAGCTGAAATATATTGTTAAAAAGTAGACACATTTTCTTTCATTACAAAATACACCATTTTAGGATAACAAGCTCACGGTCACTGATATAGTTGTTTATTTGAAACGATAGAAGGCAAAATGATTCATACAGTGCACGTTTGAGTTTGTGGTTTTCTTAGGAGGAAAGTCCATTTTTAAATATCTTTTGTCAATCAAAATTGATGTTCTCTTTGAATATTTGGAGCCATTTAAACAAAACGAGTGATCAATCTATCTTTTATTACAATTGCATGCTAAAGGAAGATACATATAACAATGGGTGTAAATGTGTAAATCAAATTTTATAGATGCCTCGAATACATCATAAATTAAAAGATAAACTAGTATGTAAATACAATTCGGGATTGAATATTTGTGACCATAATCACATTTATTTGTGTAGAAAATATTTGTTGACATATTTTGTTTTTAACTTCGATTTAACTTAAAGTTTAGCTCGCCGAAGACACCATCCCAAACAATATATAACCAAAATCGAATTTCTGATCTGACAAATGTCCACAAAAGGTAAAATTTTCTTACTCACTAGTTTTGTAAGTTTTTTTCTTATTATGCTTTAAAAGTACTCGGTTGATTTCACTTGATCACATGGTCAACTTCAAACAACAGAAGGACGAGAATATCTGACATTCTTTACCAATAACTAAAGAGCCTTTGGTTAAAAAATACATAGATGAATTGGTTTATGTCCAAGAAATGAATAAAAGTGATAAAACAATATAACTAATGAAGTATAATAAGTATAATGCATCTCTATCGCACAGCTTCAAGTATAATTTCAATTTAGGGATATCATTACCATTGAGACGTTGTAAAGGAGAACATCATCACTAGCCCTTGAAACTTTAAGTATGCAAACCAGATGGACTTGGGAATATCCAAACTCTGCACAGTCTTGGGTTTGTTGACAGAGTAATTTGCACATCTTCACACCAAACGGACTAAAAGTTGAATATGAAACTCGGCAAGCTATCAGAATCATCAAAACAAAATGTAAATCCATCTTTCCTGTAACAGCGACTTCTTATTACTTGAACATTTGAACTTCATATAACTCTGCCAGTTTCGGTACAATGTAGCTTCCTGATAAGCAATGAAATTTGTTCCTCATTATTTTGATTGTGAATAGTATGGAATTTATTATTCGTGATTGCATTCATGGGTCTATTTTCATTGATATAGTAGTTAATTTGAAACGATAAGAGATAAACATATTAATATTGAAACCTTTGACAAAGTGATTGATATATAAACAGTGCATACATGAGTTTGTGATATGTGGAGTTGAAAAATCTCATCTTACATAATAATTTTCATATGTATTTAAAATGCCAAATACTCTGTTTGTAAATCACAAAAAATCTTTTAAGTGAATATTTGTAGCCATGTTTCGAAACAGAGGGATCAACTACAAAAGCTTAATAAATGAAGATAACAATTGGTTCAAGTGAATTAGCGAATCACTTCAAAATTTAAAGGTGCATCACCAATAAAAAGGATAAACTAGTATGTAGATAAAAATAAGGATTGAGCAAGTGTGACCATTATCATATTTATTTGTGTAGGAAATGTTTGTTCACGTCTTTTGTTTTTAAGCTTCGATTTTCTTGAAAGTTAAACTCGCTAACAACACAATCCAAACAAAATATAACCAAAATCGTATGTCTAATGTTACTAATATCCGTAAAAGGTAAAATTTTGTTACTCCCCAGTATTTTAAGTTTCCTGTACTTATGTGATTTCTCATTCTTATTTCTCATTCTCATCGCACAGAGGCAGATCAAGTCATGAAATGTTGATACAGCCTGTTCTATTACGCCGACTTTGTTGGATAGAATGGGAGATGCCTGCTTGTAGGCGATCAATGTTAGTTGTGCTAGTCAGCGACGCTGTCCTTAAGTTATCATTTTGGCTACTGAATCATGGAAAAGCGTGTTATATGAAGCACCCTTACCATGCGAGAAGCGGTGTCATTTGATAGAGAAATTTAAATTGATTATGGTTTGGATTTTGTCCAGTTGGACACCAGATTTTCGTAGTGTTGAAATTCACCAAATAAACATATGTTCTTTTTAGCAAAAGGCCACGAACATAACTTCAAAATGCATCAAATAAGGCTTGCATTTTACAGATAAGCATAGTGTTTGTATAAAGGTAACTTTTCAACTTTGTTGTTGCGCCTTGGTTAAATATATGACTTTTTGCAGAGTTGACATACATTTCGTTTAAAAGTAAACAGCTAGAAAATAGTCTGGGTTGTTGAATGTTATCGGCTTTACTGTGAACAAACATATTGTACAGCTTGCATTTATATCGATAAACTTTTTAATTCTAAACATATCTTATGTTCAACATTAAAACATTTCAAATTGTTAGTTTTCCATAAAAAAACAGCATTTAATACGACTCAGTAGAAATTATGATGTTAATATTATTAGATATTCGCTAATAAGAATCATGAGGTATGTTACTAATTTTTCAAAGGTAAATCATTGTATACATAAATATAGACATATATGCATACAACGGCACACATCTATAAAAACTTGATATAAGCATGGTGGTTATCGGATAACCAAAGCATTGGCTGGTTATCCAGGATAACGACCTAGATACCACTATTGATAACACCACACCACGTGGTATAGCTCCGAGCAAAAAAAATTAGACAATTCTCAAGATTTGTTTTTCGGTTTCCACTCGAACATTTCGGACATGGTTTGGAAATTTTTAGCTGCTGTGACATTGCTATAATGTTCTGTGCATTATCTACCCTGTTGTTGGGTCAGGACACGTGACGATGCTGTACCTAGTTATCGCCGCGATGCAGAAAAAAAAGCAAAACAAAGACTTCACGTTTTTTATCATGCACGTTGGTAATGAGATAAGAAATTGTTGGAAATAAAGGGTATACCTTTGGGTATCTTTTAACCATTTTTGGTGAGATTTCCAGTTTCAGGGGGTTTACTGTGCAAGTCGGAGTCTAATTTCTCATTGTTCAAAATGGCGCTGGAAAAATTGAAAAAATGTGATTATCGACGCTCTTGTAAATCACGGGTTTTATTTAGTCAAGTAAAGGCTCTTGGTTTTTATGTGATAGGTTGCTGAAAATAAATATTAGAGAAAGTGGAAATGTTTTTGTTATGCAACAGACTGAAGACCAAATTTACACATTAAAAAAAACCCCAAAAATTACTTCCTCACGTTCAAATACATATTATGTATTTCTTGTAGTTTTTAAAGATTAAGACACAACTAAAGTTGTCAAGAGAATGATTACGTGTAAATGTGTAACAATAGAATCAAAATATTCTGCAGATTTGAAACAAAAGGTTCATTTAACTTTGCATAAGTTGTTTTCAGACCCAACAGAGAATTTGAAAAAACCTATGTTGAAGCAGATTTCACAGTGTATATCATGAAATAGTAGACCGATTGAGTTTCGGCTTATTTCATGCAATTTGCATATGAATTATCTAAATCTGTTCCAAATTTCATAAGTGTATGTGAAAAATTAAATAAATACGGTTAATCTAAACTTGTCTCATTTTTTCGGCCAGAAGGTATATATAAGATGTAAACGTTGTTTCCTTGCTGGTACCTTGTAGCCTTTAAAACTGTCACTATATATGTATGAGGACAATAACTGTATGATAAAACGTAATAGGACTGCTGACATAGGTGAACTCAGTTTATATATACAATTAGAAGAATGTCTTGCAACCATAGTTTTTTTTATATTTCTTCCATGATCCTTAACCCAAATGACAACATATGAGTTTCTCAGTTATATCTGAGGTATTCAGGCAACCAGTAACAATAACTGAATGAAAGCAAACAGTGTCTTCTTTAGGAAATAAAGATGCTTTTTGGCAAGTTTAATCGTTACTGTTACATCACATTCTTACTTTCTTTCTTTTTTATTGTATCTTTCGTAATCAGCATTTCAAATGTCGACATTTACTTCCGTAAATGGAATATTGATGTACCAGTTTAACATTTCTAACTATGAACTGTTTGAGACTTACTTCAACGGCATGTTTGTATTTATGAACTGAAAATATGGTACTATTGCTAATATAAGAAAAAATTGCCATTAAATTATAAAATATTGGAATGTCCCTTTATCTTTGAACATATCTATTCAGACAACCAATTACCAGAAGTAGGAAACACACAGCACAGCGTCCTCTTCAGGAAAAAATATGCCTTTTGGTAAGATTCATCGTTACAATAACACCACACTTTCTTCAAATGGGATGTTGATAAAGCAGTGTAACGTTTCTGACAATGAATTGTTTGAAGGCTAACTTCGATGGCGTTTTTTAAAGGGGCAGTAGCTAGTTTTTTGATAATTTCATATTTTAAAATTGTCACTGATAATTTTAAGTTAATGCTAAATGTATTAATTTGACAGTGTCAAAAAACTCATTACACAAGCCAATCATCCATAGACAGAGGACAAAGTATGAAGATTCACATAAAATCCATGGGCGGCCATTTT
Organism: Steromphala cineraria; assembly: GCA_916613615.1. NCBI lineage: Eukaryota > Metazoa > Mollusca > Gastropoda > Trochida > Trochidae > Steromphala > Steromphala cineraria. The sequence continues at coordinate 26,634,789 of OU744735.1, read as the reverse complement.
TTGTGAACACCTTTTATTCATTTTGTGTAAGAAAAAGAAATTGCATGGCTAAACTTTACATTATATATTTGAATTAGTACTGCTCCATTTAGTTTAAATACATTGTCTTTCAATTGGAACCATAAATTTTCATTTTCCTGACATCACCTTACATTCTCCCTAAAAACGTGCCACTGCCCCTTTAAGATAATCTGAAAAGCTTATTGGCTCTTCTGTAAATATGGTATTGTTGCTTATATCAGCAATTTTGGTCAAATGAACATCATGGAACGTTCCTTTATCTTTAGTCATATATGTCATTACTTTTCTATGTCATAAGTGAAAGTAACATTTACATCTTTTTTATGATTATCTATTTGCATTTCAATTTAAAACAATGACAATACATATAAATGCAGAACCAGCTTTATTTATTAGTGCTTTGTAAATGATGATATAATTATCAATATGACCCAATTACTAACAAATCCATGGAGTATTTTACTGGTACACCTTATATAGTAATACTATAACAAGAGTTCCCAAAATGCTTACAGCTGCTAATTAATGCTAATCGATGTGGATACAATTACTGTTTTACATACACAGTTATTCCCGTATCTGGAATATTTAAGGAAAAATTTATACAATTGATTCTTTTTACGGCATAACTGAACGTCTTCTCTGAATGTGAACTATTGCTGAGAAATATAATGCATTAAATCCTTTCTCAAAAATGCAAAGAACATACACAGCCTTGTAGAATTTTTCTTGTTCTATCCATTTTTTCTTCCTTGCTGTGTCCCAACCTGTCCTTGTTGTCTTTCCTTTTCAATTGTTCTCTGCAAAGGTGTTTTGATCTTCCTCCTGCTTTTTACCTTATTGATCCTGACTATGCTACAATGACAACATGTTCTCTCCATAACTCGTTATCAATGATTTTTTGGGGTTTCAAAGATGATGAAGGGAATTTGTAAAATATGTATACATTGTAACTAGAAATAATGCCAATATTTGCCCACAAAACAATATAAACACAATCATTCTCAATGTTGTTGTTTTTTCAAACACATTTACACATTACAACATGTACAAAAGGAAACAGGATAAATCGAGATCCAGCGTGGTTAAAAAGTGATTTTCCAACAATGAGATAATTAGAAATATGACTCCCTTGTACTGACATCAGTCTAGTAATACAGGAGGGAAAAGGCTTACAGCTGCTGAACAAAATTGTGTTACACAAGACTACAAATTAGTGCAAATATAATACAATTGAGTGTCCACTAAGGCTCAACATATTCAATAATCTTTCTGTCAAACCTTTTTGGAGGAGATAAAGAAAAAGTATTTTCATATCCATAATTTCATCGGAAACTCATATTCTAACTTTGTGTGACACATAGGTCAAAGATGCTCCTTTTTAGTTTTTGTAGATAACACATATCATTTTCATAATTATGTTTAGGAAAAGCATATATTTGTCATAACCTTAATAAATATCCACTATTCTTCTAGTGAAATTAATTGTGGTGAATTAATATTCTAATTTTGAAAATCCTTCTTATTCTGCAACAATTGTCTCTGGCATATTTCATAGATACTTTTCATATGTAGTGGATATCAACCCTAAGTAACTTTATGTAAAAGAGTTGTCAGTTAATAATCTGTTATCAATGAGGACAATCTAATTTTTCAATGACGACTTTGCAAGGGAAATTATGAAAAGTCTAGCAAACATTTGATAAAAAAGCATTTGAAGTTGGCTATGCATAGCAGTGGTACCTTAGATTTAATTCTGTCTAAGTTCTGTTTAGCACTGCACATGAAGCAAACATTTATTTTCCGAAAATTTGCATATCACCCTTCTTTGGCGTTATGCAGCGAACAATTTTTTTCTTATCTAATAAGAGTGATGTGCAGATTTTGGTAGGTGTTTCCAACTTTCCAATTTGTAACTGGTTTCTTGGAATTATGCATCAAATCTACTCTCATTATGATTGACTTATAGTTACTTAACATGATCAATTTTCCTTCAAGGGTGATAATCTTTTTTACACTCCGTTTCAATGTTAACAGATGTAATTTCAATTTGCCCTCAACAGACAACTTCAACAAATCATACCTGTTACTGACATACAGGAAATTTCCATTGTTGCTAACACTTATAGCTCCGACACTGTAACAACAATCTTTAATGATGATAATCTTATAACTCCCTTTATATGTTATTGATATGATCCTGTTGTTAGCACATACAAACAATCGATTTCGGGTAGCATCTACTGCGATTCGCACAAGAGGTATTCGTACCTTTTCTTTCATCACCAATTTTTTATCTTTAGTGACAGCATTTATGCTATGTACTAAAAAGCGAGACCTTCGTACAATAACAATATAGAACACAAGCCTTTGATCGTCGTCCACTGTAAGATCCCCAATATATAAATTGTTGACCTGTGTAAGATACTCTGATGACTTAAAGGTCAAACTCATTAAGTCCATTTGGTATAAGTGACGAGTCTTATGTGCAACAACAAGTTTCTGAATACTCGTGAGATATTCAATATAACAAACAATAGAAGAAACATTGAAGATTTTTTTCATGCGGTATGAACTTCTTAAACCTGTTTGTGGATCAATGTGGAAAACTTGCATCTTAATATTAGAAACTGGGCGCATAACTAAAATCATCTTTTTTGGGAAATCTGAAAAATAAAAGAAATACATGTCTCAAATAGCTTATGTCAATTTAAGTTAAACATTCTATTTTGCTAAATCAAAATGGTGTTTTAGTACGCTCACTGAAGTTGGCCTTGGTACACTCAAGATTCCACTTGTGATCATTTCAATCACAAGTTTCCATTCATAAAAGTCTTACAAATATAGTGGTTATGTTAAAAAACATTCTTAACTTGAGTATTCAACACTTTCGTTTACAAGCTGTCATCACAAAAAATCTGTCCTTTTATAGGCTCATGCTCACTATCTTACATTAGTCACTCACTCTGTTATCATTCTTCTGTCCTAATTATGAATTATATTTGCTAAATAAACTGTTGTGATTGTGAAATACTGTTTGCCATACTAATGCGATAAAACAATGTAAGGTTAATCAAGATGACATTTTTTAACATATGAAAATGTTCTGCTGTTGAACTACCTTACCCTCACCACCTATAGTCACATGACCGAAACCTCATTTGAGCTACCTTGAGAGAATGGACGCCTGGTCAAATTAGCTCGCAGAAGGGTAGGTAAGGGTGGGAAATTAAAACTAATTAATAAAGAATAATGACTCTTTCTCAAATCCGTACTAATATTAAACTTGCTATTACCGTCTCCAACTCATAGTATTCAAGAATACCACTGAAGTGGAGAGCTGCAAGGTCTGGATCGGTGAAGTAACTCACCCAACCTGGAAGTGAGAAAACTGAAACCTTAACTATGCCGAAAGGGAGGTTTCCCGCGTAGGAGGTCAAGTCCTGCTGTCAGTTGTTAGACAAACACATTAGCTACTCTGGGAAATGATCTAAACAGGACATTGAGCAGTAGAAATAGTGTCAGCTACCCGCTTGGAGTAGCCCGCCCTTTTCAGTCCCTTTTGGTGACAAGCCAGACGTGATGATGATGAACCTGAGATCTCTCCTGCACCAGCATGCTTGACTGACTCACTAAGACATTCCACCTCAGAGGGATCAGAGCTGGCTCCTGTCGGGACATTTCCCGAAAGGGGCACGATCCATTGCCTTGATGGCTGTACAGTGAAATCGGTAGAAACTTGATCTTGGCCACGACCTGCTTAAAAATTGCAAGGGGAGGAGAGGCGTAAGTGTCTATCACATTACGCTCAAATAAGTCCCACAATCAAAGATCAAGAACAGGGGACATGAGGGTCAGCAGCTGGTGGTTAAGTTATGAAAGGCCTGAGGGAGAAGTATCCACCCCTTTGATGGTCGACAGTCCTATCCAAACAGAGTATCTGCCAGAATGTTCTTAACCCTTGTTGTCATTTCAACGCTGGCACTGTTCCGGAGACTTGGGCATTCAGGAAAACTTGGATAAGTCTCAGCTGTAACCTGGCTCTCTTCTGGAAACTTGACATGAGCAGGCACAGGTCCACTGCCACAGATAAAGTGGAAAAAATCTGCTCAGGCCACTGTCAAAAAGTCTATCCTCTATCGGTTTCAGGGGAAAATGCTCTGAACGTCTTGATCCAGCAGAAAAGGAACCATGAGATGTGTCACCCTTGTGAAGTGGGACGAACCTGATGATATCCAGAATGGAAAAACTGTTTCATTACAAACGGCGACCGGAAGATGTAAGGTAAGATCTCCGCCCTTACTCCATCTGTCACCGCAACCCTCCATAAATGGAATTATGGGAGTCTCTGCAGGGTCCACAAGGTCCCGAACCTTCTCAAACGACAACGCAGTGGGAGTCAAGTCATCTCAGGGAGCAGAGTGTGACCCTATTAGGTCTGGCATGTCAGTGACCATGTCCTTCATGGAGGCAAGGAGTTGTAACAAGAAGGCAGTCTCACTAAAGGCAGAACGCTCCTCCTACGTCATCTTCTTCCTCTTCTTCAGAGAGGGTGTTGCCAAAAAAGTGGGCTGGACAATGATGGGAAGAAAGGTTGGTTGGAACAGAATGGACCTTCTGCTTCCGCTCTCTTTCTTCTCAGCGGATGCCCTGATCAATCTCACCCGTGTGTCCAGCGGGGCGGCAACTTGTGGAGTTGAGTTTAAATAGCTGTACTATCTCTTTCTAAGGTTCTTTATGTCTTCCTAAATAACCACCATACCTGACCAGCGAGAAAAAAATGCACAGAAATCCGAGAACATGTTCTCTGAGTGACAGGAAGTTTGAATGGGTGTTTAGTCACGTGACCATACATGTAGTTGGTACATGGAAGCTCGGAAACTTCCGTTTTATTTTAATCTGTGTAATTTGGTCAAGAGATGATCACCAGAAATTATCACCTATAAGTATTAGTCGGAGACAGTATTACCAAGTTGAATAATAGATATTTTGACGTTTGGACATGTTATTAGCAAAGGGTTTCCGAAATTTGCTTTTACATTAATTGGACAGTACACTAAACGTAAACTAACACAAATGAAAAAAAAGTCTTATAAGTGATTATATATTTTAAAATGGGTAAAATATACTGATTGCAAATACTTAAATCAACTCACCCTTGATACAAATATAATGTCCAAACCTGCCACGAACAAGTCTGCTTTGACTTGGGCAAACTTGTAGATGTTTCTGACAAAAGAAACGAGTTGGATACATTAACTACACTATATAAATCAAGACCAATCTGAACTATTTTGTTTAAAAGTAGACACATTTTCTTTCATTAAAAAAAAAAATATACCATTTTAGGATAACAAGCTGACGGTTTGCTTGTGTGTGTATATATATATATATATATTTGAATAAGGAGAGTTGGTTTCTCACGTGAAGAAAGGTTGTATATTGACAAGACCCACATAATGGTCGAAATGAATTCATCGTATTAAAGAAGATTGATCCAGTCCGAACCATCTGATGTTTACTCTTTCTTATATATATATATATATATATATATATATATATATATATATATATATATATATATACCACAGCTTTAGTTGTTTATTTGAAACGATAGAAGGTAAATGAATAGAATCCTTTGGCAAAGTGATTCTTACAGTGCACGTTTGAGTTTGTGGTTTTTGTAGGAGGAAAGTCCATTTTTAAATATTTTCATCATATCTAAAATGCCAAATACTTTTTTTGTAAATCACAATTGATGTTCTCTTGAAATATTTGGAGCAATTTAAAAAAGAAAGAGTGATCAATCTATGTTTTATAACAATTGCATGCCAAAGGAAGATACATATAACAATGTAATCACATTAATTTGTGCAGAAAATATTTGTTGACATATTTTGTTTTTAACTTCGATTTTACTGAAAGTTTAGCTCGCCGAAGACACCATCCAAAACAATATATAACCAAAATCGGATATCTGATCTGACAAATATCATTTAAAAGTAAATGTCCACAGAAGGTAAAATTCTCTTATTCACTAGTTTTTAAAGTTTTCGTTCTTATTATGCTTTAAAAGTACTCGGTTGATTTCACTTGATCACATGGTCAACTTCAAACAACAGAAGGACGAGAATATCTGACATTCTTTACTGATAACTAAAGAGCCTTTGCTTAAAAATTACATAGATGAATTGGTTTATGTCCAAAAAATGAATAAAAGGGCAAAAACAATATAACTAATGAAGTATAATAAGTATGATCCATTTCTATCGCAAAGCTTCAATTCAAATCACAATTGAAGGATATCATTACCATTGAGACATTGTAAAGGAGAACATCATCACTAGCCCTTGAAACTTTAAGTATGCAAACCAGATGGACTTGGGAATATCCAAACTCTGCACAGTCTTGGGTTTGTTGACAGAGTAACTTGCACATCTTCACACCAAACGGACTAAAAGTTGAATATGAAACTCGGCAAGCTATCAGAATCATCAAAACAAAATGTAAATCCATCTTTCCTGTAACAGCGACTTCTTATTACTTGAACATTTGAACTTCATATAACTCTGCCAGTTTCGGTACAATGTAGCTGACCGTCTTTCCTGATAAGCAATTAAATTTGGTCCTCATTATTTTGATTGTGAATAGTATGGAATTTATTATTCGTGATTGCATTCATGGGTCTATTTTCATTGATATAGTAGTTAATTTGAAACGATAAGATATAAATATATTAATATTGAAACCTTTGACAAAGTGATTGATATATAAACAGTGCATACATGGGTTTGTGATATGTCGAGTTGAAAAATCTCATCTTACATAATAATTTTCATATGTATTTAAAATGCCAAATACTCTGTTTGTAAATCACAAAAAATCTGTTAAGTGAATATTTGTAGCCATGTTTCGAAACAGAGGGATCAACTACAAACGCTTAATAAAAGAAGATAACAATCTATATAAGTGAATTAGCGAATCACTTCAAAATTTAAAGGTGCATCACCAATAAAAAGAATAAACTAGTATATAGATAAAAATAAGGATTGAGCAAGTGTGACCATTATCATATTTATTTGTGTAGGAAATGTTTGTTCACGTCTTTTGTTTTTAAACTTCGATTTTCTTGAAAGTTAAGCTCGCTAACAACTCAATCCAAAGAAAATATAACCAAAATCGCATGTCCAATGTTACTGATAGCCGTAAAAGGTAAACTTTTCTTACTCCCCAGTATTTTACGTTTCCTGTACTTACATTGTATGTGCTTTAACATTCTCATCCGACAGAGGCAGATCAAGTCATGAAATGTTGATACAGCCTGTTCTATTACGCTGACTTTGTTGGATAGAATGGGAGATGCCTGATTGTAGGCGATCAATGTTAGTTCTGCAATCAGCGACGCTCTTCTTAAGTTATCATTTTGGCTACTACATCAAGGAAAAGCGGGTTATATGAACCACCCTATCCATGCGAGAAGCGGTGTCATTTGATAGAGAAATTTATATGGATTGTAGTGTGGATTTTGTCCAGTTGGACACGGCTTGCCAGGTTTCGTAGTGTTGATATTCAGCAAATAAACATATGTCATTTTTACCAAAAGGCCTCGAAAATAACTTCAAAATGCATCAAATAAGGCATGCCGTGACATCACATTTTACAGATGATATAGTGTATGTACATGTATAAAGGTAACTTTTCAACTTTGTTGTTGCGCCTGGTTTCAATATATGACTTTTTGCAAAGTTGACATACATTTCGTTTAAAAGCATACAGCTAGAAAATAGTCTGGGTTGTTGAATGTTAAGGGCTTTACTGTGAAAAAACATATTGTACAGCTTGCATTTATGTCTGGGAACTTTTTTATGCTAAACATATCTTATGTTCACAATTAAAACATTTCAAATTGTTAGTTTTACATAAAAAACACAGCATTTAATACGACTCAGTAGAAATTATGATGTTAATATTAATAGATATTCGCTAATAAGAATCATGAGGTATGTTACTAACTTTTCAAAGGTAAATCATTGTATACATAAATATAGACATTTATGCATACACCGGCACACATCTATAAACACTTGATATAAGCATGGTGGTTATTGGATAACCAAAGCATTGGTTGGTTATCCAGGATAACGACCTAGATACCACTATTGATAACACCACATCACGTGGTATATAAGATATTGTTTCCTTGTTGGTAGCTTGAAGCCTTTAAAACTGTCACAATATATGTATGAGGACAATAACTGTATGATAGACGTTATAAGACTACTGACATAGGTGAACTAAGTTGATATATACAACTAGAAGAATGTCTTGCAACCATAGTTTTGTTAATTTCTTCCATGATCCTTAACCCAAATGACAACATATGAGTTTCTCAGTTATATCTGAGGTATTCAGACAACCAGTAACAATAACTGAATGAAAGCAAACAGTGTCTTCTTTAGGAAATAAAGATGCTTTTTGGCAAGTTTAATCATTACTGTTACATCACATTCTTACTTTCTTTCTTTTTATTGTATCTTTCGTAATCAGCATTTCAAATGTCGACATTTACTTCCGTAAATGGAATATTGATGTAACAGTGGAACATTTCTAACTATGAACTGTTTGAGACTTACTTCAACGGCATGTTTGTATTTATGAACTGAAAATATGGTACTATTTCTAATATAAGAAAAAATTGCCATTAAATTATAAAATATTGGAATGTCCCTTTATCTTTGATCATATCTATTCAGACAACCAATTACCAGAAGTAGGAAACACACAGCACAGCGTCCTCTTCAGGAAAAAATATGCTTTTTGGTAAGATTCATCGTTACCATAACACCACACTTTCTTCAAATGGGATGTTGATAAAGCAGTGTAACATTTCTGACAATGAATTGTTTGAAGGCTAACTTCGATGGCGTTTTTTAAAGGGGCAGTAGCTAGTTTTTTGATAATTTCATATTTTAAAATTGTCACTGATAATTTTAAGTTAATGCTAAATGTATTAATTTGACAGTGTCAAAAAACTCATTACACAAGCCAATCATCCATAGACAGAGGACAAAGTATGAAGATTCACATAAAATCCATGGGCGGCCATTTTTTGTGAACACCTTTTATTCATTTTGTGTAAGAAAAAGAAATTGCATGGCTAAACTTTACATTATATATTTGAATTAGTACTGCTCCATTTAGTTTAAATACATTGTCTTTCAATTGGAACCATAAATTTTCATTTTCCTGACATCCCCTTACATTCTCCCTAAAAACGTGCCACTGCCCCTTTAAGATAATCTGAAAAGCTTATTGGCTCTTCTGTAAATATGGTATTGTTGCTTATATTAGCAATATTGGCCAAATAAACATCATGGAACGTTCCTTTATCTTTAGTCATATATGTCACTACTTTTCTATGTCATAAGTGAAAGTAACATTTACATCTTTTTTATGATTATCTATTTGCATTTCAATTTAAAACAATGACAATACATATAAATGCAGAACCAGCTTTTATTTATTAGTGCTTTGTAAATAATGATATAATTAGAAATATGACCCAATTACTAACAAATCCATGGAGTATTTTACTGGTACACCTTGTATAGTAAAACTATAACAAGAGTTCCCAAAATGCTTACAGCTGCTTATTAATGCTAATCGATGTGAATACAATTACTGTTTTACATACACAGTTATTCCCGTATCTGGAATATTTAAGGAAAAATCTATACAATTGATACTTTTTACGGCATAACTGAACGTCTTCTCTGAATGTGAACTATTGCTGAGGAATATAATGCATTAAATCCTTTCTCAAACATGCAAAGAACATACACAGTCTTGTAGAATTGTTCTTGTTCTATCCATTTTTTCTTCCTTGCTGTGTCCCAACCTGTCCTTGTTGTCTTTCCTTTTCAATTGTTCTCTGCAAAGGTGTTTTGATCTTCCTCCTGCTTTTTACCTTATTGATCCTGACTATGCTACAATGACAACATGTTCTCTCCATAACTCGTTATCAATGATTTTTGGGGGTTTCAAAGATGATGAAAGGAATTTGTAAAATATTCATACATTGTAACTAGAAATAATGCCAATATTTGCCAACAAAACAATATAAACACAATCATTGTCAAACACATTTACACATTACAACATGTACAAAAGGAAACAGGATAAATCGAGATCCAGCGTGGTTAAAAAGTGATTTTCCAATAATGAGATGATTAGAAATATGACTCCTTGTACTGACATCTGTCTAGTAATACAGGAGGGAAAAGGCTTACAGCTGCTAAAAAAAATAGTGTTACACAAGACTACAAATTAGTGCAAATATAAATACAATTAAGTGTCCACTAAGGCTCAACATATTCAACAATCTTTCTGTCAAACCTTTTTGGAGGAGATAAAGAAAAAGTTTTCTCATATCCATAATTTCATCGGAAACTCATATTCTAACTTTGTGAAACACATAGGTCAAAGATGCTCCTTTTTAGTTTTTGTAGATAACACATATCATTTTCAAAATTATGTTTAAGAAAAGCATATATATTTGTCATAACCTTAATAAACATCCACTTTTCTTTCTGAAAATTGGCCTACCTTGTGGTGATACTCTAATTTTTAAAATCCTTCTTATTCTACAACAATTGTCTCTGTCATATTTCATAGATACTTTTCATATGTTGTGGACATCAACCCTAAATAACTGTAGCAAACTTTCGATCAATAAGCATTTGAATTTGGCTATGCATAGCAGTGGTACCTTAGATTTAATTCTGTCAAAGTTTTGTTAAGCACTGCACATGAAGCAATCGGTTACTTTCTGAAAATTTGCATATCACCCTTCTTGGACATTATGCAGCGAACAGTTTTTACTTATCTAATATGAGTGATGTGCAGATTTGGGTATTTTTTTCCAACTTTCCAATTTGTAACTGGTTTCTTGGAATTGTGCATCAAATCTACTCTCATTATCACTGACTTATAGTTACTTAACATGATCAATTTTCCTTCAAGGGTGATAATCTTTTTTACGCTCTGCTTCAATGTTAACAGACGTAATTTGAATTTGCCCTCAACAGACAACTTCAACAAATCAAACCTGTTACTGACATACAGGAAATTTCCATTGTTGCTAACACTTACGGCACCGATATAGTAACAGCAATCTTTAATGATGGTTATTCTATTATACCCTTTATATGTTATTGATATGATCCTGTTGTTAGCACATACAAACAATCGATTTTGGGTAGCATCTACTGCGATTCGCACAAGAGATATTCGTACCTTTTGTTTCATCACCAATTTTTTATCTTTAGTGACAGCATTAATGCTATGTACTAAAAAGTGAGACCTCGCTACAATAACAATGTAAAACACAAGCCTTTGATCGTCGTCCACTGTAAGATCTCCTGTATATAAATCGTTGACCTGTGTAAGATACTCTGATGACCTAAAGGTCAAACTCAATAAGTCCATTTGGTATATGTGACGAGTCTTATGTGCAACAACAAGTTTCTGAATACTCGTGAGATATTCAATATAACAAACAATAGAAGAAACATTGAAAATATCTATCTTGTGGTATGAACTTCTTAAGCCTGTTTGTGGATCAATGTGGAAAACTCCTATCTTAATTTTAGAAATTTGACGCATAACTAAAATAAACATTCTTGGGAAATCTGAAAAATAAAATGAAAACATGTCTCAAATAGCTTATGTAAACATATGCAAGTCAATTTAAGTTAAACACATACTATTTTGCTAAATCAAAATAGTGTTTTAGTACGCTCACTGCAGTTGGCCTTGGTACAGAACAGGGGTGTTGGCTAAAACGGCACCGTGAAAAAAACGGCACCAAAACGGTATTTGCGAAAACGGTACCGATTTTAACTGGTGAAATGGCACCGTCGATGGCGAAAAAGGAACCAATGACAAGTCGAAACTGAACCAATATTTAAACTTACATGATTTATCATATTACAGCATTTTAGATATTTTTTATCATCATATATATTACTGCTTGTCCATCAATTAATTAAATTACTATATTTACAAAAGAACATACCAATTCGCATACATGAATGAATGACAAAAATATATGACATCTGATATATTTTATTTACATGATAAACTTAACAATTCATGCTGTCGAACATGGCAAACGAATCTGCAAATACACGTGACAGTTACCGCATGCAACGGTGCTTTCGGTATTGGCGATGTAGGTCATTAGGTTCCATCTAATGTGTCTGGGGGCTAAATATGTTGCATAAAAAATAAAGCCTGTAATATTTCATTCTTGTAACAGTACGTCACATTGAAATGAATCCCCTTCTTCTAGAGTTCATGTATTGATTTGACATGAGATGCAGATCTGTCAGATATTCTGTCTCGGGGTCTACTCTAGTGGTGCGTGAAGAGTTGCTGCTCTGGTGAGGAGTTCTGTCGCACTGGGATCACCGCGACCATACAAACGCCAGAGCGTGAAGATCTCTTCTTATCTGTGAGAGAATTGCCGACCGACGTGGCACCTCAGTTGTCCGTCTTGGATCAACCGTGTCTGGATCGGGAGCAGGGATGCCTCGTCGTACAGCGCCGAGAGTAGTCTGTAGAAGCCTGGAGACTGTTCTGACACTCTGGCGTTCATTCTTCGATGCCAACCTGTAAACAAGATATGCAAATTAGACAATAAACACTGTAAAATTAAATGAAAATCATCAATTGTAATAATAACGTACATAATGTAATATACCTAGCAACATTTCATATCATTCATTAGGTACTAAGTACGAAGCAATTGCAAAATGAAATCCTCTCAAACTGTATTTATCAATATACACACCCGCGACGTGATTGTTGGTCCTGACAGTAATGTTGAATATGGACCAATTCCTTGGGTTTAACACAGCATGATCAATCCTCTGTCTCCTAAAGTAGCGGATGAGTCGTCCGATGTTTGTGTCAGGGGTAACTTTGGCTTCAATACGCTCAAAGACTCTCGAGATGTCACTAGGTGGCAAGGAGGGAAGAGCCATGAGCTTTTTACCAAACTTGTGAAAAGCTTGGTCCTTCCTGTAGGCAACCTGACAAAAATAAATGTGTATATACTGTGAATGTTACCAAACGAGGTTTAAACTTTTCATGTGAATAGAATGAGATTAATAAACAGAAAATCATAATACGCCTCTCTTACATAATTAAATATATTCATATAACTTATTTGAATTGAGAAATGATGTACTAGGTGATAATATATGATAATATATGATAATATATTGTACAAATTTTGAGGAATTATTGTTAGTTTTAGACGGATTAGTCCCACGATGCTTATCAGTGTTTTGGTACCCCAGACCTCCCTTGTCCCTCTCACTGAACCGTGACACCCCCATAAAGTTCTCTCTAATGTATTTGTAGCGATACGTTCTGTAAATTGACTTCAGCCTTTTCTGGTTAACTGTTTAATTGTCCTGTCACTTTTCTGAATTGTCTAAGTAAAAGAACTGCCCAGCCAAGATATGAAGCCTAATAAGCATCGTGGTTAAATAGCAAGTGTTAGAAAGCTGTATCAGAGTTTAGTAAGATTTATATTTGAAGATCATTGCTGTGTTTGCGTTGGAAACCACCCCCGAGACTGAGAGAACTTTCACATCCTACATATATGATAAAATATGATAATATATAGCAATAGTTACCCCAAGTCCTAATTCCTGGATCTTCCTGAAGACAGCCTGTGTGTGATGGAACAAGCAACCTCGAAGGCGCACGTCGGGAAGCAGTCTTGCGGCAGCTTTCCATGTCCCTAGTTCAAAGTCCATCACTATGGTTGTCACTGCGGGTGTAGACGGGAGTCGATCTAGCAGGGAGAGGAAGACGCTGGCGTAGTCTGATGTCCGGCAGCGTGACATGATAACAAAAGCTAAAGGCAACATCTTCATGTCACTACCAGACCGTACAAAAGCATGGATAGACAGAAGTTGATGGAACGGTTCTTTAACAATCTTTAGGGTGGCTTCACACTGTCCCGATTTCGACCAACGAAAGAAACACGAATTAGAAAATTTGAAATTCGTACGATTTGACCCGAATATGGGAAAAAGACAGTCATAATCGGAGGCACTTCTAATAAAGAAAGAAGGCAACACGATGTTGAAAGAATGACACACGACCACAAAACGAACTCAATGCGAATGGATGCACGATCGTAAAGGAGATTTAGCTCAGGTCGAGTTCGATTGGCCCGGAATTGATAACAGTTGGTCTTGATTTGAATTTTTGCCCATGCGTGAAAGGTGGCTATGTGGTTGAACTAGCAGTGGAATGCCACCAAGTCTAAGAATGGATGTGTGGCACAACGTAAGATAACCAGTAATGTTGTTAGACTATTAATATGTGGCCTCTTGGAACATATTCAGGCAATGGACCTATAATATAATTTTCAACTGACTTGCTAGATAACAATCGTTAACAACTACAAATGATTCAAAGCATTCGAACTCAGCCTTTACGAAGTCTGCACGACGACAACACGGTGGCAGCACGACGTCATAACGGGAGTACGATGCATATACAATGCCTCTAACCAGGTGCCGGTAAACGTCACGTGACCTCTGGAAGTCAGCTGGAACGAGTATCACGGCTGCACAATTCGATTGTTTTAAACCACCTTACATCTATTTATCATCTGGATATTTGTTTTAATCATATGAACTTTTAAAAATCAACTTAGTTAACTGGTGCCGTGTGCATCGAGAATGAATCGCAAAGTTACCGGGGCTATCTTTAATACATCTTAATGCTTCGTATTACAGTCGGTATAGTTTTCATAGCTCCGGCAGCAAAATCGGAAGTGCAGGAACGTTTTTTGGTATGTCAAAAATATTCTGATAATCTATGCGAATATACATTTTCTTGGTGTAATCGTGTCTTCATCTTGACTTTCGTACGACAATAGCTACGAATCCTTGTCGTCATCGTATTACCTTCGTGTGATCATCTGTTCAACGGGCGAGTTTGACATGCAAATAAAATCGAATGACATCATCGTACTGATCGATATACGAAGGCAATACGAACACATTACGAATTCACACGACGGTACCTCGATAGCAATGCGAAGGGGAAGATGGAGACACGGATGCAACACGAAAATGGCGTGATCAACAATTTTCTCACTTCCCCGATCTTGCCGCCGAAGCAAGAAAAACTCTTGCGGCGGCCAAAAGATGCGTTTACGAATGGCCCGTTTGCTTACGATCCTTTGCGAATTTGCACATTTTCAAATTCGTGTTTCCATCTTTTGTCAAATTCGGCTAAGTGTGAAGCGGCCTTAAAGGTACCGTCCAAAAACCACTGTCTACTCGTACTTAAGATACGAAGTTGCTGGTCCGTAGCTAGAAGAATGTGTCTTTGGTCTTTGTTTCCAATATCAGCTTGGATGAATCCCTCGGGCAAGAAATCTTCCACGAGCTGAGAATTAAAGCAAATATACACATGTAATTATGTAATATTTACCATCTTTACAACTTTGACATTTATGCAGTTTGCATTGCATCTTTTGTTATATTTACTTATAATAGAAGTACCTCAAAGGCCAAGTCACGCGGATCCTTAGGCCGCAGCTGTTCACGTGTCCTGTTTGCCATCCGAGTGAGGGTTGAGGGATTCTGAGTTCCACCGGGTTGGTCTGGATCTACGAGCTTCCTGTGGACATCCTCGACGATCTGGCTTCCTGTAAATTGACTTCGGCCTTTTCCTGTTAACTGTTTAATTGTCCTGTCACTTTTCTGAATTAAAGTAAATTGAATTGAAGTAAAAGAACTGCCCAGCCAAGATATGAAGCCTGATAAGCATCGTGGTTAAATAGCAAGTGTTAGAAAGCTGTATCAGAGTTTAGTAAGATTTATATTTGAAGATCATTGCTGTGTTTGCGTTGGAAACCACCCCCGAGACTGAGAGAACTTTCACATCCTACATATATGATAATATATGATAATATATAGCAATAGTTACCCCAAGTCCTAATTCCTGGATCTTCCTGAAGACAGCCTGTGTGTGATGGAACAAGCAACCTCGAAGGCGCACGTCGGGAAGCAGTCTTGCAGCAGCTTTCCATGTCGCTAGTTCAAAGTCCATCACTATGGTTGTCACTGCGGGTGTAGACGGGAGTCGATCTAGCAGGGAGAGGAAGACGCTGGCGTAGTCTGATGTCCGGCGGCGTGACATGATAACAAAAGCTAAAGGCAACATCTTCATGTCACTACCAGACCGTACAAAAGCATGGATAGACAGAAGTTGATGGAACGGTTCTTTAACAATCTTAAAGGTACGGTCCAAAAACCACTGTCTACTCGTACTTAAGATACGAAGTTGCTGGTCCGTAGCTAGAAGAATGTGTCTTTGGTGTTTGTTTCCAATATCAGCTTGGATGAATCCCTCGGGCAAGAAATCCTCCACGAGCTGAGAATTAAAGCAAATATACACATGTAATTATGTAATATTTACCATCTTTACAACTTTGACATTTATGCAGTTTGCATTGCATCTTTTGCTATATTTACTTATAATAGAAGTACCTCAAAGGCCAAGTCACGCGGATCCTTAGGCCGCAGCTGTTCACGTGTCCTGTTTGCCATCCGAGTGAGGGTTGAGGGATTCTGAGTTCCACCGGGTTGGTCTGGATCTACGAGCTTCCTGTGGACATCCTCGACGATCTGGCTTCCTGCAGTGAAGATGTTGGTCACAGCCTTCTTCTTCACCTATTACATATGTAATCCTGTGTAATATATTCAGTAAAGAGTATATAATACATTTACTAGTTACACTACTACATTACAAAGTATTTCACAATAAAGAAGTCGTTTCAAGTAAATCACGCTACCGTATTGTCCTCAGGCAAGCAACAGATTATCGTTTACTGCCCTCAGGCACTCAGTAATCAAGATCTGTTTTGTTTGATAATTACCTCGACTCGCACTTTCACGGCAGTTAACTTGCCAGGCTCCGGGGGGTGACAGTGTCTGTGTTTGCCCTCTGTGTAGGTCTCTGATGTCTGGATCACTGAGGCGGGACAGGTTTCTCTCTTGTTGCTCACGCTGCAACGCCAGTAGGTCTTCTGTCCGGCTGTTTTCTATTAATGATGAAATATGACCAATTAAAAGACAGAAGCCAAATATTTCCAACTAACATAGGAGATCTTCTTGTTTTACTGTCTAACTGTTACTCTTATTTCTTGTAACTGTTTACACATATGAATACATTTAAATTAAAAAGTTTCATATTAATGCCTCTCAGGTATCAAACTAATATGCATGTGAGGGCATTTCGTCCTCTAAATCTAAATATACACTATTCAAACATGCAATAACGAACTTCCGCAAAATGTTGGTTTAATAAGATATTAGAAATTACAGGAAGCACATAAGAGAAACCGAAAGAATCTATTAGTTTCTTCTTCCCTTTCTATGAGCCTTCCTCCACCAAGGTGTAGGTTCTCTCCGGGGTGTGGGCGACAGGAGGATTAATCAAAACAGAACGCTCGGTCATGGAACTGAAAAAATAATAAAATACTCAAAATTATGACAACTATTATAGTAACGTATTTGCCTTTGTTGCGATAATTTTTATATAGATATGTTTTCATCAGTTTACAAGTAATGTTTATTCGTTTCTGGTAATTCACTATTATGTATACAAGTACATACCTCTCGTGGACGTCAAAATTATCAGGAAGTGATGCTCTGGAAATGTTGATGTCCGACAGATCTGGAACGCGGTCTTCTGGAGGGCAGTCATCAGGGTCGTCGTCTGTAGCAATGGTTACGTTAAACGTAATGTCATCGAGGATCTGGTCTGCAGGAGATGGGGTCCGACATCTGACACACTTGTATCTGACTGCACCCGAAACGGAAATGTCATCATCACAAGTACGGTGTGTGAGCTGGTCACAGTCATCACAGGATGCGGCATGCTGGTTTCTTCGTACTGGTTTGCTACACACTACACATTTAGCCATTATGAGACAGGTTTTTGTACCAGAAACCTTCCATTTATACCCCCAGTAAGAGTGGCACTGAGTTAAGTGAAAGTAATGCGAGTTCATCATCTTTGACTACAAGAAATGACACTGAGTAACAAGGACTGGATTTGAGTTCAAACTGTTCTTCGTTATTGTCTATTACTCTGTTGCACACAGGTCATTAACGGCGGCTTGTTTTTATAGTAAAGCCCTGTTTAGCAAGGGATTACATTTGTCTTATCCTTTAATAAACATTATTCCTTTTGTCAAACACTTGACTTCTACTATTAAAAGTATCAAAACAAGCTTTTCATATTTCAAATATGAAAACCCTTGTTATAAGGTAATTGGCTCTCATTATTCTAATCAGAATGGTATGTTCATAATTCATATGTTATCTTTGTATCTATATATAAGTGTCACTTGAAAAGAGATACTGCCTGTCTTTTTTCCAAAATTAAGTTGTTTTACACGTAACAACTTGCGTAAAGTTAAAACATTAGTATATGAAACAGAACAGATTGGAAAATATGTAAATGTCATGTTTTCTGAGATAAAAAACCAAATTTATGTGATTTTACAAATTGAAATAAAATAATTACATTCGGCTATTCCTAATACATTTATACAAAAATCGATTTTATAAATTCTTTACATATTTCTTAAACCTAGTAAACATAGTATTATTTCATTTCCAGGATCCGTTTCGTCTTGTCGTTGGTTCCGTTTTCGCCATCTATGTTGCAGTTTTCGCCAGCTAAAATCAGTACCTTTTTCGCCAATTTGGTTCCGTTTTCGCCAATTCGTTTTGGTGCCGTATTTTCACGGTGCCGTTTAAGCTTGCACCCCAGTCCAGATTCCACTTGTAATCATTTCATAAGTTTCCATTCATAAAAAGTGTAACAAATATAGTGTTAATGTATTATGTTAGAAATGTCCAAAACCTCATTTCAGCTACCTTGAGAGATGGACGCCTGCTTAAACTAACTCGCAGAAGGGTACGTAAGGTTGGGAAATAAAGACTAATAAATAAAGAATAATGACTCTTTCTCAAAACCATACTAATATTTAACTTGCTATTACCGTCTCCAACTCATAGTATTCCATAATACCACTGAACTGGTGAGATGCAAGGTCTGGATCTGTAAGAGAAAGCAGGTAACTCACCCAACCTGGAAGTTTGAAAACTGAAACCTTAACTACCCCGAAAGGGAGGTATTCCGCATAGGGGTCAAGTCCTGCTGTCCGTTGTTAGGCAGACACATTTGCTACTCTGGGAAATGATCACGCTCTGAACGGGAGAATAGCACATTGAGCTCCTGCTTGGAGTATCCCGCCCTTTTCAGTCCCTTTTGGTGACAATCCAGACGTGATGATGAAGAACCTGAGTTCTTTCCTGCACCTGCACGCTTGACTGGCTCACTAAGACATTCCACCTCAGAGGGATCAGAACTTGCTCCTGCTGGGACATCCCCCGAAAGAGGCACGAACCATTGCCTTGACTTGGCTGTACAGTGCAATCGTCAGAAACTTGAGAAATGCCTTGATCTTGGCCACTACCTGCTTAAAAATTGCAAGGAGAGGAGAAGGGTAATTGTCCATCACATTCCGCTCAAATGACATTATAAGTCCCACTATCAAAGAACAAGAACAGGGGACATGTGGGTCGGCAGCTGGTGGTTAAGTTATGAAAGGCCTGAGTAAGAAGTATCCACCCCTTTAATGGAGTAGTCCTATCCAGACAGAGTATCAGCCAGAATGTTCTTCACCCCTGTTGTAATTTCAACGCTGGCACTGTTCCGGACTTGGGCGTTCAGGAAAATTTGGATCGGTCTCAGGGGAAACCTGGCTCTTTTCCAAAAATCTTGACATGAGCAGACACAGGTCCACTGCCACAGATAAATTGGAACAAATCTGCTCAGGCCACTGTCAAAAATCTATCCTCTATCTGTTTCAGGGAAAAATGCTCTGAACGTCTTGATCCAGCAGAAAAGGAACCATTGGATGTGTCCACAAGATCCCGAACCTCCTACGACGACAACGCAGTCATCTCGAGGGAGCAGAGAGTGACCCTATAAGGTCCAGCATGTCAGTGACCATGTCCTTCATGGCGGCGAGGAATCGTAACAAGAAGGCAGCATCACCACAGGCAGAACGCTCCTCCTACGTCATCTTCTTCCTCCTCTTCAGAGAGTGTGTTGCCAAAAAAGTGGTCTGTGTAATTTGCTCAAGAGATGATCAACAGAAAATTATCACCTATGAGTATTAGTCGGAGACAGTATTACCAAGTTGAATAATAGATATTTTGACGTTTGGACATGTTATTTGCAAAGGGTTTCAAAATTTGTTTCACATAAATTGGACAGCATACTAAATGTAAACTAACACAAATGAAAAAAAAGTCGTATAAGTGATTATATGTTTTAAAAGGTTATTTACAATAAAAACTTTTCAAAAATATTTAGGAATTGATCAATGAATCAGTGAATGAATGATTGGAGAACAAATGAATGAATGAAATAATGAAATAACAAATGAATTGATTAAGCACTGATAAGACAAATAGGTAAAATATACTGATTGCAAATATTTAAATCAACTCACCCTTGATACAAATAGAATGTCCAATCCTGCCACGAACAAGTCTGCTTTGACTTGGGCAAACCTGTAGATGTTTCTGATAAAAGAAACGAGTTGGATACATTAACTACACTATATAAAACAAGACCAAGCTGAAATATATTCTTAAAAAGTAGACACATTTTCTTTCATTACAAAAGACACCATTTTAGGATAACAAGCTCAAGGTCACTGATATAGTTGTTTATTTGAAACGATAGAAGGCAAAATGATTCATACAGTGCACGTTTGAGTTTGTGGTTTCTTAGGAGGAAAGTCCATTTTTATATATCTTTTGTCTTTCACAATTGATGTTCTCTTGGAATATTTGGAGCCATTTAAACAAAAGAGTGATCAATCTATGTTTTATTACAATTGCATGCTAAAGGAAGATACATATAACAATGGGTGTAAGTGAATTAATGAATTATTTCAAATTTTATAGATGCCTCGAATACATCATAAATTAAAAGATAAACTAATATGTAAATACAATTCGGGATTGAATATTTGTGACCATAATCACATTAATTTGTGTAGAAAATATTTGTTCACGTATCTTGATTTTACTAAAAGTTTAGCTCGCCGAAGACACCATCCCAAAAATATATAACCAAAATCGAATTTCTGATCTGACAAATGTCCACAAAAGGTAAAATTCTCTTACTCACTAGTTTTGTAAGTTTTCGTTCTTATTATGCTTTAAAAGTACTCGGTTGATTTCACTTGATCACATGGTCAACTTCAAACAACAGAAGGACGAGAATATCTGACATTCTTTACATATAACTAAAGAAGCCTTTGCTTAAAAATTACATAGATGAATTGGTTTATGTCCAAAAAATGAATAAAAGTGATAAAACAATATAACGAATGAAGTATAATAAGTATAATCCATCTCTATCGCACAGCTTCAAGTCTAATTTCAATTTAGGGATATCATTACCATTGAGACGTTGTAAAGAAGAACATCATCACCAGCCCTTGGATCCTTAAGTATGCAAACCAGATGGACATGGGAATATCCAAACTCTGCACAGTCTTTAGTTTGTTGACAGAGTAACTTGCACATCTTCACACCAAACGGACTAAAAGTTGAATATGAAACTCGACAAGCTATCAGAACCATCAAAACAAAATGTAAATCCATCTTTCCTGTAACAGCGACTTCTTATTACTTGAACATTTGAACTTCATAAAACTCTGCCACTTTCGGTACAATTGTAGCTGACCCTCTTTCCTGATAAGCAATTAAATTTGGTCCTCATTATTTTGATTGTGAATAGTATGGAATTTATTATTCGTGATTGCATTCATGGGTCTATTTTCATTGATATAGTAGTTAATTTGAAACGATTAGAGATAAATATATTAATATTGAAACCTTTGACAAAGTGATTGATATATAAACAGTGCATACATGAGTTAGTGATATGTGGAGTTGAAAAATCTCATCTAAAATAATAATTTCCATATGTATTTAAAATGCCAAAGACTCTGTTTGTAAATCACAATCTTTTAAATGAATATTTGGAGCCGGTTTTTTTAATAGAGGGATCAATTTATGATTTATGACAATTGCATATTTAAGGGAGATAACAATTGATTAAAAAAATCGTTGTCAAAATTTAAGAGTGCATCACCAATAAAACGATAAACTAATATGTAAATAAAATTCGGGATTGAATAAGTGTGACCATAATCATATTCAGTTGTGTAGGAAATATTTGTTAACGTATTTTGTTTTTAAACTCCGATTTTACTGAATGATAAGCTCGCCGACAACACCATCCAAACAAACTATAACCAAAATCGCATTCTGATTTGACTAATATCTTTTAAAGGTAAACCTCCTTTACTCCAAAGTGTTCTGCCTTAATTTGCATTTAAGTAAGCAATTAAATTCACTTGATCACATGGTCAACATCTTGCATCTCTACGACAGAAGGAAGGGAATATCTGACATTCTTTGCCGATAACTGAAAAGCATCAGCCTAAATAATACATAAATGAATTGTACCTATGTCCACTGTTACTGATATAATACTAAATAATGTAAATTCTGGATAGATACCTTTGTGATAGTAAAATGTCGGTTTTCGATATAAGAAGGTATTAAAAGTTCATGTATTACAAACAATCAATTATGTTGTTCATTTGGAAAACGACTTGTAAAGCACAAAATATAATATAAATTCAATAATATTAATATAACAGGAAATTGAAATTGCTCATTAAGAGAATAAACTTCCTACTAGGGATACCATCTTTATAACCCTTAAGATAAATTTCTCGAAATCTGATTGGTCAATAGCAAATGCATATATGCAGCTATATAATCTCCATTAAGCGCTATTTACGTTTCACGCTGTGCTAAAAGCCTGTACTGAAAGCTTTGGCCTAAGAGTAATTGAAGGGTCCGGATGACGGGGTGTCAAAAAAGACTGTTAAATGCAACCTAGCTCTTCATAAAGACTCAACTTCGAATTTTCTGAAAGCTGAGATAATTATCTATACAATGATAATGGAATGACACCATTGAATTTGGTTTAATCACAATGAAATCGCATATTTTTCGAGTTTGGTTGCAGTCCCCTATAGGCAACTGCAAATACATGTTTTTATCAAACAAAAGAGCCTGGGCTTGAAGACATTTGGTTGCAGATGGAATATATGATGATTTGACAACTGTTGATCACTTTTATTTATATTTCAATGACACATCAGCAACTTACCGATCGCTATCGAGTCCGGTTTTCGATCATGTCACATCATGTTTTGAAATGGTTTCTGACATTATGGATAGAACTATTTCACTGACCTTGATTATTTTAACAATTTCTATCATACAGCATGTCATGGTAGGTACTTTAGACAATCTTTGACCAAACTAATCCCTAAATTTCATTTCCGTGTTTCAACGTGCTCCCAAAGCAGATTCGAATTGTTGTCATACCTCACAAAGATTCTCATTGGCTGTCACAAATTCCTTTAATTGCCAAATGATTTTGATAGAAAATAAACATCAATAAGTAAGTTTAACAAATAGTGTCTATCCAAAAACAGAACAAGATGTTTTATCAATCAAAAATTAGGAAATTTGAAAAATTGTTGGAAATGTTTGAGACTGAATCAACCAATTGTAGGACACGTTACATACCGCATGGCATTACGTCACCCACAGAGCGAGAGGGAACTTGTCAAAAAGGAACTGTTGACTTGTTTTTGTTTTCACGTCAAATAAGGTAAAACTCCTGCAACCAAACTTGCCTCTTTGCTATTCAACAAGCAACTACAATCTCTGCAACCAAATTAGTGTTTGTCAAGACACGAAAAGTGATGGATATTTGCTAGAAAACAATTTGGTTGCAGTTGCCTATAAGGGACTGCAACCAAACTCGAAAACGCCTCGATTTCATTGCGATTATACATTCTGCAACCAAACTCAAGGCTTCAAGGAAATAATTGATTTATAGAAAATCATTTTAGCTGTCAGATTATCTTCATTTCAATCATTTTCAAGGAAATGGTTGCAATTTATTGATGTTTTAGATACCCCGTCATTCGGACCTTTCAATTACAATGTACTCTTAGGCCAAAGTTTTGTATAACTTCTTTGAATGAAAACTAATAATTTGTAAGGAAATGGGTACGGGATAGCTTAGTCGGCAAGAGCGCCAGTCTCAAGTTGCTCAGGTCCGGAGTTCGAATCCCATCCAGGCCAAGGTGTTAAAACCTAGAGTTCACCTCTGTTAAAAGTGTCACCCTGGAGCCCTAGTGTGTAGTGCAACAGAAACTGCGCACTTCAAAGATCCCACGAAATCATGTCAGTGGCTGGATGGTGGATACATGAACACGTGCATACGCCGAGCTGTCGGTTATCAGCGTTCAGCAGTGTTGGACAAACTGCTGTGTCTCAGTTCACCCAACTGTGGGTACCCTGTGAGGTATAGAATAGTCCCTAACCTGAGCACCACATATCGTGGATGCCGGTTGAATTGGAAAAATGATCGGACGGTGAAAAGAATGCCATTGACCAGGGGAAACCATGTAAGCGCCTTGAGCAACCACGAGTGGATGGATATGTGCGCTATATAAATATTCATATGATAATAAAAATGAAAGGTCTTATAAATTCGTTACTGTGTATTGAAAGGGTGTACAGGACAGTTGGCCCCTTGTAGAGTTTGCATTTCCCTCGGCTGCTCCTCAGGAAACCTTACAAGTGTCTTGCAGTCTCGAACACTCTTTCAAAACACTGTGGAACTAATGACATCTAGCTTCTTCATTAGTAAATCAATAATGACGGTGTGTAGCAACCTTTCCTGCATGCTTTTTATAAGAATAACCCAACTACTCTCTTTCTTTCTTTAAGTTGTTGTGATATCGACTCCCCCGCTGTTAATCGAGTAATATTGCCGTTGCAGTGATTAATATGATTTGCCAAGGTTAACTTCGATGACTTTTTCTAAATAGATTACTTGGATACTTACTAAAAGATTTGCTGGTTGTTATATTTACATTTATTTAAACTGAAGCATACATGTACACATCAATGTGAAATTCAATTAAACTACCAATAAATAGATGTATTGAATTTCTCTCTCGGCTGTCATTCAGAAAGCAGGTGTTTCAATGCATACTTTAAGATATGTATGCGTACGTTTGTCAGTGTATGCATATTTACACGCCTGTATAACTGCATTGGTTAATATCATTGAAACTATATGCTATCAATGCCATCATTTTTAAGTAAGATCCCTTCTGCTACTTTTCACCGAATAATTTTAATAGACTAGGAGATACCGATATTTCGTAAATGAAAAAAAAAACATTCTGACAATTAGTGGGGAAAGGACATATTGGTTAAAAAACCACTATCAAATATGCAGGAGAAAAACTTAATTTCCACATGGGATCTAAGTGTAACATTGCTGTATCTAAGTACCCATAAATACACGCAGTAACGGTCATGGTTTGTAAAATTGTCATTTGATGGATAGTCGAATTTACATTATTTATCTTTTGTGCATTATTCAAACTCATACATTCTCTGTCGTGTTTAGCTACCTCTCCTACACGTTTCATTGTATCTTAGAGACAGAACCTCTTGTTAATTAAAATGGCAAAATGCGATGGTGAGATCCATTGAAACTAGTATACAAATATTTATGTCTTTGCTGATATATGACAAATCTTTTGTCGATAGCATTAATAAAGGTTCACATTGTACTTATTACTGGAGAGGCAGCAAAAGGTCAAAGTATTATAGACGAACAGAAACATTCTATATCTTATGACTGTAACCGAAAACGTTAATATAACATTATACGAGGAACATGACATCTGGAAATATTCTTATTGAAGATGAAAAAGGCTCCCCAATATCTACTACTTTAGAAAAGAGATTTGTCACAGTTTGAACTGTTAATTTGAAAATAAGTATGAAATCCTTTTGTTCTTAAAATTGTAACAAGAAAAACACTCCTGCATTAACGAAAACAGTACTCCGTAAGCGTGACAATCTTGTCAAACAGAAACATTAGACGATTTATTACTCAATTTAAGGGCACTTTTCACATTTAAGACATCTTGTTGGTAAAGGCTTAAAACAGCCAAATGAACAGTTAAACAGACTGTTTCGTTGATCAATGAAGACCCATATCGTACAGAGGGAACATAACGATGGTCTTTTTGACCTATGAAGGCTTATACAACCCACTTCAACATAATAACAATGGTTTCATAAAATATGAAGCATTTATTATACACCTAGATCTCAAAGAAGTGTGGTCATAAATATACATGTAGGTTATACCAATTGAAGTTGTGTCAATATATGTTTAAAAGGGGGTCGGTATGTATGTATGCTCTTGATCGGGTAGAGAAAGAGATACTCGGCAGAATAAGGGTGCCGTATATGATTTTCTTAGGGAAATATCTGTAGAAAACTAATATAAATTGAACAATTTTGCAATAAAATGAGTTTGTAAAATTGCTGTGTAGGTAATTTACACACGCCGTGCATATTGCATATAAATCTACTGAGTTTTGATTTCTAAAGTACAAGCATGATCTCTGTAAGCTAGAAGGTCTAGTTGAGCAAGGTTTTAATGAATACAACTGTATTAGTCCAGCCAATCTAAGGTTTAACCTTCAACTCTCTGCAAAAGAAACGCTTTTAACAGAAATAGAACAGGAATGTATCCCTAAACAACATACAAAAAGTCTCGAAAGATCTAAGTGGTGGAAGTATTTTAATTTTGTGATTAAACATGACCAGGTATGTTTTCAATTCCGCTTTCTTTGCTGTGTATATGTATATACGGGGATATCAATGGATAGGAGATATATATGTGAACGAAATTAAGTTTGCAGGTCTATCGATTTCCTTTATTTAATTTGAGTTACTCCGATTTTGAATTAAAGTCCGATTATTTAAGTACATTTCTTAGATATATGCTTACAATATTATCTACACCACAATTTCCTCAAATCAGTCAACTAGATATCCAAAATTATCATTTCGACATCAGACTATACATGTACATAGAGATTAGGCTTTAGGGAGTGTACATGAAGTACACTTACAAATGAGACCTTTCGTTTAACCCGAGCGAGAGACACACTTATGTTATGAACGAAACACTGAATAACTCTTAATCATGAGTTACATAAACAAATATATCACTTCTTAAATGATACAGTAATCAACAGTTCGACGTTGATAATGAAGAAGCACATTTCGAGTACAGTAACTGTTATTAAATAAAGAACTTGTTTATTACGATTTCGTTTAAGTTCTCATAGTCTAGAAATGGAAAGAGTTAGACATATTTCGAAATTCCCAGGGAACAAAGAATATGTAAAATGTGTAACCTTAATCTGGTTGAAAACAAATATCATTTTTTGCTTATCTGTCTAGCTTATATTGAATTAAGTATTGGTTACAGAATTTCTATCTCTTCTCATGTATATGACAATTTAATGCCATATGTTCATCCAAAAATCAACAACTATCTCTTGAAACTGCCAAATGTTGTTTATGCATTTAAAAACGAAAAATACTCTTGTCATATTGAGATTTTATATTCTGTTTTAAGATTGTACAACATTTTTCTGTCTGCACCAATGAGGTATCTTTTGTACTAACGGCATGTGGTCTTACAGTATCAAAATAAAAGATTTTGAGTACAGATGCCCCAGGTTAAATAACATATTTAGTTTAGTACATGTAGTTCATGTAAAACGTTTCTTCATAACGTGATAGGGTCAGTGGGACACGGCTTAAAGGGGTTTCTTAGTTTTGAAATACATCAAATAAACATATATCATTTTTACCTGAAGTAATTGAAAATATACTCCAAAATAATAACACTCCAGTGTCATCACTTTTAACAGATGATAAGCTTAGTACATGTATAAAGGTTACCTTTCAACTTTGTTTTGTTTACAATATGATCTACTGCAAGGTTGACATACATTTCGTTTAAAAGTAAACAGCTGGATAATAGTCTGGGTTGTTGAATGTTAAGGGCTTTGCTGTGAACAAACATATTGTACAGTTTGCATATATGTACAGCTGCATCAAAAAGTTTTTCTTGTCGAGTTATTTTTGATGCTGTAATTGGGACATGCGTACAAAACGACGATGTTGTGTTTCATTTGAGGAGTGATGTGTACTATATCATAGACTTACATGTACAAATGTATCATATACGTAACCATTAATTTAACGCTTTATGAGACTCGAAGACGCGACTAAAAGGTTATAAATTCTAAAATCCCGGGTAAAAGCCCTTCTCTCTGTCGTGAATCAACACTTAAGGTTTCACAAAACCAGGCTAGATGCTGATACATCCATGCGGACCCTCGACAGAACGTTATAATGTAATATATTAGATTATTGATATGATATATGATAGAGCATGACTTTATAATAATATACGTTAATCATATACATGTAATACGTTCGTTTATATATGCGTTTTGTTATCTTCCTAACACATATGGTAATATTGTTTCAAAACAAATGACTCAGCTCAATTTTGAAAACAAAAACGTTTTGTCATCAATTCAGCTTTGTTATAATGTACCTTCTAGAATATCACTCACACGAGAGAGATTTAGTTTTCAGTATAACACCGTTCAACTGTACTTTTCCATTTAATTGAATTTTGTTGTCACCTTTTCACTGTATAATATGAACCTTTGATAACTTTAATGCAAAGGTAAACACACATTTGTGTTTTCAATGTTAAAACAATTACGATCGAATAGAGGGACTACTAGCTGTCCAATGGTCTGACCGTTTAGACAGTAAGACTCCAAATCTGGTTTGTCAAGAAAATATGTTATCTACCAATTGCAAATCGAGGAGGAGGATTCGAATCCCCAGAGGTCTCCCTACATCATTTCTGTTACGTTATATATTTTGCAAATGATTTTATCAGTTTACACAAAACAACTCTCCTCAGCATCTATATGACTATGTATTTACTTGATTACTGTTTACAGAATGATATTCTATCCAACTACATTAAACACACACTACATCTTCATTTATATCCTCTGCCTTCATTATCTAAAATGTTGTAATTTTTCAAAACATTTTGGATGACGAAGCTAGATTTTGAAAATAGATAAGTTTGTAATTCATACAGCTTTCTAATTTGACCAGCCCCTTGTGGCATATATCTCACACAACAGAGCAACATAAGCCATATTGTGAAATGTATCAAATTGCTTTATAGATGATAACTTATTCGTAACAATACTGAACAATTTAAATTTGGGATATTACACTCCATATGAATACTATTTCATTAGGTAGTCAATTACTAAATATGCATATTCATCATTCATATTCTATAGATTCCTAATTAGTTTTGTGAATTATATGTCTACTTTACACCTGTTTCACTGTCATAAATCATATTCATGACAACGCACTTTCTCATTGTGTATGAACTTATGACAACAGTACGAACCAGGTAAGCAAAAATTTGTGTTATCTAGGTTATAAAATTACTATCGAATAAAGGGGGTAGTAGTTGTTCCCCTTGTCCGACCTACTAGACAGTAAGACTGTTTTATCAAGAAATTATCTTATCCACAAACTGCCACATGTTTACATTGACCTAGCATTGTGTTATGAAATAAATAGATTGCTAAAGGATTTCAAGTCTAGAAATAGGGACAAGATTACATTTATCTTTATCTCGGATTGTCACAATGTACTTACTAAACTAAAGGATACAGGTAAGATCTAAGAAAAAAGACATTTTCAAACAGTGTTTCATACTATTGACGATATATGGTAAAATGAATATTCGTAACATTGGATTTCCTATTTCTCATAGTATTATAACACTTCAACTTTCATAAGATTTGTAATAAAAAATAGCAACGTATCATTGTGAATGAATCATTTTGTTATGTGCTTGCGTGAAATATATCTTGTCGTGGATTTTGTTATCGCAACAACTGAGTATAAAAACCAATTGTTTTGCCATATATGTATTCTTGGTTTATGTCTCAAATATTATTTGAAGTTAACAAACTGAAGATTATTCTTCATATAAATTCATTCCAAAACGGTTTCACAACAAAGTGGAAAGTAAATAGGTAAGAATCATCGAAAAATTGTAAGAACTTAATGTTAAATATTTTGAGGCTATCTGGTTATGTCTTTTCAGTAATGAAGTGCTTCGTTATCATGTTTATAAATAGATTATAACAAGGTCATTTCTATTACATTGTATATCACCAACGTTTTATTGCAATAATAGCCGTCTTCCTGTCTCAGTCAATACAAATTTATGTCTGTGTCAAGTATATAACTGTAGTATAGTAGAGTGACTCTAGACATTTAAAGGCATTGTATCGAGTTTTCTTTTAAAAATAAGATATTTCAAGATTAAGAAATTGAATGCTAATATCGCAAAAAATCGGTTCTCCAATGCATGGATTTCTTCAAAGACGTTTTTTTCTCTTGCTTGAATGATTTAAATGTGTTCACACGAAATTGGTCGTATGTGGTTTCCTTGATACGTGAAACCGTATTTTCTGTGTATGGACATCGATTTAAACAAATAAAAATAGCTTTTAAAACGTGTAATTCTGATCGTTAAGTGTTTCATATGTGATCTTACCAGCGGTTGTCAGAATGCTATGGGAAATTTCTTCCATTATACTGTTTAACTAGACATTAGACAACTTAAAGGGACACAGAGTATCTTTCTTAAAATTTTATTTGGTTTTGATAAGCTAAAATATCTAAAATGCTGATTGAAGTTCATATCTCATCACTTGACTTGCAAATATATCCATTTATGCATAATATCTCTAAAATGCTTGATTTATGGAAAAATCAAGAAAACATCTCAAATACGTTTGATATTCGAAATTATGCATCAAATTAATCTACCTATTGGTTACAATACCTAATAAACACTATCGAACCGGATTTATCTTCCTGTCAGCTTATGACAAGGTTTTTGGCGAATTTGTGCGTGCCACTCGAGTCACATTGTCCGGTTTTCGATCAAAATCCCGACTTTGAATGGCCGTATTTTCGCTCTAATGTACTGATTGATCTTTAACTTGTTATATTCAGTAACAGTTAGTGGTTCCCGATTTAATAACATCGATTTCAAAATTTGACATATGTGATCCTATCAACATAATCTGTGTCTCTTTAATCTTGATTATAATGCGTTGGCATAAAAAGGAAATGACACGTTGTATACCAAACT
The DNA here is from genome assembly GCA_916613615.1 of Steromphala cineraria. Taxonomy (NCBI): domain Eukaryota; kingdom Metazoa; phylum Mollusca; class Gastropoda; order Trochida; family Trochidae; genus Steromphala; species Steromphala cineraria. Next base: position 26,603,364 of record OU744735.1, on the reverse strand, counting down.
ACATGTATCTCGTGAAACTGAAATACACTTAACCAACAGAAAATGATTAATCAAACCTTGCAATTTTAAACTAACATAGCATGTTAATTATTTAGAAGGAAAGATTTAAAGAAATATATAAATTAATCTAAAATAAATCTTTGTAATTAAAATGCAAATTTCTATTCTACAGATCAATAAGTGAAGCGGTATGATTTCATTTTGAGTCAATTTGGTTGTAAAATCTTTAAAAAGCGTGAAGGTTATGATGTTACGGATACGAGCCAAGGTGAAACTAGTAGCAATTATATGAATCGGAATAAATGCAATTTCATTTCTTCATTTGTCATTATTACTGAAACGTTATTTTCAGTTTTGCTGTATCATCACAGAAGTATAACAGAAGCTTCTATCATCTTCTATAGCATGATACAATGGATCCCGCGTGCTTTTTAGAAAGCTCCAGAAGTTATTAGATGACGATATATTCCCAGGCGTCACATGTTTACCCTCCCCTATATAAGTAACGAATAAAGAATGTGATGGTTTACAATATACACAAGTGTACCTATATCTTCCCACAGCAGATTAAAGGTTCACCCACTTGGAAAGCAAGATCAGCGCCTTTAAGAGGTAAGGGGACTAGACTTGTATTCTGACTTAGGACGTATTATCGTAAAACAAGAGATCTGGACTATTAAACTTATGGTTAATTGTCCTATTAATTGAACTGTCGAGCGCATTGGACTTGAGAATATCTAGTTTATCATTTGAAATCATTGGACCTGCTATTGGATATCATTCTCTCCCCACAGAGGCAGATCACGTCATGAAATGTTGAACGAGCCTCTGTTCTAATTCGCCGTGTTTGTGGAGAGAATGGGAAAAGCCTGATTTGAGAGCAATCAAAGTTAGTTTGCAATCACTTGAATCAGCGACGCTGTTTTAAAATCATCATTTTGACTACTGAATAATGACAAAGGCATTGTGATATGAACCACCCTTTTTGTTCGAGAAGAGTTGTCATTTGCTAAAACAATTCAAATGGATTGGGCTGCTATTTTTTCCGCCAGGGGAAACTGGCGGAACCTACTGATTTCGGCATAATAGAACAGAGGCTGTATCAGCATTTAATGACTTGATCTGCCCCTGTGGGGAAAGAATGATTGGACATATGCTTAGTTATTATATAAAATGACAGTAGAAGGGAGCTGTAATTAGATGTAAGGTGAGTTATCTAATTATGTTGGATGTCATGCAGAACAACGAAGACGATAGAGTGTCCTTTACGCACGGACACGATAAATGTATAATTAACAATGTCAACTTAGAAGATATGTTTCCGGTATGTTATTGGTTTGATTGATTGTTAAGGGTTAATGTACAAAAACAAATTTAACATTGAATTTTTTTTCTTTTACTCCATAAAAGATTAGTAGTGAAGGTATCAATGAAAGTGTATTTGCTATCATGTTGTAATTATTTAATTTGCCCCTTTCAAAAATCATTTTTTGCAAAAAATGTATCTTTATAAGGTAAGACACATCATCCCTCAATTATAAACCGTAGTATAATTAAAAATGCAAACGCAATTAAAAGCAAAATCCTTCTGATAGGTATTTACGCTACGCCTCGGAGACTTACGATTCAAACAGGAGGTATATTGAGCGATACACCTCGGGAAGTATTGGTATATCATTATCATTAATACCATTTTTGATAAAAGGTGGTTTTTAATGTGCTAAAGTTGGGTTCCTTTACGTGAGTTTTCCTTTTCAAATGACTTGGTGACATATGACATGAAGATGTTATGATAGAATCTAAATCTTATTAAAGCTGGCCATCTGACGTCTTAAAGGGGCAGTAGCACGTTTTTTGATAATTTTATATTTTACATTTTTCACTGATAATTGTAAGTAAATGCTAAATGTATTATTTTGACAGTGACCAAAATCTCATTACACAAACAAATCATCCATAGTCAGAGGACAAAGTATGAATATTCACATAAAATCCACTGGCGGCCATTTTGTGTGAACACCTTTAATTCATTTTGTGCAAGAAAAATGAATCGCATGGCGAAACTTTATGTTATATATTTGAATTATTACTGCTCCATTTAGTTTAAATACATTGTCTTTCAATTGGAACCATTAATTTTCATTTTCCTGACATCACCTTATATTCCCCCTAAAAACGTGCTACTGCCCCTTTAAGACTAGTAATTCTACATCATATGGAAATCATGATGTCATATATGTAAGATTGATCATGACATCAATTCACAAAAATATTTTGCCTTATGAAAAATGTTACCACCGACATGTTTGCCCTAGTTTGAAATAAGTAAGAATTGTATCGGGTCAAACTAGTCCAAAATCGAGGCCTTGATGATAAAACGGAGAGCGTTATAAAGGAGTAAGGACCTTCGCAAAGCTTTGGTCGTATTTCAGTACACAATTTATCAACTAGTTACGCTTTAGAGCGTATCGCTTTCGCGTATTGATGTTGAAGGAGCGTATCTGGCTAAGTAAGTATTATCCTTAGTACAACCTTATTCATTCTCACATAGTCGTTGCTTTTTCTTGATAGATAACGAAACATGACCCACTTTATGTGAAACTTGAATGGCTTATCCAGAGTGAACATACTTACGTTTTGGAAATAAATAGTGTATTACCTATCCGCATTTTGTATATAGATGTATCTTTTTACACCTAAAACATTACATACACGAAATGATAGCAAGTTAAGGATTATCATGAATCCTTATATTTCGATCGTTTTAATATATGAATAAAACACTCTGAGTGACACTTACAAACCTGACCCAATTTTGATCATATTTTAAAAGGAAAATAACGCTTTGTCATCATGATGCGACATCGATCACTATTCTTTGACGTAGCTTAACTTCTTAAAGGGGCAGTAGCACGTTTTTAGGGGGAATATAAGGTGATTTTAGGAAAATTAAAATGAATGGTTTCAATTGAAAGACAATGTATCTAAAGTAATTGGAGCAGTAATACTTCAAATGTATAATGTAAAGTTTAACCATCCAATTCTTTTTTCTTACAGAAAATGAATTAAAGGTGTTCACACAAAAATGGCCGCCAATTGATTTTAGTTGAATCTTCACATTTTGTCCCCTAATTATGGCTGATTGGCTTGTGTAATGAGATTTATTACACTATCAAATTAATACATTTAGCATTTACTTACAATTATCAGTAAAAAATTTAAAATATAAAATTATCAAAAAACGTGCTACTGCCCCTTTAATGTTCTGAAAAAAAAGTAATGAAAAATCTCGGTAAATAGATGTTTAACGTAGTTTATCTCTTTCTGGCCCGTTAGACTAGTGGTTAGAGTGCTTGCTTACGTTTCTAATGATTGAAGGTTCGAACTTTTGGGTTATGGTGTCATATGATATATGATATATGGTATAAATATATACCTTTGTACCACTTTACTCTTGAAATTAATGCCCTGACTTCGCATTGTTAAATCCCGTGGGAGTAATTATAAAAAGCAAGATATCTCCATAACAATATACGAATATCAAGATTTATTGTACCTTTGCTCCAGCATACAGCGTCCGGTGTAGTAAAAACGGTATGACAACACCCACGATATCATGTGAATATTGGGATTAACCATTAAAACGTCATCACATTGTGGAAATAAGTTACAATAATAGTAGGGGATAAGAGTTAGATAAAAAGTAAGGATGGGTATCGTTCCTCATTTCCGAATTGCAATGTATTACGATACAGAAAAGTGCGTATTGCAATATATTGGTACATTTCAAATTCAGGAATTTGCATGCTATCTTATCTTAATATGAGCTTTAAGAACGACCATTGTTGCTCAGCTATGAGCCGTTTTGGAAAGGGATATTTAGTATGACCTGTATACATGTTTTAGCTATTTCCACAAAACACAACACAACTTCAATCTTTGTTAAAAATGTCCATAAAATCATGTTTACATGGTTGTGTGTTTTGTCAATTTTAGATTAAAATAACTGTCGATATATTGAAAATTTTCAGAAGTGTTTACCGATTCGTATAATGTTGTTCCTGTATTGGAATATACCGATATATCGACAATACCGCGCATCCTTAATATAAAGCCACCTCCGTGTGCTAGTGTTGTGGATGGATCAGCTCATATTTGTTGTTTGAGATAACATGTTTATAAAATGCTCGTGATTAATTTTTGAAATTGATTTATTTTCTCGTCTTTTGATCAAAATTAAAGGTTTTCACCTTACGTTGCTTACAAGGTGATCCGATTTTAGGACGACCGGCTCATTGATTTGTGTCCCCATAGTCAGTATATGTACTGAAACCTAAACCTAAGCAAACTTTGTTATGTAGATATAAAGAAACAATGTATATACAAGGTATCAGCTTCGAGAGGGTTGCAAGCAACCTCCAATTCAGGGCACCTTCCCTCCGAATGTCTCTACGGTATTAGTGACGCCACGGAGCGGATAATCGCTGTCTGGAGCTAGGATTGAAAGTACACCCATAAACTGAGTAAAGATTTCAGTATCTTAGAAAAGCTCACATGATCCTACGCTTTCCTCTGTTTAACTACGAATATTTCTCGGGTAAGAAAGAGAGAAACTTTGACGGACGCAATCAATTTCTGCAATCAGCTTTGCCGTTTCGAAATTTATCTTTCAAAATGCTTCAGTAATATCCTTTTCTGAGAGAAAGACAACCGAGTTTCTTGCTTTGTCACTTTTAAAAATGCGAAATATCTTTTTTAGAATGTATTTTCATTCCATTACATACTATTTGTATTTACATTCTTTGCCGTTTTTGTGAACACTACATTATACTAATAATTAAGTAATAGTTACCGACTGAGACCGAGGTGTTTTGTAATAGGAGGTTTTGATTGCAACCAAAGTTATGAGGTGTCGTGTTTCTTGATTTTTAAGCTTTGAACATAAGACAACTAATATTTTAAAATGGAGGTACGTAACTCCTCTGGTTTTACGGTATATTAAATACCATTGTAAGTCATGACACCAGTCAAATCGTTCCCAATGGTACTCGTGGATATTGAAAAACATGGTTTTGGGCGTGTATTTTTATATTACTCAACGAATAAGTTGAACTCCTACATGAGTTGAAATAACTTTTTTTTTCACAAGGCCTAGTGATAACATATATAATAATTCTCCAAAAGCACATTTAGAGACATGATATAGTCCATGTCAATGCGAGATTAAACAAACCTGCAAAGCAATTTGCACGGGATGCACGTGCGTTGTCACGGCAACTCTGAAATTGACAACAAATTCCACGGACGGACGTCAGAAACAGTATTATGTAACAAGCGCTTAATTTTAGGACTGAATGACTGAACGTGATTTTTTAAAAACCGTTGCAAGTTGTTAATGGCCCCAGATATATAACGAAGTGAGCAAAGGTTTGCAACGACTGGAATCAAAATAATTTTGGTGTGTCAAAACGTATTTCCCCAAAAATCAATAAAGACATATATGTCTTCAGAATGTTTTGCTCTCTTATTTAACACCTTAGAAATTTCATTTATTCACGTAAAATATATTAAATTGAGCATTTTAATCGCTAAACACTGCCTCTCAAATCGTTCTTCGGGTCCACTAGCCCCACACGCTTCCGGTTTACGGAGTGAAGGAATATGTTAAAAATGTAACTGTATGCGTTGTGTCAATATCGGTCCTCAATAGATATAAAAAAGTGACATTTCAATGTTGTTAGATATATGTATATATAAAAATATCGATATCTTGTTCGTTTCTGGTCCATTGTCGCTTTTTGTAGCAGCCTTGTATTGATATTCTCGCCGTTTTATTAAATGACCTCGGATGATACCTGTAAGAAATCTTCAGATGGGCTTATTTAGTATGATATTTAAAAGAATGAACTATTTGTCCGTTGAAGCTTATATTAGGTATTGTAATCTCGAAATAGTGATTACGTTTAATAGCTGAAAGATTCTTTCCCAACAGAAAATCATGGACTAGTTTTCCCCACGTTTGAGTAATCTCTGTAGCATTTACACTATTTTGACAAATCTCCATGTGTTTTGACAATTTACTGATCTTTGTATATGTTTGTGTTTAACACACTGACCCTGCAAGTCTATTCGAAGTTGTTGTTTACTGATATTGACATCTCAGATGCTTCACATTGACTTCACTTATTTTGTCAAACCGGTGTTGTTTTTTCTATAAAAACACTCTTTTAAATACAGGGGTTAACACGTCCCAACACGTTAGATGTCTCAGATTCTTGTTGTGGATGATTTTTTGGCTTATCCGAAGAAGTTAATAGCTTGATGCAGACATTTCCCAAGAAATCGAATTAAATATTGAAATTAATCAAGTTTTGAAATAACATTTTTAAAAACCAATAACTCCATGTCAGGTTTGCAAATTGTTTGTTATGAAAAAAAAAGAAAGCCATTTGAGACATTTAAAGTGAGAGAAATTATAAATACTACTTGAGTGATCTAAAAATTATTTTGTGTAGTATAAATGTATGGGTAAGCTATCAAGGTGAAGTAGCATACTTTGACAAGCAGCCTAAGTAAACCTAGCCTTAATATATTAAATCTAGAAAGGTCTAGTAGAGGGTCGCGTCAGCCCACGTATCGAATTGACCAATCAGAACTCCCCTTACCAAGCTTCAATATTCTGCCTTCGCACGGATAGCGTTGGTGGGTTATAGGTCGCATAAAGGTCGGCTGACGAGAACCTCTACTAGACCTTTCTAGACTCAATATCGGAGTGAAACGGGTAACATTGAGGCTAGGTTTACTTAGGCCGTTTGACAAGCGTCCGCTCATCACTCGGTAATCGGGTGATATTAAATTATGCCATGAGATTGAAAATGTTGCTTCCACGCTTGACGGTCAACATGGAATGGATAGTACCAGGCTTCTAGATGTTCTGAGACTGCAAATAATAAGGGACCATAAGTAGTTATTATAATCTATACTGAGAACCCTCATTGCCATCACAGCATTGGCAAAGTGTAGCGCAGATGGGTTACGTATACGCAACGAAGAAAAAAAAACTTTCCCTATACTTATCATGAGCGAACAAGGTATGGAAAACTGGTAGTTTGCTTGTCCGATGCGCAATCTAATTGCATAACCTAAGCCTGTGGATATTTAACAAGGATAGATATTTCATACGAAACCTAAAGTTTTTGGTCATATTTGTATTTTTCAGATTAAGCAAAGATGTTTGACGATTTAGAAAACGTTGAATTTGGCAAAGCCTTCCGTGAGGCCGAGTTTACCTTCAGCCCAGGACTGGTGCCTGTAAACGCTGCCTCCTATGGAATTGTGCCCAGAAGACTACAAGAAGTCCAGAGAAGGTAACTAGATAAAGACACAAAATTTCAGCTGTTTGGAATTTAAACACATTCACCCTTGACTTCTTTCACCACAAACTGCCATTTTATTCCACAGGAAATCGAACATAATCAAATATAATGTTAAAACAGTCAATAATCGAGTACACATACGATGTAGATACAATTTATCCTTCGCATATAAAAAAAAAGGCTAAACGAGAGTCTTTTGACACCTTAGGCGAGCTAAAAAAATCCCCAACTCGTGGGCTGCTATCTCAAAAATTCTTTCGATCGTGTACTTAATTTCCCCTAAAAGACGTCGATGCGCCAATCCCATACGAAAATTACTAAATACAACTTCCGCCAAACAGAAATCCTTGGCGGCAGGTACATTTCATCACGAATGGCATAGAATATAAATTGAACAATGGTATACAAAAATCACTGAATTTGACTGTTAATCTGTTTTGGAGTCTTAATAAATTTTCAAATAATTCTTGACAATAATAATGATTCATCTAATCAAAAGAAGCAACTACGTTGTTTTGTCTTCTTAAAACATAGAACAAAGTACTTGTTTCCAACTTCTAAGTGCTTCAAGAAGTCAAGATCAGCATTTTAAGAGGCACGTCCGATGTTTGGTTACCCTAAATAAATCCATTTCCCAACTTGATATGAATGAAGGGTCATACACACAAATTATAACTCTAAGACTAGATATCTCATAAATAAAATATCTCATAATTTATAAATAATTTTTGCATATTTGTTTACTGGCATTTTTGTCCCTTCACATTTTTTGTAATTTTATCAATTGTATATTGTCTCTCATAAATCTCTGGGCGAGTTGATGTACTAAAAATGTGACACGTTAATAAACTATTCTGTCTGTCTGTCACGCAAATGGCCGGCTTAACATAAAACGTTTTGAAGGAATAAATTTGGAAATTTTGAAGAAATATAAGTTCAAAATGAAATATAAGTTCCCTTTAAATCAATTTATGATCTCTTCTGTTTAAGATTCCTTGACGAAATGAACGCCCAGCCTGACCTCTGGTTTAGGGAGAACGTCTACAAGTATTGGCACGAATCTGTTGAAGTTGCGGCCAGGTTCTTCAACTGTGACGCTGATGAACTTGCCTTCGTTACCAACGCTACCACTGGTATGTTTGTGTTTCATTTGCCACTATCTTCCTGCGACGGAACAATTTCGATTCTCGATACAGTTTATACTTTTATTCCTCTGAACAAAGCTGAATCAGATTGTTGAATGCGCTTTTCTTTGATATAAGAAGTTCTCGTTTTCCTTAATAAAATATAAATTCTGTTGCTATGGTTACAGGTGTGAACACAGTCCTCAAGTCCTATGAGTTCAAGGAAGGCGATACTATACTAAGCACGAGTCTGACATACGGTGCCGTAAAGCTTACTTTCAGAGATGTGTCTGCCAAAACAAAAGGTACCGCGTGACTTGGATATGACCATATCTATATCATTAAGAACATTTCAAATCATATGCATATATTGAATTTAGTTACTTTATTATATATCATACTTTCAAATTAAGAATTTCTTTCCTTTTACATAGTTCCTTTATTATATGTATTATCAGTATTGTTTATTAGGAAAGGGCAAGGTTAATTACTGGAAAGGCGACCCATTTGTTTCCTGAATATTTTAGATTTTTAATGTTATTTTCTTCCACATTCTCGTATATAAAGTTTGTGTTTTTGTACTTTTCTCAATGGGGATACTTTAAACGGAAACACGCGTATCTTGAATCAGAGGAAAATATAAATGAACTTTAACATACAAATATTATTTTCACTGCACAAGATTGATTTCTTGAAACAGAGAGTATTTTCTAAACATGAGGTAATTCATAAAACGTGTATGAATATCAAACGGTAATGAATTTTAAAACGAATCAAATTAAAATTTCATCATAAAACAATTTAGTAATAGAAGCCTACACCATCGACATCAAGTTCCCAATAGCAAGCGAAGAAGACATTCTGAGGGAGTACGAAGAATGCCTGAAAGCTCACCCAAACACCAAGATAGCAATAATAGGTGAGCATGAATTTGTAAAAGTTGTCTTTTTTAATTCGAGATAACATTTCCAGTATTGTATTTTATTTAAGTTTTCATTGAACCAGTTAGGATAAGTTCATTGGTAATGTATTTGTTGTTGGTTCAGACCATGTATCCTCCTCAAACGAATAAAAAAGATATAATATACATTTCTGATGCAAATGTACATCTGGACCCATCGTTTTGAAATGGTGATGAAATGTTTACAGTGTACTCTTTGAAAATAAAGGCTTTCTGTAGAGGGTATTTCTATATTTTACCTCTTGGCAGAGTAAGATTCACGCGTAGGTTCAACTCCACTGAGAGCTATTGCGTCATTTTGGATACCAACATTATCGAGTGGTCCGTGTGCATCGTTCAGTTTAGCGCTCTCAGTAAATTTCAGCAACATCGGGCAAAGCTTGCCGGATGGATGGGTAAACAGTGTCGTTGCTGGGTAAATTAAGGGTCGGAAGTAGGTATCCCTCACCCACATTGAGAAACGTATCATGCCATCGTGGGCAAGAGATTTTCAAAATAATTTATGTCTTTTTAACCATGGTTAAATAGGTACCCGGTAAAGGGGTGTGTTGTTGGTGATGTTCATAGTGATATATATACCATATGAACATCATGGTTAAAATATAAGATAAAAAACAAGGATAAACTTTGTCTGTTATATTACTTGTCTCAAGGAATACCGTCTTTCAGTTTGACTTCCTTTATCATCTTGTTCCATGCCGCAAATGGGCGGTCCACAGAAACATACGAAGAGCTGACCCTTTGTTTTCTTGATTGTTCATATGTAGATATATGTATGAAATACTAATGATTGTATGTTTTAAGACCACATCACAAGTCCGTCTAGTGTTCTGATGCCTGCTAAAAAGATCGCTAAAATCTGCCATCAACATGGCGCACTCGTCGTTGTCGATGGTGCGCATGCGCCGGGACATATTGCGCTTGACATGAAGGATCTTGATGTGGATTTCTATACGGGTAAGTGTACATGTTTCTATTAGGATCTTTAGTCAAAATCAGGAGAATCCAGCAATAAGTTTGCCAAATTATTCTGACATTGTTTTCCAATTCAAATATATATACTAATCTTCTTTTCTATTCGCGTGTATTTAGAAAAATAATTCTTGTTTAGCCATAATTGCACTTGTACATATTACCTTAATCAGATATTAAGGATGTTATTCTTGCTTTGAAAATTTTGTCACTTGTAGCGTTGACTACGTTGACTACGTTGACTGTTCCACAAATTGGCAACGGTTAGAGACTAAGCGTTTTGACGAGTCTTTCCTCATAAAGGAGGTTATACGTATAGATTAAGACTACATTTTGTTGCACGTCCTCAAACGCCCCATCCTTATGAATCAGCGATAGAAAGCAGATTTTTCACAGACTAGATGCGGTATAGCGAGTGATGTATGAAGTATAACAGTAAAGTCTCATATAAGTAGTCTTAAGAACGTCATGTTAGCTCACCAGTGATGTTTACTTGTTTACTTATTTGGATATGTAGGTAAAGATCCCTCTACAGATGTGTCTCTTCCAGGACATTAGTGTTATCATGGATTAACAGTGTATATTTTTGTTCTCTCCAATGTTTATATAGACGCTTAAATTTGATTTAGTGCAGATATCATGAAATGTCTTTGAGGCATCCTAGTCTTGCGAAAACGAAACGGATAATGTTGCAATTTGAGTACATAAGTTAACATTCAGTTTGCGTTAACATATTCGTATGTCATATCTTAAAGACAACTGTAACTAATTTGGCAGGGCATTGAAATGACCAGGGGTCAGAATTTCGACATCCTGCTACATCAGCGTATATGTCTCCGCTAATGCTACAACCTATCCCCTGATATCCTCCTATAGACTTCTGTCGTATCGCTGACGGGTGGTTGCTCAGCGCTATTTATAGACTGTCTGTTTTCAGTCAAACTGTTTCGAACTCCATACACTTTTGTCTAGTGATGTCGCACGTGGAAATCTAAGAGCGCGCGATTTGGAGCTTAGTGGGAGACTGCAATGAGAATCAGTTTTATTATCTAATAGCACTCCTATTGGTTAATTTGAATCACGAGGTGAGCACGTTTACTTATTTGGATATGTAGGAAAAGACCCCTCTCCAGATGTGTTTCTTCCAGGACATTAGTGTTATCATGGATTAACAGTGACTATATTGTTCTCTCCAATGTTTAGACGCTTAAATTTGATTAACCGTAACAACCAGGTTTTTGTCCTTGCAGTAAGATTTATTGTGCCCTTTTGAAGGATTTCGCCGTTTTCGGGGTTGTTTATAATAGGTACAGTTGTGTGTTGTCCGCAAACATTTGCGTTGGTGATTGTGTTTGACTAGGCAGTTCGTTTATAAAGATTACAAACAGTATCGGTCCAAGTACACTACCCAGCGGGACACCACTGACAACTTTTCAATCTGAATCCGCCATTTTGGATTTTTTAGTCAGAATAAGAGCTGGATCTAGGAAGCAATTTTGTATATCATTTCTCACCTGATCAAACTAAACTTATTTGTACACGTTATAGTTCATTTACTACAAAAATATCGATAAGTTTTAAATTTCACGGAGTTGAAACACAACACAACTTACATTTCACCGAACCGACTATTTGTATTAAGTTCATTTATCTCATTTTTAGGAAATTTCCACAAATGGCTTTATACACCACGTGGTTGCGCCATTTTGTTTGCAAAGAAGAAGCATCATGGCTGGTTGAGTCCACTTGTGACGTCATGGAAGATTGACCAACCATTCACTTCCCGTTTCTCACATCTAGGAACGCGAGATCACACGCCTTTCCTTTGTGCCAAATTTGCTTTAGAATTCTACAAGAAAATTGGAGGACTGGTTAGTAATCATTATCATTTACTTGATTCAAATAGTTTTTAGTAGTTTTAACTACATGCGGGCCATGGCCAGACATTGAGAACCCTGATTCTATCAAAGTTGGTTGTGCAATCTGCGACGTCCCTTTAATTGCATTTTCTGCTAAGCATCAGTAATTCAAATGAATATTTATGCACTTTGCACATTAAGTCTTCTTGGCGTACCTCGTCAGCATTTTCAATTGACGAATGAATCGTGACTACAAGGTTTCTCATGTGAAAATTAATTGCGTTCTTGGATTTCTATTTTAACAGTTAGTTTGTGTTGCAATGATTTTGCCGCAAGAAGAACCTGCAAAACGTAAAGTATTACGACGGGGGTTAGATCAGAATTTTTACTGACGTTATTTTCCCATATAAAGCGTCTTTTGAGCAAAAACTTTTGAGCTATTAAAGTCAAAAACGTTTTAAAAAATAAGAGGTATATATTGTGTGAAAAAAAGATATACAGTTCATGCATTCATCTTAGCTTAACCTCTTTTCTCCAACGTGGAGGATAAGGTCGCAATAAGAATTCTCCATCCAGCACAGTCCTTATAGCTTTTGTCTCTGCTTCGCCCCAGGTTATTCCGATTTTTCCACTCTCTGCCTCTACTGTCCTTCACGTTGTTTTTGGTCTTCCTCGTGGTCTTTTCCCTTGTGGCTTCCATCGTAGCGCATTCAGAGAGATGTTAAAATCATATTATACTCAACGGAAAAATAACGTCAGTACTGAGTGCCATAATGATGCTAGATGAATCTAAGGGGGTTGATAGAACTACCACATAGTAACACCATGTTAACTATCGTAATTCATAAATTGTGAAACATCACATGGTCATGTTTCAAAAAATATGTCTTAGATGTGTCATCAAATTAACGTCAAAAAAGATGAATTATGTGAACAACATTTTTTGTTTATATGATACAAAAAGTTTGAAACTGATACTATCAACTTTCTGTTAAAAAAATCATCTTAATACAGCGATATATGCATCCTGTTTATCCCATTTATCTTTGGAGAGTAAAAAAAACTCATTGTTAATACTTTGGCGACCAAACCTGTGGATTCCTGGACAATATCGGTTTATTAAAGACATACTAATAAGCTTTATCTGACAGCAGTAAATTGACTTGACCCTTAAGAAGAGGTGTCGCTTTTTTGTCGCCGAGTGTGTCACGTAGAAGCAGTTCGTTTAATTTGCCTCTTAAAGGGGCAGTAGCACGTTTTTTGAAAATTCATATTTTCAATTTTTGACTGTTAATTGTACGTTAATGATAAATGTATTATTCTTTAAGTGTCAAAAATCTCCTAACACAAACCTATCATCCATAGTCAGAGAACGATTTATGACATTTCATATAAAGTTCATTGGCTGCCATTTTTATGTGAACACCTTTAATTCATTGTGTGTAAGAAAAACGAAAAATGGCTAAAATTAACAATATAACATTGAATTATTACAGCTTCATTTAGTTTAAATACATTGTCTTTCAATTTGAACCATTTATTTTCTTTTTCCTGACATCACCTTATATACCCCCTTAAAACGTGCTACTGTCCCTTTAATCTGGTCTGTTGCAGGAACGGATACAAGCTTATACCTCCAAACTGGCACGTGATGGTCAAGAACATTTGGTCAAAGTCTTTAAAACGGAGAAACTGGACATACCGAAGAGTTTGGAAGCTCCAAATATCAAACTTGTACTCATGCCGGAAGTGAAGGGAATTGAGAAAATGGTAAGAGCATTATATTTCTGAAAGTGAGTAGACTTTAATGATCCCCAGTGCAGATATAAGAATATCTTTTGAAACTTTTAAAATGCTAAATGGAGTTTTAAAGAGAGGTTTGAAAATACGGTTCTCATTGTTATTGATCAGGTGTTTTTCTCTATGGATTGTTTTCTAGAAACAGAGAATTTAAGTCCCAATTGTCACGAACAATTGATACCAATTGATCCTTACTTTCGTATACATACAGTCCGTTTGAGAAAAAATCTCCCCTATGAATTATGCTCTAACTTCAAAACAGATAGCTCTAAGTGACTGAATGCAACGCAAAAGTTTCTAGGATAAACACACCAACTCTGCCTATTATTGCTTTAATTTTTGGTCTCAGATTTAAAAAGTTGTTTAAGAAACTGTCAATGTTTTCATAAGACATTTCACAACTTGTTACAAGGGTGTAGTCACACCTGAGAAAACTTTAATTCATAGGGGAGATCTTGTCTCAAACGGACTGTATATGAAATTGAAACCCTCCTAGCCCATGACGAAAGGAATAAAATCATATCTATACATACGGACAAAAAGTTAAGCACCCCCACGTTTTTTCAACAACAAAAGTTGCCTGATCAAAAAGAAGGCGATGTGGTTGTAGAAATAATCGTATGGTATGATAGAACCAGAATTTAGTTGTTACTTGAAGAAAGTTTCATCCGGATAATGTATCGCATCTTGTGGATATTTGCATTCATAAAATTGTTGTAGTTTTATGTCAAAAAACAAGTTACATTATTCTGAGAAAAGAAAGTTGTTATTGGTAGTTGTGATGTGGGTAATTCAATTCTTTCGAGTCCTTAGGTCAAACTTTAGTATAAAAATTTTAGTCAAAAGTCACTATTTAGACCTCTAATAACCTTCAAAGTCGCAAAATCTCAAAAAAACAAAATTCAAGGAAAATGGTGTAATTACAAAAGATGGTCAGTGTCAACTGTAATGACCCCTATAAATCAATGAGAAGTCTTTGATTAACAGATTAAACTCAAAAGAATCCAAGATTATTCCAAAATCGATTCCAGCCATTTCGTCAATTATTGACAATAACTGTTGGAAAAAGGGATGCCATTTCAATGACCAGTCACTTCCTTAATTTGTAAGATTAGAGATGATTTGATGTGTGGCAGTCAAGTTGGTAACACAAACGTTATTTTTGATGTCTGAAACCCATTGTTTATTGCCTAGTTTTGGCACTACAACCAAACTTATTTTGGGTGAAATTTCAGTACCATTACAAATTTAATCGTAATTTCATAAATTGGCTACATGGACGATCTTTTTTTGAAGAAAAAAATTACAAAATCACCATTTTTATGTTAAAGAGTCATACATTTATTCACGGTACAGTAACTTTGCCATAGCATCATTTTTTGTTTTCGAATTTAGGGGGTGCTTAACTTTTTTCCGTATGTATATAGGATCGGATAATTGTTTTCAGGGCTTGGTGGATTTCTCAATGAATTTCTTCAGAAAGACCAACATTCAGACCATTTTAGTCAGAATCCAAGACAGAATCTATCTCCGAGTGAGTGCCAACATTCACAACTGCTTTGAGGATTACGAGAAACTTGGGAAAGAGATGCTTAAATATGTCAAAGAAATCAACGAATCTTAATAGCTATACACAAGGGCTATGTTATAAATGTACAGATCCGTGCCAGTTAAATTCGAACAGTGACGTTTTTCCATAGACTTGCATGTTAAATCACTGTAGAAAAAATAAATATCGTGAAAAAGGTTCCTTTTCATTCTTTAAAACACTTGGCAGGTTGAATTGAAATTATTTTTAGCTGAAGTTCACAATTTATATTTTATTGTCTAATTAATGTTTATGTAACGTCACAAGATTTACCGATGTATGTACAGAATTAACATACCTGTCCAATAGATCACCCTTATAAACTTGTTCACAATTATGTACATAATTTGATTAGATTGGCACTTTGCTGCTATCCATATATGATCAATGGAAAATTAAACAGAAATCAAAAGGCTGTAACTGAGATCCGGAACTTTAATGCTTGAAATTTATCAATGTGCATGAAACACCCTCTTAACACGTAAGTCAATTGGAATTACGTCACTGTCTGAACATAACTGACACGCGACAGTATATATTTAAGAGACATCACTATGCTATTATTACATATATGGTTAACATAAGCGGTTTCCATGTGTGTTCCATTGAACGAAACACTGTCTGCCTCATAACGTTTCCTGTTTTTCGTCGTCCCTTAAGTCATTTACCACTTGCTTGGAACGATATTGAACCAGCCCGTCTCCTTTTTGTGCTTATGTGAATAAAATACAAAAGGTTGAACAATTATTTTGTGTCATGTAACGTCTACGAAAGTTTCGAATAAGGCTCGTTCTATTTCGCAGTGTAAACCTTGATACAACAAGTCAGAGGTTTCATAAAAGTCTAGTGATATTCCATGGAAAAAAACTCTCCATAAAGCATATCTCATTTGCAGTCTGATTAAAATCGACTGTGCTTCGAGGAAAAAGAGTGTAAATATATTATATCTTTTGGTGGATCAAACCACATCCAGTTCGGCTTTCTTCTCCTTCGCAGTCTGAAGGCACCCCCATTACCCGCATGTTCTGACGTAAGCTCATCTAGCCAATCACAAGGACGGCTAGACTAAAATTTAGTCTATGAAATATTTTTAATAATTACTGTACCTTCATTTATGTTATTTTATTTCTTGGGGCTTTTAATTTCATTGTGTATTCAGTCAATCTAGACTTGCAGAAATAGGATCTAGACTATATAAAAGGCTCCTATTTAATACACAATCATGAAGCAGGACTAAAGGACGGCGGCAAAAGCTTCCGATATCAGAGCTAGGGGCACGTAACTCTTGTGAAATTCATTTTCTACATGATCGCCGCCATATTGGTTTACTTGTGACTAGGTTTTGTCTGCGCTAAACTGGCGTTGAACAAGCGCCTAGCTTGGGTGCATACAGACCGTTGTGGAGAGGAAAGCTCTGATACATATATTTTATTTTGTGTCCATCGGAACACGGTCGCATTTAATCAGACTGATCTCATTTGTTAATAGGTAAAATATATGTTTTAGTTCTACTTTATCAATGGGCAGAAAGCCATGTGCAATATATGTCAAAACGCCATATATAATTTATGATTTTGAAACAATTGATTTCCAGCAGTGTACATGGTCTCACTCATTTGTTTCCATTTGTTTCGCTTGTAGAAAAATACAAAAGGAGAAAATCTTCTTGAAAATGTCCCTGAAATGAACCAAATTGGGATAAATGTTCAAACCATGTGGTAGCAATTTGTAGCAATTGGTAGTTTCAGTACACCAGAAATTTATACAATGTATGAATATCATATGGATTATTATACATGTATCAAAGACATGTTAAAGACCTCAATGTGGTAATCACATCTAGTGAAGATCATCAACTTCATGTTTTATGTATACATGAAATGAACAATGAACATAAGTATGTTACAATGTTAGGAAAAATCCTATATACGGTGTGTATTTGGAGAAAAAAAAATACTATATGTACTTTGATGTAGTGAACTGTCAACATTATTCAAAATGATTAAAGGATTTTGAGCAACCATTTCTACTTTTTCTTACATAGAGTCACATGGTGTGGTGATAAAATACATTCTGTGGATTGAATTGAAAAATACATTCTGTGACATCTATATCATTGAAAAAGTCGGGGGGGTGAAACCTGTTTTTAAAAAATTATATATGCCAATCGATGTTATCATTTTCACGCGGAAAGCATTGTACACTAGTCAGTTTGTAAACTTAAGAAAAGTTGTCGAAGGAAAAAAATACGTGGAAAGTTGAGGACTTTGAATATTGAAAATAAAAGGTTGAGGAGTTTGAATATTGAAAGTAAAAATGAAATTGAAGACTTTTATAATTTTTTTGTGTACTATCTTATAATAATATTATAGATGGTACGCTAGACACATTCACTTGTGCGCTACTTATACAGTAGGTAGGTGTCTTTGGAATACAGTACGATTTGTCCTGGTATAAAACTCTATACTAAGTGGTTGACATATTTCTCAACCGATGAATATCAAAATGTATGTTTAAAAGACTCACAGATACAGTGTTACACATACTGTTTAATTCCCTACAAGCAAGCAGCTTTTATTCTGAAACAAAACCAGCCCACTGAAAATGTTAAAGGCCCTGATTTACAGAGTTATTAACTCTTATATCACACAGGCCAGCTAGATTTGTCGACTTCTTCTCCAACAAGTCAAATCAGAAAGAAACCAGCAATTGGCAGGCACTATTTCTAACACTTCCGTACTGTGTTTCTATAGTATTTACGATTTTTAAAGAGATATGTGAATCGACTTCGCCCTTGACATCAAAAGCAGTTATCGTACCATAGTATTGTAATTAGGTATGCATTTTTTAAGAGCTGCCACATAATGCATAACAGTTCATAGGATATCTATTGTAGTTTACGGTTTAAGACGAACATAGTTGCTTTTTATATATACATTTCATCCTTAATAAGCATTCATTTGCTAATCACTAGTCCAGGTGTGTCTGCGCTAGACTTCAATATTCAAAAGCTTTTAATATACACAAGAACTAACAGAAATAAGGTATGATGTCGTCTCCTTGATTCGCGCATTTTATACTCTCACAACCCATGGGCGATGTAGGGAGGAGGTTCAAGGGGTGCACATCCCTCCAAAGCCACTTCAAATATTGAGAGTCGTTTTACTTATTCATCTTTTAAGTGAACAAAATGTTTAAGGACAAGGACACTCAAGTCCGTAAAATATCCACCGACTATTTTTATACAAAATAATAAATTGAACATTTGTACTTGTGACACCCAGAAAGAGCACACCCCTACCAAACAAATTCCTGTATCAACCAATCTCGTTCAAAACCTTCGGTCATGTTAAATAAAATAAAAACACATTAAGCGCGAAAAGGTTCCAAAACGTTCTTTCCAGCTCTACTCAAAACACAAAAGATCCAAATTCAAAATGAAGTGGAGTTCAATATTGTATTTTTACTCTATTCATTGTACTTTTGGCAAAATTTGCGACCAACCTAGAGAATATCGGACTAAATTCGTCAAAAAGGAGACAATTTATCGATTGACCGAAACCGGCTTGTCAAATTGAGGACGAATCAAGTGTTGCCATCCGACAATTGCGTTTCCTAAACATACACTTAAAAGTTGTCATTGTCGCGCACGACTAGATATGGTTTTTTTTCTCCGAACCAGGTACTCGTTAATACCCATCGGACCCAATTGCGGTAACTGAGACGCGGTGTCAATCCTACAAACATAATTATGACGTCACCAAAAGCGGGTTCGTTTAATGCTTCGGAAAATTTGCAGAGGGTACTGCACGAAATAATGTTTCTTTTTAAAAACAACATTTAAATATTATACCAGAGTTTAGATGAATGATTTTCTACCTGCCTTTCAAATGACGTTACAAACGCTTTGTTATGGCGTACAGGAAATATACTTCCAACTTCTGCTATTAGCTCACACTTTCGTGTTCTCAGCCTACCAAGTTGCAAGGTTTCATTTCCAAATGCAAGACTTAATAAATTATAAGTAGTGCATTAGCATGCACTGAAGAGTAATTCAAACTGGAGTTAGAGAACGGTTACAGCTGCATTGGGTGACATAAATGACCAATTCTCGTAAGACAACACATTTCTTAAAAGATATTTATTCACTGTTAAAATACAGAAGGATATAAAATATGTGATATTGAAAATTATAACAATTGAATTGAGATCATTCTCACAACCCTGTTGTCCAGATTAACAATGGTTTGTTGAAAAGAACCATGTTATTGTCCAATCATTATTTCGCGGTTTGCACCAGACGACCCCCATCGACGCCAATAATTTGCCCCGTAACAAAACTTGCGTCATCCGACAGAAGGAACTTTATGACTTTTGCAACCTCTTCCGGTGTCCCAGCGCCCCCTAGCGGTTGAAGTATCTTCTGTTTCTCAACATACTGCAAACAACAAACATGCATTTTTTTTGAAGGGGCAAAAAGGCTCGTTTTATTTATTCCCTCTAAAATGATAACTTAAAACGTCACTCTTGTGTCAAAGAGTCATCAAATCTAAAAAAGAAATTATCCTCAGCTAATATCCACATTTCACTGAGAAACGAACAGTTACCGACCGAATATGGACCAAAAGTTTTCGGTAACTCGTATCAATTGAAGCGTCCACTTCAGTGCGTGTAGTTGAGTCTTTTTGTCCCAACTCATGCCGCCATAGTCGTAGTCAAAATGTCGACATCAGGAGTCTCAAGCACATTTGGAAGTCGTAGCTCAGTGAAATTGGATATCATGAGATAAGATAATACTTAATTACCCGAAAGGAAATTCTTTTAAATTTACATTCACAGAGTCATACATTAACCTAAGTAAACCTAGCCTCAATATAACGCCACACTCCCTAAATAATGAGTGAAGCGAGCATTGTTGAGAATTTCCTTGGTCTGAGGTAGAATCAGTTTTAATTAGAATGATTATCATGATAATCATTATCATTATTACCGGAGAGTAGTTTTCCTCAGCCATGCCCGCTCGTTTCTGGAACTCACTCAGTATGACACCAGGGCTAGAGAATTTGAATGATGAAAATTTGAAAGGAAGATTACAATATTGATGAACAATACAAGAAATTACCTTGAAATCTGAAGGTTTTATGTTGAACCTAAATCTGTCATGTAATTTGCCTTCAACCGTGTGCTATTCAAGCTTCTCTGATGGTTTCTTGTGGGGATAGGTGCAACTTATAACAACGGGAAGCCGTTTTCACACACGTCGTTTGGTGTTGGTATTGAAATTAGCCAACCCGCCCACTTTGTCTTAACCGTACCTAATTTTTAATTTTATCTAAAAGTTTGTAAAGTTAACTGAAATATGTAAATGCAGATGTTTATGTTTTTTTTAATGCAAAGCTAACCGAAACGTAAATGAAGTAAGTAATCACCGAACAGACTGTTTTGTATCCCATCAGAATACATGGTGCATTGGTCGCATAATTTATTACATAAAAATATAATTTGAAATTTATTCAAATGACAAAAATCTTTCCGTACCTGACAGCATTCACCCGAACTTTGCTTGGAGCGAGTTCTTGAAATAAGACAAATAACATAAATTGCGAGATGTTAGGTAGGAAATAGTCTTAAATGAAGAAATTGGAACCAATAACATGAAAAACACTCAAACAATATACATCTCCCGAGAGAAGGGGGGGCATATCCAGTGGAATAGGTGTTGAAGAGACGAGCGTCCACAACATTTATTAATCTGTCACTGCAATTTATTTATGGTTTTGTAGAAATATCACATTCTTAACTCGTTGTTTTCCAAATTGAATATGATTAAATCAGTCGTTTATACACAAATGATTGTTGTCCCAGGAACTTTGTTCACGTTCATACACTGGTCCCTTAAAGAACCCCCTTTTTCATCTCATGTATCGCATATGCACATGTATGGCCCCTGACAACTCATTGAGTGGCTCTTAAGTGAGACACTCCATGTGTTGGATCTACATTCATGTACATATGTCAAATATAACCTTATGAATGATTTCATTATATCGGGAAGTACTGACTGTTGCTGTAAAGTATCATATTAATGCCTTTTTGTTGCGTAGAGTGATATCTTTAAAGTTCAAAAACGTGATTCTGATCCTGAACCGAACAATGACGCCCACGTATTACATGAACGAAGTACATGCAAAATGAACGAGTTCAAAGTTTTCGATAACCTATATCATGTCATTCTCTCCAAAAAAAGGGGCAGATCAAGTAATGAAATGTTGATACAACCTCTGTTATATTACGCCGAAATCAATGGGTTCCGGCAGTTTCCCCTGGCGGAGAAAAAGTGCATCACAATCCATTTGAATGTCTTTATCAAATGACAACGCTTCTCACATTGAAAGGGTGGTTTATATTACCACAATATATCCCACAAACTCGGCGTAATATAACAGAGGCTGTATCAACATTCCATGACTTCTGCCTCTGTTGGGAGAGAATGATATCATGTAAATGGTTTGGGTTTCAAACTATTTCACACACAAGAATGTTTTTCGATTTGTACTGAAGATAATTAGTATTTTTGTCATGATGGGACCTAAATGTGAGAATGATTGTGAACTTATATTATGGATTGTTCCTTTTTTTTACTGTAGTGTCGTTTTACTCAATTCAAGCAGCGAATAACGTACCAGCAGCCATTATCTTTGTGAGGTGGTCTAAGGCAGCTTTGGCGAGACAATATGGAGTTGAGCCTTGAAACTGAAATAGGTCAGTAAAAGGGAAAGTGTTTGTATGTACACTCATTTCATTACATTGTATATCAACATATCATGGACACTTGACTAACATAATGTATGAATAGAAATGGTAGGTACAAAATATATGAAAGGAAAGGCGTTTTTCTAACCTGCTAAATAAAGGTGTATCACTTATTTCTCACACACTTTCCTTTCTTTCATCGTTAGGATTATAATTCAAGACACTATATTCAAAAGTGACAAGGTATATCAACTTTTATGTTCATTTATGATACCCAAATTTCATTTTAACATAAAATATTTCCAAAAATACTATAGCACACAATAGTTGACATGTGAATATATGCTTTACCTTAAAATGATGGATTAAGAATTGAAATAATAATAGCTTACCGGCAGTTGGGCTGATACGCTTGAAATATTGACGATTGACCCTGTAAATATGACAGTTAATACAGTTATCAACCTATTTTACTTGATGTAACACATTGCATATGATAAAAACAATATTAACAAGTTGTGTTTGTGAAACACTGATGTCCCCCCGACGCCAAGGTGAAGGTTACGAGATCACAAGTTATGACCTCATCTGAAAGGTCTTATCATGATAGATGCACATGGGAAATATCTAAGGTCTAGCTCTATTCAATCGCAATTTATGCACACGGTTAAAGTTATCGAAAAATGCTCGCTGCGCCAAGTTGAAGGTCTCTATGTCAAACATTATGACCTCATCCGAAAGGTCTTATCATGATAGATGCACATGTGAAATATCTAAGGTCTACCCCAAGCAATTAAACTTTATTCGCAATCGATACAGACAGACTGACAGGACAAAAACAATACACGGTACCAGTGAGATATTTTGTCTCACAAATATAACGATTTGGCCTCAACCAAATGAAAACTAATTGTTTAAAAAGGTTCACAGCAGAAACGAAGTAAGTAATCTAGCAAAAATGCCAAACACGGTTATTGTGATAAATTAATATTGTGACCAGAGGACAGGCGTTATATAACGAGTGTGTTTGGAATTGTATTACACGAGCAAGAGAGAGGGTATGAAACAGTCCAAATGAGTTTCATTAAAGTCACCTGATACATTTCTCATTAAGATAATTAGTAATTAGTACAAGTATTTGCTATATTTGAATCGCATGACCACATACAGAAATAAGATAGGATAAGATTGATTAAGATGTAAAGAAAGCACCTTTCATGAACACTGTACAGAACGGGGATACATAAATGTCATGACAGGAACATATATTACGACAACAGGATGATACGAGACCGTTTGCCAATTTGCCTTTTCTGCACTGATATTATAAGTTACCATGTGTTCGCGAGTTTGATATGGAGATTTATCATGTGTCCGAGTTAAATATCAAACGAGAACGAAGTTCGAGGTTGATATTTAACTCGGACACATGATAAATCTCCATATCAAACTCGCGGACACATGGTAACGAATTTATCTCGACGATCACCTTCTCTAAATGCTTTAAATCTGGCTTGAAAGATGGGATTGGCCAAAATGGCGTCTGATCAGATCAGTGTTACTCTTTTATTTAGGTATTTACGAATATAATTTTAAACCATCGTGTTAAGGACCAAAAGTATGGTCTAGTACCGGAGCGAAGCGCACGGTACTAGACAGAAATTTAGGATTAACGAAAAAAAATCAAAATACTGAGCAATGCGGGCATTCCTATGTTTTGATTGTTTGGTCACGTGACCTCGTGCATTCGCACCACATTCGATTTGAAGCGGCCGTAGAAGCCCCGTTACTGTCATGGCCGACTGTCGCGTAGGGCTGAGCGAGTTTGATAGTGTTGGAGTTATAGATAAGACAGGCATCATAGCAGAATGTACAGGTTGGTTTGAGAGTACAATAAACAAATAGCGGTGACTTTTAACTTAACTGATGTTCATAGATCGTCTTTCTGTTTGCGTGTTTTGAATCTTTAGCTCGCCGATAGCCAACCTTGCTACGAGTGAGCGGGTCAAAATGCCGTTGAGATGCCGTATGACTTGTAGCTTATGTATTTTAGCGGTACCAAACTTTTATTTGAAGAACATTTTACTTATACCTTTAAAGTTATTACATAAATATGACTTAAGCATGTAGGGGAATTCACCAAGCATACATGACGTTACAGCAGTCGAGCGTAGTGTCGCCTTTGTTTACCGAACAAAGGGCAAGGGAGATAACTCTTGACTCCGTCGTTGCTTGTTACTAGGGGAGCGCGTGGCCCAGTTTAACATAGCTAAATATACCTACGGCACGTGACCGGTTTTGACCAATGGTAAGCTGACATTGCTGTGCAAGTCGAGATAAAGAACATTTACTTATGGAGTGGTTTTATATTAGTAGACAAAAATCAAGTCTATTGAAACTTTTAAATAATGTTTATACCTTCATTTAAATCCTTCTATTTCCAGATTCAGTCAATCTGGAATTGTATAATTTAAACCTAGAACGATAAATGATCCTATATGATAAATAGTCATAAAGCAAAACTATGATTTGAGAGGTTTGGCTCATGTGGCTGTCACAGTGACGTCATGCACAATAGTTTGAGGACGTCAGAAACGACGAAATACATGAATCGCGTTGAGTTATTTGTTACTTGAAAGAATGATATGTGTACAAATGAAAAAAATAAGTATAACATCATACAAGAAAATAAATATTGTTCTTACCTTTGGTTTTCTTCAAATATGGCGCGGCCAGCTGACTGAGATGAAAGGGAACTCTGAGATTGATGTTCATGACGTCATCGAACACAGACAGGGGTAGAGTAAGGGTGTTGCCGTAGTGAGCGAAACCAGCATTGTTGATCTGTTGATGAGAAGGATATAACGACCACATAAGTCACAATATTTATATTAGTATGCCATTTATAGGATAATATTTGATAACACAAGGGAACATATATAAGTTAGTTAGTACCATTCAGGCGCGGGGTGCATGGGGAGATATCAGCCTCTCGCTTGGTGTTATGCAACGAGCCTAAGGCGAGTTGCATAGCACCAAGCGAGAGGCTGATATCTCCCCATCACCCCGCGGATTAATGGTATAACGAATTTATCTTACCAAATGTTTAACAAAACGCATATTATAGTAAAATAAAGAGTGAGGAAAACGTTAACTGCGTTAGCCCTTTGACTATAGTTTGTTCGAAGCTACATATCGGTTGATCATGTGTACGAGGAAACATACATTGTACATTTCAAGTCGCTCAATCTGCACGTTTTCATGCTTTTTATGTGCCGGGGTATAATATAAGTTATAACATTGCTCAGCGGATTTCTTAGGTATTTATTATTCTCGCGAAAGGTTTTATGCAACGAACGGAACGCGAGTTGCATAAAACCTTTCAAGGGAATAATCAATACCTAAGAAACCCGCTAAGCAATGTTATAACGAATTAATCTTACCGAATGTTTAAACACAACGCATATTTAAAAAGGTTAAAAACTGCTTAGGGACATTACAAAGGTCAGGGTCACAAACCGGAAGTGTTGTTTTGAAAACTACATCATCAATCATGTCAGTGCCTCGCTTAGTCAGATGAATTTCTTTTTATGAACACAGTTCCTGAAGCATAATTTCGATGTTAAACAACTTCCCTTGCAAGACACACAAGGAAACACCGAGTGAATATACTGATATTTCGAATAAATGTGAACCGATTCTCATATGCAATGATCAAGAACGCCGCGACCCAACATTGACATTATTTTCGACGAGAAACATTTAACACACCAAATCTTAGATTAATAAGGTAATTATGGCAATATTCATGAATGTTTTTTGCATTTATATAGCTTGCAATTGCTTAGTTTGTATAAAGCTACATATTATTTGAGCAAAGGTAATAACATCAATGTATTCCACGAAACATACTTTTCAAGAAGCTCAATCTGCACGCTTTTTCATGGCGGGGTATAAATAAGGTCAATTTGCACGCTTTTTTCGTGATTGGTTCATGGCGGGGTATAAATAATTATTCATCCCGCTCAAGAGGATGACATCAGGGCTGCGTTCGTTTTGCACAGAGTGTGTCGCACGAGCGATGAAATTCCTAATCGAACGAACATAGTGTCACTCTCGTGTGCACTCTAGAGTCACTCAATGTCCCTCCTGCTAAAATCGGGGAGGGAGGTCGTGAGAGTAACGGAAGTACGTCAATTGACACGGTGTTTATAACATACCAAAGACATGCTTACCTCAATATAATTCTGTTTTAACACAATTGCAACAAACCGATGTGAGGAATAGATTTGGTTAAAGGAAAACAATATCATATTGTTGATTTTGAAGACTATGTGTTGTTAGAATTTAACTGATTAAATGTTTGCGATCAATTCAATTTTTTGGCCATATTGTTAACAGCTAGGCAACCAAGTGCGACATTCAGTAGAGCATTTAAGTCGTTCGCTCTTAGTGTCATCCGAGCATGCGCAAGATTACACTCGAGTGAGTCAAAACGAACGCAGCCCAGTAGTTATCCAGGGTCACGTGAACCAATCAGAGATCGAGATTCTTATATGAGGTAGGATAATCACTTTTACTCTTGATCAAAGTTAAGCTCAACCCGATAATTTATCATCTTCCAGGATTATTGGGGATGGCAAACGGACCAGAGGAAATTGAGAATAATCAAATATAATGTTAAAACAATCAAAAATCAAGCCCAGATCCAAATACGATGCAGATAAAATATATCTTTCTTATATTCATTAACATTATATATGATTATTCTCAATTTCCTGTGGAACGAACATGGTTGAAAAATTATTTTGCCGTTTTGACTGCGTGTTTTAAAACAATATGTATATATATGATGTTGACTTTGAAATGAGTAAAATTAGAAACTGTTTTGTTCGGTATTTATATAATGTATAATATGTCCTGGTAAAACCTTTGAGCACATATACTTTTTTTCTACATGTCTTCCCTACATAATCAACAAAAGACTTCGAATAGGATATTTCTGATCTGCAGTAGACGCCGTTTCCAGATCCAGCAGGTTAAGTAATGGTTGCAAAACGTTGTAACTTCATAGCAATACAACATTAATCCATGTCTTCAATTTTAGAAAAGACTGATTTGCAGTTTGTTGTAAGTTTGTAGGATTTTTCTTTTATCAAAGATGTCTTCTATGTAAGAAAACTTTGATTCATAAGTCATTACAGGGGCAGTAGCACGTTTTTAGGGAGAATATAAGGTGATGTCAGGAAAATGAAAATAAATGGTTCCAATCTTTAGACAATGTATAAAAACTAAATGGAGCAGTAACAAATCAAATATACAATGTAAAGTTAAGCCATGCGATTCCTTTTCTTACACAAAATGAATTAAAGGTGTTCACACACAAATGGCTGCCATTGGATTTTATGTGAATCCTCATACTTTGTTCTCTGATCATGACAACTGATGATTGGTTTGTGTTATGAGATTTATGATACTATCAAAGCAATACATTTAGCATTAACTTATAGTTATCAGTGAAAAATTGAAAATATAAAATTGTCAAAAACGTGCTACTGCCCCTTTAAATTGTTGATGACTCGGAGGAAGAACATCAAGAACTGCCAGGGGAGTATCTGGAGCTTATTCCTCTATTGGACTGATTTCATATGTATTTAGATCAATACTTCCTTAAAGGGGCAGTAGCACGTTTTTTTATAAATTTACATTTTAAATTTGTCTCTGATAATTGTAAGTTCATGTTAAATGTATTATATTGACAGTGTCAAAAATCTCATGACACAAGTCAATCATCCATAGTCGGAGGACAAAGTATGAAGATTCACATAAAATCCATTGGAGGCCATTTTTTGTGAACACCTTTAATTCATTTTGTGTAAGAAAAAGGAATGGCATTACTAAACTTGCTCCATTTAGTTTAAATACATTGTCTTTCAGTTGGAACCATTAATTTTCATTTTCCTGACATCATCTTATATTCCCCCTAAAAACGTGCTACTGCCCCTTTAAAGGGTCAGAAACACGTTGTTGGAAATCTTATTTCTTTTAACCTTCCCCAATGAATATAACTTTTTACTTAACAAAATACCTCATATCATATAAAAATGAATTTTACTTGATGATTTAACTTGATAATTTCGTAAACGACTACGAAGCACAAGGTTAAGTCAAGAAACTTTTGACCCTCTAAAGATACTTCATATTGTAAATATTATGGAAAATTAAAATTTAAGAAAAACTTGCTCCTGCCCATTTCAAGGACATACCAGGCAATCCAGACGACCAAAGCTCTCAACAGTCTTCTCGATCAATCTCTCTGCATTGTCGTCCTCATTCAGATCGCAGGCAGTGGATAAAACCTAGGAAACATTCAATATTTAATGTTTTTTCAAACGAAACAGGCTCTCGGCAAAAAGTGACGTCGGCATATTACTACGACATACTGTGTTTCGGTTTGTCACGATTAAGGGTAGCATTGAAGTAGCATAGAGTTTATTACATAAATTGCATTCGACTTTTATACATGTACGTGCCAAAATATCTTATATTGTTATGATTTGTTACTATTTGTATAGCCAGCACATGCCCTAGCTTATAATCAATCAAATGCCTAAGGAAATGTTGAGAAACAGAAATTTTACGTTGCAATTATTTATACATTATAATATTATATTATTATATAATATGATCTATTCAAAACTTAAAGACCCGTATCAAAAAGACACATTTATGTTATTGTCTGCTCAAGTAAAGATTACAAAATGACGTTTGTCCCACTGACGCAAACTTTGCAACAGTCCGGTTATCGTTCAAAATATCATGACCATAACCTTTCAAGGCAAAGCATGGATAAGCTAAACCAATGAACCCATCAAATGATAATTATCAGCAAGTAAGTACTACTTGATTAAATAACGACGTTACAAAGGTATTTTATTTATCTCGTACACGCCGAGCGTTTACTATTTGTTAACGGTCTACACCATATGCTTCTATTTAGGCAGGCGTCTATTTCGTAATTTAGTAAAAAGAAAATAAGGTATTTCACCAAAAAAAACATTATACGAGTCATTCAATACATTTAATCAGTAGGTGACGACTTCCTTGATAATACACACCTTTTTAGCCCCTATCTCACGACACTGATTGGCCACTTCCTGAAGATTGTCATGGTTACGACCTGTGAGGGAGAGATCAGCTCCATATTCTGCCAATAGCCTTGCTGTACCTGCTCCTATGCCAGAACTAGCACCTGGAAAGATGTGGAAAACACGAAAGGAACTAAAGATTTCAACTGAGAAAATTTAACGTGTCCAGGAAGCAAAACCTTGTAAACAAGAGTGATACATGCCTTATCTCACCGATCCGAAATAAATCAGAAATTCAATTCGAAGGGTGAAAACATTTCGAGGCATATCTATAGCATAGGTAGTTTCCATGTAAACCATAGAAAATAAAATTATCAAAATATTGCCATATCCACACAAGCTTTCATTGATCTCACAATTTCTTACTTCTGCTACTGAAACATTCTCTTCCCAAAGAGGCAACTCAGTCATAACTGAATTAGCCTCTGTTCTATTACGACTAGATCCTGGGGTTCCGGTAGATTGCCCTAGCGTCAAAAAGTTGTAACTTAAAATAGCTCCCTTATTTGCAGCCAATGGAAACACCTTTTGGATATCCATGACTTAGGGACTTCTTAACGGTCGTATAGTGACATTGAAAATATTATGTCTTTATGTTTATTTTTCATTAACAGTGTGAGAGGGAAACAATTTGAAAATCAGATATGGATAGGGTTTTTCATAAGATAGAAACTGATTTATTATTGTGTAAATCATTATTTGTTTTTTTGATAAATTTTATTTTACTAATCACCCAAATAATAACTTATGAGAAGGTAAAAAGTTATGGTTTTTAATAGGAAGAATTACCTCCCCTGGATGTTAAATTTCAACGAAAACTTTGACGAACCACACGGAGATGGCCGAGGTTTTGCGAATGACCACTTTTGAAACGGCGTCGCTGATTGCACAACTAACTTCGAGTGCCTCCAATCAGATTTCTACCTTTCTATCCCATGTATTAGCCGTAATAGAACAGAGGCTAATTCAGGTATGACTGAGTTGCCTCTGTGGGGAGAGAATGCTACTGAAACTGAATTCTAAATTCTGGCTCCTTGGGTACCATCGAAAGTAAAATTCTCAAAAAATATATAATCTCAAAAGCAGCATCTCCACATGCTGACTGATCGTAATGCCAAGTTGTGCTCCTGAAACGAAATGTTACAGACGGACGGACAGACAGACAGACAGGGCGATGATTATATCCCATGGTTTTACATTCCGGCAGCATGACAAAGGAAACATTATTGTTACATTTTGTGAAGGAAAATATACCTAGTGGGAGTAACTTTAATGCCACAAACTTGAAGTAAAGTGATTTTATTTTCAACTATCCGACATCCTAGAACAAAATGTTCGGTAACATTTAAATTTAAAAAGCTTATTAAGCTAACATAAAACAACAACGGTTGTTACAAGTACTCAGGAAGGCTTGTGTGGTTAAATCTCTAAGTTTGTAGAACTTAATGATAAAATTAGTAAATGAATTCTTAGTACAGAAGTCAAATATCAAACTCTGACATAAATGTGAAATGTAGTATGTATTATTGTTATGTTTTATAAAATGATGAAAGGAGTACACCGTTATTGGTACCACCAACTGTATAAGCAGTTATAAGACACGATATTCCGAAAATCTACGATGTGATAATACTATAAATGTGAATTGAACATATGTAAATCCACTATTCGTTTTTTTCCTTATCCCAACTTTTAATGCAAAGTGATGTTTAAGACAACACGCGCGCGGCTATTGTATTCGCTAATTGCTTGTGTGCCCCGAGAAGCACGAAGTCGACTCGATTTTGCTAGTTGTGTTCTTACACCCGTTCAAGTGTCGACGTCGTGCGATAAAACCCACGGTACATGTAGATATATATTCAGTCACTGAAAAATAATAATTTCATATATACGATTACGCTATTATATAAACGAAAGCAACCTCAGAGAAATTAGTATTTCAGTAGTTTTCTAAAGTTTCAAGAGGTTTTATAATGTCAAAGGCATTAAAGAAGTTTGAATGACAATAATGCAGAGGAATATATGGATGACAACTTCTTTATTCATGGTATGCGAGATTTCGACACAGGTTCTTGTGTCGTGTCTTCAGCAGAGGACGACACAAGAACCTGCGTCGAAACGTCACATACCATGAATAAAGAAGTTGTCATCCATATATTCCTGTGCATTACTGTAGTCGAAATGTAAGACTATAGTACCAGTAAAATCTTAAATTGATATTAAGTGTCTGTCCTCATTTACAGTTTCGGACAGATCCACATTAAGGCATTTTGTAAAACTCATCGACGAAATAAGATAACATAAAACAACAACCCGCTACTATTCTACTCTGATATAATTACCAGATCAAGAATATAAAATCATTTTATAATGCCTCTAAACATGACACATGTTTTGGGTATAGAAAATAGTGCTGTGATATTATTTTGATTAAACAAAATTGTAAAGGTTTAAACACATAGTAAATATTGTTCAGCTGAACTTCATTGTCTTCCAAAAGAGCTATTTTAAAGTGAAAGAAGCGCCATAAAATAATTGCAATCCTGTCCAACGATGTTCTTCCGCCATTACTCGAGTGTAATCTTCTCAGGGTCAGTTGATTGTCACTAATTCTTACACAAACCAACCATTCAGGTTTGTCTAAAACATGTTTCAATATCATACAGAAACAACGTCACAACACCTCAATCCAATTTACCTAGTCTGTCATCAAGACCCTAAAGCAAGTCTAGAAAAGTATAGCAAGTCTACATCGCTCAGCTGAAGTTAAAGCATCTTCTGGCCTCCATTTTGTTATAATACATGATTTGTTTAAAAATATTGTCAATGTTGAAAATATTACTTCTGAGACTAAATGTTAGTCTACGATTTACCCAACGTGGGCAAGCGCTGTGGCCGAGTGAAATGAATCGTTCACATTATTCGTTAATTGCTATGTACGTATCACCTCACTCCAGTTGAGAATAGTACTGTTTACTTGAGGTCGCCTTTACGAAGCTGATAAAGCATTAAGTCAATCTTACCAGTAAGCAATACGACCTTATCTTTTATAGACGACAAGCATCGTGAAACTGCTGCCATTTCCGCGTCAAGGGAGGTAACTCTTGAATCCTCAAGTCTGAATGTAAATAGTGAAGGCGATAGGTCCATAATTATGAATTGATGTGCATCGATGTGTGCAATTCACCATTGATTGTTTAGAAACCTTGCTTCACAGTCCACTGACAATATGGGACATACAAGTAAGGCCAAAGTATAACATCTTAGGCGTTTCATCATAGAAGTAGAAACATTGCTAAATTATTAAACCTATGTTATTGTTTATGTTTGATTTAATATGCATAATACGTCTCATAGTTTTATCAAAGTCTCTTTTAAATATTGCATATCAAATTTAACAGTTAGATAGAAGAATGTTCAGTAACTTACTAAAATCAAAAAAAGATTTTATACTCAAAGGCAAAGTACTAGATTGTTTTTCTAAGTATACAATCCTCCTAACAGAGCCACTCAGTGATTTTTATCTCATATTATTCAATTTTGAAAGGAACCCAAATGCCCTAATTTTGTTGACATAGTGTAAATATAACACAATCTCAAATATGCAACCCTAAATGAGAAATAAAAACTTCTTTTCAATTAGAATTAAAATGAAATCATATATTCGTAGAAGCCATAATTACACGTCAAATTCACAAAGACTGACTGATTTTTTATGCGTAATATTCTTGTACATTTTTATTTTATAATATTTATTAACAATGTACCTTTACTTTGCACTATTCCTACGTTTGTCTTCAATTGTAATTTGATTCTTAATCTGTGAGGAATAACAGCCGTGAATCTAATAACGGACTCATTCCTTTGATCAGCATACTAACGTAAGATAACCAATAAGAACACTATTTCCAGGTTAAATATATTCATTATGTTATACTCTTAAAGGGGCAGTAGCACGTTGTTTGATAATTCTAAATTAATAATTGTCACTGATAATTGTACGTTAATGCTATTTGTATTATCTTGATAGTGTCAAAAATCTCTTTACACAAGCCAATCATCCATAATCGAGAACAAAGTATGAAGATTCACACAAAATCCATTGGCGGCCATAACACCTTTAATTCATTTTGTTTAAGAAAAAGGAATCGCATGATTAAACTTTACATTATATATTTGAATTATTACTGCTCCATTTAGTTTGAATACATTTTCTTTTAATTGAAACCCTTAATTTTCATTTTCCTGACATCACCTTTTTTCCCCCTAAAAACGTGCTACTGTCCCTTTAACATATCACCATGTCACAGCTTTCTCATTCTCAACGTGTTTGACTCCTTGAGTTTCGTCACTTTTCAAATACTGCCCCAACAAAAACCAGAGACATAACTGTTCGTATTCATGTTAATAAAGTCGATACCAGACCTAGTTGTGACGATTCCAAGATGTTACTTCATTGTGTTATTCATCAATGATTCTGAAAGGACTTATAAGTACTGCACTTTGCATAATGTCCAAAATTGCGACTGATAAGTATTTCTTGTGATCAGCTGTTGAGAGCACATTCATGTAGGCGTCTTGTGATATTGTTACTTTATACGAAACAGTTGCAAGTATAAAACTTGATAAAAAAAACCCCATAAAAATGATTAATGCGAATGAAAAATATTAATGCACAAATCTATCTTCCTTGATTTCTAGAGAAAAAAGTAAAGGTATTGTACAACAAAACAAACATTACTTTTAACTCTTAATTATCTAGTATTTATCTAAAAATGTCCTTCCTAAACTAATTAATTCATATTCAGGATTCAGTACAGTTGACAAGAAAAGTGCACTAAATATGCCATTTGTGGAACCAAAAAACACATGCGGCAGCATTTATGGTTTCTGATATTATCACCATTTTACAAACAAGGACTTAACTTTCATCAAACGTTTCTGCTTCATTCAATCAAAACTATGTACCTAACACATGAGTATGATCCAAATCATTTAATCATTTTATTCATGTCAGAAAAGATGTCTATGATATTATTAAAAATAAACTTCCAGTGAATGCACATATACATTAGTTATAATTTAACTATTTAATCAGTGTTTGCACATATAAAGTATATGTCGACTGTTTTGGCAGTGTCACAGTTTTAAAAAACTCTTACATGTTTCATTCATGTCAAAAAGATATCAAAGTTTTGTTATTGTTACATGCATAATTGTAGTTATTAGATGAGATTACAGAGAGCAACATTTTGCCAAAAATCTTTATACCAATGATACGATATAGGGTTCAGACTCCAGGGATCATTGTTCATTAAAATAAATAATAAATAAAGTCATATTTTTTTTATTTAACAATAACTAATATTTCAAAGATGAATACATAAGAAATTATATGAATCCTGATAAATTGAAAATACCCCTTTTAATCTTGATATAGTACACATTCTATGTTTGGGATAATAAAGACCCTATAGGCAAAAACTAGTTGGGCCTATTCCTAACATATGTATCATGCACCAGATAAACAAGATCTTTATCCATGTCTGTATTTGTTGTATGAAATGCTGAAAAATTACATTTAGTATGCTTGGGGTCAATTATAACGATAAGTAGAAGGTCAGTGACAACATCAGGTTGCTCCTTGCAAAAACATTTGCACACAGTAACAATTCGGGGTCATATTTGACCCTAATGTTTAGCAACGTCGCACAAAGGTTTAGACACGTTCTTGAATTTAGAGTAGCTTTTTATACAGCAGTGAATTGCATTGCATAATCAAAGACCCATAAAGATATTTGAGGTGTTATGAGTTGCAAGATTGTTTTATAAAAAATATCACATTTACAATTACCGGTACTTTATTCTAAAACATGAATTGTATTTGTTAATTCAATACATATTTGAATATATGAAGAACAAACTTACTAAAGTCTTGTTTCTTACAACTGATATTTATTTAAAAAAACGGATAGCCTTTGGAGAGTTTTTACACAATGCCAGTCATTCGTTTTGAACTCCCAAAAGTATTTTTCTTTTTAAAATCAATTAGAAACATACCATGTTCATAAAACGATAACTTGAAGCCATTGAATCATTTAAGTCCGATAATAACATCTTTATTCAAATTGATTATTGACACAATATAGAAAAATTATATATTTTAGTTATGTGTTACAGCTATATTACTTCACTAAGCAGTCTTAAATGTATGACATAAACTAGCAATTGAAACTGGTAAATTTATAATTTATTACTCGCCCGTGTAAGATATCGCATTGTAATATTTATACTGCAATATTAAACTAGTATTATACGACAATGCAAGTATGACGTCACAGTAGTTTGTTGTTATGACGTAACAATGTAAACGCCGTCACAATGGCTGCCGAGTCTCGGTGATCTTTAGGGCAAGAAATAAACAGAATACTAAACATTCTTCCATTTAATACTATTTTCATTAAACCAGTGAATGATTTGGTATCAAACTCGCTTTCGCTCGTTTTCTACAAAATCATTAACTCGTTTAATAAAAATAGTATCACATGGAAGATCGTTTAGTATTCCGAAGGAGGACAGACTCTGTAAAGTTTGACACAGAGGGCACGTTGAGTCTGAGTACAACTTCCTGCTGACATGTGATGTTTATTATAATCTTCGTCAGAAATATGTACCCTCTAAGTATTACGAGAACCTTTCATTGTCTACGCTTACCATGCTTATTGGACTAAATTTCAGTCTCTGTAATGAAAATACATATTAAATGCAGTTTTCTACTATTAAAATTGAACGGAGCCCACTGAAGCTGTTCATTTTCAGAAACTGCAGTCAGCTGGACTTGCTACAATAATATAGACTTGTGCGGGTATTTAAAGATATTTTGTTTCAGGGGCTGTTGGACAGCCTACATGTTAAAGATGCTATATCATACTTGCAATATTTTTAAAAGTATTTTTAATGTATACGTTGTTTTTTTAGAAAAATTTAGCGACCAAGCTTTACAAAATCGGACCAAAATTCATCAAATAGGAGATAATTTACCAAAAAATACCAAAACGGCAGTCGACATAAGGGCGAATCATGTGTGGCCATTTCACAACTTCCGTTTTCTAAATGTACGCTTGTAAACCGTCTTTGTCGCGCTCAACTTGGTTTTATATTCTTTTTCTCCAAATAAGGTATTCGTTGCTGTCAAAGTTGATACCCATCGAACGCAATTACGGTAGTTGAGACACGGTGTAAATCCTACAAGCATAATGATTACGTCACCGAAAGCGGGTTCGCTAAATGACATGCCCTTTCTAGGAGGGATACTGTGCTTGAAGCTTCGAAATAAGTATGTTATTGTTGATTAAACAATCTAAATATGATATCAAAATTTCGACGAAAGATTTTTCTACAAAGTGATGTATTTCATTTCTCAATAGCTAAGTTTCATCCTGAACCGCTTGCAAGTATGATACAGCATCTTTAATGTCTTCCCGTCAAGAATCAGTTCTTAGTGATGTGGCTTGGTACATTTACAATGCGTCTGATTTCCGCCTTAAAACACATGTGAAATAGCTATTAAACTGCATATGCAAGAATATACCGGTATTATTATTACTATGTATTAACGATGTTGTACTTAACGCCGATGGCCAACACCTTTGTACCGAAATAAAAATTATTAAATGTGTGACTTTTCTTGAGGACTTTTTTTTTTCTTGCCACTGGCAGCAGTGGTGGTTGTGGTGGTTGTGGCAGCAGTGGTGGTTGTGGTGGTTGTGGCAGCAGTGGTGGTTGTGGTAGTTTCATAGGTCGTTGGCATCATGCATCCTATAGGCATCTCTGTGGTAGTTTCTGAAAATCGTTTATCCCGAACAAGACGACCAACTTGGTTGTAGGATGACTTTAGGCGCTTTTCAATCCAGTTTAAAAACAGGGACCGACGTCTTCTTGTGGAGGTATTGGCCACAGGCCCGGACTCTGTGATACTTATAGACGTTGTTGTGACGTCTACGATGGTGCAAGAGGAGCCACTAGTACTGCTAATGAAAAGAATATATTGTCATTAGTAAAAAACAAAATGAATAGCTTGTGTTATTTATGGTCTGTGATTGAATGAGCTATAGATTTATATAGCCATTGGTCCAAAAAAATCATGATTCGAGGTTCATGATAAGCTTAATACATACTTACAATGAAAGCCCCCGATCAATTATGATGGAATTAGCTTATTTAGCTAATTTGTTTGATCAATAAAACATAAAAAATATAGCTATGTAAGGGAGCTTTGTTAAACTTAGTATTGAGAAAGCGATGTCTGGTTTAATAATTTTGATGGATAGACGTGAATGCTGAGATACCTACAGTTGCTGAACAAACGTTTGTTATATCATATGAAAAATAAGTGCTTTTTCGACTTATACAACCGCCTTTCAATAAAATTCATGTTTGGGGAGCTGATGAAAAAATCATATTCCCATCCATCTTCCCACGGCAAGGTGAAAACGTATCGAGCAACTCTCCTCGCTTTAGACCTTGCCTTCACAAGGTAGAAAACTGGTGATCCGGAGCAGCGACACCTATCGTGATCACGAGTTACGCCCCTTATCAGCTCTTACAAAATAGCCAATGAAATTTCGGAACAAATTCAAAATACTAACAGACGATCTTTTTGAAAACTATCCGAGTGAAATTTAATTTCAAACTTCAGTCCGCATGGCTGTTTTCACGTTTTTGATGAGCACCGAGAATGCAGAGAAGAAAAACATTTATGTATCACTCAAATTAATTGTTTCTCGCCCTTGTAAAACACATACAAAAGTATTTTTTTCAAATCGGTTCAGTTAACATGCTGTCTTCTGATTGGACTATTCTACTTCCGTGCAGCGGGTTGAAATGCTAGCACAGAAATCACGGCCAATGATGTCAAGGGAGGAATGGGAAAGTTTAGAAACGTTTTCGTTTCGCCCGTGACGTTGTGAAGATGATTCCCATCATATACATACATGTCAACATGAAAGTCATTCACATAGTAGAATTTGTGAAAATGGATTAGTGAAACACACAATACACAACTTAATTTCTTTACTTTTCTTATGAAATGTTCAAAATGATTTTGTACTTGTTCA
The DNA here is from genome assembly GCA_916613615.1 of Steromphala cineraria. Lineage (NCBI taxonomy): Eukaryota > Metazoa > Mollusca > Gastropoda > Trochida > Trochidae > Steromphala > Steromphala cineraria. The sequence continues at coordinate 26,564,667 of OU744735.1, read as the reverse complement.
AATGTCTAACTTAAATCAACCTGACGTTGTGGCGAAAACGTTTCAAGAAACGTTTTTTGCAGTATTATATTATGACCCAAAGTCTTTCAACTTGACTACGTATCCTAGTGCAAATATCATTACCTTTTTATGTCTATTTAGCATCATTGCAAAGGCGAAAAGGAATATGTTGACATTTCACAACTAAATACAGATTTGTTGTACATTAACAAAATTGGTGCTCATACCTCACAGTTTTAGCAAGTCACTCAAGTGACCAGGGGTCAACATTTTAAAACCTTTTTTGTTTGTTCTTTACAAAATCAAAATGATCAATTTCTAACATCAGCATGAGCGATCAGACTATCTAAACAGTTGATAATATTATGGTTGTACAATGTACATATAGACGATGGTTGATCTTTTGTCAGTCCAGCTGAGGTTGTTAAATTGACGTGCAAACAAATTCCCAATTAATATGATATTTGCACTACGCTACACTAGCACATGAACAAATTTAAGATTCGCAGCTGAACGTAAACCGTTTATATAAAATATAGATATGAACCATTAAAGGGGCAGTAGCACGTTTTAGGGGGAATATAAGGTGATGTGAATTAAAGGGGTTCAAAACAAAATGGCCGCCAATGGATTTTATGTGAATCTTCATACTTTGTCCTTTGACTATGGATAATTGGCTTGTGTAATGATTTTGTTGACACTGTCAAAGTAATACATTTAGCACTAACTTACAATCATCAGTGAAATATTTAAAATATAAAATTATCAAAAAACGTGCTACTGCCCCTTTAACATATTGTCCAAAATAAAGTAGTCTGTCAATAAATGATGACAATTTCGAATTTTCAAAAAATAAAACTTTACATTGGACAAAATGAACAAATTTCTGTTTTGCAGCTGTAGGTGAACAATAAAACCCATCGATATTAATTGAATGATTCTGCTTAATTCTTATGACTGTAGGATCATTGTTTACGGGACAATATCACCTGGGTTTCGTTTAATTCTCAGTTATAGGATAATATTAATTTGTCGTAAAATATAACTAAATAGAATAGAAATAGAGATGTTTCATTTTGGTTACTCCTCTTACAGACAGCAATGAAGATGGCTTATATCACAGAGACAGCTGAGTCCACATCCGGGAATGCTACCGCCATTCTGAAGGTCAACCGGCCCCAACATACACGTATCACCATCTGAAACTATTAATAGCCACTCCATGCTTATCATCATTTAAAGTTTTGCATTAATACGAATGTAAAAGGCACAATGCATTAGGTAAATTTAAATTCACATATTATCAACTCGTAACTATCATTCTGGCTGCTTTGGATATCATGTTTAATGAACTGACGCCGGTTATTGTCCGGTTTTCGATCATTGTTATTTCAAAAAGTAAAACATCTTGAAAATGATGTATTCCTGTAACAGTTTATATACTTTTAGATAATGTGACACCATTACTTAAATTTTGCATAAGTGACTCTAACATTTTCTGCTGGCTCTTTAAAGCTTTAACAATTATTAACTCCAACAACAAAACCTCAAATAGTCAGTTTTTCATATAGCTTTATTTTATATAGGTTAATTAACAATCAATAAACAGGGTTCTAGATCCGGTTAGGTTCTTATCAAGGAATGACATAATATGGGTTACATGGGTATCGGACAAAATAAAGACGTGAAAATAGTATTTTGCTCGACGAAGCGTATTCAAAGGTCACAAAAGTAGCTAAAACGGCGAGTGCAGAGCGTAATTAAAGCCTACAAAACGGTGAGAATAAATAAAACACTTTTTCCAAAGGGTAACCATAGATAATCACAAAAAACTGTCAAAATTTTGACTGTTTTTTCTGTTGCTGTTTAGCTTGTATTTTTTTCCAGATATTTCTATCTTCAAAAGGGTTTGGGTCTCTTGTAAATCTTTCTGACAAATTTACACTATTCTACTTCAAAATCATTTTGTTTGGAAAAGTGAATATTTTCTCGGTATTACTTTATATTAAATGTCACTTAATGCTTGATTGAAGTAAGTAGGATGAATTCAAAGCAATCATTTCATAAAGAAGACATGATGTCTTTATGTAGTCGTTCTGCTTTTTATAATTTTGAAGAACAACAAGTTCTTATGGATAATCAACTTCTTTGTTGCATGATATAAGACGTTTCGGTGTAGATACTGGCACCGTTATCAAGCAAATGATACAAGTGATACAAGTGGTTTGATCTAGGAGAATTCATACAGAAAATTATACGATTTTATAATTAATTTTGCAAGAAATGATACTTACGTACAGGTACCGGTGAGAAATTGCACTGACCAATGACATTTTGTATACACCCACATATGCACACAGAAAGCAGGGCCCACTTCATGTTTTTATCCGTTTTATATTCCTAAAAAAATAAAATACAATTTACATGTTGTATTTATTCGAAATAAATAACTGTAGCAAAACTAACATAATGTATGAATGTTAAGTGAACACAATTACAGTGTACATCATACTTGATTCCCTTTATGAATTGACGTGAAATAAAGATAAGTACTTTTGAAATGAAATTCATAGAATTTGGAGAATAAAGACTTCCTGACAAACAACATTGCATACAATTCTTTACTAAATTGATATTTGTTAAATTTGCAGACACAATTTTGCAAGGCAAATATCTATGCATTTCGGGCATTTACACTTACACAAGAAACTTAACACTACGATTTGTTTCCATTTTTTTAAATCTAAAAGGTACTCGATGTATTTGAGTATCGCATGATCCCAATAAAACATATTTGCAGAAGTTTAAACGAATTGTATTGTGTCTTATGAAATGTTTAATGAAAATATCTTTGTTTAATGTATCAAGGGGTCAAAATCAAAATTTAAACCAACATGACACAAATTATGTTTAAAGATATGTATACGTGTGAAGAATAACGCCAATGTATTCATTTTAACGTATAATATGTCTTATATGTCTATTAAAAATACATGTTGTGTTTTATCTCCAAAAAAATGTTTAAAAATATTTTTTTTTTAAAAAGCAATTTTGGTAAAAAATAAAATTCAAAAAGCACTCATAAGTATTCTTTGACTGGTCATTACTTTTACTTACAAGTACGACGTCAGCCATTTTGTATATTTGAATTTGAATATCATATATATGATAAAACCAACTGACATTAAAAGTTTCTTTTGTACCTCAATGTAGTAAATCACCTATATAAAATGTTCCAAAATAATTTTCATTTTTTCGTGCATTCTGGCCCTCAATATCGCTATGATAACAAGATATCTTACTACCCCTGCCCGTTGTCGAAAGAAAAGCCTTTCCACGTCATATTTCAAAGACCATGTGGAATTCAACCCGATGTCATTCTCTCCCCACAGAGACAGATCAAGTCATGAAATGTTGATACAGCCTCTGTTCTATTACGCCAACTTCTTGGGCTAGAATTGGAGACGCCCGATTGGAGGCAATCAAAGTAAGTTGTGCAATTAGCGACGCTGTTCTTAAATCATCATTTTCGGCTTTCGGGCGACTTGCAGAAATAGCAATACAGAGTTGGTAGTTTCAGTGAATGGGGATCGATAGGTGAATCATCCAAGTATATGTCTACACAAAGAAATATTGGAAAACATGTCTCGCTAGCGTAGCGATAGGGCCCGAATGCGAGCGTCTGGGCACAAACCTGCCGAAAATCGCATTAGCGTCCTGCCTTGTTAATATTATGTATCTACGAAGGCTGTCAAATCTGGCGGTCATCTGACATTTTTTATTTATTTTTTTTTTTTTAAAGGGATGATTTCTCAATGACCCGGGGGCCTGTGGAAACTACTGGAAGCCAAGGCTTTGGTCTTAATAGAACAGAGATAGTATCGACATGTTATGACTTGATCTGCCTCTGTGAGGAAAGAATGACCCGATGTGGTCCGAAAAAACAACTGCGGACACATGTTATTTAAGGGGCAGTAGCACGTTTTTACATAATTTTATATTTTAAAATTATCACTTATAATTGTGAGTGAATGCTTATTGTATTATTTTGACAGTGTCAAAAATCTCATTACACAAGCATCATCATCCATAGTCAGAGGACAAAGTATGAAAATTCCCATAAAATCCATTGACGGCCATTTTGTGTGAACACCTTTAATTCATTTTGTGTCAGAAAAGGGAACCGCATGGCTAAACTTTACATTATGTATTTGAATTATTACTGCTCCATTTAGTTTGAATACATTGTCTTACAATTGAAACCATTAATTTTCATTTTCCTGACATCACCTTATATTCCCCCTAAAACGTGCTACTGCCCCTTTAACACTTGCATATGGCACACAATGTTTGTGAACCGTCAGTGCACATTGTCGGACTAACCCTTTTGTCATATTCTAATATTCAATTTGGTAAGAGCTTGATCAGGACATCTCTAATACTCAGACATATCCTCGACTACGCTTGCTTGGCTTATCTTGCATCGCTAAATCATATTCTGAATTTGACGTACAATAACGCTTCAATATTTATCTAAACTGACAGGCAAAGGAAAGTAATCCCTTCTGTTAAATTTATTTTTCATCATTAGATTTTTAATCACTAATATTTCGAGTAATTATGTCGTATTTGCAACTAATGAAAACAATCTTTCAAAGATGTTGTTTTTAAAAAATATTCAAAATATGAAATTATGAAAATATGAAGTTAATTTTGATATGAGACAAATGTTCATCAACAATGAAGATAAAGATGTATAATATGTGAAAATCAATAACCAAGCCTATTTTTTCAATTATTGACTATACTTTAAACATGGTAGGGTTACGATAGTATAAATTCCATTTCTTACCCCTGCCTATATTAAACAAAGATATCTGAACAAAAACATTAACAAGTCACACAATATTTCATTCAAACTACTGCGTTTTTGTAAACTGGTAATAATCAATTACATCACATGTCTCTTAGATATTCAGTTAAATTAAACTGTGCTGTGTATTTTATTTTGCCTGACAGTTTAGAAAAAATGAGGCAATGACTTTAAAATGGCACAATGTCCGATAAAACTTTCCTAGAATATTTCACTGTGATTTTTATTTTGACTATTGTTTAGAACAGTTACTCACCACAATAGTGTTGATAAAGCACGCGATCACTTCCAATTGGCAGCACACGGTGTTGCATACACACCAAGTCTTACAGTATTAAAAGATGGGGAGCGACATGGCGACCTTGTCGTCATCTATAATCAATGAAAGCTGATCATTGTCACGCCTACAAAAGAAATTCATAGACAGCCTTCCACAAGCCACAAAAGTGTGATTAGTACTTTAAGAACATCATTCAGAGAAAATTGACCAACACTTACAGAATAAAAGATAATTGTGTCTACCTCTTACTTGGTCTTTCTACAAGTCATTCTATTTTATTGTTTATTCATCGTATTTAAGTAAGTAAGTAAGGTACAACGAAGATGACGTAAGAGCATTTTGCGAGACATTGAGCATAGCTGTTACCAGTTTATATTGTCTCCATTGTTATTTTATTTCTTACTTCATTTTAATCGAAGCTACTAAACTCACGTCCAAAAGAAACGATACCAAGTTTTCAAAGTCGTCCGAAACAAAATTCTATAACCTGAGTCCAATTTAAGTGTGTCTAACAGGCATATATCTTGTAAAACAGTATGCACATTTTCATTCTTCAGGAAAAGATACTTTTGATTTTGTGTCTTTTCAAATGTACATGGAGTGCATAAATCGAAATTTCAAATTGTTTTATGAACAGAACTTTTGTCATTTCATTTTAAAATTGATAAAGTATTGAATCTATGTCAGAAAAAAATGTTGTTGATATAATACACTTTATTTGACATAAATTCGTTGACGCGTCACTGCACTAGAACGTTTTAAAACAAGCGAAAGTGTCCAATTTCTCTCTGCTATCTCGCCTAGTTAAGGAGATTCCAGATCGATGATTTTTTCAAATGCATGTTTCTCGCAAACATGAAAAGATAATGTTTTCAAATTTTGCATAGACGTAAATTGACTACTGAAGAAATGATATTACTATGTTTTAGTCTTATTAGTTTGCAGTTGATTGAGTTATTTTGGGATTTGTATGGTATCGTTTCTTTTGGACATGAGTGTTTACATAAAAATTGAAACGGTTTATGGTTGAACTGGAAGCTTAAAGGGACAGTAGCTCGTTTTAGGAGGATATAAGGTGATGTCAGGAAAATGAAAATAAATGGTTCCAATTGCAAGACAATGTATTTAAACTAAATCAAGCAGTATTAAATCAAATATATGATGTAATTAACAAAATGAATTAAAGGTGTTCACACACAAATGGCTGCCAATTGACTAATGGTGATACTTTATCTCCTGTTCTCTTATAATGGATAATTGGTTTCTGTAATGAGATAATTTACACAGTCAAAATTATATACTTAGCATTAATGTACAATTATCAGTGACAAATTTAAGATTTAAAATTTTCAAAAAAACGTGCTACTGCCCTTTAACACCGACTCGCTCACTCACTCACTCACTTAGTACAATATCCAAGTGGCAATGTCAAATTGGATGGAGGTTTGATAATTACTTACGTAGGAAATTTTACAAGCATGTCCTGAACTGAACTGAACTCTATTTACACTCACTACGAACTCCAGCAGTTAATTTCTCACTTTCACAACCCAGCGGAATCATTAACGTCCCCATTGCGCTCAAGCTGAAGAGGTCAAATGATAGAGACCAGGCAAAACTTGGGTCGTTCAACATTTTACTGTTTTTCTCTACCTGTATCTTTTTTTGTCTCTCTTCCGCAATTTTCTTATATGCCCACCATCTCTTTGATGACATCAGAATGTCAAATAGCTGAAAATTGCTGACAGTATGCTAAGAGCTACAGTCCTATCGCGGAATTTTTGTGTGGAAACAAAATTCAAGAATGCTGCTCTGTTTATACTTATTTATGCTTATAACATGATACTTCAGATTTATTTTCATATATGTAAATGAGGGTAACATTTTAGTTGTTCTATTCTTCATTTTGACTAAGAATAAAATGCATCCATGCGTCCTCTTGAGTTTCGTTTTTTAAAAAAATACCCCGATATGACTGTCCCTTTAAACAATACTAACTCAATCATTAACACACTCTCTTTCACAACTCATTAAATATAAGTTACAGTTTTTGATAATTTCTTTATACATATTTTTAAGGTATGTTGTATCCATCTCTTTGTTGATTTGATGAAGAGAAGGTGTGATTTATTCAACTAAACCAGTGTCCTAAAGAAACGCTACCGACCACATCGAAAAATAATGTAATACCAGGATTGATCTATATGGCTTAAACATAGTAACATAAGTTCCCCTTAAGTAAACTTACATTGATGTATAATTTTGAATCTCAATCTGTTCGCGTGAAACATCCTATTAAAATATGTTGACTGGAATCTCCTTAACTAGGAGAGATAACAGAGGGAAATTGAACACTTTTACTTATTAAATACGCCCTACAGCAATGACGCGGCAACGAACTCATGTCTAATAAAGTTCAGTGTATGTACAACATTGCTTCGTAAATTTACTTTCATGATTAATCAAATTCGATCTTACATTCTGAACACCAACAAACAAAACATTTCGAATTGCGGTTTAGGCACCCAAAACCTCTGTCGATCCCCTCCCCAAATACAAATGCATCTGTCCCTTAAGAATGAACTTGTGTCTTCTTCTTAACAAGGCACTTGTTTATCAAATATAAAAAAGTAAGAAATCAGTCGGATATTTTAGAGTGGAAACGAATGCTGAATATTGGAAATTTGTATTGCAACTTTTGTTGAAAGAGACATAATTCAACATTAGTGTTAATGTATCAGCGCAGCTCCTACATATACCCTGTACTCATTAGATCAAACGCGTCTGGATAAACATGCAAACGGCACACAAATCCTAAAAACTGAATACAAATACAAATAACACTGAACAGATATCACCGAAATATGATTAAATATCTTCCAAAACTCATACCTTTCTAATCAGATAAAAACGAAACGAAACGAAACGGAAAACAAATTGAACAGGACGCACCTAGCGGTGCCAAAAGCAATCGAAGTATGAAACAGAGCATGTGGAGAGGATCATACATCAACCTTAATGGTCAACAGAGTACCCAAGAGCTTCGCTCTCAGTCTAGCAAATGGAGTTGTCTCTCTCTTCGACTGAACAAGCTTCGCTCTCAGTCTAGCAAATGGAGTTGTCTCTCTCTTCGACTGAACAAGCTTCTCTCTCAGTCTAGCAAATGTAGTTGTCTCTCTCTTCGACTGAACATCTTTAACATGTCATATCGGGATATGACGTATAACTCCCCAAACTTGGAATCTGTGTGTTTACTTTAAACTGTCAGGCTTTACATTTTGAACAAAGTGGTTTGCTATTTGGTTACTTTTTGCGTGTTAAACGTCGTTGTGTGTTTGTTACCATATACACGGCCCTTCTCTATGGAATCACCTCCCTTAAAACCTTAGAGACGTATATGAACTTCCGAGATTTAAATCCGGACTTAAACTCATTATTTCAGGATTGCATTTGATTGATTACCTGGCATTTTCATGTGTTCACTTCAGCGCTTCAGGACAGTTTTCTGGTTTTAGCGCTATATAAGTATTTTTATGTATGTATATTTAAGCAGTGTAGTAAGTTCTTTCAATCAGAATTACATTACAAATTTGAAATCAAATGTGGATATCAGCCACTTACTCAGGTAAAGGAAATAGTGTACTGTCTGTTTAAGCAAGAACACTGTTATCATTATCAAAATCATTTTTCTTATATTCAAATAGAAGTTTTTAAAGATATTCTATAAAATTCGGGTTTCTCTCAAGCACATATTGAAATCTAACTTCTGACTAACAGGATGCAAAGGCACAAATGAAATATCTTTAGAATTACAAAGTAACATTTATGATTCAACCATGACGCTTGAGTTTTCAGCAATGAATCTTTAAAGTTGACATCTTATCAATCGTAATAATTTTCATCAAGATTCTTTATGTTGTTCATGTTTAATTCTGCGTGTTATATTTGTTTTCATTATACAACGAATTACACAGACACAAATCGTAAATACTATAAATCCATCGATACAACACTCATAATTTATGTCTCAATGCCAAGGTGTTGCCCCATTCATTGTTTAATCAATAGTTCTGAAAGAGTGCAATAAGGCCTAGGCAGAATATCGATAAATGAAATGACATTTGGTTTGATCATAAGTTAAATGTTAGATATTTTTTGTAAATCGACAGATGGATAGATGGCACCGATTACGTTGAAACCGGAAGTTTCAGTTATAATCGGATGAACATCTCAAGTCATGAAATGTTGATACAGCCTCTGTTCTATTACGCCGAAATCCTTGGGTTCCGGTAGTTTCCCCTGGCGGACAAAATGTGCACTACAATCCATTTGAATTTCTTTAGCAAATGACAACGCTTCTCGCATGGAAAGCGTGGTTTATATCGAAAGGCCTTTAATTGTCATGACTCAGTAGCCAAAATGATGATTTTAGAACAGCGTCGCTGATTGCACAGCTAACTTTGATTGCCTCCAATCAGGCATCTCCCATTCTATCCCACAAACTCGGCGTAATATAACAGAGGCTAAATCAACATGACTTGATCTGCCTCTGTGAGGAGAGAATGAATATTTAACCGAATGTGTGAGAATCGTGATTCTGCATGAGATAAGAGTAGTACCATTGTGATGCATAGTTTTCCAATTAAGGCTCACTACGTATCAATCACTCCTATTATATTGACCAGTTCAGGTACCAGATAACCGACACCAAACCGTCTTCAGCAGTGCATAAAGAGTCTCAGAAAATTACTCTTGGATACTCAGCAGTTCCTGACCGTGAGCATTATGTTGTCTGTATTAGAAATGAAACTTCCTCCTTTTAAAGACAGGGAACCTGTTGATAGACAGGACAAAACAAACGAGAGCAGTGCAATTGTGGTCATGAAACACACGACAAAAGTTGTTGAGAAGAAGAGGGTCCAGATTGTGGAACAACCGAAATTTAAACAAGTTGACATTTTGAAATGTTGTCCGAGTTTCATTGCACTTTAGCCGGCTATGAACGTTTCTATGAAGTGCTCGATGCCGTGCAGTACTATTTCAAGGTCCTACCTTGTAGCATTGTCTACGTACATCATAGAACAAAGCCCCCACACAGCTAAACTAAAAAACGTAAATCTTCGTTTGTTTGAAGTAGCCGGTGTTCTCGAGACATGAATCCCATAGACCACTTATGGTTCTACCTTTTACAACAAATCTTAAGTATATCACCATTGTACATCACTCGACAATTTGAATATATCTGCTACCTCTAACGTAAAATGTCGTAAGATGACATGAAAGCTATTGTTTGGCGTTTATAAAAGCCTTTAGTTACACTCACTCTGATTTTTTATTAGATAATATTCTGCAGGAATTGCAAAATTGTCGTTTTATGAAAAACTACAGATAACGAAAGCACATCTATTGCTGTCAGTCTAATGCTTCTTTCGGCTTGTTGTTGAATGTGATTATTCTTATTTGCTGTGGAATCGAATACGCTATTTATATCAAATTGTTCAAATGCTCTTCTATACACACTTTATTATGTTCACTACTGTATATTGAAATTAAATCAGTTTATCAACCGTTAATGGCTGAAATACTGCCCAAGCGGGGTAAAGCAATTACTCACTCACTCAGTTTATCAAATTTTGGCTCTTACCTGGTGAATTATCAACCATTTCAATCCAAATATATAGTGGAAATGCAGAAACTTGTTATAATGTGTCATGAGTAGCAATTTTGAGGATATATACATGAAATATTAGGATTTCGGAGAAAAAAGTAAATTTGTGAGAAAACCGTCTCAAGTCCTGTCCGGCTCACAACTTCTAAACAACTCATCCAATTTTGAACAAATTTGATATGGAGATGTTTAATCAAATCAAGTTGGTTATGATTAACACTTTTGAAAATATTTTTGTAAAAGTTTGCATTTTCTGCCTCAAAATTAGGACTTTCTTGGAAATCGTTTACCTGTCCTGTCCGGCTCACAAGTTCTAAAGTAATCATCAAATTTGGATCAAAAATGACATTCAAATGCATAATTATATGAAGGTGTGTCATGAATAACAATTTTGAAAATATTATTGTAAAATTTGACATTTTTTGCAAAAATGATTACTCTTTTAGAACCTGTTACCTGTCCTGTCAGGCTCACAACTTCTAAAATAATCATGAAATTTTTATCAAATTTGATTTGACATTTTTTGGCAAAAAATTAGGATTCTTTTAGAAAACTGTTACTTGTTCTGTCCGGCTTACAACTTCTAAACCAATATTCATATTTTGTGATCATATTTAAATCAAATGTGGTACATGAACGTGCGTCTAACAGTTTAACAGTTTTTGAAGTTATATATGTTTATCAAATATTGTGTTTATCGGCGAAAAAGGAGGATTGAAGTTACTTGTTTAATCATATGTTCTCATTTGTTCAATAAATTTATCATAATGATCTAACATACAAGAAGGACAATTTTATTATGCATCTTTAAAGACAGTTTATAAAACTGAAAATGATTATGATAAACGTTTCCTTTGGTTTCCTTTGTGCTAACCGTAGGTATTTTGACCGATACACCTCATCACCTTTTCTAAAACACCTATTTTTTATTGCACACCCAAATTAAGTCGGATGAAGAGATCCTCAACTTTGGAAAGTCAACTTTTTCGAATTTTTGAGAAATGTTAACGACCAAAGTAGGAATCGAACCAGGGGCCGTAATGTTGCGACGCAACGTCTCTAGTACCAAATTTTTATGTAATGAAGTCAGTTTAGGGTTTTGAAAACGTAATAAGAAGAGTATTGTTAATATTTTCCGATCCAGTTAGGTCAGGAAACTATACATAGATAAGGGTGGATAGCTCTTTTTCGTCAAATATAACTCGACCGGAATGGGGTTCGTATAAGTCAGATATACCCACCCTTTCTGTTTGAATCGTGGATCCTCGGTTCCGCTACGCTACGCCTCGGAGACCCACTATTTCAGCAGGAGGTATGTTGAACGATACACCTTGGGAAGTGTGCGTATATCTATTACGTACACACATGCATGATTAGATATCTAGTACAAAAGCCTGTTCATTTGCAAGACTGAAATAACAATTTCAAAAGGTTTCTAAAACCGGCTTTGAATTGCATAGCTGGCAAACCCTGCCCATAAATTATAAACATTCCTTTAGAAAGTTTAACAAAAGACTGCAGAGTGAATACCCCACTGGCAATGTATACCATACACAAACAGGTCCTCTAAGCTCTTTCGTCCGTGACCTGGGACTTCATGGACTCTGATTTTACCCTGAGTTACTCTGTGGGCTTGTGGATATAACTCTTGCAAAAGTAAGGTAAGATTATACTATTCATGGTAATCACAACTCAGAGCCACTATCACACAAATATATACCAACCAATGTAAGATATTTCAGTTCTCGCTGAAGACTCCGAAGTGAATACCTCATTGTCAATGTAGACCAAACCGAGTCAAGACCTCTAAGCTCTCAGCTCTCTCGTTTGCGTCCTGAGTCGGTCATATTAGTTTTTCTTTGGCTGTTATTTTACCCTTAGTCTGTGGTCTTGTATATATACCTGAAAAGGTGGGTAAGATTTGTCATTTATGGTAATCATAACTTATCGACCCTGCCACACTAATTAATTCACTACTCACCCATGTAAGATATTTCAGTGTTAATGAAAAATATTAAACGAGCGAAGGGAATTTGATACCAAATGGTAGGTAGTTGAGTATCGTTTATACCATACATTTATCAATCAAGCAAACAAAATAGAAAATCGATAACAATTTAAACACTTTTGCTGAATAGTCATTATCGATAACAGTTATGTCTAAACAAGGAAGACCCCTCAAATGTCGTTGCAACTTGAATTTTCTTTTAAACTATGGCTAAACGAATTATTCTCATAAAAGAAAAAGAGAACAAAGGTTTCTTATATGAGTATTTCAAACTTCTGCAGTTTTTAACACAACGACAGTGTTATAGCAATTGTAAAAAGGACCAAATTTATTGAAAACATTACAAAATTATGAAAATACCTAAGTCGCTCTAAATGCAGCCTCCATCTGTAAAATTATTGCTATCAATTTTAAGATATATTAATAAATGAGAATGATTAAAGTCTGGATGACATATCTTCATAAAATAATCTGTTCTAGCTTGACAAAATCCATTCAGATTATAAAACAGAATAAAGTTTTGAGAAATTAGAGAATTTTAAAAGCAGATTATAATGAAAGGAAAGTGTATGGGGAAGTATTTTTTGGGGAAAAATAACTTTTTTGATTGGCTATTTCGTTTCTGATTCATTTTTGGTGGATTTTGGTAGACAAATTTTATTACAATTGATGATTTTTATTGAAGTTTTTTAAAAAACATTTCGAGGTATATTGTATGACTATTTGATCAGTAAATTAATGAAAATGTTTCATTTCAAAACATTTCAAGACAAGCCATGATTAACAGTAAGTTTATGAATCATTGCTTTATTCAGTAAAATGAGTCTGATATGTAATACCTTAAGTCACGACTCTTAGCAATCTAACACAATGGTTAGCCCTTTTGAATTGGATTTTTTTTAAATTAAAACAAATGTTTGTTGAATTTCCCCCATTTCCTTTAACGGGAAGGCTATTACTCAAACGGAGGAAAATTACGGGATTGTGACAGGACTTATAGATTCCAATCGATACACTGCTGTCCTTATCTATGTACTTACATGATAAGTGTCCTATTTATCTGTTTCTAAATGCAACATGTTATTCTGTGTTTTCATAGTAAGTAAACATAATGTGATACCATCTGGTATAATTTAACGGACAAGCCAAATTACTTTCAAATTGAAGGAAAAGAGTATGATCAAATGCTGATATATAACAGCCAAAGGTAGACATTTAGCCAATGTGTAGAATTTAAACAATCTTTGGTAATATTTACCAAATGAATATTTAAATTTAATATGTTCGTTAATTCAGGGCTTACTTTAATTAAAGGATTAATATTTATTCCAAAAGTTTATCGTATTTGATCAGCGCAACAAATCATTGATACGGTATATGATTTCAAATCAAAACCATTTGTATTATCTCTACACACACTAACTATCAAACAGAAGCTGACACGTGTGAGAAGGACACTCCCTGAATACCTAAACACATATATTCACATTACCCTGACTTTCGGCTATCACAAAAGAAAGCTATTCTTGAAACCTTTATAAACACCAAGCCATGTATGTACAGTTATTAGAGTGGAACAAGGTCACTGAATAGGGCGAATGTTGCAACTCTTATAGCAGTACACTAGGGGGATTTGATACGAGTGAACCGAACTGGCCTGAGTAAAACTTATTGTACATGTATATTGTACTTGTACATTGTACATCCAATCAACATTGCTCATTCTCTTATCATGACGTAAATCAAGCTTATTTATTAGTGTAAACATATTTTATTCAAAAAAGTGAATATGGATCGGAAAACAAGCAGAAATGGCTTATATTAATACCTCTCCATTACATTTGAACATAACAAACATCAATAGAAATACAATATGATACATGAAGGAGAGCAAGCAACCTGTGTAAGAAGAAGTGAATTATTTATCAAACCTATGCGATTTCATTATGAAAGTATGAACAGATTTATTTATTGTATAAACAACCCATCGCCAACCATGTATATATTTACTCGATCTTTTGAACATTTATCACTTCTTGACAACGACATTGAATCTATGTCGAAACGTCGCTTTCACAGAATAAAGAAGTTGTTCATCATAAATAATTGTCCTGATTGTTCATTCTAGAAGTTGGTGTGATGAATAATCAAAGAAGTGAGTGAAACTTAATTAATTTTTCAGCACTACAGGTATTGGGACATCTATCAACGTTTGAGTACCTTACTGAGAATGTCATATTAAATGAAGGATAATGATTTTCATATAAACTATTCATAAAAGTCACGTAATCAGTAGACTTGTGAGTTGAGTTGAGTTGTTGGTTAAAGTGGAAGCGTGATAATTCAAAATCATTCTCCAGAAAGTTTTAACCATGGATGTTTCATTACATGTCTTGTCTGTCTAAAAGTGAAAAAAAGAATACTTAGAAATAATATCTATTTTCTCATATTCATACTCTTAGTTAGTGTCACGTGATAAGATTCTCATCTTTATTAAGTCGGCAGTTTATACAGACATTTCCAATCATACGTCTAAAGGATGTCTAAAATGTTTGAATTGATATTGTTTTTTGAAAAGGGTGAGCTTTTAAAATTTGTAAAATTTGAGAGTATTTCATATACTTAAATGGTCTGTGAGGGATCACAGGTTTACAAATGATAAATTTTGATTTTTTGTTTTGTTATTCAATTAACAAATTAAAAAGGGTGAGCTTTGAAGATTTGTGAAATTTTAAGAGTATTTCATTTACTTAAATGATCTGTGAAGAAATCACAGGTTTACTAATGATACATCTTGGCGTTTTTTTGTTATACAATTAACAAATTGCCACTTTTTTTACACATGCATGGTTGTTCCAAATAAGATCATTTGTTGTTTGTTAACAAACAAACTTTACATTATTTACCGTCCTGTCAGACTGCTGAATTCAAATAGAAAAAGTCTGCATGAAGATGGTTAATTAGTACACGCCAATAGTTGCTTTAAGTGCTGAATCAGTAAGAATTGTTTAGAACCGATTGCTCTTTCAAAATAACATATTGTCTTGTCAGCTCATGAGTAAATTGAATGGTCGTCATGGTACAAATGACATACACCCTTAGGCTTAGTTATGTACTATTTGTGAAAGTATACAAATAAGGTTAAGAAATACATTTATATAGAGGATATCTGTCTTTTCTTGACTAATACCATGTTTATCTCATCGAGTGAGGTAGAAAGTTTATATTTTCACGAGTGGCGCAGCCACGAGTGAACATATTAAACTTGTCTACCTCACGAGATGAGATAAACATGGTATTTGTCAAGAATTGACAGATATTCTATTTATTATATGATTAAATCCTTCTAATTACGTCAACAAAAGCTAATTTCATGTTGAGCGGCCGCTTGGAAGAGCCTTCACCGCGGTAACAGTGTGACGTCATATGAGAATTCATGACGTCAGACCATTGTTACATGACGTCAAAGTCTTGAACTTGACTTCACTCGAGTGGTGATAAAGTTTATCACCACTCAGTAGAGTGACGATAAAGGTTATCGCTACTGTAGCCAGATAGAGGGTTTATTTCACTGATAGAACAGAGTATCTCACCCTCAATCATATAATAAAGTTGTTTATTGTTGGAAGAAGAGTAGTAACAGCAACGCCTTCCTTAAAGGCACCGCTCGATCGGCTTTCATCCGCCATTTTGAACTGTTAGCATTGCGAGAAAACAAATGTGCTGTATTATGCTTATTCATAAACATAACTGAGACAAAACTACTTGATTGATAGAAGAGGAGTATATTTACAAATAATTCATAATAAAAGTTATCAGTTACGACAGCATTTTGTCGAAGAAATGCATTCCACTAAAGTAGCTTCGATGGTGGCTTCATTTCACGATGTTTTTATTGTTTTAGCGATACACTTTATTTTCTGTCAAATTGTTAAATCTTAAACAACTGAAATGCTAACCTCACAAACCTATTTGAAATTCATTGTGAAATTATCATGTAAAAATCATATATAATTGTAGACAGGAAAGTCCTCCTGAATTTCGTTTCCACAAAAAAATACCCCGTTCGAATGGTCCCTTAAACAGGATTAACACCCATCAAAGATGGTTTAAACATATTTTTATTTCCGAAGAAATCTGGTTTGGCAAACAAGCAATAACTCTGCTTATATCAATGCCGCACCAGTACATACATGAAACAATTGCATGCACAAGAACTGAACAGAACAAGTGACAAATGAAAACATAATCTGATTCAAAGATAGTGTGATATCAATAGAATCTATGAACTGAGAGAAAGATCCAGACAATGACCATGCTTTCACAAGAAATCCACACCATATCTGGGCGTTGTAGAAGCTGATTGTAAACTCAGTTGTAAACACATTCCCTACCCACAGAGGTAGATCAAGTTATGACATGTTGATGCAGCCTCTATCGAACATATAGCCCTTCACAATCTGGGAATACAGCCCTATACTCAATTATTGTGTAATATGGACGAGGTTTTTCCTCGGAATAAAGTCCTAAATTTGACTAAGAAAAAAACCTCAGGAAATGTACTATTTTTTTTTCTTGAGTAGAATCTTTGAGATCTCTTTATTAGATAAAAAAAATGAAACAGTAACGTAATACAATACATACATAAAATATTGTCTCTTAGCACTGATGAAATGTACTATTTTTGATTTTCTGGAGTAGAATCTTTTATGAGATCTCTTTATTAGATAAAAAAATGCAACAGTAACGTGATACAATACATACATAAAATATTGTCTTTTAGCACTGATGAAATATTGAATACATAAGTTATCCAAAATTTCATTGAATTTACGTCTCTCATGCTTTGTTTTATTATTTTCCAGAGATGGTGTACAGACTGTTTTTTAAGTACAAGTTTGTACTGATTGGATGCTTGGTGTGTTGTCCCTTGGCATTCATAGTCTATCATCAACAGATAGCTGACCCGTTCCAACACACAACACCTAAAGGTCTGTAAAAATATGAATATTTGCAACATTGACGTCATGAGATTAAGAACAATCTTCAAATGAAATGAAAAATATGCGAATTATACCACGGTTTAGGGGGTAATATCACGTTCATCAGATCACCCAGTTATCTTCTTCCAAATATGTTACAGATTTAAACTTGTCATAACCAATGAAAAGTGGTCATAGACAAAGAAGGCAAGTATTTTGTTAAAACCCCTTGGGGTTATTTGAGGTTTGGGAATGGGTTCGGGTAGCTTAACCGACAAGTGTATGTTAATTTTGATTATAAAACATTATATTCAAATTTGAAACATCTATCCATACGAAAAAAAATGTTGCACCTCCCCCAAAAAATTTGGAAGTTTCGTCACAAACCAAACCCCCCCCCCCCCCCCGTTGATAATGTTTTATGTTTTGGGTTTACATGGCAACAGATTGGACTTAATCATTAAGGGAAGGGGTTTCCGAAGCATAAATCTTAACTTAATCACTTTTAAAAAAATAAATCGTATGCATCATTTTTATATCGTGTAGATGTTTCAATTTTATATATATATTTTTCTTTTAATGGCAACAGTTTGAACTTTGTCATTTTGAAGGGAAGGGTAAGTTTGCGTGATAAAATGTGGAGATGTTGATCAACAATTGCCATACATATAACCAAAAGTTACATATTGAATGGTTTTATAGAAAGAATATGGTTTTAATTTGACTTTTAGAAAAGTATAAGGAATTTTCAAAAACAAAATTCAGCTGAAATGATGAATGGTGGAGACATTTCTTTTTTCAGGTTATTATAAAACACGTCTAGTTCAAGGATAATATAAAATTGGTTATCTAGGATTTTAGAATACATGATCCCAATATTGTAAGCCGGGGAGATTCATAAACTCTCTGTATATTGATCTATATTAAAGCAATATCAAGTTGAAAAGTATCAAATGTAATTTGTATAATATGAATGCATGTTGGACTCTATTTTCTCTATATATGTAACCTCTATCATATTCCAATGTCGTCGTTAAGAAGAAAGAACAGAATTAGTCCATACTGATTTTTAATTCCGAAGTAATCTATATGACTCCGTCATACTAGCGAATAGCGAGTTTGTATTAATTCCAAAAATAACATTATTGATACACAACAAATATGCTAAAAGATCCAAAACATGAGCTAAAACAGTCATTTATGATCGCGGAAACGGCAAATTCACACGTCCAATTTACATAGAGACTAGTTATATAACCCATAGAACAGAATCAACTCATAGCTGTCATTCTTAATGCTTTCGATAAGTTTTAAAAATGCGTTTGGCTGATTTACTCGATCACAATCGCGACCTTTAACCTTCCTATTGTCTTTATACAACATCGATTGTCTCCAAAATGATCCTTTCTTGCAACAACCGATACATCTCGATCAAGTGACACTATTTATAAAGTTTGTCACGTGTGACCCCAAACATCCTCACGGAGTGGCTCTTTAAGATTTAATTATTTTCCCTTACTTCAACTGCATATGGAGCGAGATGCAGTATGGGCTGAAGGGATGTTTTTCGAACGTACGTTTATATCTATGCTTTTGAATTCATGATATAAGAAATTGAATAATAGATTTAAAATTAAAGGTACCATGTGAGTAAAAAATCTTAATGGTTAAAGGGGCAGTGGCACGTTTTTAGGGGGTATATGTAAGGTGATGTCAGCAAAATGCAAATTAATGGTTCCCATTGAAATACAACGTATTTAAACTAAATGGAGCAGTAATAATTCAAATATAATGCACAGTTTAGCCATGCGATTCCTTTTTCTTACACGAAATGAATTGAAGGTGTTCACACAAAATGGCCGCCAATGGATGTTAATCTTCAAACTTTGTCCTCTGACTATGGATATATGGCTTGTGTAATAAGATTTTTGACACTATCAAAATAATACATTTAGCATTAACGTACAATTATCAGTGAAAATTTTAAATTATAAAATTATCCCAAAATTTTTTTTTAATTTTGCCTTTAATTTAAGTTAATTTTGTGTGTTTCAGGTGTGAAGGTCATTCAATCTATAAAGAGTTACGAACAGGGAAAAAAGGTTGGTAAAGTGGTAAATTAGATAATACAGATAACATGCTCAAATTAAACATAAACAGTTACCAGCAAATGCATATTGTTTAGAAAACTTTTATATAAACTACCGTCCAAAAGCAAGTATACCATCACTTTTTCCCCAAACAACAAAGGCAGGTTAAACAAATTTATTGGAATAGTCAATAACAGCTTTCAATTCTGCATTAATTAAATGTAAACACATTACATCGATAACAAACATAGACAGGAACACATTGGGGGCTAAAAAATTGGATTTAAAAATGTATTCGACTGAAGTACAACAACATTTCGTACTTTAGAGACATCGGATGTTGCTTAATATCGAGTCATTAGAGTCATTGAATGTTGTCTTCCTCGAGCATCGATACACGCAAGAATGCGTCTATGGATGTTGTGACGCGTCTGATGACGTCGCGTGGAATCTGATTAAATGTACGGAGCAGACACTGTTCAAGCGCTGGTCGGTTTGCTGGGGGTACGGGTCTGCTCCTCATCTATCTGTTCGATCGGGTTCGTGCCTGGGGAACAAGCAGGCCTAGCTAAAACATGCAAACTCATGTTATTAGAAAATTCAGTCTGGCTGTGTGAGGTCTTGCATTGTCATACTGGAAGACAATGCATCGGGGCTGTTGATTTATGAAAGGAAGGAAAACTGGCTGCAGAATTTCATTTCCGTACCTCTGCGCATTCAGGTTTCCATGGATGATGACTAGCCGCGTTTTCAGTTCGCCTCAAATTCCCCCCACACCATCACACCGCCTCATCCATAAGCTGGCACTTCCTGAACACAATTTTAAGCTAACCGTTCCCAAGTACATCTATTAACACGTTGACGACCATCAGCTCTGAACAAACAGAATCTACTCTGTAATGGAGAATGCATGAGGAGTAGTGGATTCTTTAAAATAATCAACGAGCCCCGAAGGGGCGAGTTGATTATTTTAAAGAATCCACTGCTCCGAATGCATTCTCCATCTTAATCCATGTATAACGTACAGTGATAAGATATGCGGAATAGGTTTGTGTGAAATGCCTGACACCCCTCCAGACTGGACAAGTCCATGTGCAGTGGATTCTTTAAAATAATCCACTGTTCACACAATAGAGTGACGTCATCATCATTGATTAACATCAGAAAAAAGAACAGTTTGGGACTTGCCAACGTTTAACTTGTCTTGCCCAACGGATGATGTTACGTCTTATGTTGCTTGGTAAGTACAACTCCCCGGTATGGACGCCGTGCCCTGATACCATGTTCCAGTAGTCGCCTTGACACAGTCTGTCGACTGATGCGATGTCCGAGTGCCGTTGCTGCCGTTGCCGCTGCAGAGATGAAGCGGTTACTTAGGTGGATTTTCCGGATGTAGCGGTCCTCCTGGGGCGTGGTAACCCGTGGTCTTTTACTCCACGGTCTGTCTGCAGTCTGACCTGTCTGCCATAACTGTCGTAACAGTGTGATGATGCATACGTGAGTGCAGCCGACCGTTCTTGCGATGTGGGCGTGTGAAGCTCCTCCTGAGCCATTCCTACGATTCTCTCTCTAATTATAAGTTGCGGTCAAGCATGGCATTTTTCGTTTTTTCATACTGCGACATTGAATTGTGTCTTCCGCAGGTTTTATACTGTTTGTCAGCATGGGCATTTCGTGGAATGCGTGCATATCACTTTTTCGAAAACTCGAGTTTGCGCGACAGGTTTCACAGTTTCGCAGGTTGTAGGTTTTCACATGTTCCTGTAAAGTTTTGTGAATGTCCGTTCACAAATAATGTTTTTGAACAAAAACAAATATTTGGTATACTTTCTTTTGGACATCAGTTTACATACATGTACTCTTTTAACAAAAGGTAAAAACATCCTGTATGACAACATGTCAATGAACACATGCTGGAATTGGGTTAAAGGCCAAAATGACTAAGTATAAAGGATATCAACGGTTACTTATGATTACTGAATCTTGTTACATGTTACATTAATTTGACGATGTGGATTTGATCTATCTTCAGCTTGACGATGAGGCTATGGAAGCTATGTTTGCAAAACGGAGGGAGCTGTATATGCATGCTTGTGCCAATATGACAGCAAGACCTGCTGGTTCAACGTTCATACACAACTCCAGTAAACTTGCCGTATGTCATACGCAAAAGGTTGGATGCACATTCTGGAAGAGAATGATGTATTTTCTAAATTCTAAAAAACAAAAGTGGAAAAGTCCTTTGGAGATAAGCAGATATACCGTTCATTTTGGACTAAAAATGAAACTTGAATTCCCGATTTCCCAGAATAAAACAAAGTCTCTGATCGCGGGTTACGACCGTGTAGTATACTCAAGGGATCCGTACAGGCGTCTATGGTCTGTATATATAGATAAAATCATTCTGCCTGATTCCTGGAAGGACTTCGGTCTTGGCATCAACAAACACTTCAACTTGGGTCAAATGGTATGCCCCTTGAAAATAGGATTTGAGCACTTTTTGAGATTTGCTCTTTACAAACACAGCGATTCTCATTGGAACCCGATAAAAAGAGTTTGCGATCCATGTTATTTTCACCCTCAGTACATTGGCAATATGGAAACCTTTTCCAGAGATACAGAGTATATACTGAAGAAGCGAGGCTTGGACTACTTACTTAAACCTGTCCCTGGAAGAGATCATGTTTCAGATGAGTTTATCCTTTTAATAAATTATCATTACAAAATTCATTATTCTCGACAAATTAACAAAAAGTGCCTCAATGAAGTCACATTAGCGGAAAGATTATGGCGAGCTTTCCAGTTTAATGGATACTTTGCTCTTGATGATCCCTTCCCAGAAAGTTTTGTCAGGACGTCAGTCAGGGGTCGCAATGCAAGTGATGTGGTAACGAAATTATTTTTGGACCATTACAAGCGGAATAAACGGACAAAATCTGAAATAAAGGGACAGAGAGAACTGGTTCTAAAGGAGGCTTACAGATCTATTCCTCTGGACTTAAAGGAGGACATTCGCAAGAAGTACGATGCTGATTTTAAACTTTTTGGGTATGATCCAAAACCAAGCATTGTATTTTCAAAATCATGATACAAAGTGAAATTTGCATTTAGCAGCTGCAGAACCTGACGCTGGTCTCATAATCCCACATCACACGACCCCTTAGAGATCGAGACTGGTCTTCTTACAAAACCTTAAACTCCTCTTAAAAATCGTGAATGTAAATTGTGTAATTCTTTCGTGATTGAAGACGAGGTTCATCATCTAACTACTTGCAATCTATTCTGACTTTAGAACTCTTCTTTGGAATTAGATCAAATTGTAGATCAAAACTCGTACAATCTATAGGCGAACGATGAACTCGTATTTCTAATGTATCAACATAAAATATTACATTAATATGTATTTTAACGTTTATTTTGAATGTGAACAAACATACCATATTGTGACTATGCAATGTTAACTTTGGCAATATAAAGGGCTTTTACTTGTATATGTTAGCAAATGAGCGTCAAATAGACAAAAATTGGCCGGACAATGTTTTATAGTGTATGTTTAACTGTCTTTTATAAACGTCATGTATCGCTTAAGACTTAAACAAAACTCCTTGTTATTTGTGTATTGATTCAGGCCACTTGACGTGCATTTTCTCCCCACAGAGACAGATCAAGTCATGTTGATTTAGCCTCTGTTCTATTACGACGAGTTTGTGGGATAGAATGGGAGATGTCTGATTGGAGGCAATCAAAATTAGTTGTGCAATCAGCGACGCTGTTCTTAAATCATCATTTTGGCTACTGAAACAAGGCAACACTGGTCATAAGCAAAGTTCTATACAAATGAAAGATAAAACACAGATGTAACAGAAGTGAACCACATAAATTGTATATGTCGATCCCTTATCAGATATGTGCAAATTGCTTGTTCTGTTCTTGTAAATCCAGGCTGCATTGTGTGCATTGTAACTGATTTTTCAAGTTTTAACTCATCAGGTCTGAAAGACCCGATGGGCTTATGGCATGGCATGGCGTCCGGCGTCCGGCATCCGTCCATCCGTCCATCCGTAAACTTTTCACCTTTTCGACTTCTTCCCCAGAACCAATGACTCTAGAGATCTGAAATTTCATGTGCAGACTCCTTGGCCAATGGGGATTCTAAATTGTAAATTTCATGACCCCATGACCCCAAATGGGGTCACAGGGGTCAAACTTTAAAAACCTATTTTCATCTTCTTCTTCTCAAGTTCCAAAAGGTCTAGAGAGCTGAAAAGTTGTGAGTCGACTCCTTGGTCAGTTGGGATTCTAAATTGTAGGTTTCGTGACTCCATGACCCCAAATGGGGTCACAGGGGTCAAACTTTAAAAACCTATTTTCACCTTCTCCTTCAGTTCTTAAAGGTCTAGAGAGCTGAAAAGTTGTGAGTAGACTCCTTGGCCAATGGGGATTCTAAATTGTAGACTTTGTGACCCCATGACCCCAAATCCCCTATTTCCATAAAGTAGTCTAATGAGCTACAGAGCATATGGCTCTATTTTTTTTAAATCTTACCATTCGAAACTTGTTTATAAAAATACATAATGGATGGTGAAAGGCATTTCCAATATTTATGCCTGCCTGCCTCCTCTCTCTCTCTCTCTCTCTCTCTCTCTCTCTCTCTCTCTCTCTCTCTCTCTCTCTCTCTCTCTCTCTCTCTATCTCTCTCTCTCTCTCTCTCTCTCTCTCTCTCTCTCCCTCTCCCTCTCCCTCTCCCTCTCCCTCTCCCTCTCCCTCTCCCTCTCCCTCTCCCTCTCCCTCTCCCTCTCCCTCTCCCTCTCCCTCTCCCTCTCTATAGGTAAAAAGGTGAAGTGTGGATTTCTCACAACATGGCAAATATATATAGGTAGACATGCATAGCACTGTATCAATGTACAATAGACGTTGAAGACGTTGATTAATTGGTAAGTTGGGAAGTGTCAAGTGGGTGGCTCAATTAGTGCACAATGTACTATTTATGAGGGATTAAGATTTGATTCATTACAGTGGTCATCATTAAAATGATACCTACAGCAAGTGTCGTCTGAAGTATTTTATTCATGATATATATATGATATAATGGCGATTCCAGATGTCTTACATGTAAAAATATCATTGTCGGCTCTTCTGTGCCTATTACTGAATCTAAAGTATTTTCTGTGAGACAGAATCTTAACTGTAACAGCACAAATTTTGTTTATGTCATAATATGCTCTAGTTGTAATGAAAAATATATTGAGAAAACTGAAATGAAGTTGAAATAACGCATGAATTTGCACAGATCTGAAATGAAACATCCAAAAAATCGTACTATTCCATTAAGTAAGCATTTAGCAGATTGTGGAAACGGGCATTTTTCAGTATTCCCTATGTACAAGTTAAATTTTGATAACAGCAAGCTTTTAGAAACAAAAGAAAGCAGATTTATCAAAATGTTCTCACCAAGCCTAAATTCTTTTTTCCCTATCCTATTGTTACTTACGCTGTGACGTAATAATGTAATGACGTCATGTTGTACACGATGACGTTGCCTGGCGACGTTCATATCCGTTATTTGTATATGGCCTGAAGATCTTCTTCGATGCTCCTAAATTGAGCTGAAAGCACTAGCCAGTAAAAGGGATTCATTCAACTTCTGACTTATCTTTTCAATATATATTACCTGAGAGCTGATCAACAATCTCAATATATATATATTAATTCTCATTCAGATTCAATTCTCATTCAAACAATCACACGATGTAGTTGCAAATGGGGTGATATCAATCTTAGCCTTATAGTTATGCAAAAACTGTCAGTTGTTAAGATATTGAATGTGTAAATATTGTGTTTTGCAAAGAAATAAAAATGTGATAACAGTTCAGAAAGAAATATGTGGTGTCTCATCATTACTTGAAATGATATTCAATAGAAAGATTGATAAAGACATTTTAATTTACTTGGATCCCTTCGTAGATACGGCCGTATAGTATTCTACTTGTTGTAAATTATATTTCAGTTATTATAATTGAATATTTTATATACAGTCAGTGACCATTCGTCGGTTCGTAATTCCCTATTAATTTGCAATTGCGAGAATGATTTTCATGAATAAACGTTTGTTGATTCATTTGAAGTCTCTACCAGCATGTCGGAAGTCATCAAGGCTACAATGTCATAAATTTCATTCAATTATCATATGGTTATAAGAAATATACATGTTAATTGATAACATATGAAACATGGCCGCCAATTGGACAATGAAGTTACAGGTTGTACATGTGATGATTAAATTTGTGTCACTAACTTATCAACGTAGAGATTAATGGAAAGTTCATGTATGTAGCCGATATGATGTCCAAGTCTTATGCAAAATGTCACAATAAGGACTTTTATTTAATTCATGAAAATTAGTCTTGTAATTGTTTACACGTAAAACTATGAGACATTACTATGGTGCGAACAGATTTTTGGCCGCTGCCTGTAGGCCTACATCTTGTATAAATGTTCAAATAATATTATGCCATGTGAATATTTTTTGAATGAGGAACAACATTATTACAACAACACAAACGTCACCTTAATTACTATGAAATGGTCATAGTTTAAGTCATTCGAATAATTGATTAAGATGGTTCTCAATGATATTTACCCCAGTCTCAGTAAACCTAGCCTCAATAATACTCGCTACACTCCCGATATTGAGTCTCGAGTCTCGAGTTTATGATAATAAAGAACGTCATCCGTGTGTATTTTGGTCGTTTGTATTGAACTCGAAGATGTCATGGACGCGGAGAAACAACTCGTCGCGTCCATGAAATCTACTCGTTCAATAAAAACGATACCACATGCACACGTATGACGTTCTGTATATATATGTAACAGGCTCAAAAGCATTCCTACTGGCTTTGGCTGGAGCGATATCTCTTTGGCCGAACAGGTAGATGTAGAATCTTGCTGGATATGAAAATATTGGAGTTTCTTTCTTACTACAATTGGACACTTTAAGTCTTTTTCAGATTTGTAGGTCCTAAATAATTGGTATGTTAACCCTGGAGAGGTCTATCTCTCGAATGTTTGACTCGAGGACGAGTGACATAGTAGAGACGATGAATGCGACAGGGTCAGATTAAAAGCACTGCCTTCGGCTGGAGAGATATCTCTTTGGCCGAACAGGTAGCGTGTAGGACTCTCAACCCAGAGGTCTAGGGTTCGCATCCTGCAGGTTTTGAAAAACATTGGATCTTCTTTCCTGTTACACATATATCAATGCACGTATCATTAAACAAGTCAACTACATGTAGTAGAACAGTATTATCAAGCAGTCAATAAGTGTTAAATGACATTATATACTAAAGAACTATTCATGATTGTGTGTTTTGGGATGGTAAATATATTTTATTATGAATAAACTCTTGAATTCTTAGAAATGCATTATAGAATAACTGAAGGTTTAATTTTCGCTTTTAGTTTTAAAGTCCTTTTGATTAAATCAAATGAATCATTTTACATTTTTTTCTTCAATGATTGATATATTTAAAGTAAAGTACTAACAAAATTCCAAGATCTTTCCCCTTAGATGATCAGTCTAAGTAAACCTAGCCTCAATAATACTCGCTATACTCACATACTGAGTCAAGCGAGATACAGTAAGAGGTCGCGTCAATCGACCTTCTGTCGACTTATGACACCTCCAACGTCATATGTGCGAAAGCAGTCTATTGCGACATGGAAAGCCGAGACCTGATTGTTCAGTTCGTTACGTCGGCTGATGCGAGCCGTTACTACATCTAGCTGAGGCTAAGTTTACTTAGACTGTCAAATGAGAAATAAAATGAGTAAGTTATTCTAATTTGTATATTACTGTTTTAATGAAAATGGTTCTTACCCACAGGTACTGATGTGAGCCGTTACTACTCCTAGCTAGACTCAATATGGGAGTATCGTGAGTGTTATTGAGGCTAGGTTTACTTAGACTGTCAAATGAGAAATAAAATGAGTAAGTTATTCTAATTTGTATATTACTGTTTTGATGAAAATGGTTCTTACCCACAGGTACTGATGTGAACTTACAATGTCCAAAAACATATTGTACACACAAGCAGAAACTCAGATAAAGCAGAGCAAACTTCATCTTTTCAGTTGATTTTTTCCTGGAAAACAGTTATTTAGGATAAAAGATCTTAAATCTTATAACCTAAAAACCTATATAAAATGTTTATTCGATGTAATACTTTCATCACGCACAAAGAACTAACATTCTCTATCAGAGATAGATCATTTATATATAGAGAGCAACAAATAGTTGCTGTGACGCCATTAAAACTAGTGTAGAAAAAGTTGTCTTTACTTTGATCGTAAACGGAAGTCGGTCACTACTAGGGTAGTCTGTGAAGTGATTTTTCTGTTGCTGTTGATTCCACATGTTTTGTTATGTCTTCAGATTAACATTATATCTTTTAGCAACTTCTCCTTGTTGAATCAAAGATTGTAGGATCCAATTAACCCTCCAACGTTCATTATCTGTTAGGATGAGAAAGATATAAAAATTTCAGGTTGCACATCTTAAACGTGTTTTTATCAGTAATTAAATGTTCACTCCACTTGTAAACTTTGAACAACCACATTCTTACAAAGTTCTCATCAAATTTCTCATAAAAATTCCT
Organism: Steromphala cineraria; assembly: GCA_916613615.1. Lineage (NCBI taxonomy): Eukaryota > Metazoa > Mollusca > Gastropoda > Trochida > Trochidae > Steromphala > Steromphala cineraria. The sequence continues at coordinate 26,536,112 of OU744735.1, read as the reverse complement.
TTTCCATGATTTGAACATTTCCTTGACAGATGAATCTACGTACCATGTCTCACTTTTGTGATCGCGATGTTTCAGAGTTTTTTTAAATAATTTTTTACTGTTTTTCTTGTATTTTTGGCACCAATTTGCGGCCAACCTAGGGAAAATCGAACCAAAATGGGAGCTAATTTACCAAAATTACCGAAACGGCAGTCAACATGAAGACGAATCAAGTGTGGCCATCTCACAACCTCCGGTTTTTAAATATACGCCTGAAAACTGTCTTTGCCGTGCACAACTAGACTTTAATTTATTTTTCCCTGAATTAGGTATTCGTTCCTGCCAAAGATGATACCCATCGAATGCAATTACGGTACTTGAGACACGGTGTAAATCCTACAAGCATAATGACTTCGACACCGAAAGTGGGTTCATTAAAAAGCTATGGCCTTTTTACAGGGGGTACTATGCTTTGGTCGCCAAAATAATAATGTTTTTGTTTATTAAAAAAATGTGAATGTGATCTAAAAATTGTGACGAAAGATTTTTCTACGGAGTGATGTATTTATATTCGTAATAGGTCAATTTCACCCCGAACCGCATGCAAGTATAATAACTTAATTTGGATATAAAAGTTAATTTTCATTAGAAAATATCAGTGTAACAAGAACTTTTGTTGCTGTTTATATATTAAGACGATCGCAAGTAATAGCATGAGACTGCAAAATAGTTCAAATTAAAACAAAATGAATATTCAAAAATTCAACAGCAAGATTTACACAAATTAGTAGACAGTTATGTACAATCTGGAAGTCAAACCTTATGCTCAATCATTGAAGTGGTCTGCTTGTTCGGCTTTTGCAAAGGATCCGAGGTTCGAATCCCAATATATATGGACTTTTAAATGAAAATGAAAAATGAATATAAGAATATATGGAGACACTTATGAAGATGAGATATATGGAGACACATGCACAAATTACCTGGTACCTGTGTCTTAGTTTTTGTCAGAAAGGGGTTTGTATTAGAACTTATCTTCAAATTGTTCTCTTTTGACTAACATGAGAGAAACACCGAAACTGAAAAGCAATGTCAATCTAAGAAATATTGCTAGTTCGACAAGCTTGAGGTTATCATAGATTTTAATCCATGCATTGTTTCAATCAATGCCAAAGGTTATTTTATAAAGCATTTATTACAACTATTTATTCAACTGGAACCGTACCTTATGGTACGTCAATTTATCTAAGATTTACTGTAACTCACTACTTAATATGAAAAAAGTAGCACTTCATAATGTTAACCAAAAGGCCAAGAACAATATTTCTGGTTTCGCCCGTTTCACTTTCAAACCCACATAAGCCATGTATTTCTAGATAGTCAGAAGGGGAAAATAAAACTTACTAGCGGAACCTAGAAAAGCATTGAAACATAAACTTTTAAAGTGTAACTCGTTTTTGCTTATGCCAGCCTTCAAAGAGGCAGTGAAAAAATGGTACCTTTTTCTGTTGAATATGTTCATGTTCAATAATGAAATGAAATGGAAATTAAGAAAATCTGCTTCATCTCAATCAATTTTGCCTGAATGTAAAGATCAGAAAAGTTATGTTTAAGGTTTACATTGTTGTATGAGAAGGGTTGAGGCGGTCCCGGAGTCCTGGTGAAAGACTGTGGTTTTCCAAGTCAAAGTGACCATAACAAAAGTAATTGCAATGCTTATATCATTAACAGTTATGCGTGCCAGATGTTTCAGAAAGATAAATTCTTTCTCTGACGTACCGCCATTCATCACCCTCAAACATATCAATCATATCAATTTCCTTTTCATAAATTTTCATTGAATTAGTTTCCATGATTGAAAGGTACTGCAGCGCCAATGTCACACACAGTACAACAGTCGTTACTTACAGGAACATTGTAGGCAGCGGGATAGCGCAGTGGTAAGTTCGTTTGGCTTCGGAACAAGATGTCCGAGGTTCAAATCCCAATATCTATTGATTATTTTTTAGCAATCAAACCTTATGCTCAAACCCTGTAGACAGCAGGATGGGGCAGTTTTTAGCTCGTCGGCTTTAGATCAAGAGGTCTGTGGTTGACATTTTCATATTAACTATCAAACTGTTTGCGTTTAGAATGTTTTAGTTATCCTTACTATAAAATCTAAATCCATGAGTTTGCAGGGACACTTTTTCCAACTTAGAAATAGTTTCAGGGCATTATACGTATATGATGCAACTTAAGATACGCACATGCAATGTAGTCTAAATACAGACATGAATCAATCATTTTGTAAAACATCTAAAATTATAGACAGTTAACATCATTTTGCATAGTTTTGAAGAATAGATTTAATCTTTCCGTTAAAGACAGTTGAATATAACATTACAATATCTGAGCATTTGTGTGTGTTAAGACTTAGTTTGCTTTTGAACTGTCATGGAATCATTCTAATGACGAGGCCCAAATTTCGAAAAAAAAATTTTAATCAAGAATTTACTTAAATTTAAATGCATCGATTTCATGCTTTTGAAAGACCCAAAGAAAAGTCAATGCCCGCCTGGTACCAGATCCGATACAGCTTGACTCCATCAACTCACTTCCACCAAGATGTTCCTCTCCTTCTCTACCGGTGTCTGTGCGGTAGTTCGATGCAGTGATGTGTTTAAATTTTCATCAAATCTGTTCCAAAATTGGAGAAAGTAGACTTGCAATACTATAACCATAAAAACTGCAAAGTCAATCCTACAAGTACCAAAACGCACGTGTAATATTGGATGCCTTAACGAGCTTGGACAAGAATCAACAACTTTATTTTCTTACATGTTCAACTATAACAGAAACTTGATAAGGATGGACCTTCGTTGACTCGAATATGCTTCTCTACAAGAGGATAGACTACTTTCACAATCATTTTGCATTGGTTGTGAACTGTAGAGCAAACTCTTAAAAAAACATTCCCTTCTTTACATAATATATAATACATTCTCTTCTTGTTATTGTCTTTCTTTTGTACCCCTTCACTGTCCAGTATCTGTCATCTTTGTGTATAAACAAATGTATGTTCAATATTGTTAATACCAAGGAGAGGGTGTTCTAAGTTGGACAACTTGTTCCCAATCCTATTATTTGTTTGTTGTTTAAACCAAACATAATATCAACACCTCTTTACGCCAATTTACAGAATTTGTATATACTCAATTGTGAACTTACATCTACAGGAAATAAATAACTTGAGAGGAGAGAAACAACGCTCGCTTATTTAAGATTTCATATGAATATACCGATTATGGATTCATAGGACCTCATGGCCTTGACATATCTATGATCAACGTTGTAAACGCAAACTCGCAAATGTTGGATTCGAGAGGAAACTGACGATTAAACTATGTAGGTACCTTATAGCCTGACTTTAACCTAATCCAATCAAACCAAAGGAGTTAATGATTTTACAAACGGGATACTAAATCTTGTTGAGAAATCAAGCTTGAAACTGTAGTTGAATGTAGCGGCATTTCATTTCAGATTGCTATGCTCATGACTCATATATTGTCTCCCGTGAAGAGAAAATGACCGGTTGTATTTTGATCGCGCCATACCATATATTTTTTTAAATATAAAAGAATAATTCTGAATTTGCTATTTGTGACTTTGTATTTTATCGTACTTTTGCAAAGTGACACGGCATAATGTTAATCTATTATTGGAAACATAAAGGTCTTTACTTGTTTAAAAATAGTTCGTGGCTAAATGTTATGTGCCGTCACGAATTTAGATTTATACAGGTTCAGCAAACCACATATACGCAAAGTAAAATTCTATTTATTTATTAAGTTTTAAACCTTTGTTTAGCATTGATAAGATACGCAAAGTAATCTTTTAGTCATTTTTATTCAGGTAAATTTGTAAAAGAAACAAAGACTCAAAGTACAGAGTTTCCTTATGAAAAGTCCAAGGGTTATATAATGTTGAACACTCGGGGATTCGGACCTTGGTAGCCAATGATAAGTTAACAATTGGACCTGAAGCATCTTTAAGGTAACGATTAACTTGATGACAAACAAGATTATTTTTGGATAAGTTGTGGTTGTTGCAAAAGCGGTAGTCGTTGTTGCAACTAGGGTGCATCAGATTCTGCAACAGTGGTGGTTGTTGCAACAGTGGTGGTATCTGCATCAGTGGTGGTTGTTTCAACAGTGGTGGTTGTTGAAGCAGTGGTTGTTGTTGGTGGGGGGCTGGTATAATAGTGAGCTTGATATGGGGTATATGCAACAGTGGTGGTTGTTGCAGCTGGGGTATCTGGAACAGTGGTGGTTGTTGCAACAGTGGTGGTATCTGCAGCAGTGGTGGTTGTTTCAACAGTGGTGGTTGTTGCAGCAGCAGTGGTGGTTGTTTCAACAGTGGTGGTTGTTGAAGCAGTGGTTGTTGTTGGTGGGGGGCTGGTATAATAGTGAGCTTGATATGGGGTATATGGAACAGTGGTGGTTGTTGCAGCTGGGGTATCTGGAACAGTGGTGGTTGTTGCAACAGTGGTGGTTGTTGCAACAGTGGTGGTATCTGCAGCAGTGGTGGTTGTTTCAACAGTGGTGGTTGTTGCAGCAGTGGTTGTTGTTGGTTGATATGTAGTCCATGGCCACCATCCGCCGCATGCAATTGTTCCACTTGTCGTTGTTTGTGGAGTTGCGCTGTGTTCTTGTCGTTTTTCTCGATAAAGATAACTAGCTTGCTTATTGAGGCGAGTAAGATGCTTTACAACCCAATTGAAAAACAGAGAACGACGTCTTCTCTTGGACTGATTGGCCACAGGCCCTGACTCTGTGATGCTGATAGACGTTGTGGAGTGGTCTACGTTGGTGCACGAGGATCCACTGCAATTGCAATAGTTTTCATTCTGTGTTCTTATTTCAATTATTGAATTGGAAAGTAGGAAGTACCCGTTGTTTACTGAATGAGATATTTTTCTTAACAATGATATAATGTCCAGTGTTCATCTAACAAGCAAATTTTTTCAAAATAGTTTTAATTTTGGTTTTGCCTATCAGAAGTGTTGTACACATTATTACCCAAATTAAATTATATAGGTATAAATTGATTTATCATTCTGCATAACGTTGTTCATAATTTACCAATTTACATATCAGTTTCAAAAAAAGAAATAACATATCAAATATTTGGCACAATGAATGTTGATGAAAAAGGATAAAATGTGTCAGTTTAGCACAACAATATTTTACTTACACACAGCAATGAAGATGATCAATGACACATGTGCAGGTTAGTCCACACTTGTCAACACTTCCGCCACCTTGAAGGTCAACCAGCCCTAAGTTGCACGAATCACCATCTGAATCTGAACAGATCAAATTTCAATTAAAATTTAAAGAAATGGAAAAAAATATCTTAAATTTCAAACTATTATCTGACAGTACAGCTGTGTGCACATAGATGTTACTAAAGTTAAAGAAAATCATATTCCTTTAAGACACACATATTCGCATGGAATCTTGAAACAGAAGGGTCCGAAATACAAAGTCTAAAAATCTTAAATGATCTGATTTCAAAATAATTTGGATATAGAAAATACAATATGTAATAACGTCAATTGATAAGAACTAATGTTGTCCAAAATCTTCAGAATATGATTTAGCTAATTGATCTTTGATATACGTTGATTATCATACAGTGGATTGTGTTCTCAGCACAATAAAGCCATCAGATATTTTCTCTCTCCGTTGGGGACATTCATAGGTGAAAGAACGTTTGAAGTTGGAGGGTTTAACAAAGTAGTCGGCAAGTACAAAAAGTGTTTCAAAAAGATTCCTTACATGTTATAAGGGGGAGAAGGGAGAATGGGTATGCAGGGTTCCATAGGAAGTTCGAGTTTCATGTTCAATATATATTTGCTAGTCCTCATTTTTACTTTGTTTAGTTGTTAAGATTAGATTGAACTATGTACAGACTATTTTCTAGTTTTACTCTTCAATCATGTTCGTTTTTTCTAAGCAAGCTTCAACTGCAAATGAGCCGAAGTGACAAAAATCTTTCGGCTATCGATGGTCTCGCCCTCTTATAGACGCCTTGAAAAGAATTTCAAATGAAAAACGTGGTATTTGATAAGTTTTTAAACTATTATTTGAATCTTAGAACAACGGTAATTATATGCATTTATAAGGAGGAAATATATTTTGCCAATTCACTGTCAACATCAATACACTTTTCGTTTGCATATGTAACAGGGTAAGCTCAAAAGCATTCCTACTTGCTTTGGCCAAACAGGTAGATGTGGATATGAAAACATTGGATTTATTTCTTACTACATTTGGACACCTTAAGTCTTTTTCAGGTATGTAAGTCCTAATTAATTGGTATGTTAATCTTCCATAGGAGAGGTATATCTTTCGAATGTTTGACTCGAGGGCGAGTCACTTAGTGGATGGGGTAAATGTGACAGGGTTAAAATCACTGGCTACGGCTGGAGAATAATCTCTTTGGCCGAACAGGTAGCATGTAGGACTCTCAACACAGAGGTCTCGGGTTCAAATCCTTCTGGACATGAAATTATTGGATTTTCTTTCCTGCTACACATATATCAATGTACGCATCATTAAACAAGTCAAGTAGTATAACAGTATTATCAAGCAGTCAATAAGTGTTAAATGACATTGTATGATAAAGAACTATTCATGCTTGTGTGTTTTGGGATGATAAATATATTTTATTATGAATAAACTCTTGAAATCTTAGAAATTGCATTATAGAATAACTGAAGGTTTAAATACAGTAAGAGGTCGCGTTAGCCGACCTTCCTTTGACTGATGGCCCTCCAACGTCATATGTGTGAAATTGGTACAAGGCTCAAATCAAATTGGATTTAAGATTAATCAGATTGAAAAAAAAACTTCAACTGTGCTTTCCTTTTTTAACTTCCAGAGTTCTATTAGCAGGGCCCCGAAAGAGTCGCAAATGCTCGGTAGGGACGAAATCGTTTGGTTACGAACCGCTTACAGCTGACAGCCAGTACCAAGTTTGTGTCACATCTCATTTTTTTTTTGTTGAAAATGTTGTAGTTATCCTTTGTTATAAAATCTAATACGATTAGGCTGAAGGGACATCATTCCAACAATAATTTCATGGCAATATATAGGTATGTGATGCAACTTTAAATACGCACATGTTTTCTAGTCAAAATACAGATATGAATCAAACATTTGGTAAGACATCTTAACTTATAAACAGTTAACACCATTTGACATAGTTTTGAAGAAAGAATTTAATCTTCTAGTTAAAGACAGTTAAATACTTCATTACAATATCTGAGGGTTTTTTTATTAGATGAAGTTTACTATTGAAATGTCATGGAATTAGAAAATGATGTGGCCAAAATTTCGAAATTAAGAATTTACTTATAAATCTTAAAAAATGCATTATAGAATAACTGAAGGTTTAATTTTCACTTTTAGTTTTAGGTCCTAATGATTAAGTGTAAACATATATTTTATTTTAAATGAATAATTTTTATATATAATATATTTATTGTAGAGAACTGACAGAATTTCAAGATTTTTCCCTCAAATGAGCAGTTTAAGTAACCTTAGCCTCAATAATACTTGCTATACTCCCATACTGAGTCAAGCGAGATGCAGTAAGAGATCGCGTCAGCCGAACTTCTGTCGACTTATGACCCTCCAACGTCATATGTGCGAAAGCAGACTATTGCGGCATGGTAAGCAGAGTCCTGATTGGTCAACTCGATAAGTCGGCTGAGCCGTTACTACTCCTAGCTAGACTCAATATGGGAGTATCGTGAGTGTTATTGAGGCTAGGTTTACTTAGACTGTCAAATGAGAAATTAAATGAGTAAGTTATTCTCATTTGTATATTACTGTTTTGATGAAAATGGTACTTACCCACAGGCACTGATGTGAACGTGCAATGACCAAAAACATATTGTACACACAAGCAGAAACTCAGATAAAGCAACGCAAACTTCATCTTTTCAATTGATTTTTTTCCTGGAAAACAACAGAGGACAAATAGTTATTATTAATTATTAAATAGTATAACCTAAAAACCTATGTAAAACTGTTTATTCGATGTAATACTTTCACCAGGCACAAAGAACTAACATTCTCTATCAGAGATAGATCATTGATATATAGTTTCTGTAACGGCATTAAAACTAGTGTAGAAAAAGTTTTCTTGACTTTGATCGTAACTGGAAGTTGGTCACTACTAGGGCAGTCTGTGAAGTGAGGTTTCTGTTGCTGTTGATTCCATATGTTTTGTAATGTGTTCAGATTGACATTATATCTTTTAGCAACTTCTCGTTGTTGAATCAAAGTTTGTAGGATCCAATTAACACTTCAACATTCATTATCTGTTAGGATGAGAATTTTTTTTTCAGGTTGGACACCTTAAACGCGTTTTTTGTCAGTAATAAAACCGACCAACCAACCTAGGGAAAATCGAACCAAAATGGGAGATAGTTTACCAAAATTACCGAAACAGCACTCAACATGAAGGCGAATCAATTGTGCCTTGCACAACTAGATTTTATTTTCTTTTTCTCTGAATTAGGTATTCGTCGCTGCCAAAGATGATACCCATCGAATGCAATTACGGTACTTGAGACACGGTGTAAATCCTTCAAGCATAATGACTACGACACCGAAAGTGGGTTCGTTAAAAGTTATGGCCTTTTTACAGAGGGTACTATGCTTTGGGCGTCAAAATAAGTATATTTTTGAGGATAAAAAAATGTGATTGTGATATAAAAATTGCGATAAACATTTTTTCTACCGAGTGATGTATTCATATTCGTAATAGCTAAATTTCATCCCGAACCGCATGCAAGTATAATAACTTCAATTTGAATATGAAAGTTAATTTTCATGCGAAAATATCAGTGTAACAAGAAGTTGTGTTGCTGATTATATATTAAGACGATCGCAAGTAATGGCATGAGAGAAATAGTTCAAATTCAAGAAAACTGAACACTCAACAATTCAACAGTAAAAGATCTACAAAATAGTAGATAGTTATGTACAATCTGGAAGTCAAACCTTATGCTCATTCATTGCAGTGGTTTGCTCGTTCGGCTTCGACTAAGAGGTACGAGGTTCGAATCCCATTATCCATGGACTTATCAAACGATTTTGGCGAAATTGAATATCAGAATATATGGAGACACCTATGAAGATGAGATATATGGAGACGCATGAACAAATTACCTGGTACCTGTGTCTTAGTTTTTGTCAGAAAGGCGTTTGTATTAGAACTTATCTTCAAATGTTTCTCTTTTGACTAACATGAGAGAAACACCGAAACTGAAAAGCAATGTCAATCTAAAAAATATTGCTAGTTCGACAAGCTTGAGGTTATCATAGATTTTAATCCATGCATTGTTTCAATCAATGCCAAAGGTTATTTTATAAAGCATTTATTACAACTATTTATTCAACTGGAACCGTACCTTATGGTACGTCAATTTATCTAAGAGTTACTGTAACTCACTACTTAATATGAAAAAAGTAACACTTCATAATGTTAACCAAAAGGCCAAGAACAATATTTCTGGTTTCGCCCGTTTCACTTTCAAACCCACATAAGCCATGTATTTCTAGATAGTCAGAAGGGGAAAATAAAACTTACTAGCGGAACCTAGAAAAGCATTGAAACATAAACTTTTAAAGTGTAACTCGTTTTTGCTTATGCCAGCCTTCAAAGAGGCAGTGAAAACATGGTACCTTTTTCTGTTGAATATTTTCATGTTCAATAATGAAATGAAATGGAAATTAAGAAAACCTGCTTCATCTCAATCACTTTTGCCTGAATGCAAAGACAAGAAAACTTATCTTATGTTTTAGGTTTACCTTGTTGTATGACGGTTGAGTCAGTCCGGGAGTCCTGGTGAAAGTCTGTGGTTTTCTAAGTCAAAGTGACTATAACAAAAGCAATTGCAACGCTTATATCAGTAACAGTTATACGTGCCAGATGTTTCCGAAAGAAAAATCCTTTCTCTGACGTATCGCCATGCGATTTCCTTTTCATCAATACTCATTGAATTAGTTTCCATGATTGAAAGCTACTGCAGCGTAATTTCACAAAAAGTAAAACAGTCGTTACTCATAGGAACATAATTGCCACAATCATTAAAAAGAGTTCTTAACAATGTACTTAGTTCAGTTAAGTAATGCAGTCGATTTCCGTAAAGGGGCAGTAGCACGTTTTTATGAGGAATATAAGGTGATGTCAGGAAAATGAAAATTAATGGTTCCAATTGAAAGACAATGAATTTAAACTAAATAATTTAAAAATATAACGTAAAGTTTAGGAATGCGATTCCTATTACTTACACAAAATGAATTAAAGATGTTCACACAAAATGCCCGCAAATGGATTTTATGTGAATCTTCATACTTTGTCCTCTGACTATGGATGATTGGCTTGTGTGATGAGATTGTTGACACTGTCAAAATAATACATTTAGCATTACCTTCCAATTATCAGTTAAAGGGGCAGTAGCACGTTTTTAGGGGGAATATAAGGTGATGTCAGGAAAATAAAAATCAATGGTTCCAATTAAAAGACAATGCATTTAAACTAAATAGAGCAGTAAGAATTCAAATATATAATGTAAAATTTAGCTATGCGGTTCCTTTTTCTTACACAAAATTAATTAATTAAAGGTGTTCATAAAAATGGATTTTAGATGAATCTTTGTTCTCTGACTATGGAAGACTGACTTGTGAAATTAGATTTTTGACACCATCAAAATAATACATTTAGCGTTAACGTACAATTATAAGTGAACATTTTTAAATATAAAATCAAAAAACGTACTACTGCCCCTTTAAAGAATCCCTTCTGTAGACAGCCCTTCTGCTGAAAATACTCTGAACTTTCTTGAATCCACTCTGTGAGATAAATAGAGTAATTCACGGAAAGACAGTTGCTCAAATTCATCATAAATTATGAACATACAGATATACTCCTCAAAAGTAATGTTCACCCATAAACATAATGGCATAAGAGTCATTGCTGCGTATAAAGTGAGTACATGTTGACCCATAAATTTATTTCATTTTACGCCTTAGATCTTTTTTGGGGGAAAACATTTACCATCCTTTATAATAAATAATAATATGGATATTTGTTGTGCGCCATTATCCACCCGCTGGTACATGCTCAAGGCGCTACATGAAAGTATATATACAAATGAAATCATAGAGTGAAATGATCATGAAATTACAAAAAGGCTTTTGAGAAAAAGAAGGTTTTCAGTTATTTCATCATAATGAAGTCAATTATACTTACCTACTACTTCTGTAAAATGACATCAGGGCTGTGTTATTGTATTTTTTTACTTAATAAATGTCTTTGGAATTGTCTGGAAACAATTACGCTATTCTCCTCGTCTACACAAATTTAAAACGTCGTTGACAAGTTAAGCATTAAACAATTTTGGAAGCAAACGTTATGCTCAATCATTTAAAGGCAGCGGGATAGAGCAGTGGGTAGCGTTTTCAGCTTCGGATGAAGAGGTCTGTGGTTCGAATATCTCGTTCAAGCTCATGTTCACAGGTTTTCTTGCAAGGCATAGCCACAATAGTGTTGTGGGCTTTCGCCTTGCAACAATATAAGCACAGGAGTGTAAGTTGAATACTGTTAAAAGCGGCGTTAAATCCACATCACATCACCTCACTTCCTTTGCAATCACAAGCACCTTCTGTTATAATAAAGAAAAAGAAAAGAAAACGGTGCGATTGAAGGCATTGGTTATAAAAATCACTGGGTGTAATGTGTACGCGAGGACGTTCGCTGTTACTGATTTGTCACGTGACTTTAATGCGAGGAGCGAGACATTCAAGCACATATTTTTGTCAATTTTATACGATTACGAGCATTTTATGAATAAATATGAACTTTTAACTATCGATTACCTCATGGGCAGATATCTATGCACGAACCTATGAATGCAAATAGAAGATGAATTTCACTGAATTTTTGCAAACTAACATATTAGTAACTGCCTGTCAATAAATGTCGTCGAAATGTCGACGATCTCTGTACGTTTTGCCTACATTAATAGTATATAATGTCCACTTTATAAAAAAATTGTATTATGTATAATTGCTTTTAAAATAACTGCAAGCAATGGCGAAATTTCAAGGTATGGCACAGTGTGAATGTTTAATAATCTGTTGTCAAAGTTTGATCATGTATTTTCATTGCTAAAGTTTTCCGGTGTACGGAATGTTACCGATCATGTTTTATACGGGATACGGATTGTGCTGATCGAGGGTACGGATTGTGCCCGATTGAATTTGCTTTATTTTCTTAATAAATCCAAACAAATTGGTTTTGAAAAACAAACTTTAATACTAAAATGTCTATTAAATTATAGCCTATCATTTTAGACACATGCAATCCGTCTAACAGTATCAAAACACCGTTTTATCTTTAACTTTATAAATTTGTATATATCTACAGAAAGCATGAATGTTGCACTGCCCCTAGGGAGCCGAAAGAAGCATCTACGATATCAAGGACCCTCTACATTCCTTAAACATACATAGGAGACTATTTATATTAGAATTAATCATTCAGATCATCAGACAAACAGGAAGACAGGGCCGTCAATCCAATTCAAAGCAGATATCTTGTTCAACAAGTTTTTGATTATAGCGATTTTAATGTTTAACTTGTTATTATAGTACTCCCTGTAATTGAAATAAAATGCTTTTAAAATTGGAGTAAGAATGCTAAATATTCATGTTCATTCGTGTTTTCCAGCTTTCCGTTGTTAAACCTCTCATGAAACTAGATATTCTCAAGACGTGAATTACTCGACTGAGGGTATATAATGACACTACCTTTTGTCTAAGATATTACCATTGTCTTACAGCCTGTAGAGTATTTTCAAACACATATCTGAAAATCGAATTCTTCATAAAATCTTACACAAAAAAAACCGGTTTCCAGGCGAACACGTGTTTACGGTATGATTTGGTAACATTGGATCGAAGTGTGGAAACGGACAACACTCAACTAAAATGGTCAATGTCTTGGGATATATGCTTTTTCAGTTACAATAACTTGCAGAATCACACACTTATGAACCAAAGCTACAATTTATAATCCTCACTAGTCAAGGAGTCTGTAAACAAAGTTTCCGCTTTCTAGGCCTTATGGTTCTGGAGAAGAAGGTGGAAATAGGTTTTAAGGATGTGACCCCTATGGCCGTCATAAGGGGCCACAGGGCCACCAAAGCTACAATTTATAATCTTCACTAGCCAAGGAGTCCTACAGGCCAGATGAGCTAAAAATTGCTTATTTTGTGCAGGAAGACGTTTGTTTTATTCACATATTAAATTAAAAGAAGTTCCAGTTTTATTAGATTTTGAGTTAAAAATGTTTATCCAATGCCTTGATCGCTTTTTACCATTGTTACAGTTAATCAATTGACAAGTTGATGACCTTCTGTATTTGGACGTTTGTAGTTAAGACCCATACATAAAAGCAGTTAATCGTTTTCGTTAATTGTATTGGAAAATGGATACCTTGAGAACTAAAATGCCATACATAATCCTCTTTACTTTTAGGCTTTATTTCATAGCATTTCATCTCATCACCTTAGATTTTCTTATTTTCAATGCGCTTTGAGCATGCACCTTTATGCCAATTATTATTATTATTATCATCATTATTATTATTATACATACAGGCACTTCTCTCGAAATGATGAAGTTTTGAGGAATGGACAATCTATTACATAGCTAGTATGTGTTTTGGTAGTCTTAAACAAGAAATGATGTTCTGAATGAAATCACATTCTGTAAGTGATCTATTTCAAACGAAAACTTAACATTTTGGCACAATACTGTCATTTTATTCAAGAAAGTCAATCGCCACAATCCGTACACCAGGTTTGGTGCAATCATTAACGATCCGTATACCTAGACTGAACAATCCGTACACTACGATTCGATTCAAGATTACTTATTCACCTCGTCATAACTTCGTTAATGCAGTTCGCAACTCTTTCAAAATTTGCAGTCTGTTTTAAGGTTTATCAAGGGTTAAATAGGAATGATTATATTTAAGATTTGTTGATTTATTTAGATGTTAGCAGACGAAACAGGTCATGAGGTGTGGACTCCAAACAGCGTAACTGCAGTGATCAAGTTAAAAAAGACAAACATATGTTTGTTTACATGACTTCTCCTTGTGTATAAGTAAATGGTTAAACCTTAGTAATAGATATATACGAATATTGATACAGGATGTATCAGAATCATGGTGATAATTTAGTGTTTATGTTGTGAACAGGACAATGATAACACGTCTCTCGCTCTAAGAGTCACGTGACTGATCAGTAACAACTAACGTCCTCGCGTACACATTACACCCAGTGATACATGCTGGTTTAAGCAAAAAGAGTAAAATGGAAGCACCTGTCATAATTATTCCCCTATGTCATTCACTCCCAAAAGAGGCCACGCCGCTAATGGCTTAAATATTGCCCAAGCGGCGTAAAACAATAACTCACTCACTCACACACCCAACAGAGGCGGATCAAGTAATAAAATGTCTATCGAGCCTCTATTCTTCTTATTATTTTATTAGATTCCGGCAGTTTCCCCTGGAAGGAAATGCCTTTACTATGATACAGTGGCCAAAATGATGTTTTTAGAACAGCGACGCTGATTGCACAACTGATTTCTACCCAACCTACTCGGCCTATAAGAACGGAGGCTCGATCAACATATCATGACTTGATCTGCCTCCGTGGGGAGAGAATGCTTATATGTCAGCTCGACACGATCACGTTGCTTACTTCCAATTAAACATGAAACGAAGCAAAATCCATTCAGTAAAACTAAGTAACATATTTAGTTGACAACTTCTCAAGCGTCCTTGTCAAATATGTTTGCCCATTTTCACCATCAACTACACATGTAGCATAAGAGCTTGACTAGTCGATATAGGTCTTATTCCTTTCTTCTTAACATGGTCACAGTTTTCCTTCGTTATATTAAGCGAAACACAAGAGGGTATTATCAGTGAGTTTTTCTCGAAAAAGGTATCTTACTCCTCGAGTTTATTGTTTTAAAGATAATCTAGTGAGAAAATTGGTAATTAAATGTTCTCTGAAAACGCAAATTTAATTTGATTTGATTTGATTTTGATTTTAATTTAAATTTTAAATTTTATTCAATTCAATTTAATTTAAAGTTTCATCTGTTTATAACATAAACTAGAATGAATAAAAAAATAATGATAAGTATTCGCTAAAACAAAATGAGGGGTCTCCTAGTGTACTCTTGAAAGTCTTATCTAGCTTCCATCCAATCCATAGGAGGTATTTAATTGACAGATGTGTGGATACCTTTTCTGAAATAGTGCTACAAACTAAAAGTTTGTTCCCATACCTACGTATGCTGGTGCATTCATCATGTGAATTTTGTGTTTAAGCTATCGAAACACATCGAGTTTGGTTTTAATAAGTGTACTTGTAAGAAGTAAATATCCTATGTTATTTGATGATATGTACTTTTCTCATCGACTTCAAGTAAAAGCATCAATGATATAACGTCACCATTGCCGTTTTCTGTTAAAAGTTAAAAGTATTTTTTTCAAAAGAGTTTCAATTATGATATTGCTTATCAGAGGGTAGATTCTATTCTTTATCAAATAAACTGATATAGTTGTAAATTAATCTATCAAAATAAATCAACTTTGACAAAGTAACAAACGTATAAGTCAACTTAGTGCGAAACCAGTCTCAAGAAGTGATAACATCTAAAATATTTGGCACAAATTGATATAGTCAATGAATTTTGATTAAAATAATATTAAATGTGTCAGTTTTGCACAACAATATTTTACTTACACACAGCAATGAAGATGGTCTGTAACACATGTGCAGGTTAGTCCACACTTGTCAACACTTCCGCCATCTTGAAGGTCAACCAGCCCTTAGTTGCACGAATTACCATCTGAAACGATCATCACGATTGTGTGTCTTGCAAGGAAAGTCGTTTAACATCGAAATTATACTTCAGGAATAAAAAGAAATGTCTCTGACTAAGCGAGGCACTGACACGATTGATGATGTAGTTTTCAAAACAACACTTCCGGTTTGTGACCCTGACCTCTGGCATGTGCCTAAGCAGTTTTAACCTTTTTAAATATGCGTTGTGTTTTAACATTCGGTAAGATAAATTCGTTATGACATTGCTTAGCGGGTTGAAAGGTTTTATGCAACTCGCGTTCCGCTCGTTGCATAAAACCTTTCGCGGGAATAATAAATACCTTAGAAACCCGCTAAGCAATCGTATAAGTTAAAGTAGCACGTTTTTAGAATTTATGTGAATCTTGATTATGTGTTCTCTGACTTTGGATAATTGGTTTGTCCAATGAGATTTTTGACACTATCAAAATAACATTTAGCATAAAGTTTATATTTAAAAAATAATATGTTTTTTTTCTTTTGTAAAGTGATATAAAAGCAATGTACCCGTGCGATTTTCAATATTTCAATATATCACGCTATTCCTGTGCAAGCTTTATTTCATTCTGTTGAGAAAACTAGCTAAAGAAAACTGTTGAATTGAAATCAATGGTTAACTACCACTACCTGGTACTAACACTACATGAAAAGCCGCCCATGTCATTATTATTCCTTTGCTTACGTCAGCACCTCACGAACACCTCCAATTAAACCTGTTTACCAAGCAATATCAATTCAGAATCACTAAGTGACACATTTACTTGACAACTTCTCAAACGATCTTGTCAAACTTGTATCGCCATTTTTGTCAACAGCATATTGCAAGCTTGGCAAATCGACATAGGTCTTTTTAATCCGTTACACAGAAGTATTTTTTCTACTTTTCATTCAATACTTAGTACACATGGGAGGCTTTTATGATTGATAATCATTTAAATTCATTTTCTCCAATTAATTAGGGTCTTTTAAGGGGGTTATCTTTCCAACGTCACAGCCGAAACGAGACGATTTACAAATATCCACGCCTCGCCCTTAACATCAAGGGCAAAATTTTCGGGCTAGCAGAAGAGCGAGAATTTCTAATGTTGAATTGTCAGCGATACGATACACCTCACTCAACGAAGACATTTTTTAATTTGGATATTTTCAAGTTTCAGATAACAATACACATCACAATGACCACATATTTTTCGTTTTTAAAAGTTCCCTTCAGGAAAGTATTTCGATTTCTGATCATCCCTTCAGAGAGGCTTATGAATGGACCATAGGTTGGAACTATTTCTTGCACAGTAATTAATATTTTTCAAACAACATCATCGTGAATTTTTTTTGATCTGAAATGTATGAAATTTATTATAAGGATTTAACATTCAAATATATGAAATAGGGATGTTCAGCTAAAAGTAATTAATATACTGGTATGTACATGTTTAACACATAAATGTGAACAGTTTTTTTGGACACTTATTTTAATGTAAAACTGATTGTTACATGATTTGAAAACATCACCACGGAAGTACATTCGTCGTGCAGAAAGACTGTTCACATAGATTGCCGTGAACACATAGACTGCCAAGAAAACGTGGATTTTTATTTTTTTTAAAATAAAGAATAGGTTTTATAACAAGCTCAAATAGGAGGTTAATCTTTTCTGTTTTTGGGGGGATAGATGTAGAGATCTCTTTTCCCCCTCTTATGACGTTATGTATTGCTTGATGTCGGCCTGTGTCTGCTTTGCCTGAATCTATGTCTACCTCAGCTGAGTCTGTAAGTACTTTTTTCCCCGTCCGTAACTACTGCTACTTTGCAATCAGTCTCTGATACTAATGCTTATGCACCTTCTTCTACTTTCAATTCAGGACAAGTGTCATTGGAAAAAGAAAATCTGTTAGCTGAAATTAACCAACTGAAATCTCAGCTGATACAAGCAGATAATCAGAATGCCTATCTGTCATAGCAGCTTCATAATGAAACATTTAATTTGCAGCGTTTTTCAGCAGATCCAGCACTTATCCAGTATTATACTGGTTTCGACAATGTAAATACGTTGTATGCCTTATTTGAGTATCTAAAGCCATCAGCTACCAATATGAAGAGCATAATACTATGAATGTAGTACAACACAATCAATGACTGGGAGACCCAGAAATATGTCCACAATCGATGAGTTTTTCATGTTTTTATGCAGGTTGCCTGCTGGGCTCCAGGAAATTGATCTTTCGGTAAGGTATGGTATTTCAATTGCAACTGTTAGCAGAAAGATCATTACTTGGGCCAATTTCCTATACATATGTCTAGGGAGCATATCTATTTGGCCATCTCGTGAAGAGATAGATAGTGTGATGCCAGTTTCTTTTAGGACCACAAACCCAAGCACAAGAGTGATCATAGATTGCACTGAAATCAGGGTACAAACCCCATCCTCAATCCATCTTTCCTCCCAGGTATACTTCAATTACAAAAGCACATGTACCAAATGGATTGTTACCCTTTGTGTCATCGCTGTACACTGGCTGCATGTCACATGTTGAGATTACTCGACTGTCGGGCATCCTTGACTTGCTCGAACCTGGTGATTTCGTGATGGTTGACAAAGGTTTTACAACTTAGAAAGATCTGAGCAAACTCAGTGTTGACCTAAACATTCCAACATTCAGGTTCTCAAGTGGAAAGTTTACTCAATCTCAGATTGAGGAAACACAAGAGATAGCATCGTTCCGGATTCATGTTGAGCGTGCTATTAAACGAATGAAAGAGAAAAAAATGTTGACAGTGTCATACCCCTTTCTCTTGCAGGTGCAATTAACCAGATAATTGCTGTGGATTGTATGCTTACCAATTTCAAAGGGCCATTAAACAAACCAAGGTCTTAGTATCAAGTCACTTTGTTCATGAATCATGACATTGAACAAGAGTCGTCAGAGTAATGAAATTCTCCATGTCAATGAAATACATTTATATGCCTGAGCCAGTTTCAACTTTTCACATTTGGAGCTGATGTGGATGAGATACTAGATAGATTGGCACATGGCACATCCACTTGTTTAACCTCAATTAATGTCCGACTAAATATTTTGCATTTTCGACTTCTTCCTCAGAACTGCTAAGACCCCTTCATAACATTAGACAGTTACTTGCAAATCAAAGATAAAAGTTTTGTATTTTGGTAGTGAATACTCTTTTCACTATTTCAAACTTTCTTTTACAGACAATCACTCCAAAAATTGGAAATTTTGTAAAACTCTTAAACTAATAATTCATAAGTTTTGTTACCAAGTTAGGGCCACAGCCTTAAATCATCCTAGAAAGCTAAAGTTGGCTAATGTTTATAGATTTTGGCATTTCAAACAAATAAATAGTGCTGGAAATAGAAATCATCAAGCTTTTCCTTCATTTTGCAAAAAAAAAATTAGAGAAAAGAATTCTCTCTAGGTGGGTTTCTGTCTCACTCCAAACATAAAAATCACACCACGAGAGACCACAAACTCCCATCTGCATTTGAACTTGAAAATAATAATTGTGGTTTAATTTTAGACTAAGTGCCCCGCCCTCTGATTTAGGATAGGGCAGTGATGCACATTCTCTCCCCACGGAGGCAGATCAAGTCACAAATGTTGATACAGCCTCTGTTCTATAGCCGTCTCTTAATATTTATGCATAGCGGTGACCTAGATATCAAAACGAGGCTAAGCTCGCAAGCTTCTAGAATGGATGACGGCCATTGCCGTTTTTCAAGTCGGTGTCCGTTGCAGTATTTCGTGACTAGCGTGAATGTAAGATCATGAAAAATTGTTTATATTTGCAAATAGGTCATGTGCCGTTTTTAAAATGTTTTGAGGTTAAACTTGTAAACGATTATTAAAGTTTTCATTCATCACACTCCTCGCTCAAAAGCAACAACATCGCGGAACGTGGACTTGCTGAGAGGGGTATTCATCGAAAAATTTCCATTTTTTACAAATTCCACGGGGAAAATAAAGATGACAAACAAATTTTTCTTTTCCGAAGTCAATATAAATTTCCTAAAACAATCGATGACTATCATATTAACAGTAATTATTTAATCCTTTGATTTTATTGCCGCTCGTGTGTCATCTCGAACAGTCGATCAACATCCGCGAGGGTGGAATCTGACTGTGACATGTCTCATTTGCAACTTTTTCGTCAGTCACATTTCGTTTATCGTGCAAGGCATAATGTTACTCATCGGATAGCTTGTATTTACCTCGTATAGTATCTTCATGAATTAACCTTGCAGAATGACAGACCGGATATATACGAGCCTGTAGATTCAATAGAATCAACCGAGACTCCTTACCTTTCTGTGCAGGCCGTCAACATGATATATGCTATAATTTATGAAGGATTATATTGATTGTATCGGCATATTTTCATCAACAATGTATCAACAAACCCATGCATACTTCAAATGTAACCACTGCTCCAAAAAATAAAAGGGCTTTTCATTTCATAAATGTGATTTGTTGAAATTAATTTTAAAATGCAACTTTCTATGAAAATGTTTTATTATAGTCAATATACGACTTGAATGGATCATCAATTACTAATGTTAATCTGTAATTATTTTTTTTAATTACATCAGAAAGTTATCTCCATTCATGCAAACGTATTCCTGATTTAAGAACAGATGATGTCCCACTCTAAAATTATATTCCCTTATATTGCAAAATCATAAGGCTTAAACTGTGTAAAAAATACATAAAAATTGAAATGAATATGATATGAATTATTTTTGTTTTGTTAGTAACTAGCAGTAAGAAGGGTAATCCAATTTGAATTATCAAAATTGTTTTATTAATGAATTAATGTTATCAATTTGGCTATGATCAGTTATGCTTTTCAAAATTGCATTGATATATATCTGACAAAACAAGAATATTTTTATGTGGTTGTCTTTTGATAATCATTAAAAAATTTAGGGGAAATTTATTTTACTTTTGGTCAAATTAAATGTTAAGATTTAATCATACTGAGAGAGTTCAGGACATGATCATTAACATTATGATGATTTTTGTTGCATTCTTAATATAGCTCACTATCATAAAAATGTCAGTCAGGAATTAATGTTTTGATTAAGAATTTTGTATACTTTTATAATTTCCATCCAAGGTAAAAACCATTTTAATAGTTTGAAAAAAATTGTGTTGATTTGATTTGATTTGAAAGCTTTCAATTTATAAGAGACATACTTTAAAAATAAAATTTCACACTCAATGATTCGAAATCAACATCAGTAAAATGCAAAATATACCTTCTGATTGTGGATTGAGAGTTATATGCAAAACTGTGATTTATTGACAAGATGTACATGCATAGTTACATGAATAATTTTGAAATGGTATCAAGAAAATTACACAATGAATTATCTAAAAAGTTTTGACCTATGTTTGTCATATCTGTAGTACATACATAATATTTTAAAGCATGGTTAATTCTATAATTTAAAGAAAGTTATACATTAATCATATTACTAATCATTCATATGAAAACAAATATTGATTCAATACATTAGGCATGAAATTGGTTCTCATTGGTAGATACAACATGTACTTTCATACATGATTACTATTATCTCATTATCTGAAAAAAATCTATTTTGAAAATGTCTTAATGAATATCATGTTTTATTCTAATAATGTCCTTTGGAATTAAATTTGATAGCTTTACAATTTTGCTATAACAATTATAATCAGTATCTAATTAAATCTAATATTTCTTGAAATTACTTACCTTGATAATTTGTTTATTTGAAAAAAAATCAAATGACATTTCAGTTCATGAGTTGTCAAACTGAATTATCTGGGTGGGACTGATATAACTTCCACTGTATTCATCTTGTAGGTCGACTGTGATTTTCTAACTAGCTTAGTTACTAAGTAGACAATTTTTAAAAATAATATCGATGTATATCATATATATTCTTGATGCATTTTTCTTTTGGCTGAGAAATTCATGTCTGCTTCTTCCTTGGGCGTCAGAGCTCGCTGGGATGATGTTGACGGTTGGAGCCAGGAGTTAGGAAGTGATGTACAGGACACATCCTTCTTCATTCGTAGCACTGAAATATTCAGCAAAATTGCAGATATTGATAGAACTTTTACATTATTTCAGAGTTAGTTAATAGCACTACTCTTGTAGGCAGTTTTGTCATATATAAGTTACATAGTTACATCTGCTTACACATCAATTATGAAAATATGATAGTTGTAAAAATGTACTTACAAGCTTCAACAGAAAATAGAGTTGCAGCCACATGGGAACACACTTCCCCAAGTCCTGCCATGCATGTGCAATGTGCAGTGATGACAACCCCATCTGACTGGATGACCACCCACACCTCCAATGGCTTGTCTGACAGACGCTGTGAATGTAGCACCTGTAATAAAGAAGACACAAAAACATTGACTAACAGAGAGAAATATAATACCATTACACCAATCCACCTTTCATTGGTTACCAATTTATGGGGTTTTTCAGCTACTAATGCCTGATCACTGGGCATGAAGTAAAAAAAAAACGACATTAAAAGTGAAATGGGATAATTAAAACTTTCACATTTCAAATTAAATAATGTTATCCAAAGCTTACAAAGCCTTATTATTACAAGAGCTTAGATCATACTGCACATTCATCAACTAGGTTGGCCTAATTACTGGCTGCATGATGTGGAATTCAGTATTTCCACATCCTACACGATTTTCCATGATAATATATCTGCGACAGTAGATGTAGCCTGTATATCAGTGCGAGTGCACTCACCTGTGATGTAAAGACGAAGCGGTTGTCAACAGCGGTCGTTAGAAGTTTTCTCACCCAGCCGGAAGAAAAATACTTGTATGCATCCAAGCTCTTGTATGATTTCAGCGATTCAGTACTGTATTGTGGGGTATTTATAAGATAATGGTACACGTCCGGATATTCGATGGATGGCAATTCATGACATTCACATTCAAGTGAGCACTTGGTCAAGGATGGGGAAATGATGTAGGGATCGATTCCAATGTCCAAAATCTTCTTAAAATATCTGCTTTTAGCCTCGGATGGAAGATTCATACCATAAGGCGACAGAATTAGACCAATGCTGGCCTTGGAATCGGCCATTGGTGACAATTACATAAAACAATACACGAGTCGGGCGAGCGAGCTGATCACCAATATGGCGTCGTAAAGAGTGATGACGTCACGTGCATAACGTCTATAGACTATTGGGCGAGTCATGCAGCAACATCCTGGCTTTGATTGATCTCATTCTAACCCTACCTGCAGCCTCTGTTGATGCTGAACGAGGCTTCAATTACATGTACATGAAGCAAGTGAAAACTGACTGGAGAAGCTGTCTTAAGGACAGTCATCTGAGTGATCTTATGATAGTACTGATTGAATCACCAAGTATTGAAATGTTCAATCCCACACCATTCTATCCCCTCAGAGGCAGATCAAGTCATGTTGATTTAGCCTCTGTTCTATTACGTCGAAATCCGTGGGTTCCGGCAGTTTCCCCTGGCGGAAAAAACTTTCATCTCAATACATTTGAATTTCTTTATCAAATGACAAGGCTTCTCGCATGAAAAGGGTGGTTCATATCACAATGCATTTGCCTTGTTTCAGTGGCCAAAATGATGATTTAAGAACAGCGTCGCTGATTGCACAACTAATTTTGATTGCCTCCAATCAGGCATCTCCCGTTCTATCCCACAAACTCGTCGTAATATAACAGAGGCTCAATCAACATGACTTGATCTGCCTCTGTGGGGAGAGAATGATCCAACACCAGCGGTGACTATGTGGGCCTCTGGCTCAGTGCGACCTAGAACACAGGGGGTACTCGACTGTACAGGTAAAGCGGAAGTTGCACCTCTGCAACGTCCAATTCCTCACTGTACAGTGAAAACAAAACAACCCCGACTCCACGTTCACGGTTAGTTCTAGTAATATTCACCTTCTGAGAGTTGAAACGTGTAAAATATGAAACTTTTGAATATTTCTCTACATATTTATAAAGGCATAATTACGATAATGTTTCAATTCTTGTCATACTTGCCTATTTCAAGTGACTGCCCGTTCGAAGATAATGTAGTGATCGCGAAATTGACTGTTTAACTCATGTTGCGGACTATGTAGAGGTCATTTGATGATTGTTGTAACTTATACAGTAAAATAATGCGTATTCAAAGGCCCATGTGGTGTATCAATGCTTATTTCATTACATTTAAAGAGAAACCAGACCAAATATAGACTGACGCCCTGATGGACGTTGCACCGGCACTGTACGGGGAGTTACATATAATAACAGTTATACTGTACGGGGAGTTGGTACGTTATGATACATGTCCCCAATACATTAAGGCGCTTGCAAATTTCTGCCCCCCCCCCCCCCCAACTTTTGAACCGCTCCTACGACTGAGAGCTAGTTTTACTAAATCGCAAACGAATATAATTTGTAAATTTTGATCCAAACAATTGATGTTGTCGTGCTAACTAGCTAATAGGTTACTATATTAAACTGGTTTTATTCATTTTTTTGCTTTCTCACACTTTTCTATGTACTACTATAACAAATAACACACTGCCTCAGACCTTGGTTAGTTTGTCCTCTACACTCTTGGTGTGAACTTTAACTATGCAGATCTACCGCACTAAAATGAAGCATAAAACTGACTGTGAACCGCACAGGTTCTGATTGTTCATTGTGAACATTTTTCGAGGGTTGTTTTACTTTGAGAATTTTAGTTTGAAAACTTTTACAGATAGAAATTTTATCGTTGATGTTTTGTGAAGCAGATGTAATGAGTAGACAGAAAAAAATATCAACAAGTCAGGATAATGTTTTTCTGTCCA
This sequence comes from Steromphala cineraria, assembly GCA_916613615.1. NCBI lineage: Eukaryota > Metazoa > Mollusca > Gastropoda > Trochida > Trochidae > Steromphala > Steromphala cineraria. The sequence goes on along the minus strand of OU744735.1, from coordinate 26,511,262 downwards.
TGACCGGTCCTTGAATATTGCGATTTTTGGAAAATCCTTATTTTTGGAACATTTCAAAATTCCACAGTTTCTTTATTAAGTAAGATATCTTTAAATTGATTGTATTTTTACATGCGCTATTCCAAGCACAACCTTTGCTATGTTGCACTTTATCATGAAAATGTTGATAATTAAGGAGCTAGAGGGATCAACATGAAGTAGGGGTCTAAAACTAATCAAATTTCAGTGGTTTCAACAAAGTTCCAAAGTTCATTACTCCATTACTATTTAAGTTATCAAAACAAAACATACATCACCCGAAACTTTTATGCATGTAAGTTCTGAACAGTGATTGATTGATTGCGTTGGTGTTTAGAGCCGCTTGAGCAATATTACAGCCATTAGTGGCGTGTGGTTTTAAATGCAATCCTTATTTTATAAACATATGACAGTTCTCGGTTACTCTGTAAATGCGCAACTTCCCGTACAGTCAGCATCCGAGACAGTCACAACGTCCCTTCAGCGTACAGTTTAATTTTATTCGAAATATTTGGCCGAAACAGTCAGAAATACTTGATTGGGCATTTCTATAACGATATCCACATTCTATCAACATATGAAAGGTTAATTTGAATGACTCCGTTCATCTAAATTGCTGTGATTGGCAAATTAAGACATATTTTCGTTAGGCTTTCGAACGCGATCTCAAGGACAGCTGAAAATAATCATTATGCCGAGACCGAAGTTATGTTACATTATAAATGCAGTAGTTTACAAAGCAGTAAAGCTTCATCTGTCCACCAAGACAGTTTAAATCTGTTATAAACAACGTATTAACTAGAACTAACCGTGAACGTGGAGTCGGGGTTGTTTTGTTTTCACTGTACAGTGAGGAATTGGACGTTGCAGAGGTGCAACTTCCGCTTTACCTGTACAGTCGAGTACCCCCTGTGTAGAAGACCGGATTTGATGGATGACTCCAAATCTTCAACAAGTGTCACAAGAGAGGAACTGCTAGACATTGAAAAGGGGCACATGCTCTTCTCAGTGCTGCTCTTACTGTAGCCAAAAATGTTTCAGCTGATGTAGCTGCTGATTGCTACTAATTAATTTATTAATGTCAGATTGAATTGTTTTGAAATTGTTGAGAAAGAAGTTCATCAAATTGGGGCTGCAAAACTTTTTTTCCAGGTGTATAGATGGAAAATTAAATAGTTGAAATGCAAGTGTTGTGTTGTTCATGTGTTTGGACTAGTAGATTTGACAGTGGGCTAGTAGCTTTTTGCCACTACTAGTCCTCTGGACTAGGAGGTATTTTTTTCAGCCCTGTTGATCTGCCTCTGTTGGGAGAGAATGATCTTTTGATATAACGTCCACCCTCTTTCCGTGTTGATGCCTTTAGAGGGGCAGACACACGTTTTTTGAAATTTGAAATTTGAAATGTATCACTGATAATAGACCGTTAACACTAAATATATCATTTTGATAGTGTCAAATACCTTATAACACAAATCAATAATCAATGGTCAGAGGACAAAGTATGAAGATTAACATATAATCCATTTGCGGCCATTTTGTGTTAATTCATTTTGAGTAAGAAAAAGGAGTCGCAAGGCTAAACTTTACATTACTTATTATCCCCCCGCGCGTTTAGCGCGAAGCGGGGGATATAGTATTGAGCAGCGTCCGTCTATTTTAGCTCATCAAGTCTGATGGGCATATGGCATGGCAAGGCGTCCGGCGTCCGTCCGTCCCTAAACTTTTCACATTTTCGACTTCATCTCCAGAAGCGATGACTCTAGAGAGCTGAAATTTGGTGTGCAGACTCCTTGACCAATAGGGATTCTAAATTGTAGATTTCGTGACCCCATGACCCTAAATGGAGTCACAAGGGTCAAAACTTTAAAAACCTACTTTCATCTTCTTCTCCAGTTCCAAAAGGTCTAGAGAGCTGAAAAGTTGTGAGTAGACTCCTTGGCTAATAGGGATTCTAAATTGTAGATTTCGTGACCCCATGACCCCAAATGGAGTCACAGGGGTCAAAACCTTAAAATCCTATTTTCATCTTCTTCTCCAGTTCCAAAAGGTCTAGAGAGCTGAAAAGTTGTGAGTAGACTCCTTGGCCAATGGGGATTCTAAATTGTAGATTTTGTGACCCCATGAACCCAAATGGGGTCACAGGGGTCAAAACCTTAACAACCCATTTTTATCTTCTTCTCCAGTTCCCAAAGGTCTAGTGAGCTGACAAGTTGTGAGTAGACTCCTTGGCCAATAGGGATTCTAAATTGTAGATTTCGTGACCCCATGACCCCAAATCGGGTCACAGGGGTCAAAACTTTAAAAAACTATTTTCATCCACTTCTCCAGTTCCAAAAGGTCTAGAGAGCTGAAAAGTTGTGTGTAGACTCTTTGGCCAATTAAGATCCTAAATTTTGCATTTGGTTACCCCTTGACCCCTATTGGGGTCACAGGGGTCAAAACCTTAAGAAACTATTTCCATCAAAAGTCTGATGAGCTACAGAGCCCATGGCTCTATTTTTAGCTCATCAGGTCTGAAAGACCCGATGGGCTTATGGCATGGCATGGCGTCCGGCGTCCGTCCATCCGTCCATCCATCCATCCGTAGACTTTTCACATTTTCGACTTCTTCTCCAGAACCAATGACTCTAGAGGTCAAATTTGATGTGGAGACTCCTTGGCAATTGGGGATTCTAAATTGTAGATTTCATGACCTCATGACCCCAAATGGGGTCACAGGGGTCAAAACCTTAAAAACCTATTTTCATCTTCTTCTCCAGTTCCAAAAGATCTAGAGGGCTGAAAAGTGTGTAGACTCCTTGGCCAATGAGGATTCTAAATTGTAGATTTCATGACCTCATGACCCCAATTGGGGTCACGGGGGTCAAAACCTTAAAAACCTATTTTCATCTTCTTCTCCAGTTCCAAAAGGTCTAGAGAGCTAAAAAGTTGTGTGTAGACTCCTTGGCCAATGGGGATTGTGAATTGTAGATTTCATGACCTCATGACCCCAAATGGGGTCACAGGGGTCAAAACCTTAAAAACCTATTTTCATCTTCTTCTCCAGTTCCAAAAGGTCTAGAGAGCTAAAAAGTTGTGTGTAGACTCCTTGGCAAATGAGGATTCTAAATTGTAGATTTCATGACCTCATGACCCCAATTGGGGTCACAGGGGTCAAAACCTTAAAAACCTATTTTCATCTTCTTCTCCAGATCCAAAAGGTTGAGAGAGCTAAAAAGTTGTATGTAGACTCCTTGGCCAATGAGGATTCTAAATTTTAGGTTTGGTTACCCCTTGACCTCAATTGGGGTCACAGGGGTCAAAACCTTTTAATTAAAAACCTATTTTACTCAATCCTCTCCAGTTCCAAAAGTTCTAGAGAGCTAAAAAGTTGTGTGTATACTCCTTGGCCAATGAGGATTCTAAATTTTAGGTTTGGTTACCCCTTGACCCCAATTGGGGTAAAAGGGGTCAAAGCCTTAAAAACATATTTTACTCCTTCTTCTCCGGTTTCAAAAGGTCTAGAGAGCTGAAAAGTTGTGTGTAGACTCCCGGGCAAATGGGAATTCTAAATTTTAGGTTTGGTGACCCCATGACCCCAAATGGGGTCACAGGGGTCACAACCTTCAAAACCTATTTTCATCTTCTCCTCCAGTTCCAAATGGTCTAGAGAGCTAAAAACTTGTGTGTAGACTCCTTGGCCAATGGGGATTCAAACTTGTAGATTTTGTGACCCAATGACCCTAAATGGGGTCACAGGGGTCAAAACCTTTTTCGATCAAAAGTCTGATGAGCTACAGAGCCCATGGCTCTATTTTAAAAACTATTTGTTGCCAATAGGACTAAAATCAAAGAGATTTATATATACCGGTTATTATAAAAACTATTTATTGCCAATAGGACTAAAATCAAAGAGATTTATATATACCGGTAATTATAAAAACTATTTGTTGCTAATAGGACTAAAATCAAAGAGATTTATATATACCGGTAATTATAAAAACTATTTGTTGCTAATAGGACTAAAATCAAAGAGATTTATATATACCGGTAATTATAAAAACTATTTGTTGCCAATAGGACTAAAATCAAAGAGATTTATATATACCGGTAATTATAAAAACTATTTATTGCCAATAGGACTAAAATCAAAGAGATTTATATATACCGGTAATTATAAAAACTATTTGTTGCCAATAGGACTAAAGGTAATTATAAAAACTATTTGTTGCTAATAGGACTAATATCAAAGAGATTTATATATACCAATTTATTTAAAAACTATTTATTGCCAATAGGACTAAAATCAAAGAGATTTATATATACCGGTAATTATAAAAACTATTTGTTGCCAATAGGACTAAAATCAAAGAGATTTATATATACCGGTAATAATAAAAACTATTTGTTGCCAATAGGACTAAAATCAAAGAGATTTATATATACCGGTAGTTATAAAAACTATTTGTTGCCAATAGGACTAAAATCAAAGAGATTTATATATACCGGTAATTATAAAAACTATTTGTTGCCAATAGGACTAAAATCAAAGAGATTTATATATACCGGTAATTATAAAAACTATTTGTTGCCAATAGGACTAAAATCAAAGAGATTTATATATACCGGTTATTATAAGAACTATTTGTTGCCAATAGGACTAAAATCAAAGAGATTTATATATACCGGTAATTATAAAAACTATTTGTTGCCAATAGGACTAAAATCAAAGAGATTTATATATACCGGTAATTATAAAAACTATTTGTTGCCAATAGGACTAAAATCAAAGAGATTTATATATACCGGTAATTATTAGCTCATCAGGTCTGAAAGACCCGATGGGCTTATGGCATGGCATGGCGTCCGGCGTCCGTCCATCCGTCCATCCGTCCATCCGTCCATCCGTCCATCCGTAAACTTTTCACATTTTCGACTTCTTCTCCAGAACCAATGACTCAAGAGAGCTCAAATTTGATGTGGAGACTCCTTGGCAATTGGGGATTCTAAATTGTAGATTTCATGACCTCATGACCCCAAATGGGGTCACAGGGGTCAAAACCTTAAAAACCTATTTTCATCTTCTTCTCCAGTTCCAAAAGATCTAGAGGGCTGAAAAGTTGTGTGTAGACTCCTTGGCCAATGAGGATTCTACATTGTAGATTTCATGACCTCATGACCCCAATTGGGGTCACAGGGGTCAAAACCTTAAAAACCTATTTTCATCTTCTTCTCCAGTTCCAAAAGGTCTAGAGAGCTAAAAAGTTGTGTGTAGACTCCTTGGCCAATGGGGATTCTAAATTGTAGATTTCATGACCTCATGACCCCAAATGGGGTCACAGGGGTCAAAACCTTAAAAACCTATTTTCATCTTCTTCTCCAGTTCCAAAAGGTCTAGAGAGCTAAAAAGTTGTGTGTAGACTCCTTGGCAAATGAGGATTCTAAATTTTAGGTTTGGTTACCCCTTGACCCCAATTGGGGTAAAAGGGGTCAAAGCCTTAAAAACATATTTTACTCCTTCTTCTCCGGTTTCAAAAGGTCTAGAGAGCTGAAAAGTTGTGTGTAGACTCCCGGGCAAATGGGAATTCTAAATTTTAGGTTTGGTGACCCCATGACCCCAAATGGGGTCACAGGGGTCACAACCTTCAAAACCTATTTTCATCTTCTCCTCCAGTTCCAAATGGTCTAGAGAGCTAAAAAGTTGTGTGTAGACTCCTTGGCCAATGGGGATTCAAACTTGTAGATTTTGTGACCCAATGACCCTAAATGGGGTCACAGGGGTCAAAACCTTTTTCGATCAAAAGTCTGATGAGCTACAGAGCCCATGGCTCTATTTTTTGTATATAGCTTCATCACCATGAGAGCAAGGTCCCTCTAGAGGTTCATGACCTTGACCTTCATTTCAAGGGAATTACGAGACTTTGACATTTTACCCTTGTCAGCGGGATATCTCAAGAACCATTCACTGGATTCTCTTCATAACTTGGGAAGGCGCCGGGCCCAGTCGATTTTGGTGACCTTCACATTTTTTTCAAGGTCACAGCGAGACTGAAAATTTCAGCATTGAAACCTGCATTTTAGGCTTGTCACAGTTGTGGCCTAAATGACATCTAGTAGCATGATAAGTGTAGACAAGTGTTTCTATGTATACAGTATATGCATTTTGTTCACATCAATTTGCGGCGGGGGGTTTTGTCACCTTTGTGACAAATACTTGTTTGAATTTACTCTGCTTTAATCTCCTTTAAAGGGGCAGTAGCACACGGTTTTTGATAATTTTATATTTCAATTATTTCACTGATAAATGTAAGTTAATGCTAAATGTATTAATTTGACAGTGTCAAAAATCACATTACACTTGCCAATCATCCTTAGTCAGAGTATGGAGATTCACATAAAATCAAATGGCAGCCATTTTGTGTGAACACCTTTAATTCATTTTGTGTAAGAATAGGGAATCGCATGGCTAAACTTAACGTTATATATTTGAATTAGAAATGCGTCATTTAGTATAAATACATTGTCTTTCAATTGGAACCATTAATTTTCATTTTCACGACAACACCTTATATTCCCCCTAAAAACGTTCTACTGTCCCTTTAAGTTAAAGATTTTAATTCCCAAGTTTCACATCTTTAATCAGAAATGGTTTCGCTCCAGTAGGCCAAATGTTTTGTAAATTTCAACATTGAAATATCTTTCTTGTAAACGTCTGTCGGAACATTTTTCTTTATAGAATAATAAAGACTAACTTCTCTGGTTAAAATCCCTCAGATAGGGACCTCACACATATTACATATACACATTTAGATCTTATTGTTACTTTGTCGTCCTTATTTAAAATTCATTTCATGGATCGGGAACTATCGTTATGGTCGGTCGGGCGAAACCATTTCACATTCAACATAAAGAACCTGTTAGAAGCTTATGTTTTTTCAGCCGTTCTTCTCATCACCTTCCTATCATCTCCATTTTGTTCACAGTTGTGTAGCTTTTTCGTTCCAGGGCTGTCTCTAGCAACGGCGGGGCACTTGTTCAGGATGGCGCTGATTGAAGATTAATTTTTAGCTCATCTGGCCTGTAAGGCATGGCATGGTGTCCGTCCGTCCGTCCGTCCGGCCAGGCCCTAAAAACCTATTTTAATCTTCTTCTCCAGAACCATAATGCCTAGAAAGCTGAAACTTTGTTTACAGACTCCTTGGCTAGTGAGGATTATAAATTGTAGCTTTGGTAGCCCTGTGACCCCTAAATAAGGGCCACAGGGTCCACGCCCTAAAAACCTATTTTCATCTTCTTCTCCAGAACCATAAGGCCTAGAAAGCTGAAACTTTGTGTACAGACTCCTTGGCTAGTGAGGATTACAAATTGTAGCTTTGGTGGCCCTGTGACCCCAAATAAGGGCCACAGGGGCCACACCCTAAAAACATATTTTCTTCTTCTTCTCCAGAACCAAGAGGCCTAGAAAGCTGAAACTTTGTGTACAGACTCCTTGACCAGTGAAGATTATAAATTGTAGCTTTGGTAGCCCTGTGACCCCTAATGAGGGCCACAGGGTCCACGCCCTAAAAACCTATTTTCATCTTCTTCTCCAGAACCATAAGGCCTAGAAAGCTGAAACTTTGTGTACAGACTCCTTGGCTAGTGAGGATTACAAATTGTACCTTTGGTGGCCCTGTGACCCCAAATAAGGGACACAGGGGCCACACCCTAAAAACATATTTTCTTCTTCTTCTCCAGAACCATGAGGCCTAGAAAGCTGAAACTTTGTGTACAGACTCCTTGACCAGTGAAGATTATAAATTGTAGCTTTGGTAGCCCTGTGACCCCTAATAAAGGCCAAAGTTGCCACACCCTAAAAACCTATTTTCATCTTCTTCTCCAGAAACATAAGGCCTAGAAAGCTGAAACTTTGTGTACAGACTCCTTGACTAGTGAGGATGATGAATTGTAGCTTTGGTGACCCTGTTGCCCCTAATAAAGGCTACAGGAACTTCCTTCAAATCTATTTTCTTCTCCTGAAGTATAAGGTCTAGAAAACTGAAACTTGTCGCCTATATACTTAATTTTATGATTGGTGACCCTGTGGCCTCTACAAAGGGGGAATCACATTGGCCACACGCTACAGCATAATGGCTCTATTTTTTACAAATTTCCATGTTTTGAACTTAGTCATTTTCCAATATCAGATTTGTCCGACCTATTACGGGAAAACTATTCATCCAATTTATTTCAAATTTTGCACATGTCTTCTACCCTACTAGGAGGGGTGCACTACGAAGTTACAACAAATTTCTTTAATATTTGAAATTTTTACAAATTTCCATGTTTTGAACTTAGTCATTTTCCAATATCAGATTTGTCCGACCTATTACGAGAAAACTATTCATCCGATTTATTTCAAATTTTGCACGTCTTCTACCCTACTAGGAGGGGTGCGGTGCGAAATTGCAACAAATTTCATTGATATTTCAATTTTTTTTACACATTTCAATATTTTAAACATAGTCATTTTCCAATATCACATTTGTCCAACCTATTACGGGAAAAACTTTTCATCTGATTCTCTTCACATTTTGCACGTGTCTTCTTCCCTACTAGGAGCGGTGCAGTGCCAAATAAAAACTAAAATTGATAAGGGTTTTTTGTGTGTGTTTTTTTTTTACGAAGTTCCATTTTTGGATTAGTCATTTTCTCAATTCCTCTTTGGGGGTCAAATGCTGTGCAAGAAATGAGTATATTGAAAGTAAAAAATAATTCAGTTAGTCAGGGATGCAGGGTCGGGGGTATTAGTGAGCCACGCTCACTTTTTTGCTTGTAAATTGTAGCTTTTGTGGCCCTGTGGCCCCTAATAAAAGCGAAAGGGGCCACGCTCTTAAGACCTATTTTCATCTTCTTCTCCAGAAGCATACCGCCTAGAAAGATGTTTCTTTTGAATGACTTTTACTAAATTATTAAAAGAGTATTAACTTGAAATGTAACCCTAATGAAAAGCAAAAGAAATAAATTTGGCTTTCAACAATGAAGAAAACAATTGTAAAAAGCAGATTTACAAACTTTTAATTGAAAATATGACTCAATCTTTCTCCATTCATGTTCGTTTCATGTTTCGGAACAATGAGGAATGTCAGGCATCAGTCAAAGTAAACCTAGCCTCAATATTACGCGTTTCACTCTGATACTGAGTCTAGAAAGGTCTAGTAGAGGGTCACGTCAGCCGATCTTTCTGCGACTTATGACCCTCCAACGTTATACGTGCGAAGGTAGACTATTCTGGCATGGTAAGATGAGTTCTGATTGGTCACTTCGATATGTGGGCTGCCGTATGTATGTTTGGGGGAAACAATGGATACGCTCTCTGAAAAGTCAGGCAGATTTTAGACAAGGTTTATGTTTATTCTACAAAGTGTTGTCGAGAAATACCTTAATGTTAAAGGTGAGAAATTTTATGCTGTATTTTGACTTCGCGATAGCTTTCGATTCAGTGGAAATAAATAAATGATGGAATTTCTTGAACATGCCTGGCTCCAAGAAAGGTCGTGTTTTTTAAATGGCGCGAAACTAACAAAGGGGGAATAATGGTACTATGATGTTGCAATTAGGAAACTATAAATCCGTATAAATACCTTGTTGTCTATTTCACAAGTCAACTTTCATTGCCATTTCATGCAAATTATGCAGCTGTACACGTCAAAAAGTATAACTAGGAATCCTAAGACAAATACATATCCTACATGATCTCATTATGAACTCGTATTTCAATTTATTTAATATAAAAGACTCCAATCCGTTTATATTAAGCAGAACTATGGGAATTTAATACATACAATTAGAAATAATACACCTATATCCATGTACAACATTCTTGAGTGTTATACAGAACACTCCATGTGTCATGATATATGAAGAATGTTTCCCTTATATATTTATTCTTATTGTAAAATAATTAGGTACTAGATAAAACTAGGACTGCCGCGGCAGTACTTAGGTCTTCAAGATTCGTGTTTGACCTTCACATACTGTTTGACCTTTACATGCACGTTTGACCTTCACATGCATGTTTGTTAAAGAGGGTTAAAACATACCCAGCAAAACACCACTTTTTAAAATGCAAAGTTTGACCCTTCCTCGTGACCGGAAGTCATTGTTCGCGAGCGATTTTATTCTTTTATCTTGAAGATCTTGCTAATGTCTAGCCCTCATGCAAAAATCATTCAATTCTATGGTCTGGTTTTTTAGTTATCTGCCCTTGAAGTTTGCGATTTTGAGCAAAGTTTTAAAATTTAAAAAAAAAAAAGTATTTCGAATTTTTAAATTTCAAGCCAAACTTGTTATAGGCTAATGTATCAGCTACATTATGTGCAAGTTTCAACTTTCTGGTATCAGTAGTTGCCGAGTGGTGTTTCCTCAAAAGCGCATGGGGTCAGACCGGTGTTAAAAAGTCCTTGAAAAGTGCTTTAAATCAAGATGGCGGCCAAACCACGTGACCTAGGAATTCGTCATGATTTCGTTTTTTTCATTATTTTTCATTGCGCATCTTTTAAAAAAAATTTCAAGTCTCCAAGTGCATTTTGAAAAAAAAATCAATGTTAAAATTTCGAGTTTGGATTCGAACTGGACCTTTTACGTACGGGTCGATTGTGCTCAAAAGCTTAGCATGTCGATTCCAGGGTAAGGGGTATCTTCATGCCAAGTTTGGTCAAATTTGGAGCAGCCGTTTGAGCTGTAGCTCGTTCACAAAAAAAGTACAAATAATAATAATAAGAAGAACTTGAAGAAATCGGATAAAAACAATAGGTCTTCCAGACTTTGTCTTGAAGACCTAATTAGTATATATGTCCGCTCATCGTCTACCAAATGAATGTCATAATATGATGCTTTTGTTTGATAGTAGGCATAATCAGTCATTTTTTTAATAACCAACCAAAATAAACCAAACTTGGTGTGTTGATAAAACGAAGTTTGAATACTAACATCAATTTTCAAAATAAAAATTTCAATTAAAAAGATATTTGATTTCATCGATTTTTTGGGGTTAGGGTCTTATAAAAATATTGCTACTCATCATAAAAATACCGGTTAGGGTTCAATGTCTTTGTTGTTCTCTTGTCTATAATTTATGACTATTCAAAACAAATAAGTGCCACATTTGATATAAAATGTTGACACTCTAAGAGTAGTACCCCAATTACTTTTATTTTAACATGTCCTAATTTTTTTGGAATATTGTCAATAATTATTTAAAAGTTTCATAAACTATGTTGTCATGGCCACTGTCATTGACCTTTTAGTCTGTGTAATTAAAGTTAACACAGAATATTTTACAACAGAAGAATCATGTATAGCCAAATCTAAGTATAAGTTATCCAAATACCTCAAAATTTTTTTTTAAAAAACACTTTACAAATATATATAAATATGTATTAATTTGATACAAAATAACTTCATTTCATCGGTCAATTATCTTATGTGAAATTCGAAAACATTTAATTTATTAACAATTATATGTTTTACCTAGAGGTCTGAAACAATTATCAAAATATTTATTGAATATATATTAATATCTAGTGTACATGTATGTGCATGTATTAATTCAGAATTCAGAGCCATTTTTAATATTATTTTTTACAGGCAATGCTCAATAGAGTCCACAATTAGAAAAACAGCAATAAAATCAAAAGAATGTGAATGCTATGTGCATATTCTCAGAAGATCAGCTATAAGAAGGCGCCAACATCTGAAAATATTTATTGTTGATTATTTCTCTGCATGCATAAACATTTTGTGTCATGGACGGGACTTGAGGAAAAAATATCATAATCAAATCTTTGTACGGAGGAATTTCGAATTTAATTTTTGCAAAAATGATATTAATGTAATTTTCTATAATAAAATTAAATATGATATTCATTTAATAAACAAATCTGAATATCTTTTGTTTTATATTTTCCAGCTTACAGCAGAATAGCATCTTATCAACATAGAAAAAAATTGAACTATTTTTAATATCAAAACTCTGAACTACAGTAGTTTTGACAGAAACGTTGATATTAAATATCAATTACTGATAAAAACACTTATAAAATGCAGATATAATCAATTGAAATTTTATTTTAATTATATATTAGATAAGGACTTCGCATATCGTAACATGATCGGTAAGTTATAAATATGATATTTATGGATATTTAGTGAAGTTGTAAAATTATTGAAGGATACTCTGGACGATTTCACGTCAACTTGTTATGATATTACAATGCAATTCATAACATATCATTTTGATAACTTTCCTTTTTTATAAGTATAATGTAAAAGAAATAAACTTTTCTTATAATTTGGTATTTCTTGTCGGTGTTCTGTGGAAGTAGACATTCAAACCCGGACTTTGATATCGTGCTGTATTTTTCGAAATCAAACTACACAAGGTGACAAGATCCCCCGCCGCAAATTAATGTTAACAAAAAGCATAATGTATACATAGAAACACTTGTCATGCTACTAGATGTCATTAAGACCATAACAAATCGACTGGCCCCTGGGTCTTCCAAATAAAAAGCCTTGTGCAAAAAAAAGAAGAGAATATAGAGAACAGTTCTTAACATATCAGCCTTATAAATGCATGTTGCCTTCCCTATGAGATGCTTTGCTTAAGTTATGAAGAGAATCTAGGGATCGGTTCTAGAGATATCCTGCTGACAAGTTTAAGCCTTAAATGCAGATGTCAATGTTTAATTTTCAAAGCCTCGCTGTGACCTTGAAAATAATGTGGTCACCAAAATCGACTGGGCCTGGAGCCTTTCCAATAAGATGCTTTGTGTAAATTATGAAGAGAATCCAGTGAATGGTTCCTGAGATAACCCGCTGTCAAGCCTAAAATGCAGGTTTCAATGTTGACATTTTCAAAGCCTCCCTGTTACCTTGAAAATAATGTGAAGGTCACCAAAATCAACTCGGTCCGGCGCCTACCTAATAAGATGTAATATGTTAGTTATGAAGATAATCCAGTAAGTGGTTCTTGAGATATCCCGCTGACAAACCTAAAATACAGGTTTCAATGCTGAAATTTTCAAAGCCTCGCTGTGACCTTTAAAATAATGTGAAGGTCACCAAAATCAACTGGGCCCGGCGCCTTCCCAGTAAGATGCTTGGTGTAAGTTATGAAGAGAATCCAGTGAAAGATTCTTGAGATATCCAGCTGACAAGGGTAAAATTTCAAAGGTTCGTTGTGACCTTGTAATAAAGGTCAAGGTCATGAAACTATATACGGACCTTACTCTAATGGTGATGAAGCTATATACAAAAAATGAAAAGAAGCCTGTCAATAGTTTTTGAGTCATATATAATTTCATTCGTACGTATGGACGGACGGACGCTGCCCAATACTATATCCCCTGCTTCGCGCTAAACGCGCGGCGGGGGATAAAAAGACAGAAACATAAGACGCAATTTCTATGATAAACAAACCCACAGATATTAGAAATTATTTATGTAAAAACGATGTTTTCCTAGATGTATTTGAACTGAAAATCGCATTGTTTCGCTGTACGATTCCAGTGAAGGTTTTCACTTCCGGGTTAGTAAATAGATAGTTATCAAGTTTTATCATCAATGTTGGGGTTATTCCTTTTTACTTAAGTTATGTACAGACATCTTGCAAGTTTTTACATGGATTAGTTGAGTGGTATGGCTGCTACAACCCTCGGTGTTTATTTGTCTGTCAGTGCTAATAATACCACAGACGCAATTTTGCAGGCCGTGTGTTCCACAGTTGACGTCATACATTCCATCGACAACAATCGAAATTTTTCCGGTCTTTTCCGTAAAACAAAATGACCGACACATCAAAAAGCGACGTAAACAGTGCAGTTTTTCGCCTTCTTTTACGATTTTCATGAAATATACTTGATTGCAATGGCAAAGAGGTGTGTGGAATTGATCGCTTATAACTTATCAAATCAATTTAAGCATTGTGAAGATAAATGAACGAGCAACATCACCCGGGAGTTGCGCTTTAAGCTTAATTTAAGTTTTGATCCGTTTATCTACTCAAAAATAGCACATTAGATTCGGGAAAGGTGTTGCTTACCATATATTAAGTTGTAAAAACGATGATTACAAACACAACCTTAGCTCACGCTTTTATTGTGACAGCCAATGAATGCGGGCGATTGCATGAGGGAGTTACTCCGATTGAGACGGTATCGTCGTTCTTTTATTTAATTTGATGTGAGTACGTTGTTATAAAAATCCGAGAGATAGTGCAAATTGTAGCTGAATAATTATTCTACCACATGAATTCTTTGTAGACATGTGCGCTTTCCTAAAATACGTTTTTTACATTTCTGAAGTTTTTTTTCCTCCTTACAAAGTCAACATTTGACGTCACATCAATGAAAATCTAAAAAAAAGTGTCTCTGGATTTGTTATCCTATTCTCTTTCGTGGCATTTCGGTTTTTTGAGAGCAAAGAGGTAACGGTACAATGTACGAAAAAGCGTAAAACCCACCCCCCTGTTTTGACCCCGTTTTCTAACCAACTTTTTAGGCCTGCGAGATGGGTTGTCCTGGTTATTTCCCCTGGCTCGTTATCGCTATTGAAAGATGTAAATCACCTTATTTCAAAAAAAATTTAAAAAGTCAGATCAAACAAAATTACCTCTGAGAGATGTAAAACACCTTATTTCAAAAAAAATTTAAAAAGTCAGATCAAACAAAATTACCTCTGTTGTCATCATCAATCAATATTCCCCAAGTTTGTTTACAATCATCTGAAAAGAAAAGGATTCATTATACAACCCTGTCGATCTCGAGTTATAACCCAGAACATACCGCAATGAAAGGTCTAAGTTTAAACAAAGGCTTTATTTAAGGCATATATAAAGTATATATGAAGTCATGATCTTCAACAACTTTACTTGCTTTACATCAATTAGGAGTGCATCTCATGTCAACTCTGAATTGTGGTTGAAATATCGATACTCTGGGGGACGTTAAATAGCTTGCCGATTAGCGTTCTCACTATGAACAAGGAACTTTCTGCGACGCTTTAAAATTCATTAAAATGAGAATATACGTTGTTATTAATTTGTTACATGTACTATTCGTCCATCACCAGTATTCTTAAACATAGGCCTACATGTATGTTTAAAATTGAATACAGTTCTAAATTACGTGGTAATGCTTAGCTCATTCCAACGGCCGTTTGCTTCACACCCGGGTTAGGATGGTACGCTGGTTTATCAAAAAGTCTTTTCCTGTCTTCAGTTTTTGGAAATTATATATTTGCGTACCCCAGAATGAGACATAAATTTTACACAGCCAGTAATACCAATTCCCATACTTTGATCGCACCTGTAGGGATTTTTATCTTTTATAAAAGGGAACATCGTGTCAACAACAGACAAGGATATTTTACTGTGTAAACAGTAACTTGGTTATCAACAATGACAGGGTTTCTGATGTTAAACAACGGCCTCGAGTGCCAATTTTATAAAAGTGTCGAAAACCAAAATGTTCTCACGTAAATATTATAAAATGGTTTCCACGTTTTTATATCTGATTACTCGACTAATATGGGATTCCTACAGTTTTTTTCCTCAGATATGCCCTATTTCAGAAGCTTAATTAATATTGCCTTTTTACAAGTATTAATGCCCGAAATTTGCATATGGGCAACACATTTGGAAACGTGTCAAGGTCACAGCAAGGTCATCACTTTAGCATGTTTTAGCGAAAATGGTTTATTCTAATTATTAACACTTTTCATCAATACATGATTGTTATACTCAACAAAAAGTGTTTATTGATTGTGTGACCTTGAAAGTCAAAGGTCAAGGTCATGAGATATGAGTTATTGCAATGTGCACCTAATTTGGGTATAACTTTATCCCATTTAGCTTTTCAGAACTTATGAACAATTTTTAACACTTTAATTTGTTACATTAATGTTATACTCAATGAAATTTGTTCATTGATTGTGTGAACTTGAGTGTCAAAGATCAGAGTCACAAGAAAATTTCCAATTTTGTGAGGCCTGTAAAAGGCGGAACAGGGTAAGGCGAAACCCCAAGTTACGGGGCTGCTCCCGCAAATCTAGTTCTGCAGTCTTGATCGACTGAACTAAACACACGTGAAATTAAAACCCCAGAGAAATAAAATCACATACATGAAGCCACAATAATTTTCTGAATATTAAAAAAAGACAATGTTTAGTGTTTATCTTACATCTGCGGGAGAGGGTTGGTATTCTCCTTTTATGAAAAATTATGAGTATAAAGCCTTTGCATGATAGAATATGCATTGGGGGTACTCTCGCGTGTAATTTAGGCCAAATGATAAATGAAACATTGTGCTTAGAGTTTTATATTTTTATGGGTATGGTACATGAATTTTAATGGTTGTGTTTATCTTGCTTATGCTGAATTTGCAAATGTGCACTAGACCAGATCAAAGAGTACAGAACAGACATGAACAAATGATCTTTTTCAATTAAAGTTTAAATGCATGAATATGATATATAGATTACATAACTAGCGAGTGTTGAATAATTTTATCGAAAATATTTCAACGAGTCTTTTCAAATGTTTTGATTTATCCAAGCGAGTGAATAAATCAAAACTTTGAAAATATTGAGTTGAAAAATTGTCGATATTCAACACTCACTCGTTATGTGATCGATTAATTACATAAAAAGGGAATTCATATTTCCTTTAACAAACGATCAAACCATGCGCAACACTTTCGACTTCTTCTCCAGAACCAATGACTCTAGAGAGCTGAAATTTGATGTGCAGACTCCTTGGCAAATGGGGATTCTAAATTGTAGATTTCGTGACACCATGACCCCAAATGGGGTCACAGGGGTCAAAACCTTAAAAATCTATTTTCATCTTCTTCTCCAGTTCCAAAAGGTCGAGAGAGCTGAAAAGTTGTGTGTAAACTCCTTAGCCAATGGGGATTCTAAATTGTAGATTTCGTGACACCATGACCCCAAATGGGGTCACAGGGGTCAAAACCTTAAAAAAACCTGTTTTCATCTCCTTCTCCAGTTCCAAAAGGTCTAGAGAGCTGGAAAGTTGTGTGAAACTCCTTAGCCAATGGGATTCCAAATTGTAGTTTTCGTGACCCTATGACCCCAAATGGGGTCACAGGGGTCAAAACCTTAAAAACCTATTTTCATCTTCTTCTCCAGTTCCAAAAGGTCTAGAGAACTGAAAAATTGTATGTAGACTCCATGGCCAATGGGGATTGTGAATTGTAGATTTTGTGACCCCATGACCCCTAATAGGGTCACAGGGGTCAAAACCTTAAAAACCTATTTTCATCTTCTTCTCCAGTTCAGAAAGGTCTAGAGAGCTGAACAGTTGTGTGTAGACTCCTTGGCCAATGAGGATTCTAAATTTTAGGTTTGGTGACCCCTTGACCCAAAATGGGGTGACAGGGGTCAAAACCTCAAAAACCTATTTCCATCAAACATCTAATGAGCTACAGAGCCCATGGCTCTATTTTTTTCGTACCGTTGCCTCTTATTGCACACAAAAAAAGTATATACTAACCAAGAAAAAATTATAACAAATCTAGTAAAGGAAAAAGACTAAAACTAACGCTTCCATACTCTACAACGTTGTTTCATGCTCAATGGCAATTTTCAAGTGATAGGTTGTTAGGTGTTCTTGGCACTTTGGTTACGTGAGCGCGTGTTCTAGTGTTTTTGGCATGGCTGCGTTTTGGGGTAGGTTTAGATAGTAGGCTGTTTTTTAGCACAAAAAAAGTTGTTAAGCCTTCATCATTGCGTTTGTTAAAGGACGCTTCACACTTACCCGAATTTGACAAAAGACGGAAACACGAATTTTGAAATGTGTAAATGCGCAAAGGATCGTAGGCAATCGGGCCATTCGTAAACGCATCTTAAGTCATCGTTTGGCCGCCGCAAGAGTTTTTCTGGCTTTGGGGGCAACATCGGGGTAGTGAGGAAAATGTTGATCATACCATTTTCGTGTTGCATCCGTGTCTCCATCTTCCCCTTCGAATAACTATCGAGGTACCGTCGAATGAATTCGTGCTGTGTTCGTATTGCCTTCGTATATTAATCCATACGAGGATGCATATGTCATTTGATTTTGTTTGCATGTAAAACTCGCTCATTGAACAGATGCTCACACAAACGTAATACAGTGACGACACGGATTCGTAGCTAATGTGGTACGAACGGCAAGATGGAGACACGATTGCACCAAGAGCATGTATATTCGCATAGATTATCAGAATATTTTTTAACATGCCAAATAATAGAGCAATTGGCTCTGTAGCTCATCAGGCTTCATATCATTGTTGCTTTAGGGTGTGGTCAATGTGGTTCCCCTTAGTAGGGATCACAGGGTCACCAAATGAACATTTAAGAATCCTAATTACTTAAAGAGTCACTACATAACATTCAGCATTTTATGCCTTGTGCTTTAGGAGAAAAGATGTTTTTAAGATTTAAAGGGCCTGACCCCTATGGTCACAGGGCCATCAAAGCTTATAATCCCCACTAATCAAGGAGTCTGTACACAAGGTTTAAGCTTTCGGGGGTCACAGGGGTCAAAACCTTAAAAACCTATTTTCATCTTCTTCTCCAGTTCCAAAAGGTCTAGAGAACTGAAAAATTGTATGTAGACTCCATGGCCAATGGGGATTGTGAATTGTAGATTTTGTGACCCCATGACCCCAAATAGGGTCACAGGGGTCAAAACCTTAAAAACCTATTTTCATCTTCTTCTCCAGTTCAGAAAGGTCTAGAGAGCTGAACAGTTGTGTGTAGACTCCTTGGCCAATGAGGATTCTAAATTTTAGGTTTGGTGACCCCTTGACCCAAAATGGGGTGACAGGGGTCAAAACCTCAAAAACCTATTTCCATCAAACATCTAATGAGCTACAGAGCCCATGGCTCTATTTTTTTCGTACCGTTGCCTCTTATTGCACACAAAAAAAGTATATACTAACCAAGAAAAAATTATAACAAATCTAGTAAAGGAAAAAGACTAAAACTAACGCTTCCATACTCTACAACGTTGTTTCATGCTCAATGGCAATTTTCAAGTGATACATGTAGGTTGTTAGGTGTTCTTGGCACTTTGGTTACGTGAGCGCGTGTTCTAGTGTTTTTGGCATGGCTGCGTTTTGGGGTAGGTTTAGATGGTAGGCTGTTTTTTAGCACAAAAAAAGTTGTTAAGCCTTCATCATTGCGTTTGTTAAAGGACGCTTCACACTTACCCGAATTTGACAAAAGACGGAAACACGAATTTTGAAATGTGCAAATGCGCAAAGGATCGTAGGCAATCGGGCCATTCGTAAACGCATCTTAAGTCATCGTTTGGCCGCCGCAAGAGTTTTTCTTGCTTTGGCGGCAACATCGGGGTAGTGAGGAGAATGTTGATCATACCATTTTCGTGTTGCATCCGTGTCTCCATCTTCCCCTTCGAATAACTATCGAGGTACCGTCGAATGAATTCGTGCTGTGTTCGTATTGCCTTCGTATATTAATCCATACGAGGATGCATATGTCATTTGATTTTGTTTGCATGTAAAACTCGCTCATTGAACAGATGCTCACACAAACGTAATACAGTGACGACACGGATTCGTAGCTAATGTGGTACGAACGGCAAGATGGAGACACGATTGCACCAAGAGCATGTATATTCGCATAGATTATCAGAATATTTTTTAACATGCCAAATAATAGAGCAATTGGCTCTGTAGCTCATCAGGCTTCATATCATTGTTGCTTTAGGGTGTGGTCAATGTGGTTCCCCTTAGTAGGGATCACAGGGTCACCAAATGAACATTTAAGAATCCTAATTACTTAAAGAGTCACTACATAACATTCAGCATTTTATGCCTTGTGCTTTAGGAGAAAAGATGTTTTTAAGATTTAAAGGGCCTGACCCCTATGGTCACAGGGCCATCAAAGCTTATAATCCCCACTAATCAAGGAGTCTGTACACAAGGTTTAAGCTTTCGGGGGTCACAGGGGTCAAAACCTTAAAAACCTATTTTCATCTTCTTCTCCAGTTCCAAAAGGTCTAGAGAACTGAAAAATTGTATGTAGACTCCATGGCCAATGGGGATTGTGAATTGTAGATTTTGTGACCCCATGACCCCAAATAGGGTCACAGGGGTCAAAACCTTAAAAACCTATTTTCATCTTCTTCTCCAGTTCAGAAAGGTCTAGAGAGCTGAACAGTTGTGTGTAGACTCCTTGGCCAATGAGGATTCTAAATTTTAGGTTTGGTGACCCCTTGACCCAAAATGGGGTGACAGGGGTCAAAACCTCAAAAACCTATTTCCATCAAACATCTAATGAGCTACAGAGCCCATGGCTCTATTTTTTTCGTACCGTTGCCTCTTATTGCACACACAAAAAGTATATACTAACCAAGAAAAAATTATAACAAATCTAGTAAAGGAAAAAGACTAAAACTAACGCTTCCATACTTTACAACGTTGTTTCATGCTCAATGGCAATTTTCAAGTGATAGGTTGTTAGGTGTTCTTGGCACTTTGGTTACGTGAGCGCGTGTTCTAGTGTTTTTGGCATGGCTGCGTTTTGGGGTAGGTTTAGATGGTAGGCTGTTTTTTAGCACAAAAAAAGTTGTTAAGCCTTCATCATTGTGTTTGTTAAAGGACGCTTCACACTTACCCGAATTTGACAAAAGACGGAAACACGAATTTTGAAATGTGCAAATGCGCAAAGGATCGTAGGCAATCGGGCCATTCGTAAACGCATCTTAAGTCATCGTTTGGCCGCCGCAAGTGTTTTTCTGGCTTCGGCGGCAACATCGGGGTAGTGAGGAAAATGTTGATCATACCATTTTCGTGTTGCATCCGTGTCTCCATCTTCCCCATCGCATAACTATCGAGGTACCGTCGAATGAATTCGTGCTGTGTTCGTATTGCCTTCGTATATTAATCCATACGATGATGCATATGTCATTTGATTTTGTTTGCATGTAAAACTCGCTCATTGAACAGATGCTCACACAAACGTAATACAGTGACGACACGGATTCGTAGCTAATGTCGTACGAACGGCAAGATGGAGACACGATTGCACCAAGAGCATGTATATTCGCATAGATTATCAAAATATTTTTTAACATGCCAAATAATAGAGCAATTGGCTCTGTAGCTCATCAGGCTTCATATCATTGTTGCTTTAGCGTGTGGTCAATGTGGTTCCCCTTAGTAGGGATCACAGGGTCACCAAATGAACATTTAAGAATCCTAATTACTTAAAGAGTCACTACATAACATTCAGCATTTTATGCCTTGTTCTTTAGGAGAAAAGATGTTTTTAAGATTTAAAGGGCCTGACCCCTATGGTCACAGGGCCATCAAAGCTTATAATCCCCACTAATCAAGGAGTCAGTACACAAGGTTTAAGCTTTCGGGGGTCACAGGGGTCAAAACCTTAAAAACCTATTTTCATCTTCTTCTCCAGTTCCAAAAGGTCTAGAGAACTGAAAAATTGTATGTAGACTCCATGGCCAATGGGGATTGTGAATTGTAGATTTTGTGACCCCATGACCCCAAATAGGGTCACAGGGGTCAAAACCTTAAAAACCTATTTTCATCTTCTTCCCCAGTTCAGAAAGGTCTAGAGAGCTGAACAGTTGTGTGTAGACTCCTTGGCCAATGAGGATTCTAAATTTTAGGTTTGGTGACCCCTTGACCCAAAATGGGGTGACAGGGGTCAAAACCTCAAAAACCTATTTCCATCAAACATCTAATGAGCTACAGAGCCCATGGCTCTATTTTTTTCGTACCGTTGCCTCTTATTGCACACACAAAAAGTATATACTAACCAAGAAAAAATAGAGCCATTGGCTCTGTAGCTCATCAGGCTTCATCATCAATTATGCTGTAGGGTGTGGCCAAAGTGATTTCCCCTTTGTAGAGGCCACAGGGGCACCAATCATAAAATTAAGTATATAGGCTACAAGTTTCAGTTTTCTAGGCCTTATACCTCAGAAGAAGAAGATGAAAATAGATTTCAGTGTTGTTCCTAGAGGTCACAGGGCAACCAAAGCTAATATTCATAATCCGCACTAGCCAAGGAGTCTGTTCACAAAGTTTCAGCTTTCTAGGCCTCATGGTTCTGGAGAAGACGATGAAAATAGGTTTGTAGGGCATGGCCCCTGTGGCCCTTATTAGGGGTCACAGGGCCACTAAAGCTACAATTTATAATCCTCACTAGCCAAGGAGTCTGTACACAAAGTTTCAGCTTTCTAGGCCTTATGGTTCTGGAGAAGAAGATGAAAATAGGTTTTTAGGGTGTGGCCCCTGTGGCCCTTATTAGGGGTCACAGGGCCACCAAAGCTACAATTTATAATCCTCACTCTTCAAAGAGGCTATACCAAAATTTTCAGCTTTCTAGGCCTCATGGTTCTGGAGAAGAAGATGAAAATAGGCTTTTAAGGCGTGGCCCCTGTGGCCCTTATTAGGGGTCACAGGGCCACTAAAGTTACAATTTATAATCCTCACTAGCCAAGGAGTCTGTACACAAAGTTTCAGCTTTCTAGGCCTTATGGTTCTGGAGAAGAAGATGAAAATAGGTTTTTAGGGCGTGGCCCCTGTGGCCCTTATTAGGGGTCACTGGGCCACCAAAGCTACAATTTATAATCCTCACTAGCCAAGGAGTCTGTACACAAAGTTTCAGCTTTCTAGACCTTATGGTTCTGGAGAAGAAGATGAAAATAGGTTTTAAGGGTGTGGCCCCTGTGGCCCTTATTAGGGGTCACAGGGCTACCAAAGCTACAATTTATAATCCTCACTAGCCAAGGAGTCTGTACACAAAGTTTCAGCTTTCTAGGCCTCATGGTTCTGGAGTAGAAGATGAAAATAGGTTTTTAGGGTGTGGCCCCTGTGGCCCTTATTAGGGGTCACTGGGCCACCAAAGCTACAATTTATAATCCTCACTAGCCAAGGAGTCTGTACACAAAGTTTCAGCTTTCTAGGCCTTATGGTTCTGGAGAAGAAGATGAAAATAAGTTTTTAGGGCGTGGCCCCTGTGGCCCTTATTTGGGGTCACAGGGCTACCGAAGCTACAATTTATAATCCTCCCTAGCCAAGGAGTCTGTACACAAAGTTTCAGCTTTCTAGGCCTTATGGTTCTGGAGAAGAAGATGAAAATAGGTTTTTAGGGTGTGGCCCCTGTGGCCCTTATTAGGGGTCACAGGGCAACCAAAGCTACAATTTATAATCCTCACTAGCCAAGGAGTCTGTACACAAAGTTTCAGCTTTCTAGGCCTCATGGTTCTGGAGAAGAAGATGAAAATAGGTTTTTAGGGTGTGGCCCCTGTGGCCCTTATGAGGGGTCACTGGAACACCAAAGCTACAATTTATAATCCTCACTAGCAAAAGAGTCTGTACACAAAGTTTCAGCTTTCTAGGGTTTATGGTTCTGGAGAAGAAGATGAAAATAGGTTTTTAGGGTGTGGCCCCTGTGGCCCTTATTAGGGGTCACAGGGCCACCAAAGCTACAATTTATAATCCTCACTAGCCAAGGAGTCTGTACACAAAGTTTCAGCTTTCTAGGCCTTTTGGTTCTGGAGAAGAAGTCGAAATTCCACAAAGTTTACGGACGGATGGACGGATGGACGGATGGACGGACGGACGGACGGACGGACGGACGCCGGACACCATGCCATGCCATAAGCCCATCGGGCCTTACAGGCCAGATGAGCTAAAAATTATAACAAATCTAGTAAAGGAAAAAGACTAAAACTAACGCTTCCATACTTTACAACGTTGTTTCATGCTCAATGGCAATTTTCAAGTGATAGGTTGTTAGGTGTTCTTGGCACTTTGGTTACGTGAGCGCGTGTTCTAGTGTTTTTGGCATGGCTGCGTTTTGGGGTAGGTTTAGATGGTAGGCTGTTTTTTAGCAAAAAAAAAAGTTGTTAAGCCTTCATCATTGCGTTTGTTAAAGGACGCTTCACACTTACCCGAATTTGACAAAAGACGGAAACACGAATTTTGAAATGTGCAAATGCGCAAAGGATCGTAGGCAATCAGGCCATTCGTAAACGCATCTTAAGTCATCGTTTGGCCGCCGCAAGTGTTTTTCTGGCTTCGGCGGCAACATCGGGGTAGTGAGGAAACTGTTGATCATACCATTTTCGTGTTGCATCCGTGTCTCCATCTTCCCCTTCGCATAACTATCGAGGTACCGTCGAATGAATTCGTGCTGTGTTCGTATTGCCTTCGTATATTAATCCATACGATGATGCATATGTCATTTGATTTTGTTTGCATGTAAAACTCGCTCATTGAACAGATGCTCACACAAACGTAATACAGTGACGACACGGATTCGTAGCTAATGTCGTACGAACGGCAAGATGGAGACACGATTGCACCAAGAGCATGTATATTCGCATAGATTATCAAAATATTTTTTAACATGCCAAATAATAGAGCCATTGGCTCTGTATTTCATCAGGCTTCATATCATTGTTGCTTTAGCGTGTGGTCAATGTGGTTCCCCTTAGTAGGGATCACAGGGTCACCAAATGAACATTTAAGAATCCTAATTACTTAAAGAGTCACTACATAACATTCAGCATTTTATGCCTTGTGCTTTAGGAGAAAAGATGTTTTTAAGATTTAAAGGGCCTGACCCCTATGGTCACAGGGCCATCAAAGCTTATAATCCCCACTAATCAAGGAGTCTGTACACAAGGTTTAAGCTTTCGGGGGTCACAGGGGTCAAAACCTTAAAAACCTATTTTCATCTTCTTCTCCAGTTCCAAAAGGTCTAGAGAACTGAAAAATTGTATGTAGACTCCATGGCCAATGGGGATTGTGAATTGTAGATTTTGTGACCCCATGACCCCAAATAGGGTCACAGGGGTCAAAACCTTAAAAACCTATTTTCATCTTCTTCTCCAGTTCAGAAAGGTCTAGAGAGCTGAACAGTTGTGTGTAGACTCCTTGGCCAATGAGGATTCTAAATTTTAGGTTTGGTGACCCCTTGACCCAAAATGGGGTGACAGGGGTCAAAACCTCAAAAACCTATTTCCATCAAACATCTAATAAGCTACAGAGCCCATGGCTCTATTTTTTTCGTACCGTTGCCTCTTATTGCACACAAAAAAAGTATATTCTAACCAAGAAAAAATTATAACAAATCTAGTAAAGGAAAAAGACTAAAACTAACGCTTCCATACTTTACAACGTTGTTTCATGCTCAATGGCAATTTTCAAGTGATAGGTTGTTAGGTGTTTTTGGCACTTCGGTTACGTGAGCGCGTGTTCTAGTGTTTTTGGCATGGCTGCGTTTTGGGGTAGGTTTAGATGGTAGGCTGTTTTTTAGCAAAACAAAAGTTGTTAAGCCTTCATCATTGCGTTTGTTAAAGGACGCTTCACACTTACCCGAATTTGACAAAAGACGGAAACACAAATTTTGAAATGTGCAAATGCGCAAAGGATCGTAGGCAATCGGGCCATTTGTAAACGCATCTTAAGTCATCGTTTGGCCGCCGCAAGAGTTTTTCTGGCTTCGGCGGCAACATCGGGGTAGTGAGGAAAATGTTGATCATGCCATTTTCGTGTTGCATCCGTGTCTCCATCTTCCCCTTCGCATAACTATCGAGGTACCGTCGTGTGAATTCGTGCTGTGTTCGTATTGCCTTCGTATATTAATCCATACGATGATGCATATATCATTTGATTTTGTTTGCATGTAAAACTCGCTCATTGAACAGATGCTCACACAAACGTATTACAGTGACGACACGGATTCGTAGCTAATGTCGTACGAACGGCAAGATGGAGACATGATTGCACCAAGAACATGTATATTCGCATAGATTATCAGAATATTTTTTAACATGCCAAATAATAGAGCCATTGGCTCTGTAGCTCATCAGGCTTCATATCATTGTTGCTTTAGGGTGTGGTCATTGTGGTTCCCCTTAGTAGGGATCACAGGGTCACCAAATGAACATTTAAGAATCCTAATTACTTAAAGAGTCACTACATAACATTCAGCATTTTATGCCTTGTGCTTTAGAAGAAAAGATGTTTTTAAGATTTAAAGGGCCTGACCCCTATGGTCACAGGGCCATCAAAGCTTATAATCCCCACTAATCAAGGAGTCTGTACACAAGGTTTAAGCTTTCGGGGGTCACAGGGGTCAAAACCTTAAAAACCTATTTTCATCTTCTTCTCTAGTTCAAAAAGGTCTAGAGAACTGAAAAATTGTATGTAGACTCCATGGCCAATGGGGATTGTGAATTGTAGATTGTGTGACCCCATGACCCCAAATAGGGTCACAGGGGTCAAAACCTTAAAAACCTATTTTCATCTTCTTCTCCAGTTCAGAAAGGTCTAGAGAGCTGAACAGTTGTGTGTAGACTCCTTGGCCAATGAGGATTCTAAATTTTAGGTTTGGTGACCCCTTGACCCAAAATGGGGTGACAGGGGTCAAAACCTCAAAAACCTATTTCCATCAAAAATCTAATGAGCTACAGAGCCCATGGCTTTATTTTTTTCGTACCGTTGCCTCTTATTGCACACAAAAAACGTATATACTAACCAAGAAAAAATTATAACAAATCTAGTAAAGGAAAAAGACTAAAACTAACGCTTCCATACTTTACAACGTTGTTTCATGCTCAATGGCAATTTTCAAGTGATAGGTTGTTAGGTGTTCTTGGCACTTTGGTTACGTGAGCGTGTGTTCTAGTGTTTTTGGCATGGCTGCGTTTTGGGGTAGGTTTAGATGGTAGGCTGTTTTTTAGCAAAAAAAATTTGTTAAGCCTTCATCATTGCGTTTGTTAAAGGACGCTTCACACTTACCCGAATTTGACAAAAGACGGAAACACGAATTTTGAAATGTGCAAATGCGCAAAGGATCGTA
The DNA here is from genome assembly GCA_916613615.1 of Steromphala cineraria. Taxonomy (NCBI): domain Eukaryota; kingdom Metazoa; phylum Mollusca; class Gastropoda; order Trochida; family Trochidae; genus Steromphala; species Steromphala cineraria. The sequence goes on along the minus strand of OU744735.1, from coordinate 26,484,361 downwards.
GGCAATCGGGCCATTGTAAACGCATCTTAAGTCATCGTTTGGCCGCCGCAAGAGTTTTTCTGGCTTCGGCGGCAACATCGGGGTAGTGAGGAAAATGTTGATCATGCCATTTTCGTGTTGCATCCGTGTCTCCATCTTCCCCTTCGCATAACTATTGAGGTACCGTCGTGTGAATTCGTGCTGTGTTCGTATTGCCTTCGTATATTAATCCATACGATGATGCATATGTCATTTGATTTTGTTTGCATGTAAAACTCGCTCATTGAACAGATGGTCACACAAACGTAATACAGTGACGACACGGATTCGTAGCTAATGTCGTACGACGGCAAGATGGAGACACGATTGCACCAAGAACATGTATATTCGCATAGATTATCAGAATATTTTTTAACATGCCAAATAATAGAGCCATTGGCTCTGTAGCTCATCAGGCTTCATATCATTGTTGCTTTAGGGTGTGGTCAATGTGGTTTCCCTTAGTAGGGATCACAGGGTCACCAAATGAACATTTAAGAATCCTAATTACTTAAAGAGTCACTACATAACATTCAGCATTTTATGCCTTGTGCTTTAGAAGAAAAGATGTTTTTTAGATTTAAAGGGCCTGACCCATATGGTCACAGGGCCATCAAAGCTTATAATCCCCACTAATCAAGGAGTCTGTACACAAGGTTTAAGCTTTCGGGGCCTTTTGCTTCTAGAGAAGAAGATGAAAATAGGGGCAACCAAAGCTAAAATTTAAAATCCTCACTAGTCAAGGAGTCTGTACACAATGTTTCTAGACCGTATGGTTCTGGAGAAGAGAATGAAAATAGCTTTTATGGGTGCGGTCTCTGTTACCCTTATTAGGGGCCACAGGGCAACCAAAGCTATTATTTATAATCCTCACTAGTCAAGGAGTCTGTACATAAGTTTCAGCTTTCTAGGCCTTATGGTTCTGGAGAAGAAGTCGAAATTCCACAAAGTTTAGGGACGGATGGACGGACAGACACCGAACATCATGCCATGCCATAAGACCATCGGGCCTTACAGGCCAGATGAGCTTAAAATGACAACTTCGTCCAGACTTTTCCACTTGATATCTTACAAACAATTACTTATGTTTAATCACAAAGTTATGCATGGTATTTGTCAAGAAAAGATCAACGAAAATACAAAAATGGTGGTAAACGTAATTTGAACAATATCATTTTTCTATTGGTTTGTCAACACATCAATTGACAATCTTGTTTGTGTTATTATTTGGCAATCATTTGGCATTTCGTTCTTCTTTTGTTCAAGAATTTCTAATTCAAAACGTACCGTTGGATAATGTTTGAGGGACTCGATAGCAACGTTGAATTTGGTAAACATCTTCAAGAGCATGAGTTTACATACAAGAGTGGAACTGTACCTTTAAACCATGGGTCATTCGGGGCGGTACCAAGACGAATTCAGGAACTACAGATAAGGTATTTATTCAACTTTTATTCCCAAAACTCATGCAATTTGTTAAGGGCGCTTAACACTTACACTTTTGGCCGCCGCAAGCGTTTTTCTTGCTTCGGCGGCAAATTGTTAATCATGCCATTTTCTCGTTGCATCCATCTTTCTCTTCGCATGGCTATCGAGGTACCGTCGTGCGAATTCGTGCTGTGTTCGTATTGCCTTCGTATATCGATCAGTACGATGATGTCATTCGATGTTATGTGCATGTAAAACTCGTCCATTGATGATGGAGACACGATTGTGAAAATGTTTATTCGCACAGATTATCAGAATATGTTTGACATACCAAAAATGTCCCCGCACTGCCGATTTTGCTGCTGGTACTATGAAAACTCTACCGACGGTAATACGAAGCATTAAGGTGTTTTCACGATTGTCCCGGTAACTTTGCGATTCACTCTCGATGCACACGGCGCCGGTTAACAAAGTTGATTTTTAAAAGTTTATGTGATGACAAGGAAGAATAAAACAAATATCCAGATGATAAATAGTCTTAAGGTCGTTGAAAACAAACGAATTTTGCAGCCTTGTCACTCTTTCCAGCTAATTTCCAGAAGTCACGTGATGTTTACCGGCACCTGGTTCGAGACATCGCATATGCATCGTACTCCCGTTACGACGTCATGCTGCCACGGTGTTGTCTTAGTGCAGACTTCGTAAAGGCTGAGTTCGAAAGCTTTGAATCATTTCCAGTTGTTAACGATTGTTATCTAGCAAGTCAGCTGAAAATTATATTATAGGACCATTGCCTGAAAATGTTCCAAGAGGCCACAGATTAATAGTCTAACATCATGAATGGTTATCTTACTTTGTGCTACACAACCATTCTTAGACTCGATGGCATACCACTGATAGTTAACCACATAGCCAACGTTCACGCTTTCAAATCAATACAAATTGTTATCAATTCCGGGCCAATCGAACTCGACCTAAGATAAATTTCCTTTAATTTATGATCGTGCATCCATTCGCATTGAGTTCGTTTTGGAGCCGTGCGTCATTCTTTCAACATCGTGTTTCCTTCTGTCTTTATGAGAAGTGCCTCCGATTATAACTGTTTTTTACTCAAATTCGGCTCAAATCTACAAATTTCAAATTTTCTCATTCGTGTTTCTGTAGTTGGTCGAAATCGGAACAGTGTAAATCCACCTTTATGTATTACCAATCACAATAGTACATTAACATCGTACACGCGTAGCTCCTTAACCTGATGTCCATCGATACAAAAACCTCCTGTGGCTCATTTGGAATGATTGTTTCAACCTACGTACGAAATAACCAAAAATTCCGAAAATGATTCTACAAAGAAAACTGAAACTTCTCTTCTAGAATCGCATAACATCCGTTGATCCAAATTCATTCAAACCCATTCGTTGAATGTCACAAATTGTTTGTTGTACGCACGCTTCACAACAGTTGTAGTTCCCTCTCTCCCTTTCATAATTTTAAATGGGGGTACGTATGTTACTAGATCCATCTTTCTTAATAAGTTCAGGAAACAATCATGTGTGATTAAAAAGTGTTTGTAGCTAAAATGGAGCATTTTTGTAATACGATGCTTTAGAAATGACCTTGCTGCGACCTTGACCTCTGAAACCTTTTTCAAACTTGTCTACTTCTAGACAGATGATAAATCGTGTTTCAAGGATTTTTACTGACTTTTTAACTCGTGATCTTTACCTGTTACCTTGAAGGTGAACATGCCAAGAACATTCCCTAGGGTAATTTTCAGAAAGTTATGTAGAAGAGTATAGAACACCTAAGTCGGAAAAGGCTACAGCCAAAAGGATCGACATGGCAAAAACCGATATCTCGTGACTTGATCTTTGACATTCGAGGTCACACAATAAACATCCACTTTTTATTAAGTCAACAATCATGTAATGACAAATGGGTTTTAAGGGGCTTTTTCCAATACCATGCTTAAATCGTGATCTTGACCTTTTAGAGATTTATTTTAAAATATTCTTTAAAATTCGGAATTTTTCAATAAGAGCTTCAGAGCAAAAATAACGTGTTTGGAAAAAAAAAATTCAGAGGATTTTATAACTCGCGACCTTTTGCGTTGAACTTGAATACGTCAACATAGTTTCTTTAAGCATTTAGTTATGTTTAAGAGTTCTGAAAACCTGGGAATAATTTATGGTCAGTAGAACACGCGTGGCGGCGGAAACTGCATACAAACTAACAGCAGCCCCGTCCTCAAAACATTGTTTTAAAGAACTTGATTTATTACTTACAATATGTATTACTACAGGGTAGCAAATAATTTTGGTCCTGCATTAAATTGCATTCAGACGATAAAGGAAAGGGTTGCTTAGGACTTACGTTTTACTTTTTCCCTAGATTCCTGCAAGAGATGGACTCTCAGCCTGATCTATGGTTCAGAGAGAGCGCATACGAGTACTGGAATCAATCGGTAGAAGCTGCAGCCAAATTCTTCAATTGTGGCAACGACGAATTGGTGTTCATCACAAACGCTACTACTTGTCAGTAAATATTTGAATTATATCTATATTCAATATCAAGTTTTTGCTCCTTCATTAAAAATTGCATATGTAGTTGCTCAATTGTTCGTGCCGAAATATTAAAATATATGGTTTAAGAGCAATGATTTAAAGAAATATGGTGAAGATACTTTAGAATATATTATTCAATTCGACTATAGATTTCCAATCTTTGAAAATAGTTACCGACCTTGTAAGCCCCAGTGAAATCTTCTAGTACATCTCCAGCATAGTGAAGTAAGGAATAAACTCCGAAAACTCGCCAATATTTGCGGGTCAGGTATCGTCGGAGGCCGTCAGGCCGACGATGATACCTGACCCGCAAATATTGGCGAGTTTGAGGAGTTTATTCCACTTAAACCTAAATTCGTACATATTGGCGTGCTAGTTTGGTGATTACCGCATCTACCAATACTGGCGTCCTACATCTGATGGCTGCATGATGAAGCGCGTGCATGGTAACAAGTGCACGAGGTCCATGAGCTCAAGGAGTATTGGACAGGTATAAATACTCGTATTTTGCTTGCATTTCCTGTCACACATTGGGCATAACGTATGACGGATGGAACAACAAATGAAGTCTCTCAGGTAAGCTTTATGATATTTCTAGCTTAAGTATTGTGTTCTTTATACTGTTACTGTAATGCTCCTGTTAAGACGTTTAAAGAATCCTTAAGTCTATGAATGTTCAACCTTTTATATTGGTTTATGCAAAATGCGACTCAACCTTCTATTTACTCAATCCAATTATCAGTTACTTGAAAACGAAGTTGTCGCGTATTGCACGAAAACTGCATGCATGCGACCATTTCGGTATACACTGATTTATTAACATCATTTAGGTAGGGAAAAGATTTAAGTTCGTTTATTAATTGCTCTTTGTGATTGAGAAACAATACATTTAATTTGTTATGTCGTGTACTATTCCTGTTCGTTTTTTATTTTTCTCTTATACCATGTTGTTTTCCTACGAACATGCTACTGCCCAAGTATAATAGTAGTTCATTACCATATTAAAATTAACTGATTTGAAACACACCGATTAAAAACCAATTCCTGATTCTTCAAAATGTAATTTAGATATGAACCAATACGACACCTATACACAAAATATCCATATGGTTGTATTTAATGATTGTTAGCATTATCGTTAACATAGTGTCGCAAGGAACGCTTTTTAAATTGAATATACCCGTTGATAAATGTTTTAATGGAAGATATGTTGAACCAATTCTCTACCGTCTAATACACTATAACGCATTAGTTTGCAGCAACAGTCAGCGCTGACGAAAATACATAAGATAAACTAATACAATACAAACTGTATTTATCGTTTAGCATATATGGAATACCCATGTCACTTTAACTTAAAACGACACGGCAATAACAGTTTTATAAATTTGTAACAATTTAGTCTCCGAACAAACTCAAGTTCTAAAGCAATCTTACGATAAACGTATCCATGCACATTTATCTTGATTTTTTGGCTGAAAGTTTTGCGGAAATAAATACCAAAAGTTACAACTTTATCGTACAACTGTGTATTTATTGCTGTTTGGTAGATGAGCAAGAAACAACATTTTAAACGTTTTTATTTCATTTCAGATTGAAGAGCTTCACCAATGATCAGTCTCTACATGGATTCTCCAAGAGGAAAGACTTCACCAGCGTCTTCATCACATCCTAGCTGTTGAACTAAATCTCAGAATGTTGCAATATTTTCCAAAAAATATTTTCCCATATGAAGTTCAACACATTTTCGTTTTTCGTCGAAAATACAATAAAATCTATTTACATTATTTTCGTTGTTATCTTTTATATTACAGCATCGCACGTGCAAGTGTGGGGTACGTTTACATAAGCCGCCACATAGCAAAACGTAGTCGCCAATATGCAAAACTAGGGCGCCAATATGCAAACTAGGACGCCAATATGCAAAACTAGGATGCCAATATTCAAAAATAAGACGCCAATAGGACAGATATATTGGACTGTAAATTTGCGATAGCATAAGCAAAATACACCTAATGGCATCTAATTTAGGTTTAAACATAGTGAAGCCTGACTTTCATAATTTTTGGTATAATATGAATTAGCTGCCTTTAACGATCTTTCCCCACAGAGTTAGCTCAAGTCATTAAATCCTGATTTAACCTCTGTTGTAATATCAGCATTTATCGGATAAAGGCTGAAATGCTGTCTTAGCGAAGTTTTATTAGCATTTTACATACATAACTCCCACATTTCAGGAAGAAAACAATATAACTTTCGTTGCTCACTCACAGGATTTTTGACACAATCTTAGGACACGTTACAAGGGGTTTATCCGTGCTTAACAATTCTTTCCCAACGGCGATTGAAAACTCTACGTCTAAGGAAACCTAAGCTCAATAATACGTGTTTTTCGCCGATATTGAGTCCAGCAAAATGTAGTAGCGGGTCGCGTCGGCCGATCTTTCGCATTGACCAATCAGAAATCGTCTTACAATGTCGCAATAGTTTGCATTCGCACAAATAACGTTTGGGGGTCATAGGTCGGCTGACGCGACCAGCAACTATATATTGCTAGACTCAATGCCGGAGTGAAACGGGTATTATTGAGGCTAGCTTTACTTTCACTTGACGTGCTCATTCCGCTTTTGCAGTCAATGAATAAGCCTCGATCATACTGACAAGCTCAATGATAGTTCCGTGTGCCCCCATAGACTAATGAACAAACGTGTTGAGTAAACTGTCGGAGGCTTTCGTGTTCAAATCTAGTCTCAAGTCCTTTCAAACGTTTTGTTTAGAATTGAAGTGGTTTTAGATTTGTCATTTTTCAAGCATTTGATTAATTGATCACATTTCACAATCAAAGAAAATCAAGACACATCAATTTACACATGTATAGATATGCATTCACATGTGCTGAAGCCCGACACGTAAAACCAGAGATAAACTTATTTTATGAAATTCTGGAACCGTGTTCCTTCAACGAATGCAACAGCAGAACAAACTGGAGGGTCTACAGTTAATAACACACAATAGTGTCGTTCACAACAGAATATTGTTCAACTTAAAGTACGAAAAGTGCATGACATTTAACAATTTACGATTTACTTACATATAGTATATAGCTCTGAAGATTAGATTGGCATTACAATAAAATGTTATAAAAACTTCAAAGCTATGAAAGTTTCAGTAAATTCTGCTGAACAGTATAATAGTCTCTTAAGCTCAAGTCACAAAAATGAACATTCCTTTGAAATGATATTATAAGGGCTTCACAGCACAACACACAATGAATGATGCTGAACAAGTAGTATAAAGACTCTCCAGCCTTATGGCAACTGCCAATTTTAGAATAGATGTACATCAAAAGGGATGAAATATTATAAAGGCTTGTCAGCCAATTATGTACAATACTTGTAAGTGATAAAGTATTCAAAAGGCTTTTGAGCCTATCCTGTACATTGCTTATAACGCAGAAGTATTATAACGACTCTTCAGCCGCAGGAATACATCCCTGAAGTATTATCCCAGCTCTCCAGCCTCAAACTACCATTTGGCAATAAGGTACTGCCGTCAGAAATCTGGAACACATTAATTTGGAATTAATAAAATGATAAATGCATAGACTGGTGAAAGAAACACAAAAAGCATAAATGATTAAAGACAATAAAAAATAGAGCCATTGGCTCTGTAGCTCATCAGGCTTCATCATCAATTATGCTGTAGAGTGTGGCCAATGATACCCCCTTTGTAGAGGCCACAGGGGCACCAATTATAAAATTAAGTATATATAGGCGACAAGTTTCAGTTTTCTAGGCCTTATACTTCAGGAGAAGAAGATGAAAATAGATTTGAAGGACGTTCCTGTTGCCTTTATTAGGGGTCACAGGGCAACCAAAGCTACAATTAATAATCCTCACTAGCCAAGGAGTCTGTACACAAAGTTTCAGCTTTCTAGGCCTTATGGTTCTGGAGAAGAAGATGAAAATAGGATTTAGGGCGTGGCCGCTGTGGCCCTTATTAGGGGTCACAGGGCCACCAAAGCTACAATTTATAATCTTCACTAGCCAAGGAGTCTGTACAAAAAGTTTCAGCTCTCTAGGCCTCATGGTTCTGGAGAAGAAGATGAAAATAGGTTTTTAGGGTGTGGCCCCTGTGGCCCTTATTAGGGGTCACAGGGCCACCAAAGCTACAATTTATAATCCTCACTCTTCAAAGAGGCTATACACAAAGTTTCAGCTTTCTAGGCCTTATGGTTCTGGAGAAGAAGATGAAAATAGGTTTTTAGGGCGTGGCCCCTGTGGCCCTTATTAGGGGTCACAGGGCTACCAAAGCTACAATTTATAATCCTCACTTGCCAAGGAGTCTGTACACAAGGTTTCAGCTTTCTAGGCCTTATGCTTCTGGAGAAGAAGATGAAAATAGGTTTTTAGGGTGTGGCCCCTGTGGCCCTTATTAGGGGTCACAGGGCCACCAAAGCTACAATTTATAATCCTCACTAGCTAAGGAGTCTGTACACAAAGTTTCAGCTTTCTAGGCCTTATGGTTCTGGAGAAGAAGATGAAAATAGGTTTTTAGGGCATGGCCCCTGTGGCCCTTATTAGGGGTCACAGGGCTACCAAAGCTACAATTAATAATCCTCACTAGCCAAGGAGTCTGTACACAAAGTTTCAGCTTTCTAGGCCTTATGGTTCTGGAGAAGAAGATGAAAATAGGATTTAGGGCGTGGCCGCTGTGGCCCTTATTAGGGGTCACAGGGCCACCAAAGCTACAATTTATAATCTTCACTAGCCAAGGAGTCTGTACAAAAAGTTTCAGCTTTCTTGGCCTCATGGTTCTGGAGAAGAAGATGAAAATAGGTTTTTAGGGCGTGGCCCCTGTGGCCCTTATTAGGGGTCACAGGGCCACCAAAGCTACAATTTATAATCCTCACTCTTCAAAGAGGCTATACACAAAGTTTCAGCTTTCTAGGCCTTATGGTTCTGGAGAAGAAGATGAAAATAGGTTTTTAGGGCGTGGCCCCTGTGGCCCTTATTAGGGGTCACAGGGCTACCAAAGCTACAATTTATAATCCTCACTTGCCAAGGAGTCTGTACACAAGGTTTCAGCTTTCTAGGCCTTATGGTTCTGGGGAAGAAGATGAAAATAGGTTTTTAGGGTGTGGCCCCTGTGGCCCTTATTAGGGGTCACAGGGCCACCAAAGCTACAATTTATAATCCTCACTCTTCAAAGAGGCTATACACAAAGTTTCAGCTTTCTAGGCCTTATGGTTCTGGAGAAGAAGTCGAAATTCCACAAAGTTTACGGACGGATGGACGGATGGACGGACGGACGGACGCCGGACACCATGCCATGCCATAAGCCCATCGGGCCTTACAGGCCAGATGAGCTAAAAAGGGATAACTCGCCGTAACTGCGCATATAGCAAGAATGACCATTCAATCGAGTCTCCCGTTATAAACTGACAGGCAAAAGAAACCTAACACTTTAGTTGCTTTCATCATAAACATAATCTTCAATTACAAATATTTTAAGTTTTAGACATCGTACGCTAAAACAGAACAGTGCAGGCCTTTAGTTATCAATCAAAGAATACTTCTAGACGTGTTTGATTTTTTGGGGGGAAAATTGAAATTTTTAATTTTTTTTATTTTTGGAAAATTAATTTAATAAACAACAAATGTCCATCGATATATAAGCTATATTTTACCAAAATATAACAAAACAAACCTTGTTTTCCACTCATTTAAACCCCTTTTTAACATGGTAGGGGTCTTCTTTAAACAAAGATATCTTAACAAAAAATGAATCAATCAACGATCAATTCATATGAAATATTGTAGATATGATTAATGTTGATGATTCCATAATCAAATGCGTCATATATATTTCAAATCGTTGTTAAATCGAAACTAAAGGAGGTGTTAGGTTTCTTTTGCTTGTCAGTTTATATCCAAAGTAATTATTTTTTAAGTGGTTTTACTTGTTCAATTTACCTTAACGCACTAGTAACATGTTACAAACGTATTATAAACATGCCAACTTCCTATATTTGTGATGATGATTTTGAAAGTTTAAATGTTATATAAGTATTAAACAAAATTAACACCTGCAACAACAACAAAAAGTTCAAAATGGAGTTTAGACAAGATATAATTGCTAGTGCAGCAAATCAAGGTAAGATAGGTAAGATAAGATAAGATAAACTTTATTTACCCCACGGGGAAATTTGTTTAACATTCAAAGAGCTTTGCATAAATAATATTTTTTAAAAAATCAAAATTAAATAGATATATAAAATATATATAACAAATACATTTGCTCTACAAGCAGTAATATTAAGCATTGTAAACAATTAAGGGTGTTAAATAGAACAATACATTTATGATTACAGTGCGACGGTTAGTTAGACTTACAATTTTGTATGTAAACTTAAAATCTTGATACTGTATGGAACAAATGATTTTGTACTTCTATTAGTTTTGAAATGCCAAATTTTGAAACGACGTCCAGTAGGTAAAAATTCATAACATTAATTTATAAAGTGGGATGGGTCACATTGAATGGCTAGAGCTTTCTTTTGAACTTTTGAATCAAACTGAAAGGAAATGTGTTCAAGATTGATGCCAATAATTTTGCTGACTATATTTACAGTTTTCGGTGATAGGGGGAGATTGCCATACCATGCATGATAACTTGAAGTCAGAATGCTATTGATGAAAGATGGATAGAAAAATTGTAGAATACATGTGTATCTTAATTTTCGCAGGGAGAGAAGTCTTTGTTGATGTGGTGGATAACTCCTTGAGGTACAACCACTAGCAGAAGACAATTTGCTTCTTATTCATACTTCAACCGAAGTAAATATGATTACTCCACCATGACCAGGATAGTCAATGAGTTGTTCATTATCATAAATAATACGTTGACACAATAAAGTGTATCCTCGTATAACCGTAGTAAAACATGTGTTTAAATAAAATGAAATGTACATTTCGCATTGCAGGTATCAATACAATAGTCAAAGCGTATGATTTCAAGGAAGGAGAGAGTATTTTGACGTCCAGTCTGACCTTCACCCCAACGACCCTCACCATTAAAGAATTTGCTGAGAGAGCTAAAAGTAATTATTTTTTAAGTGGTTTTACTTGTTCAAATTAACTTAAAGGGGCAGTAGCACGTTTTTTGATAATTTTATTTTTTAATTTTTCACTGATAATTATAAGTTAATGTTAAATGTATTGTTTTGACAGTGTCAAAAATCACATTACACAAGTCAATCATCCATAGTCAGAGGACAAAGTATGAAGATCCACATAAAATCCATTAACACCTTTACTTCATTTTGTGTTAGAAAAAGGAATCGCATGGCTAAACTTTACGTTATATATATGAATTATTACTGCTGCATTTAGTTTATATAAATTGTCTTTCAATTGGAACCATTAATTTTCATTTTCCTGACATCACCTTATATTCCCACTAAAAACGTGCTACTGCCCCTTTAACGCACTAGTAACATGTTACAAACGTATTGTAAACATGCCATCTTCCTATATTTGTGATGATGATTTTAAAAGTTTAAATATAATATTAGTATTTAAACAACATAAAGACCTGCAACAAAAAATAAAGTTCTAAAGGGAGTTTAGACAAGGTATAATTGGTAATGCAGCAAATCTCATTTCTTGCTCTTGCCTACATTGAACAAAGATATTTAAACCAATCATTAACTTGACACCAAATTGTTAGATTTAACAACTGTAATTATATGTTGTTGTATGTACATGATCAATGAGAAAATTAACGTCTTTATTAAATCATATATAGCGTTCTTATAACACATAAGAAACTCTAAAATGAAAGATCTGTTTAGATCTATTAGATCTATTAGATCTGTTCATCGACTATTACAATTGCATTCCAGTTATAAAGTTGGACATGGTTGATATACTGTTGCCGATTTCAAGCGAGGAGGAGGTTATCAAGATTTATGCTGATTACCTCAACTGTCATCCAAACACAAGAATGGTCATCATAGGCAAATAAATCTTCCTTGATTTTTTTCTAGTACATTTAGTATGATAAATATCCACTCATATCAAAGTTCCTTGTTTGTTGATTTATTACCATCCTTTGGTGATTATTCTTTCCTTTATGCATGGTTTCCGCAGGGCTGAAAGTTCTGCTGCTCTACACTTCTGTCTCCCTTGGACATTTCATCAGGATAATCTTTACTGAAATTACCAGCCCCTGACTTCCTGATGTTGGCCGTTGGAGATACAATACCTAAACCATTTTTCAACCATTTCATTGGATTACTGTTTTATAGCAGTGTTTTACCGAGTGTGAGCTCTTCTTTATCAAGTTGTTGTAACCCCAAGTAACAACTTTCAACTGAGTGTAATAATCATGTATTTTAACATGTTTGCATTAACTGGAATGGCACCTTGAATTTCATTTCCACAAAAACTACCCCGGTAGGACTGTCCCTTAAAATACTGATTATTTTCAATTTCCTGTAATTAAAACACACTTAATCAATACATAAAGTTGTTGATTTTGACTCAGATCACATCACAAGTCCATCAGGGGTTCTCATGCCAGTTATAAAGATCGCCAAAATATGCAAAGAACATGGAGCTCTTGTTGTGATAGACGGTGCGCATGCGCCCGGCCATATACCTGTTGATCTTCGTGAACTCGATGTGGACTTTTACATAGGTGATTGAATTTCTCATCCAAAATATAGACAATACATAGGCACTTTTGGTTTAAGTAAAAAAAATACTTTATCCGAATTTAATATAACTTCCACCAATATCTTAAGTTATGAACAGCAAAATTTCGCAGTTTGAGAGATGTTGTATGTTTTACAATGACAACTTTTTATTCTGAAAAGTTGGTAGTCTTATGGATCGCACATGTAAATGCGCATCATACATACTTTGAGATATGAACATGAACTACATGTATCATTTAACAAGTAAATGTTAACGTGTGTCAACTTTTGCTGTAGGAAACTTTCACAAATGGCTGTTCACACCACGAGGCTGTACTTTCCTGTATGCTAAGAAGAAGCATCATGATTGGTTGAAACCACTGGTGACGTCATGGAAGCTTGACAGATCATTTGTTGAAAAATTCTCTCATGCTGGGACATGTGATCAAATTCCATTTTTCTGCTCCAAATACGCTCTGGAATTCTTCGAAAGACTCGGCGGGATGGTAGGAAGTCTTTGTTGATTATTTTTGGAGAAAAAAGACCCGCATGGCTATGGCAGTGATATCTAATAAAATGCATTATTCACACGCCATACTTGATGCTAGACTAACATCATTTAACAATTGCAAACAGAGTTATTGAATAAAAAAAATAATACAATTGTTTACGATACAAATACAAATGTTATTAATCAAGTCTTTCGTATTGGTCCAGTTACAGGTCCGAGGTTTGCTGTTTTGACCCGAGGCGTAGCCCTGTAACTGGGCCATTGCAAATAATCTTAAATAAACCTTTAAGACAGTTTTATTATCAAACCTCTTTATGAAATCTTTCTTTTCAGCGATATCAAAATCAATATGTCTGATTGTAACATTTCTCAAACTTTTCACCTAGGGTTTTACTTGCTTGTGTGTCCACCTTTGGCTTTCGTGCATGCACTGTACGTCTTCTCATCGATGACGTCATACGTCTGATAACGTCAGTTGAAAATAATTGCAATCTCATTTTCGTCAAAGGGGGCCGCTGACGGTTTCTTATTTTTCTGTCAAGATGGCCCGAAAGTTACTCTATGTCAGGGGAACGAGCAGGCCATTGTAAAACGTGAACATTGTGATGCCAATTGTTGTCTCTCACGTCAATGTCTGGCGATCAAGAACATTCCTATGAAGGGAAGGTAAGGTATGATACCTACAGAACAAAATCTCCGTAGTACTGTGCGTTGACTGATGCGAGTCCTAGAATTATTGCTGCCGTTCACGCTACAGTTAAGAATCGGTTGCGCAAGTAAATGCATCGTATGTGTAGATTTTTTTCTGGTGTTGTGACACGTGCTCCATCGGTTTTGGGCTTGTCTAGGGTCTTGCCTGCTTGCTGATGTCATTGGAGTAATCTGGCCACCGTTAAAGCCGTGCACAAGAGCTTTCTTGCAATCTGGACCTGCACGTCATGGCACCATGAATAACGATGCGTTTCATCAATGTGATAACTCCCGTATCCTAATCAGACAATGATTTTATGTTCAAATTCTGTTCACCTATCATTAGGGTATTTTCTTAAAAATTGATATTACGAATCTATACTTTCTTTTGGAACACAGGCTTTCTGCGCCACAGAGCAACACAAAAGAGCAAGAGATATGGTTGTTTGACTTTTCAAATCGTTTTAATCTAAGGTTACCGGAACATATAAATACCTTTGTGGATTCGAACCCACAACATTACAGTCAGGCAACAACGCAAGCCAAAAGCGTTGCAATGGATGGGAAAATAGGCGAGTTTCTTTGCCATGTGGTGCAGAAGGCCTGTATTCCACATACAGTTGTACGGGCACAACTCACATCTGTAGCGTGTTCGGCAACGGTGGACTGCATTGACATGGTCTTGCTTATAGTCCTTTCTGACGAAGGAGGCCTCGCAACTTGGACAATTGAACCTGCGTCGCTCTGAGTGTTGTTACTCATGTTGTCTTTACGGCTGTACTGTTGGTCACAGGTATGACAGGTATAGCCGCTGCCCTTATGGCTTGTCTTTCGGTGGGCTGTTAGAGACGACCTGTCAATCAACGACATTAAGTAAAGAATAGACTCTATTCTAATTAAACCTAAATTCGAAACCGGTTTGAGTTAAAGCACAACCTGCACGTGAACCTCGCCACACACGTCCCTGTTTACTATTGACGAGTTTTGACCTAATGACGACTTATAAAAGAAATCACGTGAGCTCAATGTCATTTTCAACAGCTACGCTCAAGGAACAACACCGTAACAGAATCTATGAAATAGAGGACTCTATACGAAAGTCTATAAAGTAGACGTGCAATTCACAATTTTCTTATTTTAGAAGAACAAATATGTCTTTTACTAATAGGAATTGTAAGTCATACATTAAATCGTTACGAAAGGTAATCATGGATATAGAAAAACATGATTTTTGTCGTGCATTTTTATGTTACTCAACGAATAAGATGAACGGCTACATGTGTTGAAATAACAAATTTTGTTCACAACAAAACCTAGTGATGCATAAAATATATAATAATTCTCCACAAATTATCATATTTGCCACACATTTAGAGACATTATATAGCCCATATCAATGCGAGATTAAACAAACATTCAAAGCAATTTGCACGGGATGCACGTGCGTTGTCACAGCAACTGTGAAACTGACATCAAGCTCAACAAACGAACTCGTCAGAAACAGCATGTGTAACAGGCGCTAAATTTTAGGACTGAATAACAAACGTGATTTTTTTAAATCATTGTCTGCTTTAATGTCACTAGATGTATAACTATTAGGGAACAGATGATAAATAATTAGTGTACAGTTACAGTGCCAATATTGACATTAACAGCTAATTAACGTTATATTAACGCGATTAACTCTCCTATTAATCTTTCAAAAACACCTTACTGAACAAAATGACAATTAAGCATTAACATTTCAACTCTGTACCATATTAAGAATATGTATGTCAATGTATTTCAACATGTATTTTAGAGTTAATTCCCCTTTTCTATTGCTTTTTGCTATTCATTCCGTAATCCGGAAGGTTATGAGGGTAATGGTCCCGAAGAAAGATTTGAGAAATAAAAGTGTTGAGCAATTAAAATGCTCAATATAATATATTTTATGTGAATTATTGAAGTTCTGAGGTGTTATCCTTTTGAAGATTTTTATGATTTTGTTGCTCTTATGCATGCTTAATAACATAACAGGTTTCATTTTGGAAGCCATTAAACTCTTTATGAAACACCCCTATTTTATCATTTTATCGTATTGTGATGTAGATTCAAAACAATCCTCCTGACGTAGGAGAAAAGAGCTGGAAAGCTCAGAGTGAAACCACAGCAACTTGCATGTCATATGTTAAAAAAATTAACATCAATCATCTTAAACATTAGATTTGAAGTTCTAGTGTATTTTTAAGATTAATACACTCGATACAAAAGCATGTTCTGTAAATACAGAAATACAGAACTATAGTGTTAACGGAAAAAGAAAAAAAATGCTTTTGCGAATGTTTATTTTTTTTCAACAAAGTTGAAAATTGAATTCTAAATTCTCACTCACAATAACATTTCCAAAATTTTGTTACCGTCAGTTTTTGTAAAATTCCCTCAAATAAATGAGTTTACAGTAAAGAAAAACGTGCCGTTTTACGCCTCTCACTTATTTCGAAGTCGAAATGTATGCATGTCTCTGAATCAAGTTATGATCTGAAATTTTAGTACGATGCGGTAAAAGGAGTTGTTTAATTAAAATAATCTATACATCTATCGTATGTCCCCTATTGTGCATACTTTATATGATATTGAATTCAAATAATAACTGAAAGAAGTACATGGTTTACTTATGTTTACAGCATGTTATAAACTACTATTCAACAACTCATTGTTTATAGTGACGTAATAAGCTAATACATGTTTTTCAAAAGCAATTTTGCCTCTAAGAAAGATATATAAATTAATTCTTTGCAATGCAATCATAAGGCCTAGTTGAGAAAACATAAGTAAGAACTACATTATCAATCCAGTAATGAATAAACGCCAAATATAATTTCATTTCTATTTCCGTGAGTTAAAATTCAAAATTATAGCCGATGTAAGATAATCTGTATAACTAAACTATTTGTATGTATCAAAACGCTTTTATCATATTATTTGAGGTTGCCATTAACATTTTTACGTGCGCTTTCTCCCAAGTTTTCTGTCCATCATTGCTACATTTATACCCGTGTCACTAGTCTGAGAATATAACGATGACTATGTTTCAATTCTGATATATAAAAAAAATTTGAACAGAAAAAAATGCTTTTAGGTGAAATTAAAAAAGAAAATCTTTCTTTGGAAAAACCATGAGATTTAAACCGAAATCTTAATTTTATTTCCTCTGAAAGCAAGTTCTCTCCCAAGGTGTACTAATTCAACAACAGGCAATCCGTGGCGCGTGCAGCACGTATTTCAGTTGAGGTGTAATCTGCACGTGCAACTCAAGATGCGCGTGGTTCTGATGGCTTCTAGGTTATTGACTATTGACGAGTAACAACCAAATATTGACGTTTTATTATAGATATTGACGATTCTCCCTTGGATATTGACGAGTTTTTAGAGCTGAACATACGACTATTGACGATTAATTTAGGTTTAAATGACCATCACTGCATTTAAGTGACAAGCTTTCTGAATTATGCCGCCTAAGTCTATGTTTCCTTAGGCCATTTTTTTGTTTTAAACATCCGCCTGCATTACCTATATAAGCTTCTTTCTTGAAAGGCTGCGTCCACGGCTGAGAACCTGATAGGATATAAAAATTTTATACCTATTAATATAAAAACAAATGATCAGTGGATAAGACTTTAAAATGTGTCCCCTCCATATCCAAATGTGTCCCCTCCTTACCCTAATGCCTGAGTCCACTCAGCCGATTTATCGGCGAGTCCACTCCGCTGCATTGTTGATTTGTTATTTTGTCGATAACTTCAAAGTTCCTGAACCAAATCAGTTCTAGATGCACTGAAATCATTGTCATAACCAAACACTGACATGCGCGACAATGTAAATGAGATTAAAGGTGGTCAAGGGCATGAAATAAGGTATTATATAGTCTCCTCTCCGCTTCGAAAATGAAAGTGTGATAACCGTCAGCTTGACATCTCAAATACGCAAAATTTATTGCAGTTTGTGCACTAAATATCATAAGGAATGTCTTCAAGATTCTATTCCTGATTACAACAGTTAATGGTGACCATCTAAACCTCGGCGATTAGGAGAAGGGAGCACTGAAAGCAGACACCTACCTCTGTTGACTTGTTCTGTCCGCCATATTGGTTAGTCCCCTCCATACCGGGTATACCACAGTGAATATAGTGACTCAATGGCACCGCAGTGAGGGTTACCAAAGTCAAGTCCACGATAACTGGTGTGTTAATAAACAGGTGTTAAACGGATACTAGATGCAATCGTGTGTATCTTCCATCACATCTGCAGTTCTGATTTTGTTCAGAGATAAATTGAATCTTAGGGGAAATTGTGTAAAAGACTGTGCTTTTTGGCAGCATGTTTGGTAGCGTTTTTCGAAATAATTTCCCACTCAAGGATGTCAGTAAGGATATGTTGTGTTGTTCCTTATTCACTTATATTTCAATATGAAGAGTAAATCATGACTAAAAGTATGCTGTTAATATATAAAAAAAATAAAATAAGCAGATCACATGATCCAGGCATTCATATTGTAAAAGTGCCATCCTATTGATAGTTCAAATAACTTCCTTGCTTCAGACTGTTATATTGCCCAAGCGGCGCTAACATAACTTACTCACACTTGCGTTTTATGTAATTCAAGAGGAATAACTTATTTTTACATATTACAGGATAGAATTGGTTCGTACTGCTCAACACTGGCAACAAAGGCTCAGGAACACTTGGTAAAAGTTTTCAAGACGGAAAAATTGGATATCCCGAAGGAAATGGAGGCTCCAAACATGAAACTCGTACTTCTGCCGGAAGTAAAGGGTATTGAAAACATGGTAAGATTTTAAATTGGTGAAATTAAGCTTTGAATTTGGGAGGGAAAACTGAAACTTTGTGTACAGACTGCGTGGCTAGTGAGGATTATAAATTGTAGCTTTGGTGGCCCTTTGGCCCCTAATAAGGGCAACAGGGGCCATGCCCTTAAACCTATTTTCATCTTCTTCCCCAGAACCATAAGTCCTAGAAAGCTGAAACTTTGTGTACAGACTCCTTGACTATTGAGGATTATAAATTGTAACTTCGGGTGCCCTGTGTCACTAAAAAGGGCCACAGGGCCCACGCCCGTAAAACCCATTTTAATCTTCTACTCCAGAACCATAAGGCCTAGAAAACTTTGCGTACAGATTCCTGAACTAGTAATGATTATAAATTGTAGCTTTTGTGGCCCTTTGGTCCCTAATAAGGGCCACAGGGGCCAAAACCCTTAAAACCTATTTTCATCTTCTTCTCCAGAAACACACGGCCTAGAAAGCTGGAACCTTGTGTTCAGACTCCTACTGTTGAGGATAATAATTTACAGTGACCTTATGGGCCCTAAAAAGGGCTTGGTTGACCTTTGGGTCCTATACAATAAATAATTATCAATTGAATAATTGAGCAAGTTCAATTTCTGAATTGATTACAGTTATCTGAAATCACATCACCTATATACTTAATTCTAGGATTTGTGATCCTGAGGCCCCTACAAAGGGGGAAGCCACATTAGCCACACCCTAAAGCAAAATTGAATATGAAGCCTGATGTGCTACAGAGCCAATGGCTCTATTTTTTCAACCATTACGAATCAAGCTAAGTCAGATTTTATGATTATCAATGATCGTCTGTTTAAAGGGGCAGTAGCACGTTTTTTGATAATTTTATACTTAAAAATTTTCACTGATAATTGTAAGTTAATGCTAAATGTATTATTTTGACGGTGTCAAAAATCTTATTACACAAGCCAATCATCCATAGTCAGAGGACAAAGTATGAAGATTCTCATGTAATCCATTGGCGGCCATTTTATGTGAACACCTTTAATTCATTTTGTGTAAGAAAAAGGAATCGCATGGCTAAATTTTAGTATATACATTTTAGTTATTACTACTCCATTTAGTTTTAATACATTGTCTTTCAAATGGAACCATTAATTTTCATTTTCCTGACATCACCTTATATTCCACCTAAAAACGTGCTACTGCCCCTTTAAATAGTGACTAAATAGATAAAATAATGAATCGGACAAAAAGGCAAGACAAATATACTAAATGAAAAGAAAGCGTTTTAAACTAACGTAACATGTTTGGTGAAATATATTCATTTCCATATCTTAAATGATAAAAAATGGTAATGATATATAATGGCTATCAGTGTTTGGTTGATAAATAATCATTTATTCTGCGACTATATATGGTTAAGCGGTAAAGCTTTGACATGTTTGACCTTCAGAAGATATTACGTTCATATACTACTTTCTCGTGAAAATTTAAGAAAGATAGAAAATTGTGCTCTTGCACTTCATAGGACTCGGTCTACTTTTACATAGGTCAATTTCACTTAGATATCGTAATTTAATGTCATCGCTATGGGATAAGCATTCTCATCCCACAGAGGCAGATCAAGTCATGAATGTTGATACAGCCTCTGTTCTATTACGCCGAAATCCGTGGGTTCAGGCAGTTTCCCCTTGCGAAAAAAATTGCAACACAATCCATTTGAAAGTCTTTATCAAATGACAACGCTTCTCGCATAGAAAAGATGTTTCATATCACAATGTTTTTGCCATGATTCAGTAGCCAAACTGATTTTTTTAGAACTGCTAGCGTCACTGATTGCTAACTTTGATTGCCTCCAATCAGGCATCTCCCATTCTATCCCGCGGCGTAATAAAACAGAGGATGTTTCAACATAACTTGATCTGCCTCTGTGGGAAGAGAATAGACGGGTTTAAGACTCTGGATTATTACTTTGTAAAGACTTTTGCTTGCATCTTTCCCTGCACTTTTGTTATATAATTTGATATGAATTTTGTAGTAAATCAAGTAAGAGTAAGTCATGGTATGTTGATTCACACTCTGAAGAGGCCAAGATTGTAGGCTAGGGAAATCGGTCTGAAATCAGTAAATTGGTTTTATTTGAACCAATCAAAATATCGGACCGTATGATCGTACATGGTTTGGAGGTAGTTTAACTCTTAACTTGATACTTAATAACGATGTGACCTTGAAGGAAGCATTAATCTGGACCATGTGGTTAAAACGGATGTGGTGTTTTACCGCTTTCCGAAACCTGGTCTAGAAGGTTGTTTACAAAACCTTGGTCTTCATAATAACGCTTTACTTAGGAAAACGGCTTGGGTTAAAGAAAATCTATTGTGGACCAAAACTTATCCTTATTTAGACTAGGTTCGATTATACCGTGCTTGCACTCTTGCTATCAATGTTAAATCACTAATTATAACAGTGTAAACTCTTCCCGTTTCTTAAGGTCAAGGTTGACAACGTCAAAATGTTGTTACGAAATTCACATGAAATTTATCAACGTGTTGCAATGTACCTCGGCCTGAGAAGGATAAAGGTGAAGGTGTCATATAAGAAAGAAGTATGTCATATGTATCGGCGATGACGTCATCAGAGTCTCTATATATATATCGCACGTTCTGAATGAACGGCCTGGATGTACTTTTACATAAGGCCTACTCCAGATAATTCGATGTCAGATAAACTGTAAAGCTGTAATAGATATCAAATTTATTCCTAATGTCAGGGCGAGCTTAATGTAAGTGATGAAATAGTTGACTGACGGGCATAATTAGTTGCCTTGCAAATTCGTGACTTAGAGTATGTTATATTTTCTGCAGAATTTCTCGCTGTATTTCTACAAGAAGACTAACATCCAGACGATGGTCGTCCGAATCCAGGACAGATATTTTGTGAGACTGAGTACATCTGTGTATAACTACATGGAGGAGTACGAGACATTTGGCGATGTTTTGCTGAAACACGTGGAACAAATCAACAATTCTTACAAGGCTTGAGATTATCTCAAGTCCCTGGCCAACTCTGTGAACGAACCTTTGAAAGGATGAAGCTTTGTTAGTAAATTTCATCTCAAAGACATCTGCGTCATTGTGACGTATATCGAACAGCAGGACTATACCCCCGGCATTCATCCGGCTGAAACTGTAAGATTTCTATAATTTCTTGATTGGCATATACAGTTTTAAACCCAATACTTGTTTGATTATTTGAATCTGGGAGCATTAATTAAGATTAATTGTTCATCTTGTTAAAAAAGTCAAAACCGTTAACCGTTACTTTCAATACCGTTACCATTCAGAAAGGTAACGGTATTGACACATATGGTAACGGTTTGGACAATATACCATATACATGTTCTGTTTTTCAATATGTTTGTGAAAAAATAATTTTTGGAGTTATATTTCAAATGTTTATAGTAAAAGCGATATAGGTAGACATTAACTGTTTTAATATTGGCTAAATTAAACTTAAAACAGAACTCGAATGAAAGCAAACAGTAACGGTATTGAATCAGTTGGTAACGGTTTTGAAACATTCAACAAAATCATTTTATTTTGTGGAATTTTTTTTTTATAAAGTTTCCTTTTTAGGTCAATGAATGTATGAGCTGAATCACGGAATTGTACTTAAAGTTTTGTATTCAAATGTTTTACAGAGCTCTACCGACAAGCATGAGTAACTGCATTGAATATGTTGGTAGCGGTTTTGAAAAATAGAACAAAAACAACTTTTTTTATGAAAAACATGGAAATACAAACTTTTTCCTATTGTCATTGATGAACATGTGAGCAATAAAATGTAATTATACTAAGAAAGCCTTAATTGTTTTATAATTTAACGTAAGAACAGATCTTTTCTAAAATAGACTGGTAACGGTATTGAATCATTTGGTAACGGTATTGAAACATCCAAGAAAAATATATTTTGTCATGAATAACTTATCAATATATACTATTTCAAGTTGTTGTCAATGAATTTATGAGGTTTTTTATGTAAAACTAGAAGAACAGCCTTTGTATACTTGTTATTCAATGTAAATTTAATCTCAACTGAAACAAAATGGTAACGGTATTGACTCATTTGGTAACGGTTTTGAATATATTCAGCAAATTAAGGCACATAATTTTATGAAGGACAAAGAAATATTAACTATTACTTGTTGTGATCAGAGTATATACAAGCTACACAATGGAATTGGACAAACAAATCTTTGGAGTTTCTTAAATTAATGAAGAACAGAGCTCAACTAGAGGAACAGTAACGGTATTGAAACGACCAACAAAAACACAGATTATTTATGATTGACATGGTACTTTAAACTATATTCTGTTGTGGTCAATGAATATATAAGCTAAACAATATAGTTTATACACAAAAAACTGGATTGTTTTTTACTTTGTACAGTAAGTTCCAAAACCGTTACAATGTATGTCAAACCCGTTACCACATAAGTCAAAAACCGTTACCAAATTAAGAATATTGCTTTAAAATTTTCATCAATGAACAATTTATTAACATTTTAGATGTTCTTCAACCAGTTAATCTTTTTAGTATGTTTGACAGTTGTAAAGATATGAATTAAGTTCAACAAATATGTTTTTGTACGATCAAGAATTAATGTCAAAACCGTTACCAACGTAGTCAAAACCGCAACCAATCAAGCAACACATTTAAACTCATATATTGATTAAAAAACAGGAAGTTCAACATTACTTGTTCCCAAGGTCAGTTGTTGTGTATGATTATAGTCGGGATTTAAAAAGACCGATATAGTAAATTTCTTAAAATATGGGAAACATTAATGTGCTTCCTAATTGAATTCTCTTGGGTTCATTCAGTTTGATTAGTCATTTTTACATTGCTTTCCGGGGGAAAGTTGAAAAATGGTCAGCAATAGAAAATTAATATGCAAATACATGTAAGAATGTTGCAATTTGGTTAGTGAGATCATCAACTTAGTTTGTCATTAAACATTTTATACTAAAACAACTTTTTGGTAACGGTATTGACAAGTTTATATAAGTTCATTAATTAGACATTGATAATTTAAAAAATCGTTTTTGTTAAGATTGCATATTTCGTTATACTGACTTTCAAAGCTTTTGCTATTGTTTTAAAGGAAAAAATGTTGCAAAAGTCAACTTTGATTTTTTTTTTCAAATGTCCAGATTGAGACTCTTCAGCAGTTTTGACTCATATAACAACACAAAAGAAACAAATAAATCTTCACTTTTGCTAATTGATTTTATTTCTGTCATTTTTGGCGTTTTCAAGTGCTTGTGTTTCAAGAGAGATAACTCCTAAAATAATTTTGCCATATACAAAAATGGACAAAGTTTGGTCCTGTCTGATTATGAAATATAGTAAGTATCTTTGACACTAATGACATTATGATAATAACTGACAGGGGACGTTTATTTATGTATAGACGATGCTGTTGTAGTATTTATAAGGTATACAGCATTGGTCATTTTAGGTCTATAGAAGTAGGAAAGAAGAGTCCCGTCTTTTGGCATCTATGTCCATACTTTATGGAAATTGTTCAAAATGTTATAAACATAGCAGAAGTTTAAAAGTTCTAAACGACACATCAAAACCGTGGAATTGACAACATAAATCAATTTGTGGATGCTGAATACTTTTTTAAAAAGGCTTCCCGGTCTCGTTTGAAAAATATAGTTACTTTTCATTTTCCTGAATCACTTCTTATTTTAGTCGTTTTGATGCTTTACATTAGATTAGTGTAACAAGAAATGTTACCTTACCTAACCATGAACCATGATTAAAAAATTCAAGGAACGTACTGGAGCCGTATGGACATTGCATATTGTACGTTCACTATTTATCACCTCTTGGCAGTTCGAGAATGTCATGGTATCAGAAAAGGGGATGCCAACATCCCTATAAAAATTGCAGAATTTAAAACATCAGGATGAAATAATAACAATCTTTATAATTATGATTCAATATATCATAGGGTCAAAATGCACGCACAATCATATACATGAAATAAATAGGAAACATCCTTACAGCTTGTTTTTGCTATTGATTACACCGTTTTAAAAAAGTGGTGTGCTTTACTAGGACCCATTGGATTGCACCTTAGGAAGGTAGGATATATGGAGTTTTGGGCCACTCTTTACGAATCAAGAAACAAGAGATGAAAGAACAAGAAATTGTTATCTTACCTAACCATGAACCATGATACCCATTTGGATTGTGTAACAGGTAATCACATTATCCATTTATCGTTAATGGTCTGTGTGATGTAACACTGTTTCATCTTTCTCTCGTGCAAACTCCACCATTACGAACACGTTTATGAGTATCGATTGAAAGTAATAACAGAAGAGGGTAATATCTTTCGTAAATCACTGTGTCACAAATAGTTTGACAAGAACCCTGTTTCATTGAGTTTATTGGTTTTCTTATACAAAAATGTTTAGCTGAAAAAATAGTTAACGATTTTTATACTGATGTGATCTTATTGACATTAAAAAAACAAAACGTCGCGGTTATAAGTCAAAATTGTAGGCAAAGAATCCCAACAGTGAAATCATTGACGTCCCGTTTCAACCACAGTGTCAACAACACCTAACCAACTTTTGACAGCTATTGACAGTGTAGGTGACCCAGTCGGTGGCAGAGGTCACGTTGAAGTCTGTTGCTAGGAGACAGTTGAGTTGTCCCCCTTGGCGGAAGCTGAAGGTGATGCAGGGTTGAGTGTTGAAGCAGGTTGAAGCACATTCTGCTCTTGTCGAAAGGGTGAAGGACGCTGTTGGTGTTGTGACCATTTTAGAATCATCTGTCTGCTCAAAGTTGATTTCTGTGAAAAAAGAACTCTTCGTGCATGTTACTTTTAAAGAGGTTTGCTTTTCAACTATCCTAATTTATTACCTACCCGTACTAACTTTGTAAAGGGTTATTGTAACCTTTTCTATATCTACATGTATAGACATGGGGAGAGGTTGAGTATATATTAGCTTAAAAGAGCAAATATATAAATATATTAAAATAATTAAATGATATGATATTACAAGGGACGTACTGGGGCCGTATGGACATTGCATATTGCACGTTCACTATTTATCACCTCTTGGTAGTTCGAGATTGTCATGGAATCAGAAAAGGGGATGCCAACATCCATATTAAAATTGCAGAATTTGAAACCTCATTAAGATGAAATAATAACAATCTTTAATTATGATTCAATATATCATAGGATCAAAATGCACGCACAATAATATACATGAAATAAATATAAAAAATCCATAGCGTTTGTTTTACTATTTTTTACACCGCAAGTTTAAAAAAAGTGGGATGCTTTACTGCCTTTGAAGCAGGGCCCATTGGATTGCACCTCAGGAAGGGAGGATATCTGGAGTTTTGGGCCACTTTTTACGAATCACAATTACAAGAATATTTACCTGATATCTCTCCCACAATCCCTTGCACATCAACCTCCCTTAGGATCAAATAGTCTTGCACCTCTCGCCAAATTTTTATAAATCTGACCGAGTTAGAGAAGTTGCAACTGAATGTCCACAACTGTAGGGTGTCATCTTCAAGCCATTGTCCACAAGTGATGACGTCAGTTCCGGGACAGGTTGCATCCAGGACAGAGCCACCCACAGACAGACTTGATGAGTCCATACCACTCCTAACTAAAATCATATGTGTCATTCACATCAATTTCCTTATACAATATGTAACTGAGAAGTTGAAATTCCCTTTTAAATGTTGTGGAGTTAATTTAATGACCATTCATTGGAAGTCTTCTTCCTCATGTGTTATCATCATTCTCATTAACCTTCAGTTAAATTTGATTAATTTCATTTTACATATTGAACAAAATCTCACTTTTTAACTTACCATGGACCATGATGTTTGAAATTCTGAAGTAGCCTTGAAGATCTCCCTGCCAGTAAGGCTGTTGGTCGGTATTATTAGTTGCACTGATTGAGCTGTGTATTCCATCGTTTGCATTCCCACAGTCAAACCTCATGTCGTTCATGTATGTGCTTGACTGCTTACTTGGTTTGCCAAGCATGATGTTGTCACCTTTGGACCAGATATCAAACGTGTGAATAAATAAAGATTGCACTATGCTAAGAATATTCTGGTCTTACTTAATTAATATAATACATTAAACTCCTTGATTGCTTACTTAAATGCTATAATGATATTGTTAAATTGCTGAAAATACAGAATTGCTTTAAAAAAGTGTATTTGTATCTGTGTTAACGTTTTATGTTATTTATTGTGGTAAAATTACAACTAAAATAACAAGTACCTGTGTCATAAAAAGAACATAAGGAAACATTCGTACGGAAGAAATATGATGATAAAATAAGATATAAAATACAGAAAAAGGACTGTAGTTGAGATAGTACTTAGACAATAACTTACGAGTGACGGGGAATGACAGATTATCTTTCCCCAGTTATATTAATTTCGTAATTCTCGAGCCTTGGCGAGAGAATTACACAATTAATAAGACGAGGGAAAGATAATCTGTCATCCCCGTCACGAGTTGGTTATTGTTTATATTACCCATCTAATTTAATAGGGTAAAGGCTAAGAGGCTTAAAAGAACGTTTTGTCTATTAAGGATTTCACAAGGATTCATACGCGTTTGGCGTCGCTTTACTATCGATATACCTACGCCGGGTAAATTTCGCTTGCGAAGTGTTATACAAAATTAAACTAAAATGTTATTGGCGTTGAAAGTTTCGATTTTCTTTTTTTGTCTAGCCGTTATTTCAAGTTACGTGATGATTTGAATTGACTGACGACGTCCTAGGGTAACAAATTACAAGTCGGCGCAAACTCCAAATTCCTATGACGGCACCGTTGACACTTTGACGTCATAGCCGCTCGTGTTTATGACGTCATTACAATCGAACGAAACTCGTCGCATTCTCCGCGACCGAAAGCTTTTCATGGCGACAAATTATTTGATGATCGATTATTTCTATTCTTGCGGACAATTTGACTCATCAATCATGATTTGCATCGGCACATGTGAAAATTGGCAGATAGTAACAACATGGAATAAATTGAACTTGCTTAGATTTAGAATCAGGGAAAACACCTTATCAGTCGAATAGACAAGTTTGAAAGATGAATTAAATAGTCCCGGCAAAATGTTTAAATTGATTGGTTCACAACAACCAATCAAAATACAGCTAAAGGTGTAACTCTCTAGATACTTACAGGAAGAATACTACCTTATGGGTAATATTTAATAAGTAATGCTAGAATTATTGAGTTGATGACTAAATATTGATAGAATATCATAAAGCTTGTTATATGAGATGGTTACAGTAACTCAATTTGAAGAGGATATCATGGTTTTCCGAAAGCAATCCAAAGCTCTGTAATAGAAAATAAGGTTTCTTTACAAGTGAATTGCGACATCAATTAGAAGCTTCTATGTCGGAGCAATGACTTATATTCAGAATGTAGGTGGTCGACAGTCATATTGAATATTACTGATTAAACAATAAGTGCAGGAAATCTTTTGATATAATTTGTTTTAATAGGTCTATTGCAATTACAAAAAGGGCATTAGTACTCGTTACTAGTAAACAAAGTGAACGGTAATGTTTCAGAAATGAAAGAATTGGGCATCGTGTTATTTAAAGAAATTTTTATAATTTTCTGGTAAAAAATTTAATTAACTTGAAAACTGCAACACTTTCCCTAGCATAACCGGAAAATGTTTGTCCTGTCAAATATGGAAGAAAACAGGTGGAAAGAACATTTTTGTAACGTATTTAACGGTTTTATCAAGAATGATGATCTGACGTTAAGATTGATTCAGAAAATTTAAGAGTCAGTTTTAGTACTAAATCTTTCTTTTCTGAAGATATATCAAGAACAGACTTGAACTTATGATAAACAACGGAATATATAAATCAATAGATAGTTTAGATTCTGTACAATATGTAAGACGCTATTGAAGACGAAATGCATTTTACAACGAATTGTCCATATTGTGTTGAACTTAATAAATTTCACATTCGCTTTTCACATATATAATTTGTCATTGTATATAAAGCATGGCATGTCATTAAGACTGGCTGCTTTAATAATTCATAAATTAAGAAATTTATGTTAAATGATAAGATTTCCATGTCATTGCTTGAAACTTGTGTACAGAAAAGTGATGGTAAAATGTGAATCTTAAGATCGTTATCTAAGTTTCCAATTCATTGCACGTATCTGAAAAGAATGTATATAAACTTACATGTAAATATCTAAATTATATAGGGGCCAGAGTCCTAAGTACAATAAACAGTCTTTGAATTTTGACAATATATAAAATGTCTAAATCTGAAAAATGAATTAAGTTTGAGGTTAACCAACATTGATATTTATACTCAACTTACAGTCTTGTTGATATGTTTTCCTTTGTTCTAACTCTAGGTGTACTCACCGATACACCTCAACTTTTCTAATAAACCTAGCTTCTTTTTGTTTTTTTCGACACTCAGTCAGGTAAAGAGATCTTCAATTTTGGCAAACAAACAGACTTATAAAATTTAGAATTTTAGATTGTTAAGAATTAGTAACAACGATGGTGGGAATCGAAGTCGGGACATTTATGCTGCAGAGCAGCGACTCTGCCGACTTGTCTACAGAGGATTGATACAATTTTCTGTTGTGTCATGTCTATCGTGTTATTTTGTCCTACATGTATATAAGCATATGTATAGTTACTAATGTGTACCAAGTTTTAATGTAATGAAGTATGAATAAGTTTTTTGAACCCGCAATTAGAAAAAGTATTGTGAATTGATCTAGTTCGGTTAAGAAGTGTAAAGATAGAAAGGATGGAACTCTCTTTTTTGTCAAATATAACTCGACCGGAGTGGGGTATAAGTCGATATAACCACACTTCTCTCGGTGCATCACTCAATACACCTCCTGTTTCAGTCGCCTCGGACACCCACGATTCAAACAGGAGGTGTATTGACCGACATAACTCGGGAAGAGTGGGTGTATATAATACTTATCCTGATATTTATCCAACTAAAGCTGTACGTAGTAAGTAAGTGATTTTCATGTTTATTGTTTTCACGTCTTACTACATATCCGTTATATGAAAGGCCTATAATCAGTTCTACAAGAAACATATGACGTAAGTAAACAGATACTCTACACCGAATGCAGATACGAAAAATTCATTTTTGTCTTCATGCCACAGTTTTTGTTTTACATAAATTACTTCCTATTGATCTACTGTATGAAAGTGTATACGGTGTAAACCAATTGTGATAACTGTGAATTATTTTTATTGCTATAGATTGATGAAAATGTATAACATGCAAACCAATTATGAGACTTTTGAAAAAGTTTTCTATACATGTAAATCATATCTGTTACAAGACAATGTATGGTACCCTACAAAATAAAGTCATTAAAAACATAACGTTCCAAGTTGGCTCTTTACAGAAAGATCTGCACACCAAAAGTCAAATTTTGTACAATTAACTAAGATTTTTCTAGGGCTGAATATCTGATTAACTATCCCAAATAAATATAGTTATGAGGTCATATCAGGATATAAACTTTGAACCCAAGGCGAATGTTAATGTACTCTTCGAAATGTGCTCAGGACGATCGAATGTTTTATATGTTATCGTTCAATATTAACAGAACACATTCGTTTTGATCAGGACTCATTTGATCATTAACACTTCCGATGAAGGATTAAAAGATTGTATTATTCAGAGAAAGTTTGCTGATATTACACATAAATAAACCACTGCAGAACAAACTGCAATTGCAGCTAAATATTGCAAAATTTGTAAAAGCGACGATTTGCGAGTCAATAAACTGTTCGTGAGTCTTAAGCACGCAGCACAGCTTTACATTACATATCATTATATGAAAGAAATACAAATTGTGCGACTATTTCACCACTACAATGATTATCTTAAAACAGATATGTTTTGGGGTAACTTCTCTGAGTGTCAGAAGTTGGAAGTCAAATAATGATGAATTTTGTGCTTTCAGAATACAGAAATTGTTTTCTATAAATATAGGTCCTTTTATAAAAATGGAGTAAAATTTGTATAATGATACTTACCTTTGACTTGACAGATAGACGCTAAAGCTAACATCTTCACGAAATGAAACATGAAACAAATAAACTGAATATGTTCTCGTTGTTCAGCTGGCTCCTCAATAACAAATTATTATTAATTCCTAATTTTGTCGCAAATGAACTTTATTCTTATATAAGGTCCCTAAATGCACTTGGTCATCAAGCTTCAAAGGTTAATTTCTTCTAAATAACGAGTACATCTAATATTCCAAACATTTGACTTTGATAAACAGTTTCGCAATTAAAATGGTTCTTCCAAGAAATGATTTGACCAAGCCAACGAAAATGTTTCTTTTTATTGATATTTTGTTGTAATAACAAACAATCCTTACCTTCATCTTATACCATCGACCCGAATGTTCAGCCTGAAAGTTACTTTATATGAATAATATATCGACAAACAATGTATGTACGGAAACCTCCGTAAACATGTTTATTGACAGAAACTTGTTATTTGCCTCAAGTGCATAAAGCTCTTATCCTTCAATTGAAAATGTTAGTTAAAGTCCGTTTGTTCAAGAATTAACCGATAAATTCTATTTAATTAGGAATATTCAACAAAGCAATTTTTTTCTTATCTATTTGCATGTACCAACTGGTTATGTAAATTGTGAATTTTTAAAAGTTTAATGAAATTGTTGTTCATAATCGGGTCATATAATTGATTTTGTTTTTAGACATTTCAGGGGGTCAGATCAATATCCATCATTAAAAATCGATACTGTTCTGATAAAATCTAAGTCAAAATACACTCATGCTATACCGTATTAAAGGGACAGTAGCACGTTTTAAGGGGGGAATCAAGGTTTCAATTGAAAGACCATGTATTTAAATTAAATGGAGCATTAATAATTTAAATATATAATGTAAAGTTTAGCCATGCGATTCCTTTTTCTTACACAGAATGAATCAAAGGTGTACAAACAAAATGGCCGCCAATGGATTTTATGTGAATCTTAATACTTTGTCCTCTAACTATGGATGATTGGCTTGTGTAAGGATGTTTTTGGCACTGTCAAGATGATACATATAGTATGAACTTACAATTATCAGTGACAATTTTAAAATATATCAAAAAATGTGCTACTGCCCCATTTAAGCGAGAAATTTAAATAATTCGTTCAACGGGTCAAAATTACGAATTTGGATATCTTACATTCTGCAATAAAATATAACGCAAAAACCATATTAAGATAATAATTAAGAAAAATGAGTTTCTGCATTTTTGACTCCAATTTGACATTTATCATGGCCTGTTGTAGCTTACTAACAATCATACTTTTGGCAGGAACTTTATTGAATCAATTCAACCCCAGAGAAGACTTCATGGTACTTGCTAATTACACTAAGTTTGAAAGTTATGAAACAAACTCTTATAGATAAATATGGTTGATTAATGTTATGTTTTCATAGCATTACAATGAAGCGTTAATCAAAGCGGATTTTAGGTAGTAATGATGTAAAAAGTGTACCTTACTTTGGGTAAGATAATATTTGAGACAATAACATATTTGTTGACAAATATAGAACTGAGAGATAATTTTATCCATTAAACAGGTAGAAACGTGATAAGCATATTAATTATTGTCAACCTCGTGTCAATATAAATGATAATCATTAAAAATGAATCAACTATAGTAAAGCATCGACACTAATAATGTCAATGAAATAAACTCAAAGAATATTTTAAAAAGATTATACATTCAGGTTTATGTCCATAGTATTGCTTTGTTGCATTTACTTCAACTCTATCAATCGTTCCGGTTTGGGTTTCCTCAGGAATTAGTTCGAACCCATGTACAGTAAATTTTCTTGACAATTTCATTCTTCTGAGTACGGCCAAGTTAGGCCGGCATTCCATGTGTCCGTAGTGCGTAATGCGTTGTGCGCAATACGGAATGCGTAATCAACACTTTTCACTAAAATAGTAGAGGTTCATTCCATGTATGCGTAGTGCAAAGTGCGTAGTGCTCACTTTCGCAGACCAAATAAGGGCATCACTTAACGCATTACGCATAACGCATCACCCGTACATTGAATCAACTTCTACTATTTTATTGCAAAGTGTAAATACTCATTACGCGTTGAATGTCAAATTGGTAACTCACGCCACATTATTACGGATACATGGAATCGGACTTTACGCGTCACGCAACACGCATTACGCAAAACGCAACACGCACTACGAATACGTTCACATGGAATGCCAGCTTATTAATCCTCATGGACAATTTATGTTACTTTTAGTTGTCAAATTCATCATAAAGCAAGTAACGTTAAGGTTTACATACATAACTCAAGCGAATCAGAAATTTATGTCTAATCAAACGTCTTTAATTATTCTTGCAATAATTGTTGATACTCCAAAATTCGGCATTCTAATTGTTCATAAAAGGTAACGTTATGAATGGATAAATGTTGATGTTTTATAAGCATGTCGTGGATTTACGTCATGCTATTTACTAACCCAGTGGGTGTTATAAGTTGATAAATATTTCCAATATGAGCACATGTGCACATATCATTTTTGCCTAGCAATGATTGTTGTACGGCGATTCCGTGTCATAAAACCATCATTCACTTTCGTCTGAGGTCGTAGGGGAGACAGGATATTATCTTTAAGAATAAAATGGGTTAGAATCGTTGATAGTGAAATCATTACCCGGGATAGTGTGTCATATGATTTTTACGAAACTCGTGCAAATGAGGGTACAATCTTTTCTCTCGCTCAGGTGATATAAAAATTCATACCCGTTTCGGAAAAGTGACACACTCCGTAGGGTTTTGATGTATGAAAGGTACATTATTTTACAATATTGGGTATAATTTTACCAATTGTCTGAATACACAGCAATCAGTATCGTTTCATTTCGTCCTGACGTTTCTGACGTCCTGAAACAACATGACAACATGATGTTGGTCATGACTTCACGTCAACATGTTATCTCAGTCTGATTAAAATCGACCGTACTCCGAGGAATAAAATATCAAAAACCATCGAACCATCCAGAACATCCTCTCTGTCTCGGTCTGAATGCACCCACCTCTATCGCATGTTCCTATGACCAGTTTAGCGCAGACAAACCCAGTCATAAGCTATCCAATCACATCCTCGATTTTAAATAGCGTTTAGCGGCGATTATGTTTAACGAATGGTACACTGGAGTTACCTGCCCCTGGTTGGTTTTGAAGCTTTTACTGCGCCCCTTGCGATTGGCTAGATGAGCTTGCGTCAGAACATGCGGGTAATAGGGGTGCCTTCAGACTGTGAATGAGAGGAAAGCCGGGCTGGTTGAAGTTCAAACCCCACTGGAGACAATATTTTTATATTTTTTTTCCTCGAATCACAGTCGATATTATCAAACTACATGTTATCTTTGGGAATAGTTTAAAAATCATGGAGCCAACCATATCATTTTAGTTGAAATATATAAGTAAAAATCACAAATTGACTTGATGAAAGCCCTGTATCAACATAAGATTTCGTGTTAAATTAAAAACAGATATACAGTAAACACGAAAAACAACCCAGAATATATTCATGTTCCTATTAGGATGGTAAACTGGGTGTTTAAACTTTTGATTAGTAATGGGTACGAATTGTGTGAATATGACCTTTATTGAAATTGAGGGAAGACAACTGTTAATCTACAATCATCACCCATTATCGTCAGTAACAATGTTTGGTCTATTTTGGCTAAATATGGTAAATCCAAATTTCAACAGAGTAACTCGTCTCCGCTCTACAAGAATAACAACACAATGTTGCAACACAATGTTATTTTATGCGCGAAGTCCTGATCTTAACCACTTTGACACTTGTGGGATGAAATTTACAGAGTAACATTTGATGCTAGAGTGAAATATTATCTGCATTGCAGGGATGGTATGTGGCGATTGCTACTGCCAATAGGTCATTTATTGACCTGAGGCCTTATTATTTAGTTGTTGTACCTACTTGATTCGCGTTTGTTTTTGGTATCCAGCACTTATTACATGATTGAAATAAACTTTACAACATTCACATTCAAAATAGCCACTGTGAGTGAAGGTATTTATTCATACAATGATGTTTTCACATGTAAACGATAAGTTGAACAAGTTTGCAAAACACAATATAACATCCATTTTTTTTTAAATACAAAGAAAACACAATTAAGGGTGCTTAAAGGTTACAGTTTTGTTGTTTATAGAGAGCACATCGAATGAGACAAATCGAGTATGTGCTTTCGACCTCTCTATGTTTGATAATGATAACTCTTGTGTGAATAAAAACAGGTGAACTTTTATTTATTAGGAAATGGGTTTAACCATGCAGAAACAACACTCAATGAGGATAAAATTGGTGAAAAGGTTTAGCGTAATTGCAAACTGCATAGCTCTCTCTTTGAATTAAATTGTGTTTATGTAACGCTTAACCAGACTTCGCTTGACACAGTCGTCTCTTTGAGTTCTTTGTTTCAGTTACATGCAACCACTTTGTAGCAGCTGTTGACACTGTATGTGACCCAATCTGCGTCTGAGGTCACGTTGACGCCCGTTGCTAGGAGACAGTTGAGTTGTCCCCCTTGGCGGAAGCTGAAGGCGATGCAGGGTTGAGTGTTGAGGCATGTAATTGCACATTCAGTTACCATGGCAACTGTCAAGGATGTATTTGGCGTTAGAACCCTCTCCGACATCGTGGATTTGTACTTTAACACTGTTTGCAGAAAAAGTCGCAAGAAATTTTACAATTTATAAGCTATGAAACTGTAAGAAGAGTTAAACGTTTGGGATCGCTCTGCTTATACATACATTCTATTGAAAAACTCCACATTATTTCTAACTACAATTATTTAAGTACAATAACATACTTCTACACTTGTCACTTAACTTTTCAATGCTAAAACATCGAGACGTTTTATTACTTATCATGTTAAAGATATTAAAGATTTTCAATATGTATAGGTTATCTCTAAATGTTTACATATGACCGATTGAAACTTACCTAGTAGGCGATACTGTTATTGAACCTCTACTCATGTTAACTATTCAACCTACAATAAAATTGTGGTGCAACATTTTTACGCTAGGTGCTGTTAACTCGTAGACTGCTCTTAATTTCAGTTGGCGCTGAAATGTCTTAATCAAAGGAACCAATGGTCTTTGGTCGTTATCATTATCAAGAGATTACCTGATATATTGTCAACAACTCCTTGCACTGAAACCTCGTGTAGCAACAAATGATCTTTGACCACTCGCCATATTCTTATAAATCTGACAGGGTTGGAGAAGTTGCAAGTGAAGGTTTGCAAAAACGATGGATCATCCTCTCGCCATTGTCCACAAATTATGACGTCATTTCCGGGACAGGTCACATCCATGACCGAGGCACCAACATAAAGACTTAGTGTCGGATAGCTATTATAGTCTGAAACTAAACGATAAACTCTTACGAAAAGTGCCCAAAATACAGTAGAGTTTTTACTTTCAAGATTTCAGATCAGATTTTCAAGATTTCTTGATTACACTTTGATGTTGAATATTACATTTTGGCTCATAAATTATAATTAAAGTGAAAAGTTCATCAAACGGGATGACAAGTAGTTGTTATTGATCATGTCAAATATTTACATCAATAAAACAACAAGAATTTATATAACAACCAGAGTCTAGAAAATGGGCTTTTTGAATATATAATTACAGGTATCTAACAACTAACGTTAGCATGTAAATAGATCGATGGATGTCAATGAGCAAACATTGCCACGGATTAGGTCGATCAGGTTGACCAGCCTCACATTCTGGTTTTAAAATGATTAACAGTAAAGAATATCCCTTCAATAAAAATACATCAGTCATGCTTTAACCAAGGTATTGTTCACCTGCATAGGATCAGAGCTTACCCTGTTAAAAAAAAAACGAGCAAAAGATTTTTGAATGTGAATAAAAAAAATACTTTTTTCTCTCATTTTTTTTAGTTACAGGCATACAATATCAGCAAACAGTTCGATACAGTTCATTTAAACACATAAAATGTACGATTTTACAGATAATTTCTTTCTAACTTAACAGTAAGTGTAACGTTGACCAAAATTTAACAAACTTTTGCTCAGTACAATTTGATAAGTTGATACATTTGGTGATATCATAGTATTTAATAATTTCTCGTTTAATAAAATCGATATGAGGCACAAAACTTCAATGAGCACATTTGAATATGTACTGTTTTATCAAGAAGATGATTACATTTACAGGATTATTGTTAACTCCTTTAAATCCAAATAATATAATTACTACTACAGATGTAAGCCATTGTTCTATAACTGACCAAATTGGTTTTACGTGCTCACATTTCCAAAAGAGGTGATCTACAGTTTCCAGCTCTTTTTTACACACGGTGCAAAGAGGCGAATCTTTGTATTTTATTCTATATAGTACACAATTTGTTGGCAAAATGTTATGAATAATCCTGTACTGAAACCACCTAAGTTCAGTACTTGTTGTACATTTGTTAAGATAAGATAAGATAAGATAAGATAAACTTTATTATCCCCGCGGGGAAATTTGCTTTACATTCAAAGAGCTTTCAAAGTCACAATTAAATAGATACTAAATATATACAACAAATACATTTTGCTCTACAAGCAGTAATATTAAACATTGTCATTGTTAGGAATGATATTGAAAATCATCCACTCTTTTTCTGTAAAACATTTGTCAAGAACACGTTTCCATTTTGAAAAACAAGGTAACATCAGAAATGATGAGTTTAAAAGAGAATTATATATATGCTTATTTCCACCAGGCGTATTCATTAATTGGTAATTAAATGGGAAGATGGGGTTTGTAATGGTTTCCGAATTCATAAATGGCGTTCTTATGTGCGTACGATGTTATTGCTGCCTTTAATCCTTCAAAAGTCAGATTATTTTTTTTTTAGTATTTCTCCTTAAATTTTTTAAAAGTCAAGAGCCTACCCTCTTCATGTATAATGTCATTAACAAAAAATACACCATTAGTCTTCCATTTTGGTAAAATAATGTTTTGTTATTGATAGATATATTATGATTGTTCCAGATTGTTTGACATTTTAGTTGATCTCCTGATAAAGTTTTGGTTTCACCTTTTGAAAGTAATATTTCAAATACTGTAAAAACGTCTTTCCAAAACTTGTTAGATAATGTCGGAATACAACATTCTTTAATATATTTCGACCAACTGGCCCAGAGTGAATGAGAATGCGGTAACGCTTTTTGTATAATATAACTCCATTTATTGTTGGTAGTAATCAGCCGACTTACCCATTTCAATTTTTGAGCATGAATAATTTTTGTTACGTCTGGTACTCTGATCCCCCGTGTTCTGGGTAAAATATTATTACATTTCTTTTTATTTTTTCGGGCTAACCATTCCATATGAATCGAAAACATATTTTTTCCAACTTATCTAGTAGTTGTTTTGGTGGATTGGGAAGAGCTGAGAACAAGTGATTTAACTGTGCAAGCAATAGAGATTTCAAAATAGTATTCCTTCCAAAAGGAGTTAAGGAGCGGGTTGACCAAATATTCATTTGTTTTTCATTTTTTTCTTTGTAGTTACTTTCAATCATGCTGTCAATATCAATATTAAAATTGATTCCTAAAAGGTTAAATTCTGTATGTGACCAATCAAAGTTATAGTCTTTGCATAGTTTGTAGCGGGATCTCTTTTTTGAGCCAATCCAGATTAGTTTTGTTTTGTCAACGTAAACCTTTAAGCCAGAAAAACGAGCAAAAAAATGTAAGACATTTAGAACTGCATAGAGGCTTTTTTCAGATCCATCTCGAACAAGAGTTGTATTATCAGCAAATTGTTAAAAAATATTCTATTTTACTAATAATAATACCCTTAATTTCATCATCATTACGTATCATTATTCCTAATATTTCAACACAAAGAATGAATAGGTATGGGGCAATTGGATCACCTTGTCGACACCCACGTTCAATTTTGAAAGGTTTGAAATCCATTCACCATAATCCTTGATTCTATCTCATTATAAAAAGTGTTTATCCATTTATGGATGCTTGAACCAAAATTAAAGAATGATAAAACATTTGTTAGATAAGTTCTATCAACTGAATCACATGCTTTTCCCAAGTCTACTTATAACAGAAGTCCTGGTATTTGATAGGATTCCTTGTGTTCCAAGCGATCATAAATTAATCTGGAAACTCCTATGAATCTCTCTTTTATAAATCCTTTCTGGTTCTCGTTAATAATACCTGGCAAAACACTTTTAATTCTATTGGCTATTGCTGCTGAACCGATCTCATAAGAGGTATTCAAAAGTGATACTGGCCGCCAGTTTTTAAGAAATTTCTTTGGCTTATTTCCCTTCGGGATACATGTTATAAGACCTTGCTTTTGTGAAATTGACAGATTACCCGTTCTATGTCCATGATTTAACGAATTGAGCAAACAATTTGTAAATCCATCGGGACCGGGACTTTTATCATTTTTCATAGCCCGTAATGCTATTGACAGTTCAGACACTACTAGTTCTCCTTCAAGACTATCAGATTTGGTCGTAGTTAATCTCGGTACATCTACATCTTTGAAATAATCCATCAAGTCTATATGACTTTTTTCTTCTTCTTTTTTTTAATTCCATTTCAATTGATACACATTATATATATATGTACAACTTTCACATCATAACCATCTACTCGTTACAACATAGAGAGAAATTTGTAAATAAATATATAAGTAGTACATACAGGGTTGGACAAGATTGGTACATGGGCAATGAGGTTAAAGTATTTTATGGATGCTTCAATAAAGAACACAAGGTAACTGTTTCCATTTTTTTAAAGATGCTATATCATACTTGCAATATTTTTAAAGTATTTGTAATGTATACGTTGTATTTTTAAAAAAAATTATCGACCAACCTTG
Organism: Steromphala cineraria; assembly: GCA_916613615.1. Classification (NCBI taxonomy): domain Eukaryota; kingdom Metazoa; phylum Mollusca; class Gastropoda; order Trochida; family Trochidae; genus Steromphala; species Steromphala cineraria. The sequence goes on along the minus strand of OU744735.1, from coordinate 26,444,562 downwards.
AGAAAATCGGACCAAAATTCATCAAATAGGAGATAATTTGCCAAAAAATACCGAAACGGCAGTCGACATAAGGGCGAATCAAGTGTGGCCATTTCACAACTTCCGGTTTCTAAATGTACGCTTGAAAACTGTCTTTGTCGCACTCAACTAGATTTTATATTCTTTTTCTCCGAATTAGGTATTCGTTGCTGTCAAAGTTGATACCCATCGAACGCAATTACGGTAGTTGAGATACGGTGTAAATCCTACAAGCATAATGATTACGTCACCGAAAGCGGGTTCGTTAAATGACATGCCCTTTCTTCGAGGTGTACTTTGCTTGAAGCGTCGAAATAAGTATGTTATTGTTGATTAAACAATCTAAATATGATATCAAAATTTCGACGAAAGATTTTTCTGCAAAGTGATGTATTTCATTTCTCAATAGCTAAGTTTTATCCTGAACTGCTTGCAAGTATGATACAGCATCTTTAAGAAAGTTTCTAACCTGTTGTTTTTTTTTGGCTATAACTTTTTCAATTGTGCAAGTAATCTTGAGACAATTTACAAATCCCTCAAAAGAAAGAGCTGTTGTTTAATACTTGAAACGTAGATGAATCGCTTGGCCAAAGAATGATATGATAAGTTAATTTATCATTTGAACAGAGTCCCAAAAAATAGTAAATTTTGTAAGTGCCATATTTGAATGAAGATAGGCATTTAGAAAAAGCCCCAAATCATACCAAAATTTCTTAACAAGTTCACAATCAAAAAATACATGTGAAATATCTTCTGAGGTAATTTTACAAAATGTGCACATATCATTGTCAACAAGATTCATCTTCATTAATTCTTTTTTGGTATAAATTATTCTATAGATACATTTGTATTGAAAATCTAACAGTTTACAGTCGTTTGTGCATTTCTTATAGAATTTAAACACATCATTCCAAATTATATCCTGTTGAAAGACATTATTCCAATGCTCAAATTATTTTGGAACAGTGTTGTTCGCAATTAATTTGTCGTAGAATATCCTTGAACCTTTTCCATTAGAGATCATATCAAGATGGACAATATTAGTGGTTTGATTGTTTAAGCATATATTTCTTTCTCCCAAAAGCTGTCTCAAACATTTTGGAATACTATTTAACAAACGCTGATAGTCTAAAAATGTTCCTCTTATTTTGTATTTCTGTTTAGAATATCAAAGTTGAGAAATCCATTTTCAACATAAATATCTCTAATGCAATGTATACCCTGGTCATACCAATGTCTTATTATATATGAAGATCTAAACAAATGATTTAACCAAAGTGGTTGGGCCAAAAATTTGGTCTATGTGACTATTAAAGCTGTGTAAAGTTTTTTATAGAATGTCTTAGTTTCTTGCTGCAATTTTTCAGTATCTGATATAAAAGTTCCATCAGGTTTCTCTATTTCTGTAATCGCTTTATCTAAAAATTGTCTAGTTTCAAGTGTAAGGACATATTTACTCGAATAAAAATATTAATGCCGATGTTTTTATTGTAATCTTGTCAGAGACATTCCAATTCTTTTGAAAAAGAGAGAAATATCGTCAAAATGTCATTAACAGAGAACGAAAATCTAAAACATATTGTGACAAATTCATGAAAATTTAAGAATGTCAAGATTTTTATATAAGCCTTACAGCCAATGTTTGACTTATTAAACACGTCTGTCGTTGGGGAAATATGATGGGATTGAATCCTTTGTTAGGTCGAGCTCACAGCAAGGGTTGTCAAACACATACGTAATGATCCTTTTGGAATACGCTAAATTACGATGGTGTGATTCTTACTATTTATATTTTAACCCTCTGTAGAATAATAATAATAAATGCATTTCTATAGCGCATCAATTCACTCAAAATGCTCTGTGCGCTTAAAGAGTTGAGAGTTTTACCAGGGATAGTGTTGTTGAAAGAGAAAGAATAGAATGAAAATGATATAATTCACGATTTTCTCATTAACCCTATGAAGAATGAAATAACTTTGTAATCTTACTTCTCACTGATATGTTAGAGATTCGGTAGTAACCCTGGAGATCCCCTTGCCAGTAAGGTTCTTTGTCTATGTTCTTTGTTCCACTAATCGTAGTGTCTAGACCGTCATTTGCTTTCCAAGATTCTCTTTCAGGATTCTCGACTGTACTCGACTGTTTTGATGGTTTGCCAAGCATTATGTTGTCGCCTTCAAACATATATGACTTATATCATTTCAAACACAGTTATAACGGCTGTAAACACAATCCACATAAAAACAACTAATTTAAAGATGCTTATTTGGGCATTTTCTTTAAATTATCCCTTAAAGTGACAGTTGCACGTTTTAAGGGGGGATATAAGATGATGTTAGGAAAATGAAAATTAATGGTTTCAATTGAAAGACAATGTATTCAAACTAAATGAAGCAGTAATAATTCAAATATATAACGTAACGTTAAGCCATACGATTAATTTTTCTTACACAGAATGAATTAAAGGTGTTCACACAAAATGGCCGCCAATGGATTTTATGTGAACCTTATACTTCATCCTCCGACTATGGATGATTGGCTTGTGTAATGCGATTTTTGACACTGCCAAAAACATACATTAAGCATTAACTTACACTTATCATTGAAATATATATAAAATATAAAATTGTCAAAAAATCGTGCTACTTCCCCTTTAAAGTATCAATTTACTAAAAACATCAGACAGTAAAATAGTTCATTACTAAACTCTGTGAACCAAAGTAGTGGAAGAAATTATTAAGTATCAAACGAAAATGCTGCTGCCTTTTAAAGGGGCAGTAGCACGTTTTTAGGGGGAATATAAGGTGATGTCAGGAAAATGAAAATAAATGGTTCCAATTTAAAGACAATGTATTCAAACTAAATGAAGCAGTAATAATTAAAAAATATAACGTAAAGTTCAGCCATGCGATTCATTTTTCTTACAAAAATGAATTAAAGGTGTTCACACAAAAATGGCCGCCAATGGATTTTATTTAAAGCCTCATACTTTGTCCTCTGACTATGGGTGATTGGCTTGTGTAATGAGATTGTTGACACTGTCAATATGATACATTTAGCATTTACTTACAATTATAAGTGAAATATTTAAAATGTAAAATTATCAAAAAACGTGCTACTGCCCCTTTAAGTATGAACATCTTTTTTTACATTTAAGATTGGGATATGGATATACGTAGCTTAACCTAATTTTGAATGTTCGCTTATGGATTTCCTTTAATGTTGACTTGCTATCTGAATCGTGTGTTTTACTTTTCGTGCCATACCCCTATTTCCTTAAGACAACTGAAAACAATTTTCAAAATCGAGAAAATCATTAAAAGTGTTTGTCACTCGAGTACTGCTGTAGTGTAGTGTAGTTTAGTGTACCTTCATAGAAATAGATACTTTAAAATTTGAATATTACACCAATAAGTGTTAACATATGTTGGTTTTTTTAAATGTTTTTATTCCTTGAAGCATAGGCATGATAAACATACAATAATGAGTATATGTAACATATGTTGACTGGCTTTCCATCTTTGATGAACGCAGATATACTGTGACAGATTGCATGCTAAATATTGAATGCAATCTTTGTCATTGTGTCATCTTGTAAAACGTTACATTATGATTTTTACATATAACGGTTTTATGAATTATTTATTTATTTTGCATATAGTTACTTAAATTAAACTGCTCCTTAAAAATGCATCCTATATCATGCATGAATATTGAAATAAAAATGTTACAAACCTTTGACTTGATAAAAGGTGAAAGCAAACAACATCTTCACAAAGAAAAACATCTTTCTTCAACAAATTCTATGAAAACCTTCAAATATAATCAACGGTTCGTTCTACTGCTGAAGACAAAATGGTTTGTTTATAACTCACATCCACATCCAAGATTAATAAATTAATGCTTCATGAATTTGCAAACTTTAATGGTATCCAAGATATCGATGAAAAGTTCATTTGATATTGCATTGTACATAATCATTACACTAGTTCGTTGTGAGCTTTATTTATTTTTACTTCGTTAACAGTAGTTTCATATCTTATCATCGACTCCTGAAGTGGAAGCTTAAACATGTAAATAGTGATAAAATCGTTAAAGGTAAATAAACTAATAAAACATGCAAATGATAAAGGAATGTTATGTAGTTTAAGTGGATAAAACAGGGTTTTTTAAATGTGTGAAAAAGGAAACGGAACTTCTTACGTGAAAACATATTCATTTTGCTGAACCTCAAGGAGAAGATATCGATAGTCCTTAATCATTACTTACTCAGAGTTATAAAAACTTTTATGCCTTGAGTAAAAGTAAGGTTTGAAGTTTCTCTAAGTTATTGTCAAATATATATACAAGTATGGATCAGCACTGGCAACCAAGTGCGGAAATAACGTGTAATAAAAGGGACATCAGCATACAATCACGAGATATATCAAATCATGAGTAATAGATGCGACAGAAACATAGGTGCATCATGTCAAATTAACAAAACTTGATAATTCATTATAACACAATATCTGTTCATCTTTGATGACATATTTACAATAGTCGTTCATGGAAATCTATCCTAGGACAAAATGACACAGAAATATTTGCATATATTCATTTAGATAATATTGTTAGATTTTAATTGAATTATAAACACTAACAATTGGTAATTACAAATCTGTTTTCAAGGTATTGATCATCTGATTTCAAACACAAACATCAACACCTTCCTTAATTAATGCATGCATTAATCTCAACGAAAATTCGAACATGTTGACTGCGTTCTATCTACAAAACTTGTTTGCGCAGCGCACAGTCGTTTAAGATCTAGTAAATTGACTTTTAACGTTAATTCGAGTGATGTTTTATGAGTTGCTTGTGTCAGTCAATCTTTATTCAATACTCAGAGGCCTCAGGCCTATAGTACATTATAAGTTACCATGTGTTCGCGAGTTTGATATGGAGATTTATCATGTGTCCGAGTTAAATATCAAACGAGAACGAAGTTCGAGTTTGATATTTAACTCGGACACATGATAAATCTCCATATCAAACTCGCGGACACATGGTAACGAATTTATCTCGACGAGCACCTTTTCTAAATGCTTTAAATCTGGCTTGAAAGATGAGATTGGCCAAAATGGCGTCTGATCAGATCAGTGTTACTCTTTTATTTAGGTATTTACAAATATAATTTATACACCATCGCGTTAATGACCAAAAGTATGGTCTAGTACCGCAGCGAAGCGCACGGTACTAGACGGAAATTTAGGATTTACGAAAAAAAATCAAAATACCGAGCAATGCCGTCATTTCTAAAGTTTGATTGTTTGGTCACGTGACCTCGTGCATTCGCACCACATTCGATTTGAAGCGGCCGTAGAAGTCCCTGTCATGGCGGACTGTCGAGTAGGACCAAGCGGGATTAATTTGATAGTGTCGGAGTTATAGATGAGACAGACTTCATAGCAGAATGTACAGGTTGGTTTGAGAGTACAATAAACAAAAAGCGGAGACTTTTAACTTAACTATTATTCATAGGTCGGCTTTCTGTTTGCATTATTTGAATCTTGAGCTCGCTGGTGGACAACCTTGCCGCGAGTGAGCGGGTCAACATGCCGTTGAGATGCCGTATGACTTGCTAATGTATTTTAGCGGTACCAATCCTATTTGAAGAACATTTCACTTATACCAGTAATGTTTTTTGTTTAAAGCTGACTTCAGCATGTGCAGGGCAATTCACCGAGCATACATGACGTTACAACAATCGAGCGTAGCGTGGCCTTGTTTACCGAACAAAGGGCAAGGGAGATAACTCTTGACACTCCGTCGTTGCTTGTTACTAGGGGGGCGCGTGGCCCAGTTTAACATAGCTAAATATACCTACGGCACGTGACCGGTTTTGACCAATGGTAAACCGACATTGCTGTGCAAGTCGAGATAATATATAGTATTATACGGTTCAATATACAGTCGAACTTGTATAAGCGGCCACCTCTATAGAGCGGCCACCTGCTAGTTACGGCCACCCTAAAGTCCCCCCGAGTGATTTTACGTTATATAACACTGTTACACTGTACATATAAATGTGTTTTACACACACAAAAAACATAATGAAATTTGATTTAGTGTTTCTACTGTCTCCTAATTTCAAATGTGTGGTATATATAAACATTGCAAGATTCTGTATTTCTACCAATTTTTTACAGTTTAATAAATACGAGAATTTATCTTTAGATGGATGGACATAAAAGAAGTCTTTGAGGTATTTTTACGTAGTTCATTATAAAAAGGACACACAGGCAAAATATGGTATTCATCTTCATTCTAAGAGGTTATTATTGCACGATTTACATATTCTCTCTTCTCTTTTCATGTTAAGAAATCTGCCCTTTTCAATCAATAAATCATGCGAGAAACATGTGAAGCGTGCTAGACTTACTCTGAATATTCTTATAGTAACACATGATGAATAATGCTCAGTATAGATGTAGTGTTTAAAAGCTGAATAATAGTCACATTTTGTGGATAAATGCAGGTTGGTAGATGTCCTTGAATCTTTGTGTAAAAAAAATTAAGAACCTTGTTGGAAACTCAACATTTTGTTCTAGCCATACGTGGTTAAATCCAGTTGTGACTAATTACTTCTTCAAATCCGTTATCCATTTTTTCGTCCATTATGGTCATATAAGATCATCATTGCATAACATTTTTTTGGTAAACGGTAAGAGGGCATGCATAAAAGTCTTAGCCAATATTTTATCATTTTAACTTGTCCATCTATAACATCTATAATGCTTGTGTCAAATAAATAAGGATTGATGACAAAGTATAGGAATGATAGGCAGCTTATTTGGGGGAGGGCAGTTACGATTGTTTACAACATCGGTCATACTACTGACACCAAGTAAACATGGGTAAATAATGTTTTTATTCATATGAAATCGGAACATAATCATGCCCTTTGTCCATGCGAAGTCATCTCTGACCCCAGCTTACCCCGAACATTGATCATACACACACCAAGTTGCTGCTTTTATCGCATGATAAATCAACAAATAGAGACGTGTGATAACTGTATTCTTTGATTAACCTATAACAATATGTATCTTGAAAAGACTCAAATTTTGTTAAAGAATTCATCCCACACAAGATTAGTATGTAATATATGGAGAAACCATGAAAGCGAGAATATATTAAGGTTGTGGACCGTGGTAGGAAGTAAAATCGTGAGGATTAATTACAAACTGTTGATACAAACACGCGTCTGTGTCTGATAATAGAAACCGCCGGGAAACACTGTATATCCTCGAGAGATAATGAGATATAAAGAGGTGTGAAGCTAAATAGAGTTATTAAGCTTATCTATTTTAGGCTACATGGCGCTGCAGTGAAGCATTCAGATAAAGGATTGGGGGAATGCGGGTTCGAGTCCTGCTGTGGTATGTAAAATAGTCATTGTAATCTCTCCTCTCCGGGCTTACGTTTGTGCTTGCAAACCCTTTAAAGGGGAAACACAAATTAAAGTTGTATATCCATCAATACGGGTGATACGATTTGAAAGTCTTTCAAACACTTAGTATGTGGCTAGAAGGTTGATAAAATTGTTTGACAAGATTCGTTTAGAGATTTCTTAGAGTTCTAGTCAAGAATGAACAATTTAACTTGTGTGGTCATTGAAACTGCAAGAATTGTAGGAAGAAGTTGAAAATCCTCCAAAGACACCAACAGATATAATTATGGAATGTAATCCGGATATATAGTGGATGGATTATGTGCGCTATATAAATATTCATATAATATAATAATATAGCCGACTTTGTCTGCTTAACAGCTCCTATCAATGTTAAATGTGTTATTGCTTTGCTTCCAATGCATTGAACATTTTCCTTTGGAGTTACCGGTACATGTATGCCTTGTTAATACACCAACAGTTGTTCTTCTGCAATATGTCTTAAGTAATACAGCTGCGTATCTTGAGTTTGTTCTCTTACCTGCTTTTAAGGTGCAAAAATCATGTAATTTGGAATGTTTTTTAGGCATCCTAGCATTGAGAAAACGAAACGGATAATGTTGAAATTTGAGTACATAAGTTAACATTCAGTTTGTGTTAACATATTCGTATGTCATACCTTAGTGATTACTAATTTGGCAGGTAATTGAAAAGACCAGGGTCAAAATGTCGAAAACAAAATTCTTCATTAGTGATCAATAGGTTTAGAACTAGGTCATATTTGTTCCTTTGCATTAATACAATGTAAATGTACTAATTTCTTTCTTACAATGTTTATATGGAATATTTAAATAAAAATAGAAAATCTGAATTTCACAAATTTGTATTTAATCATGCCAAATATCTCAATTCAGTACCAGTGACAAGATTATCCCAAAATATGGCTTGGGAATTATTATTTTACTAATCGATAATTGGTTTTCGTTTTTAGGTGCTCCTGGAGTTATTTCATGGACGTCAAAACGAAACCCAATTTAACATGATATTTGCAAGATACACAAGCAATTGAGCAAACTTAAGGTACGCAGCTGTAGTGATTCTTGTCTGCACAAGCTAAGAAGTTTCCAACCAAATTAGTTAAACATTTATCAGTCGAAAACTATCTCAGTGTCATCGATTGGTATCTATCAACATTGTCGCTCGAATGATAATGGAAAATGGACATTTCTAATGGATTTTGTAGATAATCACGTGGAATAATGGGATCCTCCTGTACAACTAGAGAATCTGGGACAGCAGTGAGAGAAAACAACATCATTAAAAAGAAGCAAAACAAATTCTCTGATATAAACTCTCTCAAAAAAGAAACGCAACCCCTTATTTTATGCAGTGTATATATCAGTTTTTAACCTGTCATTATACATAGATTATCAAAGATAACACAATGAAATTTTACATGGTGAAACACATGTATGTGTAGTGTAAGGTCTCATTCTCATAGGTCTCTATCATACATTTGACGGAAACCAGGGGGCGCTTTCTTCAGTATCTAGTAAGAGCACAAAGAGCTGTAATCACAGCATTGCACCTCCTTGGAACAGAACGGATCAGACGACAAATCCTTTCCTGTGGTATCGCTCTCGACTCATCCTGTAGCGCTGTGGCCAGTAAATCTAACGTCTGCGGTGGTGGTGTACATGCCGAGATACGACGATTAAGATAGTCCCAAAGATGTTCGATGTTGTGAATGTCGGGCGACCTGGAAGGCCATGGCAAGGTGTTGACATTGGAATTCCATAGAAAATCCACTGTTGCACAAGCTGTGTCAGGGCGGACATTGTCCTGTTGAAACAGCTCCCTCTGTTGGTCGATTATCGGAAGGAGGTGTGGCTGTAAAACGTCAAATTGCCGGGAATTATGACTAGGTGTGATCGTCTGATGTAAGACATGGCTCCCAACACCATGACGCTCCCTCCTCCAAATCTGTCGACCTTTCGAACGCAGTTCGGTGCAAAACGTTAAATTCCTCGTCTGTATACACGTTGCTTGCCATCACGTCTGTGAAGTAGGACACTGGAACTGTCACCGAACCAGACACGTTTCAAGCTCTTTAGGGTCCATATCATCACGTTAGTGCACCATCAGAGACGTTGACGTCGATGTTGCCGTCTTAGAACAGGTCCGCAAATGGTCGTCGAGCATGAAGATTAGCCTCACATAAACGGTTGCTGATGGTTTGGGCCGACAATCTCCTTAAACCAGGCACTTGTGTTGACGGTTGGTGTGGCTTGCCAATTATATAGGTGGATGACCCGGATGAAACAATCCTGAGCCGATATGGTGATCCTTTGTCTACCACCCCCAGGACGGTCTTCGGTTGCATGGAACTGTCTACAGCGATTCCAAAGTCAGGAAATCGTTGTTTTATGGACATTAAGATGGCGGGCAACTGTTACAAAACTTTGTCTGGGCTGAATCCGACCAATGGAAAAATTTCAATCTGCTCTATTCAGTCGGGGCATTTTCGACCTTGATTTTCGAATTAAATGAATTGAATATAATGCAAAACAACGCGTCGTTTTATAGACCCCGGCTTAAACTTTGATTTCTTTGATTTGCACGTGCAGTTCACTTTTAGTATTATGCATATAACTGTTTCGCACATTCTTGAAAAGAAATCGGATAAAATGTCGACGTGCGTTAATAAGGCTGCATTTGGAAGCTATTAATAACCATACGAGAACATATCAAGAATACATGACCAAAAAATCCAATTTACATTCACCATTTTTGTTCAGAGGTTGTTGTCAGATATTGAGAGAGGGGTTCCGTTTCTATTTTTGAGAGAGTTTATTTACTCGACTTGTGCGAGGTCATTGTTTCTGTATGCCACGAACTTTTCCTAGGAAACTGGAACGACAGAGTTTTTCCCAGAAAGCGAACGCATGCAAACTTTGGCAAAGCCTTTCAATAGTAACGTTAACTAGAAATATGTGCATGTGATGCACAGTGATGTCTCCCGCCCCATATTAAAATCAAACCACATTACATTATCTTATTTGTCAGGTAAACCAGAATCAAATACAAGATACCTACTTTTGAAAAAAATGGACATTACAAGACATTAATAGCCTATGAAGTATATGAAGTAAAAAAAAAATATTGAACAGTTTTTGACATATGACCCGGAACCAAGGAACCACGGACGGAGCCTGAAACACAATGTCTACCGAAAAGCTTTGCGGGAAACATAATAATTTTAAGTCCTAGTTAAGTCTTAAAGTACAATGTTTGTCTGTGAAGGGTCGCCTAAGAGCATATTTCGCGATTTAAACAAATCATGTTCATTAGCTTTGATAAAAAACGAAACAGGGCACTCCATGGCCAATCAACACCGAGGGGTTGAAGATAAAAATGAAGATGATATGCTTTATTTTAAATGTTTATTTCATTAATACATTGTTACAAACAAGTAAAACATATATGTGATGATCTATAAAATCTCTGCATTGCTTTCTCGCGGGTAAATCTCACTGTTTACATAATAAATACAGCTTCAATAGAGAATATTCATGTTAATATTATATATTCACAATTAATATTAAGTAAACATATAACGAACGCACCATGTAAGAAGTTTTTGATCATACTAAGAACTATATGCATTATGCACGCACCATTATACTATTTGATACGTCAGTAAGAAACGATGTTCCAAAACCAAATTTGATTTTTGAAAATGCGTCGTTGGTAAGCTTAATGAAGTTTGAATATGTTCCGTACTGTCTCGGTTTGTAGAAATGTACGAATGCTCATTCCTTTCTTGACAACAATGCCACTGAAAAGAAAAAACGGTTTCATTGAAGCCAAAATCGACAGTTAAAATGTGTTCAAAGTTTAAAAAACCAAAATAGATTAAACACCCTGAAGCCGTTTTTCTATCTTGATTTTGTTAAACCTAGAAAAATAAAATATCCAGGAGAGTATAAAGCATTAAGTGACACAGAGAACCAGATATACATATGAAAAATACACAATATAATGCGGCAAAATAGGTTCCCTTGCTAAACAAACACAGATTCGCACAGAATCTTCAATACCTTGTCTTGTCAATACATTTTAGTCAAGAAATTACCAAGTTGAAAAGTTGCTCTCCATCTCTAGTAGTTCTACCAAATAAATGATCTTTTTTTTAAATGAGCGGATTTATTTTCACTGAACAGCGACGTACAGCAACATAACTTGAACACGACATAATTGTTATTGCAAAGCTCATACCCTGAACACCAGCTTAATTTTAGTAACAAAGCTCATACCTTTGACAATAGCATAATTGTAAATTTCAAAGCTCATACCGTGAACAACAGCAAAATTGTACCCGAAAGCTCATACACTGTACCTTGAACATCATCAAGCTTGTAATTACATAAAAAGCTCATACCTTGGCTGACGGCCAGGCTTTACATAAAAAATACGCTTATATTAAGTTAGGATAATCACAGATGCATATCATTCTGTATAACACCCCATCGAGGGTGTATTAGGGATATATCAACTCCTCTCTTTGTCTAGATATGACCCAGTGCCTAGAATTATTATCTGAAATGTTGTTCTCGCTTTGTTTTATACAGCTCGCCTTCGGGTATCTGCGTAATTGCTTCCGCAAAGCATCAACAATGAGCACCATAGAGATTCTTCCAATGAGCATCATCGCAATTGCTTCTACAGAGCTTATCAACTGTTTATATTTGTATGAGTGAAGCTGCTACAATATTACAAGGGTTATCGCAGATAAATTACACTTATGTCTTGGATACCGCCCAGCGTTTTATAAACAGGATTCAGGATTAGGATTCAAAACCTTTCAGATTAATTTCTCGAATTTTGGTCAATATAAATTTCATACAAAACCGAGCAGATGAATTTGACAGGGTGTAGTAGCATCACGTAACATAAACAAAAAGAGCATACGGATGAATGTGGAAGTAAAACAGCACCTTGGCTGACAATTTCAGCGTAAAAAGATAAACAATTTGTAGAAATATGTCAAGCTCAAGGTATACAACGTACATGTCGACTGCGTCAAAACAATCATGACAGAACACATTTTTATGCCCCCGAATCGGAGATTCCGGGGTAATATTGTTTTTCACCTGTCCGTCTGTCCGTCCGTCTGTCCGTTTGTCCACAAAAACTTTAACCTTGGTCATAACTTTTGATTGGTCAGAGCTAGCTCTTTGATACTTGACATATGGATCCCTTGTGATGAGACCTTTTAGATGACACCATGACATTTGTCCTTGTGACCTTGACCTTGACACAGCGAGCATTTTCCGAAAACTTTAACCTTGGCTATAGTTTCTATACTGTCAGTGCTAGGTCTTTGATACTTGACATATGGATCCCTTGTGATGAGACCTTTCAGATGACACCATGACATTTGACCTTGTGACCTTGACCTTGACACAGCGAGCAGGATGCATCCGGGGGCATTCGTGTTCACAAACACATCTTATTCTTTATGTCTTTTATTAATGAGCACCTTGAATTAAGGATATTTTGTTAGTTATAGAGTGGCGTAAGCTCCTTATTGCGACGTTGGATGTTCACACGGGGCTGAGCATGTGTAACGGTCTAGGTTTGACTTCGACAGTTAAGAAAGAATATCAAAGATTCCTTACCCGTTAAGACTTTCTGCTATAATCATATTTGCTGACGTGATGATGTCTCCAGCCCACTTACACGGTAGGTTCACATCAAATTTGTTGGTTAGTGTCTTCTTAGAAATCAAATCATACTGGTATTTCAAAATCTTACGCTGAATACACCCGTAGACTGTGAGAATGTCACCTGAAAGACATTGAAAGTACTCTAAAATGTAGATTTTAATCATATTCAACATGAAACGTTTCTCGATCATGTGCAAAATCGTCATTTCTTTATTTCGTCAGTCAACCATTCTCTCCCCACAAAGGCAGATCAAGTCATGAAATGTTCTATTACGCTGAAATCCTTGGGTTCCGGTAGTTTCCCGTGGCGGGAAAAAATTGCAGCACAATCAACTTGAATTTTTTTATCAAATGACAACGCTTCTCGCATGGAAAGGGTGGTTCATATCACAATGCTTTTGCCATGATTCAGTAGCCAAAATGATGGTTTTAGATAAGCGCACAACTAACTTTGATTGCCTCCAATCAGGCATCTCCCATTCTATCCCACAAAGTAGACGTAATAGGTCAGAGGCTGTATCAACATTTCATGACTTCATCTGTCTCTGTGGGGAGAGAATGACTGCTTCCATACTATTAGGCATTCACATAAGGAGTTGGCAGGGGACGTTACTCGTGATCATCGTAGATGGCGCTGCTTCGTTTCACAGGTTTCCCCTGTCTTAAAAGTTTTCACCTTGCCGTGGGAAGAGGATAGTTATAATTCTAACATTTGAATCACAATGAAATTGAAAGTCATCTGCCAGCGTGACACCAAAACAGTCAAATGGACAAGGACGTATTGCAAAACTTTCGAGCAAAACAGATGTATCGTGATAGAACGTGGTAGAGCGTGAAATTGTTCGTAGAACAGCCTGTTACACAATGTCATCCTTTAATTAACAAAATTAGCGTTCACACAAGAATGTTAACAACGAATTGGGTACTTAGGAGGCTGTTGCTTCCTTGCTTGACGATAAGCATTATAAAAAGAGAGAACATCGCTTGAATTGGCGATCATAATATCGTAATGAAGGTCTCAAAGCATGTGAAATAACAACAGATCGAACGCTGAAATCATAATTATGTTAACGGTTGCTGTGGATTAACAAATTACCGTTATCCTTCTTATGCCCCTATTTCACTACAAGAGGAATTGTCACGAATAGCCAGGAAAAAGTGACTATCAATTCGTTAACATTCGGCAAAATTCGTGAACAGCACTTTCATTTGTGCGAAACGTTTACGCAAATTTGTAGCTTTTCATGCTGAAACCTTATAAAACAGATACGAATAATAAGTTACGAATTGTATGAAATATTAAAGAAACAGTTGCGAATACGCTACGAATATTTCGTCCTTAATTCGGAACATTCGTGAATGATTCGTAGATGATTCATAAGTAATTCAGGGCGAGACCATCAAAATTATCGACCATGAATTTCCGAGAACTGGGCCTAGATTTTCAAATCTCTCTTAGTGCTAAGATAGTCGTAAGTACCATACATTAACATTGACTTACGACTATCTTAGCACTAAGAGAGCTTCAAAAATCAAGGCCCTGGTTACGAACTACACAAATTAGTTACGAATAGTTTACGAAGCATCTACGAATCTAAAATTCGTAATTGCTTCGAGAAATATTTTAAACAAATCAAAATGTGTTCACGAATTTGAGGAATGTTGCCGAATTCCAAGAATTAATAACGAATTGTCTACGAATGTGAAAAAATCTCTTTTGTGATGATTCATGACAATTCCTCTCGTAATGATATAGGGACATTAGAACGGCATAACACAAACGTCGTGTAGTGTTAACGTTGCATAGATTAATGTACCTTCAACTTTAAATGTTGTCCCGCTATTTGTGTTCAGTTTCCTATATTTCTTGGCGTTTTCACCTCTATAGTTGACCGAGCTGATGTATAAATGTGAATTTATGAAGTAGACAAGTCTGAAACAAAAATGCTCTAAAATCAAATGTTCAGTGTGTACAGCTGATGTCATTACTCCATACTGTTGCACTACATACACTAAAGACGTGATTTTCATGACATAATGACATGGAGATAATTAAGGTTAATAATGGTCATACACGAGTTAATAGTAATCAAAGACCAAAACATTCCATTGTTTTATCCTCAAATTGAAAAAAATTGTTAAATACTTGTTTTCCGTGAATATCTAGGATAGTTCTCTCATTCTAAATATTCTAGCTGCTTAAACGCTTTGGCCCGCGTCACTGTTCGACTTTCTACACAGCGACTTTATACGGGACATCATACCTTTATGTTACAAAAGAGCTTCTGGTTAACTGACAATATTTTTAGTGATTGATGTGTGGGATCTACAACTCTTAAGATGTGTCTTTAATGATTTTGACAACGTTTTTATTACGATGTGACCATTAAGCTTGATCGTGGTTGTGAAATTCTCTAGGATTGTCATCAATTGAATCATCCTTAGGAATTAAACACGAAACCATGTACATCTAACCTCGTGAATTTGATTAACGTTTGTGTATGATGACCTAGAAGAGCCATTTCAGTGCTTGCTTATTGCCAAATAATATTGCGAAATCGCAAATAATTGAAAGCGTAATAGCAAAATGCGAAAGAAGTAAGACATGAAATCGCGAAACAGTAAAAAGAAACCACGAAACTGCAAAACTGTGAACCGCGAAACGTAAAAGAAGCGAAATCACAAATCAAGGACGAAACGAAGTTGCGAAATTCCAAGCCGAAATCGCAAAAATGCAAAATTGAAAATAACGAAATTGCAAAAATGCCAAGAATGCCAAAAAGCAAAACACTGAAATCGGGAAAAGCAAACCTGCTAGTAGTTAGCGATATCTGGTGACATATATATTTAACAAACAATCGTAAGTTAGCATTCATTCCAAAAGAAGTTGTTTGATCATTCAGAAGATTTATTTTGAATCAAGCTATATAATTCATATAATGATTAAATGATATGTAATTTTTACCAGAAAAAAATATAACAGTGCCGTCTTTTTTATCTTTTTTTAAATGGTTCAATTTGATTACACATACATACAGTTGTCATGGGTTTACAACAGGGATGTACAGTTGTGATAACAATTACATATAAATAGGTACATCTGTGTATATGCATTGGAATATTTCACTTCAGCAAGTCATAGTCATATTGACATGTAAGAACTGACAGGAAGGGGTTCAATTTGTGACAAAGCGTCTTTTAATAATGAATAATTGTGAAAGTTATTTATATAAAACTGTAGCTATCTTAAAAAACGTTAGTTTAAGTAAACCTAGCCTCAATATTTTTCGTTTCACTCCTATCCTGAATCAATAAAGCTCTAGTAGAGGGTCGCGTCAGCCGACCTTTCTGCGACCTATGACCCTCTAACGTTGTACTATTGTGGCTTGGTAAGCTGAGTTCTGATTGATCAATTCGATACGTGGGCTGACGCGACCCTCTACTAGGCCTTTTTAGACTCAGTATAGGAGTGAAACGGAATATATTGAGGCTAGGTTTACTTAGACTGAAAAAATGTATTGTTAATCTATATTAATGATGTCTGTAGTACATGGGCCGATGGTCTGCAAAACAGAAGCAATATTATTTTGTCTATAATAGTATTGTTTCATATATTTGAATTCATAAAATACTCATACATATCTAATAGGTAATACAATAGATCACAGGTACATATTCGTTTGGAAAGGAATAGTTTTAGTATTCAAGGCGGTTTTAGAAAGCTTGACTGAAATTAAATAGTCTTTCAAAGTCAGTGTAAGAATATATGAGAGTTACAATCAGTGTTACCGTTTGATTACGACTGAGAGAAAATTTGCATGAAACAATAGAAATGGCGAAATAGCGAAACGAACTGACTAAAAGGCCAAACATATAACTTATCTGATATTGTTATTACGGCTGATTGTTTTCGCAATTTCATGACTTTGTTTCCCGTTTAGTTCTTACTTTTCAATTGAAAGATTTCCCCTTGAGCTTGTTCTTCCAGCTCGCGATTTAGTGATGGAATTTTGGCGTTTTCGCAATTTCGTGTAGAAATTAATATGGCCACTCTCGGCCACTATAGGTGTGTGTGTCCACTTGGGTTACTTAACACACATTCTCTTCCCACAAGGGCAGATCAAGTCATGAAATGTTGATACAGCCTCTGTTCTATAACGCCGAAAACCGTGGGTTCCAGCAGTTTCCCCTGTCGGGAAAAAATTGCATCACAATCCATTTGAATTCTTTATCAAATGACAACGCTTTTTGCACGGAAAGGGTGGTTCATATCACAATGCTTTTATCATGATTCAGTAGCCAAAAAGATGATTTTATAACAGCGTCGCTGATTGCACAACTTTGATTGCCTCCAATCAGGCATCTCCCATTCTGTCCCACAAAGTCGGCGTAATAGAACAGAGGCTGTATCCACATTTTATGACTTTTTCTGCCTCTGTGGGGAGAGAATGCTTAAAACATGTATTGGTTTCCTTTGATAAAAAGTATAAGGATGTACGTCTTCACGAATACTTTTCACTCGGGCTTAAAAACTGTAATTGGTTATTCAAAAATTAAATTGTCGTTGTCAGTGTGTTGAGGGCTCACATAAAACACAAACAAACTCATATATACTTTGTAAGAACTTCATTATTTGTCGGTTGTGCTCTATAGTTATTGTTTTAGGCTTGCCTATACAGCTATGCAAACTTCAAACCTACCTGTTCTGTTTGTCCATATACAGATTGGTCATGTGTAGATGCTTCCTATACAGCTATGCAAACTTCAAAACCTACCTGTTCTGTTTGTCCATATACAGATTGCTCATGTGTAGATGCTTCTCAACTAGGATCTGTGGCCGTGGATGTTTCAGTGAGAAAAGTTGTAATACATTACTAGTCTGTACTGTTGCCAAAACTTTCCGGTCCAGTGCTAAGCTCACAATGTCTTTGTTCTTTAGCACTAAGGAGAAACATATTGATAGTAGTAAATTGACACATTTTATAGTAAACTGACCTTCCTTATTAAGAAACACGTGGTTCAATGTTAAACCAATGTATTTTTACGTTTGAGCAATCTAAATACTGTAATATCAACAGGTCTTTTTCATAAAACTATAATGTTGAAGGAATGATTGATTAGGCAGGTTGTCCTACTTGCTAGAGCCTTCTGACAGCTCACAGCACAGTTTTCATCAATAGATGGTGTATGGGGAGGAAACTCCCAAACGACCAATATTATTGCAGCTCTTTAAAATTATCCGATTATTACTCGCCCGTGTAAGATACCGCAGTGTAATATTTATATGACAATATTAAACTAGTGAAATAACACAATTGAAGTATGACGTCACAGTAGTGTGTGGTTGTGACGTCATTGTGGAAGCGGCCATCACAGTGGCTGCCGAGTTGCGGAAAAGTTCGTTTCAGCAAACTGTCGCCGGTTTTGCTTGATTTTGAGGGCAAGTAATAAACAGAATACTAAACTCTCTTCCATTTAATACTATTTTTATTAAACTCGTGAATGATTTGGTATCAAACTCGCTTTCGCTCGTTTTATACACAATCATTAACTCGTTTAATAAAAATAGTATTAAATTGAAGGTCGTTTAGTATCCTCTATTTATACCTCCTCTAAAGTATGTGAAACAATACATTGTATATGAACAAGGTTGACGTCATAAATTTATGTTAACGTTTCAAATTAGGGAACTTAAATGTACCTTTTCGCCTTCGTAAAGATGAATATACCTTAACTTCAACTTTCACAATCTCTTAATAACACAAACGAATATAAGAGAGAAAACGTTTTATAAACAAATCGGTGTCCATCATTTTGAACGGAAAGCTGCATGTGATTTTTAAAGCCCCGTTTATACGGGCAGTTATATTTACCTCCAGGGGCAATGGAGGGAACGTCTCGAGGTGAAGCAAATCGGTTACCTCTGGGGATAATATATACACCCAGTAGGGGCTAACCGATCATGTAAACGGTTAACTTGGTAAAGTCCCTTGGGGGGGAAATCAAATAAAGCCTATTACAACTTCTGAACGGGAAAATAAAATTAAAAGCTGTTATTCTTATATGAAGAATGGTTGTATTGGTGTTATTAGTTTCGTTTTATTATTGGTATTCAATACTGTTCTACATAATGCAAATATATAAAAATAGAGCCATTGGCTCTGTAGCTCATCAGGCTTCATCATCAACTATGATGTAGAGTGTGGCCAGTGTGATTCCCTCTTTGTAGAGGCCACAGGGTCACCAATCATAAAATTAGGTATATAGCAGTGTATAAAATAGATTGGAAATTAAGCCTGTCCTGAAAATTCATTGGTCAATTCCTTTCGGAAATTTAAGAACAAAATGGAAAAGTTACCAGTCCTGACTAAAAAGTAACGAGTCCTGACCAAAAAGTAACCAGTCCTGGCAAAAAGTAGCCAGCTGACGGGCACTATTTTAAACACTGTATATAGGCGACACGTTTCAGTTTTCTAGGCCTTTTATTTCAGGAGAAGATGAAAATAGATTTGAAGGGCGTTCCTGTTGCCTTCATTATTATTATAAAGCTACAATTCATCATCCTCACTAGTCAAGGAGTCTGTACACAAAGTTTCAGCTTTCTAGGCATTATGCTTCTGGAGAAGAAGATGAAAATAGGTTTTTAGGGCGTGGCATATGTGGCCTTTATTAGGGGTCATAGGGCCACCAAAGCTACAATTTATAATCTTCACTAGTCAAGGAGTCTGTACACAAAGTTTCAGCTTTCTAGGCCTCATAGTTCTGTAGAAGAAGATGAAAATAGGTTTTTAGGGCGTGGCATATGTGGCCCTTATTAGGGGTCACAGGGCCACCAAAGCTACAATCTATAATCCTCACTAGCCAAGGAGTCCTTACACAAAGTTTCAGCTTTCTAGGCCTTATGGTACTGGAGAAGAAGTCGAAATCCCACAAAGTTTACGGTGGGACGGACGGACGGACGGACGGACGGACAGACGCCGGATACCATGCCATGCCATAAGCCCATCGGGCCGTACAGGCTAGATGAGCTAAAAATGAAAGCCTTAAACAATAGATATTTTAACATAGCTTACACTTCTGTCTGTCTCGTTAGACTAGCACTAGCACTAGCACTAGTGCTTGCTTACGGTTCAGAATTGACCAATGAATTTTCAGGACAGGCTAGATTTCCAATCTATTTTATACACTGCTATATACTTAATTTTATGATTGGTGACCCTGTGGCCTCTACAAAGGGAGAATCACATTGGCCACACTCTACATCATAATTGATGATGAAGCCTGATGAGCTACAGAGCCAATGGCTCTTCTTTTTTTTTTTTTGAAGTCGTACAGCTTTTTTATATCTTTTTTTCAGTGCAATACAATTTAAACTCCATAAATTAACATTCATCGTTGAAATTCCAGTGTGATACAAGATGTGTTTGTTAGGGCCAAGGTTAAACCTTTCAAAAAACGCTTGCTGCGCCAAGATCAAGGTCACGAGGTCACAAATTATGATCTCATCTAAAAAAACTTATCATGATAGATGTACATGTGAAATATCAAAGGTCTACCCCCACGCAATCAAAGTTATGAGCAAGGTTTAAGATTTTGTGTAACAAACATATTACTTTGAGGACATTCTTTGACAATCACACTGGCAGAGAGACTGACGGACAGGGCCAAAACAATATACTCTGGAATCTCCGATTCGGGCGCATAAAAATATGCTTTTCTGTCGATAAATATTTAGAAAAAGAATACTGTATGTACCCCGTGACTTGGTCATTGTCAACTGTAAAATGTACGAATTTGATTATCGCTTTGAACGTGAATATGTCAATAACAAAGTGTTTTCTGACCAGTCAAAAATATAATTACGTTTTTCTACATTGTAAAGAAAAGGGTTGCGATTGTTTATTTAGAGAATAACCAACTAAGTGATAACGGGATATCTACTTGAGTCGAAATAATGTTTATCTTTTTAATATTTTATTTTTGAATTATTTATTCAGTCGTTGTGTCATTGCTGAATGCAATAGTTAATGTAAACAAAATACAGTTACTCTTAATGACAGCACATTCCCACAACCTAGCAGTTACCTTTCTCCAATGTTTCAGTTACCTTACTCATGTAAACAAATGTTTTTTCAGTTATCTTTCTCTCGCTTGAGTTTTTAAAACACAGATTGTGATATATTTACACACTCCTTGAAGGTTGGCATGTCATATACTCATTCCTTAGAACATGCCAAAGACATGTACATAAATAGTATGTTTGAAAGTATCCTCGTTTTCATGAGAAATACATTTGAAGAAACCTCGCGATTGGCGAAGTTTTCCTCTTCCGCCATTTTTATAGAAGGTAACTGCAGTTACCTTACTCAGTGTAGTAGGGGTGTCTTGGGTGAAGAAGAACAAGTTACATGTATTATTGATAGTCAACTTCTTTATTGCATCGAATGTGACGTTTCTGTGTAGATACTAACACTGTTATCAAGCAAATGATACTGGACATGATGATGGGAGTTATATATACATGTACATAAATTGATAAGAAGTTTATGCAATTGAGTAGCTTGATGTAGTGAGCCAATTTTATATTTTATACTTGCAGTATGTCTCTACTTCTCATCACATAATCTATTGTATGGCAAATGCTTTTAAACCTACCAGCATGACTGCATAAAGAGATATGTTAACGAAAATTTATTTCAACAGGCTGTGCACTTTGCCCTGTAGTTTGCGACAAAGCGCCCTATGCGAAACGGCAAACAAATGTTATATGACAAACACCTAAAGTAAGCCATTACCATACAAAAAAAAAGATTTTCAAAAGTGCCATGTAGCTCACAGGCACTCTTATTAAAACGTACAAATAATAAAAAGCTAGGCTCACTGCATGAAAAGAACGACCTAGATTTTCAAAGTTCTAAACCAGAATCGTTCATGATTACTTTAACGAATTTCTAAGAACTACGAGCATCTTGACAATCTAACTCATTTACTATCAGAAAACAATAATAATATGAAAGAAATAAGAAATTGTTTTGGTTTGAAACTGAAAGACAAATTTTACATTTTACAAACATCAAATCTCTCTCGGGCTTTACAATACGGCCTATCTTCCTAACTGTTTACGGATAAAAAATTAAAAATTAATATATCAAACTAATGCTAAATAATCAATGAAAATATATGTCTCTAAAATGATACAAAAATCCTATGATATAATGTTGATACCTCATACTTATAGAATGAAAATAACAATTCTATTTTGCAATATTTGCCTTAGAAATATATTTCATAACTCTGACACTAATCTGTTGACCTTAAAGTCCCATGAATTTTAGTAATATAGATAATTTTGTAAGTATTTTTAACGTATTCTCTGAATATTCAGAAATCCATAAGTACAACCAAACCAGAAATCAGATTATTATTCGTGAAATAATAATTAAAACATCGAAACGGCTCTCCCTAAGCGGCTGGTTGCTATGAATAGAAAGAGGCGTATTTTTTGCAATGTCGCGCAAAGGCTTATTGGAAGCGAACACGTTACGCAACGTTGCAGGCGATTTTACTTATCAATAAATTAAATACTTTCAAATACATTGATATCATTTTCATGTTTCGTCTATTTTGCATGGCGGGAACAAATTGAGTTCATATGCCTTAACCATTGTCAACACAAGAATCTTTCGAATTTGCATAAATAAGTTGTAGGCATAATATGATAGTCAGAAGGACCCAAATTTTGTTTTGTTCGCAGATTTAGACTTCCTTATATGTAGACAGGTTTTATGATTACATATAGTCAGCCACTTGAACAGAATTTTCTTTATTTGTGTGAATTATACTCTCCTTATTTTGAGTAGTTCATAACCCAAACTACTTTCTAAGAAAATAATTGAAATAATAACGATCGGGTGTAATCTTTGTATTGGTCGTTTAGTCAAAATTACCGTTACATGTTTTCTGTAAAATTTGTGATTTGACAGCAAGTAATTAAAATAATGCACAAAAGCACAAAGCACAAAATTCCTTATTCAATGAATAGGGGATATATCTTTTTGTGTAAAAGGTGCACCAGAGTTTAATGTTGCGTTTTGCGAAATATTCTTTCCTTAAAGAGAAATGCTGTTTTTTTAAACCATTTGCAATGGTAAGTCTCCATCTCACGCTCACGATGCAAACGTGGACTATAACGTTTCTTAACGATAATGACAAAGCAAGCAATCTGTCTATCGGAGACAAAACACTTGGTCACTTTTCTCTGGTCTCCCCTAACGAAAATGTAAAACAACTGTCAATTTGTTTAAACTATACCTGATAAATATAAGTTGTAGGCATACATAAACATCAAACTTTTATCTCCGCAATATAGGAAAAATCCGCCCATACCTGACAGAATCATCAGCTATAAAACTCCTGCTTTCATTAATCATCTCCCGCATTGACTATTGCAACAGCCTCCTGACCAATATCTCCAAAGAACAAATCGCCAGAATGCAACGAATTCAGAATTCAGCTACAAGAATTATCTTCAAATGTCCCAAATTTGACCACACAAGCCCTCTTCTACAACAACTTCACTGGCTTCCAGTTGCTGCCCGCATTGACTACAAACTCCTAGTTCTAGCCTACAAATGTTTCACTAACTCTGCTCCATCATACCTGACAGAACTCCTACCTGTTTACTGCCTACAGCGAACATTAAGATCTCAAGATAAATGCTTGTTTGTTGTCCCTAAAGTAAAATCTTCAACCTTTGGCAAAAGAACTTTCTCCTACTCGGCATCAACCAAATGGAACAATTTACCTGACCACCTAAAAACTGCTGCCAGCCTTTCATCCTTTAAGTCTCAACTGAAAACCCACTTGTTTAAAGAATACTATCTCTAATATATCGTCCTGGCCCGTCAGCGCAAAGAGCACCCTGTGTGAAGTTCTGCGCTATATAAATGAATGTATTATTATTATTATCATTATTATAAAATTGGCAATATCTTATAGAGAAACTTACAAAAGAATGCGTCATTATATCATGATAATCAAGTTATCTGAAGTTTGAACATCAATTGTTCCTTTTGATGGTACTTTCATTCACGTCGCCAGTATCAAGAATGATAACTCCTATCGGCCCGTGAAACAGCTAACGGCAGGAATGTTCCAAGGGCTGTTAAATCGACTATGAGTTTGTTGGTTTGAAAAGTTGTTGCTTTCATGACTGTATATTTTTAATTTGAGTTCCTATGGTGATTAGGTGTAATTAATTATTAATGGATCATTGAAATTCTTGTCGTAGATATTTTTCAGCCATTTTGGTTTACAAACAGACAGTGCTGATTGTTCCTTGAACAAATGCAATCTTGCGTGAAACTAAACACGTAGATTAATTGTCAAATAATCTTGCGTTTAAATATCAACCTCTAATAAATATGATTTGCAGTACTATTCATGGATCTATGATTTTAATCGACATGTGTGAGTTCGACACGTTCTATTTATCAATGAATCGTGAAAATAGTCCAGTCGAGCAATCGTTTTTCATTCTCTCAGGAACCGACAAATCAATGTTGAGAATCACTCAAATGCACTTGTGCGGATATATCCACTCGACACTCGTTTATCCTCGCCCGTATGGGTAATATTAATGTGTTATTGCTGTATCTCAGTTAGCTACTTAGTGTCAACCAACAGCTTGATTTTGTCCAGATTTAAGCCATATCTGTGGGATGTTTTGATTTGTAACCCGGACTTGTAGTTTTCAGTAATGGAATGCCTCCCTATGTATTTTCAAAGTTAAATCTCGATAACATTCTCCAAGACAAGATAGGAAACAAAGATTGGATATGGACCTGAAACCTTTCGGGACATCATGATCAACATTCTCTTCCCACAGAGGCAACTCAGTTATACCTTAATTAGCCTCTGTTCTATTACGCCTAGATCCTGGGGTTCCGGCAGATTGCCCTAGCGGCAAAAAGTTGTAACTTGAGATATCTCCCTTATCTGCAGCCAATGAAAACACCTTTTGGATATCAACGACTTTGGGAATTCTCAACGGTCGTATAGTGACTTTCGAAAGTATCATGCCTTTAGGTTTATTTTTCATTAACAGTGTGAGAGGGGAAATATTTGAAAATCAGATATGGATAAGGTTTTTCATTAGAAACATACTGTTTTATAATTGTGTAAATTGTTCTTTGTTTTATGATAAATTTTATTTTAATAATCTACCAAATAAAAACTAATGAAAAGGTAAAAAAGCAATGTTTTGTAGAAGGAAGAGTTATCTCCCCTGAATGCCGAATCACCGGGAATAGCCGGGAGTCGCCGAGCTTTTGCGAATGACCCCTTTTGAAACGGCGTCGCTGATTGCACAACTAACTTCGATTGCCTCCAATCAGATTTCTACATTTCTGTCCCGTGTATTAGCCGTAATAGAACAGAGGCTAATTCAGGTATGACTGAGTTGCCTCTGTGGGGAGAGAATGCATGATCAAGGGAAGATTTCTTTATTGTTGGCATGATCACAGCCCGTTTGAAATAGACAGGAACAGTGCCAGTTGATAGAGGTAGGTTCAAACCATTCATTATGACTGGCAGGACACAATCAATATTTCTTGGAAATAGCTTGATTTGAAAACCAGGTTTGTGCATTGTTTTGTCCAAGTTTGAAAAATATGAATCCTGTATATCGAGTAATTCAATTACAAAAGTAAATAATTAATTTTGATTTGCGTCCACATTGTGTTTAAGAGGTTATGCGTAGTATAGCAACGGTTATTAAGTTAAAAATTATATTAATTTGTAGTTGCGTCCACATTGTTTTATAACCAGGGGATATTTGATATTTACGTAGTAGAGAATGTCAATGGTTGAGTCCGTTGGTAAAAACTGTCATGTGACCATCTTGCTTAGATTTGAGTGAACAAATAATGTTTAGGAAATCTTTAAATTGTGAGTAATCTTTAAAAGAAATTATTGGCAATTCGTTTTGTTCTGGAACAAAAACAGAAATTATTAAATATTGTTTTTGCAATATGAGAATGTCAAAGCAAAAATGATTTGAAACCTTAATACCTCTTATATAGCGATCTTTCCGGAAGGCAACGTTGTAGTTATGGAACGCTCCAACATAAAGTCGTCCGCCTCTAATACCATACAAAGAATGGTCATCATAGATTAAATGCATCCAAAAGAACGCCCCCCTCGGTAATCCTTTAAGTGTCAGTCTGTGTTTCCCCAGGCAGTTGTTAAAATGATACAGGTTGGTATCCGTCTTTACAAAAAATCCTAAAACATAAAATATGAAATGGTTTTGAGGCGTCTTTACAGCTGTTTAACAAAAGTTTATCATTTTCATCTTATCATGTAACATGACGTTTGCTAAAGAATGTCAAATTTGTTTCAGGCATGTCAAATATCCGCACCTTCAATATGTAGTGTAAATATGATCTCTTTACAAATGAACTCAAATTTTAACTATAAAGTATATTACAATAATGATAATTATTATTAGTTTTTTTCAATGATAACATAACAAGGGAACTCTTGTAGACAAATTAAACAAACTTTTGTTCGCTACTGCACTAAGGAGCTTCGGATTCGATCAAGATCAGGACATCGAGTTGACATTTTGAAATCCAATTAGCACCTATTGATAACCCGCAGCGAAATTCGTATGATATACCAATTCCATAGTTTATTTTCAAATGGTAAGAAAGGTTTTTTCAAGAAAGGGCGTGCGTTCTTTGAAATATTTTTAGGAATCTTGTTTCCTGGAAGGAAAGTTTTGTGGCTGGTAAAAGAAAATGAAAATGTACTGAGTTTATCAAGCACAGACATATATTCATTTACCTGAATACAGTCCCTCTGGTTGCTTTGTACATTTCACACCTGTGATGATGTTGCTTGTGACTCTCGTCTGGATGATCTTCATTTTACCTTCATTACTTGAGGCGTAAGGGTCTTGGGAAAGAAGTTATATAATGAATGTGTTACTTGTATTGTTTTTTAACTCATTAGTAGTATTATAGGTCCAAAATACAACATATCTGAAGACAACACCATGTTGGTTTCAGGTTTTGATTTTTGATAAGCAGAATCTAGTTATACGGTTTGAGATAACAAAATATGCAAACAGATTATAGTTTCTTGAATTAATACATTATTGGATTAATGCATACAGGGGCGTTGATTTTTTATATGAAATTATGTACTGTTCGTGGGGAAATTAAATATATGTACTTTTCCATTACTAGCCAACAAAGTCGAATTACCAATACAAATGTAGGCTTTGAATCAGTATTAATGATTTTAATTAAAAAGCAATAAAACAGATTTGTTTCAACATTAAATCCCGTTAATTCCTTCCAAATTGACAAGTATGTATCATGTATGTATAACAACTCTAACATAAAGCATTTAGCATCAAGGCAACAAGTGTTTTGGCAGAGCGCGAGGATAGCAATGATTCTCATTACTGATTAATTCATTAAGCATGGATAATGCGCTTTATAAATCAACTATTATTATTAAGGATTCAGCCTTTCAGGCTGAATCCTTATTGTTATTGGCGTGTTTTATTAAGGATTCGGCGTGTTTTATTATTATTTTATTCCACCGATTTTGTCTCACCTCTACAGCAAAAACGGCTGAAGCTATTACAGCGAAACTTTTTTTCAAATCGGAGGTCGCACTAAAGGTCCAGTTTGATTCCAAAATCGAAAAATTAACATGGGCTTTTCTTTCAAAATGCAGCTAGAGACTTGATTTTTTTTAAAAGATGCGCAATAAAATTTTACGCAAAACAGGCAATCAGGACGATGTCGTAGGTCACGTGGTTTGGCCGCAATATTGGATTTTTCAACTTTTTAAACTTTCCAGACACCATGAACCTTTGAGAATCACTCAATGTAGCTGAAGCATTGCATTCGAAAAAGTCCTAACGTTAATACTTTTTATGGCTGTGACCTTTCAAAGATGACCAAAATCTAAAAATCGCAAACTTCAAGGGCAGATAACTCAAAACCCACCCAGACAAATTTGACGATTTTTGCATGAGTGGTAGACATTGGCAAGGTCTTCAAGATAAAAGAATAAAATCGCTCGCGAACAGTCACTTCCGGTCAGGAGCAGTCATCAAACTTTGCATTTTGGAAATGTGGTGTTTTGGTTGTTATGTTTAAGACATCGTAGCGAATCAACAACGTACGATAACGCATTGTTCTATATATCATATGAAAGCCAAACGTCTGTAGATTTTTAAAAAAATTAACAATAAATTCAAATATTTTTTTCAAATTGAGTTACGGCCCTTTGAATATTGTCAACTCTTGTTTCGTTTTAAATGCATTTGATAACTGTATGATTGCAAAATGCTTTAATCATCAACCATAGACTATTACCCAGAATCGAAGCTTTTAATTAAAATCATCACCGTTGTGAATAACATTAACACCATACAGCGCTGAATCCGTTTATCGTCACTTGCGACTATATTTATTATTTTATTCCACCGATTTTTGTCCCACCTCTACAGTCTTAACGGATCAACCGACTTTTACGAAATTTTCAGGGATTGTAGCTTGTATCCTAATTTATATGCAAACGTCGCCCGATGTTTGAATTTCGATTTTAGTTTTGAGTTATCTCCCCTTAAAGAAAAAACTTCAAACCTCAAATTCTCGGTAACTATGGGAGATAATTGCATAAAACTTTCACCAAAAAATCTTATCTCAAGTACTATTTGTGGTCTCCAGAAACAAATCAATGAATTAGAAAAATACTGCGAAGACTTCTGTCTAAATGTAAATAGGGATAAAACAAAAGTAGTTGTCTTCAAAAAAAGAGGGAACTTGTCGAAAATGGAAAACTGGTATTATAAAGGTAATAAAATAGAAACAACTTCGGCATATAAATATCTCGGTGTATACTTTACTAATCATCTTGCATGGTCGGTACATGCAAAGTATTCAGCTGTGCAAGCACGAAAAGTATTGATTAGTATAATGAGAAATATAAAGATACTTGGTGACTGAAGTTTGGCATCGTTCTTCCGAATATTTGATGTTAAAATCAAACCTATTTTACTATATGGGGCAGAAATTTGGGGGTTTAAATACTTTGATTGTATAGAAAAGGTACATTTATTTGCATGCAAAAAATTTCTTGGGTTAAAGATGAGCACATCAAATGTAATGGTGTATGGTGAATGTGGCAGATACCCACTTATGATATCCACACAAATCAGAGTGATAAAATCCTGGATACGGCTGTTAAGTATGCCACCCTACCGTTTGCCTAAAATGTGCTTTAAAATGATGTTACTATATGACAAAGAGGGTAAAAGGAATTGGGTATCGGATGTAAAAGAATTACTTTTTCCAACTGGATTCAACCACATTTTTTACGAACAAAATGTTGAATTTTCGGCATTATTTCTTAATGCATTAGAGCAAAGATTAAAAGATATTTATCAACAGAACTGGCTTGATACAATTACGACATCGTCAACATGTATTTACTACTAAATCTTTAAAACGCACATTTACACTGAACGTTACTTATCATGTGTCAATATTAAAAAATTTAGAATATCTTTAGCTCGTTTCCGTTGCTCATCCCATGATCTCTTAATTGAAAAGGGTAGATTTACAAATATCCCAAGACAAAACAGAATCTGTAAATGCTGTAAGTATGGTGTCGTTGAAGACGAATATCATTTTCTCCTTGTATGTCCAGCATATGATAGCATACGTTCAAAATTTATTAAAGAATTCTATTTTGTACACCCATCAATTGATAAGTTTTCATTGCTTATGAATTGTTTGAATGAAACTGTAATTCAGAATGTAGCTGTTTTTATCTACCATGCAATGTTGTTAAGAAATGTTTATATATGAAATGTACTATAGGCCTGTGGACTCCTCAGTACTGAAATAAAGATTGATTGATTGATTGATTGATCGAACAATGGTGTTATGACGTCAAAGACAAAAAAATACGGGAACTCGAGCTTCAAAAATCGTTGCTAGTCAAAAGTGATATCTGCTCTAGTGCTCAATAAAAAATATGTCACCACTTATTTTCAAGCCTATGGGTATTATTTTTATTCACCTGAATACAGTCCCTCTAGTTGTTTTGTAGATTTCACATCTGGGATGAAACTGCTTGAGATTTTCGGCTTGGTGGTCTTCTTCATGGGACCTTCATTGCTTGAGGAATTGGGGCCTTTAAGCAGAAATAATAAAATGAATATATAACTCGTAGTAACATTATCAAGTACTAAATAAATAAAAAAGAAAAGAACAATGAAGAAAGAATCCTTTCTTTAAAGACTCGTTTATAAAGGTTCAGGTTTTAATAGCGATAACCAGACAGGGGAGATAACCAGGACAACTCTTCCCGCAGGCATAAAAAGTTGGTTAGAAATCGGGGTCAAAACAGGAGGATGGTTTTACGTTTTTTCGTACCGTTGCCTCTTATTGCAAAAAAAAATCGAAATACTACACAAAAAAATAGGATAACAAATCCAGAGACACTTATTTTTAGATTTTCATTTATGTGACGTCAAATGTTAACTTTGTAAGGAGGACAACTTTAGAAATGTTAAAAACGTAATTTCGCAAAGCGCACATGTCAACAAAGATATCATGATGTAGAATATTTATTCAGCTACAATTTGCACCATCTATCGGATTTTTATAACAACATACTCACATCAAATTAAATAAATGATCGACCATACCGTCTCAATCGGAGAAACTCCCACATGCAATCGCCCGATTTCATTGGCTGTCACGATAAAAGCGTGAGCTAAGATTGTGTTTGTAATCATCGTTTGTACGACTATATATATGGTAAGGAACACCTTTCTCGAATCTAATGTCCTGTTTCTTAAGTAGATAAACGGATCAAAGCTTATAATAAAGCTTTAATACTTTTTACTTATAATTTCCAACAACTCAGATATAATATAGGAGGAGTAAAGATTTATGTAACCAGCATATGACACAATAACAAACTGTTTGAACTTTTTCCCCAACAGTATTTGCTTTTTACGTGTACAAATGCGAATTTTACCTTGCTCTGTTTCATAAGTCACATACATTAAATTAATTAAATTCTTTGACAAAAAAAAATCTAGGCATTTTATGTATCTGAAATTTCTTATTCAACCCTTCAATTTGTTATACACATATATGTATATCAAGTTTAAAAAAGGTCTTTCAAAAACTTATTCTGTACTAAAATTTTGCAATACATGATACTTCTGTTTTGGTTAAGTTTATCAAATTGGAGGTATCGCTCGATATGTACATTTATCTTGAGACCTTTAAACTGCAAAGTTGAGTATCATCCTAAATCGGTTGTAAAATATTCTGTTTTAACTTTAATTTCACATTTCAGGGCTAGACAGACTCGGATGACAATGACAGTGACCATGACAACATAGTTTGTGGAACATTTAAATAATTATTGACAATATTTAAAAAAAGAATAGGACTTGCAATGTATTTTATTTTTTTCGAGGGTGGGTGACTTTGAAATCAAACTTTGTTCTACCCACACAGTATGGTTTATTTTGGTTGATTATTTAAAAAGGACTGATAATGCCTAGTTTTAATTTCTCAATTACAACAGAATCTACTTTAACGCTTCGAGAAAACATTTAACTAACAGATTCTAAGAGTCTAAGTAAACCTAGCCTTAAAATTGTCCCTTTCCCTCCGATATTGAATGAAACGGTTAATATTGAGGGAAGGTTTACTTAGACTGAGATTTTAATTTCTTGAATTTATTAACTAATAATGAAATAACATTCAGAGTTGTGGGTTCTTAAGTGAAATGAAATATTGATGGGGAAACTTACTATAAGTATTATACTTACCAAGTTTGGATGGTTTGTGGATGTTGAGTGCAGAATAATCTAATGTAGTCTGTTCTGTGGGAAAATGAAGTTTGCAGATCAACATTAGTTTGTCAAAGAATACGTCTGAGCAACTTATTCTGTAACAAAGTGCTTTACACATTTGGGGACCATACGGCTGAAAAGTTCTGTCTTTAATGAATTCTTCTCCTTTCACTGTTACACACAGGAGAAGAATCTGTAAACCGACCATTTTTGGTTAGTTAGGATACAACTTTAAACCTCTGTTACTCCTCAGCATTCAGACACGAAGAAATTGTCATTGTTTATGAAATATACACACGAACATCGGAGACTTAGTGATAGATTCTAATTCTAGATCAAATTATATCAGCAGACTGATAATGTACGTCGTCCTATTCCCGCAAATCAATGTCAAGCATATGGATTAATAATGAAAAACTCTCATTTCTCATGTTATATAAACACAAATTGTAAAGATATATCTGAGGAGAGTAAATTGGAGTTTTCAACAACTTTTTATATAAATCAGGGATGACTTTGGAAAAGACTATATGTGTGCTTAGTTTTATAATCTGGTTTGTTTAACCCTCCAAATCGTAACTTTTGATAAGATGTTTGGTAATACGAAAAACCTTCGAGAATACTCATACACTAAAGATATACATCAGTTTCGAGTTATGCGCATTGGCTTTCCCAGTGTATAAATCTCCAATACATCAATCGAGGACTGAACCATTTTCGAAATATCTTTTCTATGGATCAATTATATAATTAAATATAAATATAAAAACATCACAAAATGGCTACAAAAGGAAAAGCGAAATAATTTTTTTTCATGGTTGGTTTTTGTTTTTTTTTATCCTTTTGCTTACAACTAAGTCTTTGTGTGAATTTAGGTTCTTTGGTTCAATGGTTCTTCCGTGTGGGGATGTCCGAGTAACTGTCCATTTTTTAAAAATGGGGCAGATCCTATAATTTTCAAGGCAATGAGAGTTAAGAAGACTTAAATAACACGCAACTTTGTGCTTTTTCATTAACATTTTAACGTGGAAATATAAAACAATTCAAGTGAAAAAGTGTATTATTACCCCAAGGGTGGAATAAGTAATGACATATTTTCAATATGAGCACATGTGCACATTTCACTTTTGCCTAGCAACGATTGTTGTAGCGTTACTCGCTCTCGCTCTGATAATACATAAATTCACACTCGTTTCGTAAAAGTCATATGACACACTCGCTCGAATATTCATCTCGGTATGTGTAACAGTTTCTAGAGTTGTGGTGGTCCTGTATGAATGAAGATAGAGAATGCATGAGAAGGAATAGTTTTGTGAACAAAATCTCTTTCGGGGCTCGTTTAACTTTCAAGAATCTACTCTCTTCATCGTGTTATATGTACAGTGTATGACCTCATTCATGAAGCTACTCCAATGTATGCTGTACATGTACCGTGCAATCTAGGAATGATCACAATCTGCAGATTGTTCGAACAATCTGCATATTGTGATATACCCCAGATGGTTCGTAACATTCATACTTGCGCTACTCGAGTATAATGCTTATCGCCGTGCATGTTTAGTTTCATGTTTATATCATTCTCTTTCCCCCACAGAGGCAGATCAAAGTTATGAAATGTTGAACGAGCCTCTGTTCTTATTCGCCGATTTTTTGGGGTAGAATGGGAGATTCGTGATTTGACCCAATCAAATTTAGTTTTGCAATCAGCGACGCTGCTAAAAAATCATCTATTTGGCTACTGAATCATGGAAAAGGCATTGTGATATGAGCACGCTTTCCATGCGAAAGGCGTTGTCATTTGCTAAATTAATTCCAATGGATTGTGGTGCATTTGTTACTTCCCGAGAAACTGGCTGAACCCACGGAATTTGTCTGATTAGAACAGAGGTTCGATCAACTTGATCTGCCTCTGTGGTGAGAATGTGTTTATGTTTGATTTATTCATATATTTTCTGCTTTGCTAATGGAAAATATCATTGATCGGCATTAAAAACTAGAATTATTTGCCATAATATCAGAGTTTTATACCATTGTCATGAAAGAGAAAACTAAAAAAAATATATAAAAAACCAAAAACGCTCGATTCCTTCTATGAAGCATAATGGAAAAGAATCTGTAATGATTTCAACACCAGTCCTGCAAGAAAATTTAATATATAACAGTCAAAGGCATTGTATAAACGTGCCTTGGCGTATGCAGTGTGCCAATGAAACGGTTCGCCGTTTCACGTTTGCTGACGTACGCTGGAAAGTGAGCCTGGGTACCAATCAAGAATAGCCTTGGTGAAAGGAGTAGTTTTGATATCTCAATTTCTGTTTCAAATTACTGTAAGTATCAATTTTAAAGCAAACTATTGTATATGTAGATATGTGATAAATGAAATCAACATGTCAATCAAAGACGGAGGATCAGGGTTAATAAAGAAAATCATTGATTAACCTTTTAAAAAACTTTTACAACTTTCAAATAGGAAATGTCTCAGACAAGAAGCGGTTTATTGATAATTCAAAAGAAAAGGAAGGAGCTGAATGATATATATGTATTTCGAATAATATGTTACTGTTAAACGTCAAGTGCTATGGGATTTAGGAGCTGCTTTATCACTAGCTGATGTTTTGGGTAATGGAGTTTTAACCATAAATGCTCCTTAGAATTATTTATTGTTATCTCAAATACCATGCTATATAAATGGTGTATATCACAATATCATCATTATCAATATAGATCAATGAAATAAAAGATAGATTGTAGGAATTAATATTCCTACGTAGGAGTGTAGTGAAGTTCAATATTTTGAAAAGTATTTTAACTGTATTCATTGATTTTGGGACCAACCTTGAGAAAATGTATCAAATTGGAGACAATTTACAAAAATGACCAAAACGGCAGCCCCGGAATGTCGAATGAAGGCGATCAAGTTTTGTCATCTCGAAACAGGACTTCAGTCCTGCAATAATCTGCTATATACCAACGAAATGCTTATAACAGAAATCTGAAACGCAATCTGCAATAATTGGATTTTCGGAATAGGAGTAAGTGTTAAACTGTATACACTTGTTTTTTGTATTTGGGATATGTGACTGGTTTCACATCCAATCAGTCCACAATTGGCAGCATGCTTTTGTATATACTACTCAAAATTGTATTAACAAAATAAAATGTCAAGTGTTTATCTTAACTAGACATGATAGTTTGAATACCAATTATGATTAGTTTATCAAAATTGTAATTATAAAAAATACAGTGCCAGAGATAATGAATTCATTTGATTGATATCATGTGATTGCGGTTTATTAAGGATTCAGCCATAAGGCTGAATCCTTATTGTTATTGGCGTGTTTATTTTTTTTTTTCCACGATTTTTGTGAACAGGATTCAGACCAAACGACTGATGCTATCGAAGCCAAATTTCACAGGCTGGTAGACCTTGTTGAGGAAAGGCGCAATAAGCTTTTGGGACAATTCGGCCCATACATTAAAGGTCCAGTTCGATTCCAAAATCGAAAATTTAACATTGACTTTTTTTCAAAATGCACTTAGAGACCTATTTTTTTTTAAAAGATGCGCAATCAAAAATGCTGCAAAAAACGAAATCATGGCAAATTCGTAGGTCACGTGGTTTGGCCGCCATCTTGAATTTTCTGCATTTTTTTCAAAAGTCCGACCCCAGGCACCTTTCAGGAATCACCACTCGGCAACTGCTGATACTAGAAAGCTGAAACTTACACATAATGTAGCTGAGACATTGGCCTATAACAAGTTTTTTTCAAAATTCAAAAATTCGAAATAGTTTTTTTTATAAAAATCTTCAAAGTTTGCACATTTTGCAATATTCAAGGGCAGATAACTCAAAAACCTCCCAGACGAATTTGATGACTTTTGCATGAGAGTTAGACATTAGCAAGGTCTTCAAGATAAAAGAATAAAATCGCTCGCGAACAGTCATTTCACGCGGAAGGGTCAAAGTTTGCATTTTGGAAACGGGTGTTTTGGTGGGTACGTTTGAATACTCATTGCTAATCAACGACGTACGATAACACATTGCTCTATATATCATATGAAAGCCAAAAGAACATACAATCTTGGATAAATCTCATTAAAATTAGATTAAACATTTACATTGAAATTCGGAGTATTTAAATGTGGTCAATCCTACTTTCGTTTTGAATTATTATGATATATGAATGATTGAAAAATGTAGTTCATTAGCAATATAACACTAGGCAATGTTTTATCTATCATCAGTCAGCAACAAGACCGTTTAACCTGAAATGATTCATGTTTACAGCCATGATGAATTTTCTGTAAAGACTTAACGTTGAGTATCAAGTGCAATGTGGTCATTTTCATAATGCATTAGTTACTGTTTACCTCTTGAGGTTTACGGTAATTTGATTGAAAACATGATATTTGTAACATATGTCGCATCGCTCACCGTTTCTTTACTTTTTCATGCTCATAAACAAATAATATATGCAAATAAAGACCAATCTCTCCTCTAAACAATGGTGAAATCAATTTTGAAATATCTCTAATGGTTCGGCAGATAGGAATGCTGCACGGTGACTGCCGTCGGTTAATTTGAGGGAAAAAATAGAAAACTTTTACACTGATAGATTTGATACATTTTGATAACAATGAAATTGCGTTCATTCAACGATACTTATTTAGAACAAAAAGCTATATGAAGAAAAGCTCTTCATATTGTCAATTAAACTCTTTGTTTGGGACTGACAATAAATTGTGCAAGTGGTCTAAACACACTTTGAAAGCCTTTATGGTCAAGATTTATTTTCAAGACCAAAGGCACGGGTGGGTGCATAGGTAGGTACAAGCAAGTGTACCTTGCCTTAACGAAAAGGGCAAAATGACGGCCACTATCAGCTCTTGGGCTCTTGGTCATTAGATAAAGGGAGGCCGTCCTGATTCCTGCCTAAATGCTCGGCAGATTCCACTCGCAAGGGTGTGACGTCCTCGATTAACTCTTTTTTCCAAAATGCCTGTCGTCCTCCTGAACTTTGAAATATGCATTTCCTCCCGGCCGCATGTTCTACACTTTGTGCTTGTAAACATTTCATGCAAACACGCTGTCCAGTCATGTACATTCGATTTTGGTCACTAAATCCTTGCATTTCGCCACTGGACACAGGAAGACGTAGCCACTACGTTCTGTTACTAAAAATAGCGCCAGCCTCGCTGGACATCGTATTTTCCACATAAAACAACACCAAAGAGCTCGAAATGGTCAAAAGCACGCTCTGACCTCAAACAACACATCATAAAGCTCAAAACGACCAAAAGCAACATCCAAACACAACTACGTCAATGACCTCCTTCTTGGATGCGAGATTTCTTGTTTTGCCTTCATGAACCCAAAGTCTTAGTGCTAAAATTCTATTTAATTCTCAGCTATCTCCGTGGTCTCGAGGTAGAGCCATTGCCTCTGAATCTAAAGTGCTAACTTTTAAGGTTCAAATCCCGTTCAGCCAACAAACTTTTGCAGATTGAACTTGTTATTCTTTTGCTTAGGTAGAACATATTTTGGTCACATTACAGCTAAATGGCATGAAATATCTTTTTTTTTATGCATTATGATTTTCGATTCGAATTTGAAATTAATGTTTATCAATGTACATACACAACTACAGGCTTAAACGTTGAGTATCAAGTGAAATGTGGTCATTTCGATAACGTGTTAGTTACCTACTACCTCTTAGACAAAAAGTCTGTACATTAATAATACTGCTAAAATCGCTAGAAATCGTATTTTCGACCTAAAACAATGCATCAAAAGGCTTGAAATGGAGCTCATATAGTTGGCTGAATCCTGTCATCGTTGCTTTGCAACTATATTTATACTTTTATTTGTATCTTAAAATCAAGTAAAGAAAATTAGGAAAAATAAATAACTCAATAATCAAGATGATAAACACTAAAACACATTTCTTCATATCCATATCCTTTATCAATGTTTCAAACGAAACAAAATAAATTGTTGTTTTGAGCAACCAGCAGCAGTTGTAAAATAACATGTCAAACAAAAGAATACATATTGATTAATTTGTTTAACAGGACATGGCATTCATAAGTTGCAAATACGGACCAGTGGAGCTGTTCAAAGAGAACATGCACACAAATCTTTATTTTTCGTAGGTTCATTATTTGCTCCCAACAGAAATCAGATCTAGTCATGATACATTCATTAATTTAATTTCCAAAACCTTGGTCTTCATAATAACGCTTTACTTAGAAAAACGGTTTGGGTAAAAGAAAATCTATTGTGGACCAAAACTTGTCCTTATTTATACTAGGTTCGATCATACCGTCCTTGCACTCTTGCTATCAATGTTAAATCACTAATTATAACAGTGTATTCCCGTTTCTTAAAGTCAAGGTTGACAACGTCAAAATGTTGTTACGAAATTCACATGAAATTTATTAACGTGGTGCAATGTACCTCGGACTGAGAAGGATAAAGGTGAAGGTGTCATATAAGAAAGAAGTATGTCATATGTATCGGCGATGACGTCATCAGAGTCTCTATATATCGCACAGGCGATCTGAATGTAACGGCCTGGATGTACTTTTACATAAGGCCTACGCCAGATAATTCGATGTCAGATAAACTGTAAAACTGTAATAGATATCAAATGTATTCCTAATGTCAGGGCGAGCTTAATGTAAGTGATGAAATAGTTGACTGACGGGCATAATTAGTTGCCTTGCAAATTCGTGACTTAAAGTATGTTCTATTTTCTGCAGAATTTCTCGCTGTATTTCTACAAGAAGACTAACATCCAGATGATGGTCGTCCGTATCCAGGACAGATATTTTGTGAGACTGAGTACATCTGTGTATAACTACATGGATGAGTACGAGACATTTGGTGAGGTTTTGCTGAAACACGTGGAACAAATTAACAATTCTTACAAGGCTTGAGATTATCTCAAGTCCCTGACTGATGACTCTGTGAACGAACCTTTGAAAGGATGATCTGTCATAAGCTATGTTAGTAAATTTTATCTCAAAGACATCTGCGTCACTGTGACGTATATCGAACAGCAGGACTATACCCCTGGCATCAATCCTGGTATCTGACCAAGTACTGGCACACCTTTATAGTTCTGAACCACCGTCCACCCGGGACCACATATATCCTGCAGCAGGAGATTGAACACCAGATCAAATCTGGACACCCCCCTGCATTAAACAAAAACAAAGTTTTTTTTATAAAGGTTAACCAAAATGATAACGTATATGAACAGAGGCGTCATGGGATATTATGGTTATATAATAACACAGAAAGCAACAAATATTCACTTTTGCTAATTGATTTTATTTCTCTCATTTTTAGCGTTTTTAAGTGCTTGTGTTTCAAGAGAGATAACTCCTAAAATAACTTTGCCATTAACAAAAATGGACAAAGTTTGGTCCTGTCTGATTATAAAATATAATAAGTATCTTTGACAATAATAATAATAATGA
Source organism: Steromphala cineraria (assembly GCA_916613615.1). NCBI lineage: Eukaryota > Metazoa > Mollusca > Gastropoda > Trochida > Trochidae > Steromphala > Steromphala cineraria. Next base: position 26,404,988 of record OU744735.1, on the reverse strand, counting down.
CAGGAGGGGTTTATTTATGTATAGACGATGCCGTTGTAGTATTTATAAGTTATATAGCATTGGTCATTTTAGGTATATAGAGTCCCGTCTTAGAGCATCTGTGTCCAACCTTTATGGAAATTGCATCAGTTCAAAATGTTCTAAGCATAGCAGAAGTTTAAAAGTTCTAAACGACATATCAAAACCGTGGAATTGACAACATAAATCAATTTGTGGATGCTGAATATTATTTTTAAAAGGCTTCCCGGTCTCGTTTGAAAACTATAATTACTTATCATCTTCCTGAATCACTTATTATGGTAGTCGTTTTGCTGTTTACATTAGATTAGTGTAACAAGAAATGTTACCTTATCTCTGGTACCTTACCATGAACCATGATACCCATTTGGATTGTCTAACAGGTATTCATATTATCCATTTATCGTTAATGATCTGCATGATGTAACACTGTTTCATCTTTCTCTCGTGCAAACTCCACCATTACGAACACGTTTATGAGTATCGATTGAAAGTAATAACAGAAGAGGGTAATATCTTTCGTAAATCACTGTGTCACAAATAGTTTGACAAGAACCCTGTTTCATTGAGTTTATTGGTTTTCTTATACAAAAATGTTTATCTGAAAAAATAGTAAACGATTTTTATACTGATGTGATCTTACAAACCGTAAAAAACTTGTATATCAATTGACATTAAAAAAACAAAACGTCGCGGTTATAAGTCAAAATTGCAGGCAAACGAATCCCAACAGTGAAATCATTGACGTCCCGTGTCAACAACACGTAACCAACTTTTGACAGCTATTGACAGTGTAGGTGACCCAGTCGGTGGCAGAGGTCACGTTGAAGTCTGTTGCTAGGAGACAGTTGAGTTGTCCCCCTTGGCGGAAGCTGAAGGTGATGCAGGGTTGAGTGTTGAAGCAGGTTGAAGCACATTCTGCTCTTGTGGAAAGGGTGACCATTTTAGAATCATCTGTCTGCTCAAAGTTGATTTCTGTGAAAAAAGAACTCTTCGTGCATGTTGCTTTTAAAGAGGTTTGCTTTTCAACTATCATAGTCTACAACCTACCCGCAGTAACTTGGTGAAGGGTTATTGTAACCTTTTCTATATCTACATGTATAGACATGGGGATAGGTTGAGTATAAATTAGTTTAAAAGAGCAAATATATAAATATATTAAAATAATTAAATGATATGATATTAATAAGTACAAGGGACGTACCGGGGCCGTATGGACATTGCATATTGCACATTCACTATTTATCACCTCCTGGTAGTTCGAGATTGTCATGGAATCAGAAAAGGGGATGCCAACATCCCTATTAAAATTGCAGAATTTGAAACCTCATGTAGATGAAATAATAACAATCTTTAATTATGATTCAATATATCATAGGATCAAAATGCACACAATAATATACATGAAATAAATATAAAAAAATCCTTAGCGTTTGTTTTACTATTTTTTACACCGCAAATTTAAAAAAAGTGGGATGCTTTACTGCCTTTGAAGCAGGGCCCATTGGATTGCACCTCAGGAAGGGAGGATATCTGGAGTTTTGGGCCACTTTTTACGAATCACAATTACAAGAATATTTACCTGATATCTCTCCCACAATCCCTTGCACATCAACCTCCCTTAGGATCAAATAGTCTTGCACCTCTCGCCAAATTTTTATAAATCTGACCGAGTTAGAGAAGTTGCAACTGAATGTCCACAACTGTAGGGTGTCATCTTCAAGCCATTGTCCACAAGTGATGACGTCAGTTCCGGGATAGGTTACATCCAGGACAGAGCCACCCACAGAAAGACTTGATGAGTCCATACCACTCCTAACTAAAATCATATGTGTCATTCACATCAATTTCCTTATACAATATGTAACTGAGAAGTTGAAATTCCCTTTTAAATGTTGTGGAGTTAATGTAATGACCATTCATTGGAAGTTTTCTTCCTCATGTGTTATCATCATTCTCATTAACCTTCATTTAAATTTGATTAATTTCATTTTACATTTTGAACAAAATCTCACTTTTTAACTTACCATGGACCGTGATGTTTGAAATTCTGAAGTAGCCTTGAAGATCTCCCTGCCAGTAAGGCTGTTGGTCGGTATTATTAGTTGCACTGATTGAGCCGTGTATTCCATCGTTTGCATTCCCACAGTCAAACCTCATGTCGTTCATGTATGTGCTTGACTGCTTACTTGGTTTGCCAAGCATGATGTTGTCACCTTTGGACCAGATATCAAACGTGTGAATAAATAAAGATTGCACTATGCTAAGAATATTCTGGTCTTACTTAATTAATATAATACATTAAACTCCTTGATTGCTTACTTAAATGCTATAATGATATTGTGAAACTGCTGAAAATACAGAATTGCTTTAAAAAAGTGTATATGTGTCTGTGTTAACGTTTTATGTTATTTATTATGGTAACATTACAACTAAAATAACAAGTACCTGTGTCATAAAAAGGACATAAGGAAATATTCGTACGGTAAAAATACGATGATAAAATAAGATATAAAATACAGAAAAAGGACTGTAGTTGAGATAGTACTTAGACAATAACTTACGAGTGACAGGGAATGACAGATTATCCATCCCGAGTTATATTAATTTCGTAATTCTCGAGCCTTGGCGAGAGAATTACACAATTGATAAGACGAGGGAAAGATAATCTGCCATCCCCGTCACGAGTTGGTTATTGTTTATATTACCCATCTAATTTTATAAGGTAAACGCTAAGATGCGTAAAAGAAAGTTTTTTCTATAAAGGATTTCACAAGGAGTCAACCTCAAATTCATACGCGTTTGGCGTCGCTTTACTATCGATATACCTACGCACGGCTAAATATCGCTTGCGAAGTGTTATACAAGATTAAACATAAATGTTATTGGTGTTGAAAGTTTCGATTTTCTTTTTGTCTAGCCATTATTTCAAGTTACGTAATGATTTGAAGTGACTGACGACGTCCTAGGGTAACAAAATACAAGTCGGCGCAAACTCCAAATTCCTATGACGTCATCGTTGACACTTTGACGTCATAGTCGCTCGTGTCTATGACGTCATTACAATCGAACGAAACACCTCGCATTCTACGCGACCGAAAGCTTTTCATGGCGACACATTATTTGATGATCAATAATTTCTGTACTTGCGGACAATTTGACTGACTCATAAATCATGATTTGCATCGGCACATGTAAAAATTGGCAGATAGTAACAACATGGAATGAATTGAACTTGTTTAGATTTAGAATCAGGGAAAACACCTTATCAGTCGAATAGACAAGTTTGAAAGATGAATGAAATAGTCCCGGCAAAATGTTTAAATTGATTGGTTCACAACAACCAATCAAAATACAGCTAAAGGTGTAACTCCCTAGATACTTACAGGAAAAATACTACCTTATGGGTAATATTTAATAAACAATGCTAGAATTATTGAGTTGATGCATAAAGAAAGATAGAATATCATAAAGCTGGTTACACGAGATGGCCACAGTAACTCAATTGAAGAGGATATCATGGTTTTCCGAAAGCAGTCCAAAGCTCCGTAAAAGAAAATAAGGTTTCTTTACAAGTGAATTGGGACATCAATTAGAAGCTTCTATCTGGGAGCATTGACTTATATTCAGAATGTAGGTGGTCGACAGTCATACTGAATATTACTGATTAAACAATAAGTGCAGGAAATCGTTTGATATAATTTGTTTTCTAGTATTGTTCCCGTAAAGATCAAAGGCGCCGCCCACCCTTTATTCCGCAATAAAGTATATTTTTTGAGTGACGTCACGGAACAATGGGACACGACGACAATAACAATCGGCTATGACGTCATTATCCCTGGCCCTAATCGAGGAGTTTCAATTCGCGACCGAATGTGATTCATAAATTTGCTTATTTTGAAGTAGAAATAGCTTAAAATCGAGCTAAAATCGACATACTAGAAAAGTAATAGAGTAGCCCTAACCATCATGTGTTTTGCAATAAAGTATAGTTTTGCCCTGAACTATTATAACGTCAAACAACTCGGCCTTCGGCCTCGTTATTTAACTATAATAGTTCAGGGCAAAACTATACTTTATTGCAAAACACATGGTGGTTAGGGCTACTCTATTTCTTAAATAATAGGTCTATTGCAATTACAAAAAAAGGCATTAGTACTCGTTACTAGTAAACTAAGTGAACGGTAATGTTTCAGAAATGAAAGAATTGGGCATCGTGTTATTTAATGAAATTTTTATCATTTTCTCGTAAAAAAATTTATTAACTTGAAAACTGTAACACTTTCCCTAGCATAACCGGAAAATGTTTGTCCTGTCAAATATGGAAGAAAACAGATGGAAAGAACCTCTTGATTTTTGTAACATATTTAACGGTCTTATCAAGAATGATGATCTGACGTTAAGTGTGATACAGAAAATTTAAGAGTCAGTTTTAGTACTAAATCTTCCTTTTCTGAAGGTACATCAAGAACAGACTTGAACTTATGATAAACAATGGAATATATAAATCAATAGATAGTTTAGATTCTGTACAATATGTAAGACGCTATTGAAGACGAAATGCATTTTACATAGAATTGTCCATAGTGTGTTGAACTTGAATAAATATCTGAACGCTTTCCACATATATACTTTTTCATTGTTTATAAAGCATGACATGTCATTAAGACTGGGTTGCTTTAATAAGAAATTTATGTTAATTGATAAGATTTGCATGTCCCTGCTTTAATCTTGTGGACAGCAAAGTGATTGTAAAATGTGAATCTCAAGATCGTTATTAAAGTTTTCAATTCATTGCACGTGTCTGAAAAAAGGTATAGTGTATAAACTTACATGTAAATATCTAAATTGTATAGGGGCCAGAGTCCTAAGTACAATAAACAGTCTTTGAATTTTGACAATATATAAAATGTCTAAATTTGAAAGATGAATTAAGTTTGAGGTTAACCAACATTGATATTTATACCCCACTTCCAGTCTTGTTGAAATGTTTTCCTTTGTTCTAACTGTAGGTGTACTCACCGATGCACCTCAACTTTTCTAATACAGCTAGCTACTTTTTGTTGCATATCGACACTCAGTCAGGTAAAGAGATCTTCAATTTTAGCAAACAAACAGACTTATAAAATATAGAATTTTAGATTGTTGAGAATTAGTAACAACGATGGTGGGAATCGAAGCCGGGACATTTATGCTGCAGAGCAGCGACTCTGCCGACTTGTCTACAGAGGATTGATACAAGCTGAAAAAATTTCTGTTGTATCATGTCTATCATGTTATTTTGTCCTAAATGTTTATAAGCATATCTATAGTTACTAATGTGTACCAAATTTTAATGAAATGAAGTGAGAATATGTTTTTTAAACCGCAATTAGAAGAGTATTGTGAATATTCTATTGGTCTAGTTAGGTTAGGACTTGTATTCATAGAAAGAATGGAACTCTCTTTTTCGTCAGATAACTCGACTGGAGTGGGTTATAAGTCCGATATACCCACACTTCTCTCTGTGCATCACTCAATACACCTCCTGTTTGAGTCGTTGAGTTATTGTTGTCTTCATGCCACAGTCTTTTTACATAAATTACTTCCTATTGCTCTACTATATGAAAGTGTATACCGTGTAAACCAATTGTGATAACTGGGAATCATTTCTATTGCTATATATTGATGTAAAATGTATACCATGCTTTTGAAAATGTTTATATACATATAAATCATATATGTTACAAGGCAATGTATGGTACCCTACGAAATAAAGTCATAAAAACATAACGTTCCAAGTTGGCTCTTTACAGAAAGATCTGCACACCAAAAGTCAAATATTGTACAATTAAATTAGATAAAATATCTGATAACTATCCAAAATAAATATAGTTTATGAGGTCATATCAGGATACAAACTTTGACCCCAAGGCGAATGTTAATGTACTGTTCGAGGTGTGCTCAGGGCGATCAAATGTTTTTTTATGTTATCGTTCAAAAGGAACAGCACATATTCGTTTTGGATCATGACTCATTTGAACATTAACACTTTCGATGAAGGATTAAAGGATTGTACTATTCCACCAAGTTTGCTGCCATTACACACAAATAAACCACTGCGGAATAAACTGCAATTGCAGCAAAAGATATCAAAACTTTATAATGATGATTTGCGAGTCAATAAAATGTACATGAGCCTTAAGCACGCAGCACAGCTTTACATTACATATCCTTATATAAAAGATAATAAAACTTGTGCGACTATTTGACCACTACAATGATTATCTTAAAACAGATATGTTTTGGGGTAACTTCTCTGAGTGTCAGAAGTTGGAAGTGAAATAAGGATGAATTATGAAGTACAACTTCTTTATTCTGAATTTTGTGCTTTCAGAATACAGAAATTGTTATTTATAACTATAGGTCCTTTTATAAAAATGGAGAAAATTTGTATAATGATACTTACCTTTGACTTGACAGAAAGACGCTAAAGCTAACATCTTCACAAACAGAAACATTTTCCCAACCAATCCGGAAAAAGTATAAACTGAATATTTTCTCGTTCCTTAGCTGGCTCCTCAATAATAAGTTATTATTATTTCCTAACTGTGTCGCAAATGAACTTTATTCTTATATAAGGTCTGTTGTCCCTATATGCACTTGGTCATCAAGCTTCAAAAGTTAATTTCTTCTAAATAACGAGTACATTTTAAAAAATAATATTCCAAACATTTGACTTTTGATAAACAGTTTCGCAATTAGAATGGTTCTTTCAAGAAATGGTTTGACCAAGCCAACGAAACATGTTTCTTTTTATTGATATTTTGTTGTAATAACAAACAATCCTTACCTTCATCTTATACCATCGACCCGAATGTTCAGCGTGAAAGTTACTTTATATGAATAATATATCGACAAACAATGTATGTACGAAAACCTCCGTAAACATGTTTATTGACAGAAACTTGTTATTTGCCTCTAGTGCATAAAGTTATTATCCTTCAATTGGAAATGTTAGTTAAAGTCCGTTTGCTTAAGAATGTACCGATAGATTCGAATTTAATTAGGAATGTTCAACACATAATTTTTCTTATCTATATGCATACACCAACTGGTTATGTAAATTGTGAATTTTTAATGAAATTGTTGCTAAAAATCGGGTCAAATAATTTATTTTGTTTTTAGACATTACAGGGGGTCAGAACAATATCCATCATTAAAAATCAATACTGTTCTGATAAAATCTAAGTCTAAATACACTCATGCTCTACCGTTTTAAAGGGAAAGTAGCACGTTTTTAGGGGGAATCAAGGTTTCAATTGAAAGACCATGTATTTAAATTAAATGGAGCAATAATAATTCAAATTTATAATGTAAAGTTTAGCCATGCGATTCCTTTTTCTTACACAGAATGAATTAATAGTGGTCACACAAAATGGCCGCCAATGGATTTTATGTGAATCTTAATACTTTGTCCTGTATGGATGATTGGCTTGTGTAAAGAGATTTTTGACACTGTCAAGATGATACATTTAGCATGAACTTACAATTATCACTTACAATTTTAAAATATATAATTATCAAAAAACGTGCTATTGCTCCATTTAAACGAGAACCTTAAATAATTCGTTCAACGGGTCAAAATTTAGAATTTCTGAATATCTTTCATTCTGCAATACAATATTACTCAAAAACAATTTAAAATGATAATAAAGAAACATGTGTTTCTGCATTTGAACTCTTAATATGACATTTTTCATTGCCCGTTGTAGCTTACTTACAATCATACTTTTGGCAGGAACTTTATTAAATCAATTCAGCCCCAGAGAAGACTTCATGTTACTTGCTAATTACACTAAGTTTGAATGTTATGAAACAAACTCGTATAGATAAATTTGGTTGATTAATGTTATGTTTTCATAGCATTACAATGAAACGTTAATCAAAGCGGATTTTAGGTAGTAATTATGAAAAAAATGTACCTTTCTTTGGGTTAGTTAATAGTTGAGCCAATAACATATTTGTTGACAAATATAGAACTGAGAGATAACTTTATCCATTTAACAGGTAGAAACGTAATAAGCATATTAATTATTGTCAACTTTGTGTCAATATAAATTATAATAATTAGATAAACTATTAAATGAATCAACAAGTAGAGCATCGACACTAATAATGTCAATAAAATAAACTTTAAAAATCTTTTAAAAAGATTATACATTCAGGTTTATGTCCATAGTATTGCTTTTGTTGCATTTACTTCAACTCTATCAATCGTTCCGGTTTGGGTTTCCTCAGGAATTAGTTCGAACCCGTGAAAAGTCAATTTTCTTTTTAATTTTATTCTTCTGAGTACGGTCAATTTTTATGTTATGCCGGCATTCCATGTGTCCGTAGTGCGTAGTGAACAATGCGTAATCAATACTTTACACTAAAATAGAAGAAGTTCATTCCATGTACGCATAGTGCGTATTGGGCAATGCGTAATGCGTAGTGCGTGTTCGCTGGAACGCTCACGAGAATGTCTGAATAGGCAATGGGCACTTTCGCAGACCAAATAAGGGCATCACTTTACGCATTACGCATAACGCATCACGCGTACAGGGAATCTTCTACTAATTTACTGCAAAATGTAAAAAACTCATTACGCATTGAATGTCAACGTGACATTATTACGGATACATGGAATCGGACTTTACCCGTTACGCAACACGCAACACGCAACACGCAACACGCACGAATATGTACCCATCGAATGCCAGCTTAATCCTTATGCACAATTTATGTTACTTTTAGCTGTCAAATTCATCATAAAGCAAGTAACGTTAAGGTTTACATAATATATAACTCAAGCAAATCAGAATTTTATATCATATCCAACGTCTTTAATTATTCTGGCAATAACAGTTACTGTTAATACTCCAAAATTCAGCATTCTGATTGTTCATAAAAAGTAAAGTTATGAATGGATAAATGTTATTTTTTTATAAGCATGTAGTGGATTTACGTCTAGTCGATCACGCCATTTACTAACCCAATGGGCGTTATAAGTTGATAAATATTTCCAATATGAGCACATGTGCACATATCATTTTTGCCTAGCAATGATTGATGTACGGCGATTCCTTGTCATAAAACCATCATTCACTTTCGTCTGAGGTCGTAGGGGAGACAGGATGTTATCTTAAAGAATAAAATGGGTTAGAATCGTTGATAGTGAAATCATTACCCGGGATAGTGTGTCATATGACTTTTACGAAACTCGTGCAAATGAGGGTACACGACACACTCGGTAGGGTTTTAATGCATGAAAGGTACATCATTTTACAATATTGGGTATCATTTTACCAATTGTCTGAATACACAGCAATCAGTATCGTTTCATTTCGTCCTGACGTTTCTGACGTCCTGAAACAACATGACAACATGATGTTGGTCATGACTTCACGTCAACATGTTATCTTTGGGAATAGTTTAAAAATCATGGAGCCAACCATATCATTTTATTTGAATATATAAGTAAAAATCACAAACTGACTTGATAAACGCCCTGTATCAACATAAGATATCATGTTAAATTAAAAACAGATGTACAGTTAACACGAAAAACAACCCAGAAAATGTTCATTATCCTATTATGATGGTAAACTGGGTGTTTAAACTTTTGATTAGTAATGGGCACGAATTGTGTGAATATGACCTTTATTGAAATTGAGGGAAGACAACTGTTAATCTACAATCATCACCCATTATCGTCAGTAACAATGATTGGTCTATTTTGGCTAAATATGGTAAATCCAAATTTCAACAGAGTAACTCGTCCCCGCTCTACAAGAATAACAACACAATGTAACAACACAATGTTATTTCAAGCGCGAAGTCCTGATCTTAACCACTTTGACACTTGTGGGATGAAATTTACAGAGTAACATTTGATGCTAGAGTGAAATATTATCTGCATTGCAGGGATGGTATGTGGCGATTGCTACTGCCAATAGGTCATTTATTGACCTGAGGCCTTATTATTTTGTTGTTGTACCTACTTGATTCGCGTTTGTTTTTGGTATCCAACACTTATTACATGATTGAAATAAACTTTACAACATTCAAATTCAAAATAGCCACTGTGAGTGAAGGTATTTATTCATACAATGATGTTTTCACATGTAAGCGATAAGTTGAACAAGTTTGCAAAACACAATATAACATCAATTTTTTTTAAAATACAAAGAAAACACAATTAAGGGTGCTTAAAGGTTACAGTTTTGTTGTTTATAGAGAGCACATCGAATGAGACAAATCGTGTATGTGCTTTCGACCTCTCTATGTTTGATAATGATAACTCTTGTGTGAATAAAAACAGGTGAACTTATATTTGTAAGGAAATGGGTTTAACCATGCAGAAACAACACTCAATGAGGATAAAGTTGGTGAAAAGGTTTAGCGTAATTGCAAACTGCATAGCTCTCTCTTTGAATTAAATTGTTTATGTAACGCTTAACCAGACTTCGCTTGACACAGTCGTCTCTTTAAGTTCTTTGTTTCAGTTACATGCAACCACTTTGTAGCAGCTGTTGACACTGTATGTGACCCAATCTGCGTCTGAGGTCACGTTGACGCCCGTTGCTAGGAGACAGTTGAGTTGTCCCCCTTGGCGGGAGCTGAAGGCGTTGCAGGGTTGAGTGTTGAGGCATGTAATTGCACATTCAGTTACCATGGCAACTGTCAAGGATGTATTTGGCATTTGAACCTTCTCCGACATCGTGGATTTGTACTTTAACACTGTTTGCAGAAAGAGTCGCAAGAAATTTTACAATTTATAAGCTATGAAACTGTAAGAAGAGTTAAACGTTTGGGATCGCTCTGCTTATACATACATTCTATTGAAAAACTCCACATTATTTCTAACTACAATTATTTTAGTACAATAACATACTTCTACACTTGTCACTTAACTTTTCAATGCTTTAACATCGAGACTTTTTATTAACTATCATGACAATGATATTAAAGATTTTCAATATGTATAGGTTATCTCTAAATGTTTACATATGACCGATTGAAACTTACCTAGTAGGCGATACTGTTATTGAACCTCTACTCATGTATGACTATTTAACCTACTTTTACGCTAGGTGCTGTAAACCTGTAGACTGCTCTTAATTTCAGTTGGCGCTGAAATGTCTTAATCAAAGGAACCAATGGTCTTTGATCGTTATCATTACCTGATATATTGTCAACAACTCCTTGCACTGAAACCTCGTGTAGCAACAAATGATCTTTGACCACTCGCCATATTCTTATAAATCTGACAGGCTTGGAGAAGTTGCAAGTGAAGGTTTGCAAAAACGATGGATCATCCTCTCGCCATTGTCCACAAATTATGACGTCATTCCCGGGACAGGTCACATCCATGACCGAGGCACCAACATAAAGACTTAGTGTCGGATAGATATTATAGTCTGAAACTAAACGATAAACTCTTACGAAAAGTGCCCAAAATACAGTAGAGTTTTTACTTTCAAGATTTCGGATCAGATATTCAAGATTTCTTGATTACACTTTGATGTTGAATATTACATTTTGGCTCATAAATTATAATTAAAGTGGAAAGTTCATCAAACGGGATGACAAGTAGTTGTTATTGATCATGTCAAATATTTACATCAATAAAACAACAAGAATTTATATAACAACCAGAGTCTTGAAAATGGGCTTTTTGAATATATAATTACAGGTATCTAACAACTGACGTTAGCATGTAAATAGATCGATGGATGTCAATGAGCAAACATTGCCACGGATTAGGTCGATCAGGTTGGCCAGCCTCACATTCTGGTTTTAAAATGATTAACAGTAAAGAATATCCCTTCAATCCTTGTTCATGAAAAATACATCAGTCATGCTTTAACCAAGGTATTGTTCACCTGCATAGGATAAGAGCTTACCCTGTTAACGAAAAAACGAGCAAAAGATTTTTGAATGATAATAAAAAAAAAATTCTCTCTATTTTTTTAGTTACAGGCATACAATATCAGCAAACAGTTCGATACAGTTCATTTAAACAAATAAAGTGTACAATTTTACAGATAATTTCTTTCTAACTTAACAGTAAGTGTAACGTTGACCAAAATTTAACAAAATTTTGCTCAGTACAATTTGATAAGTTGATACATTTGGTGATATCATAGTATTTAATAATTTCTCATTTAATAAAATCAATATGAGGCACAAAACTTCAATGAGCACATTTGAATATGTACTGTTTTATCAAGAAGATGATTACATCTACAGGATTATTGTTAACTCCTTTAAATCCAAATAATACGTTTTCACAAGAAAAATGTATAATTACTACTACAGATTTAAGCCATTGTTCTATATCTGACCAAATTGGTTTTACGTGTTCACATTTCCAAAAGAGGTGATCTACAGTTTCCAGCTCTTTTTCACACAAGGAGCAAAGAGGCGAATCTTTGTATTTTATTCTATATAGTAGACAATTTGTTGACAAAATGTTGTGAATAATCCTGTACTGAAACCACGTAAGTTCAGTACTTTTTGTACATTTGTTAGGAATGATGTTGAAAATCATCCACTCCTTTTCTGTAAAACATTTGTCAAGAACACGTTCCCATTTTGAAAAACAAGGTAACATCAGAAATGATGAGTTTAAAAGAGAATTATATAAATGCTTATTTCCACCAGGCGTATTCATTAATTGGTAATTAAATGAGAAGATGGGGTTTGTAATGGTTTTCGGAATTCATAAATGGCGTTCTTATGTGCGTACGATCTTATTGCTGCCTTTAATCCTTCAAAAGTCAGATTATGTTTTTTTGTGGTATCTCTCCTTAAATTCTTTAAAAGTCAAGAGCCTACCCTCTTCATGTATAATGTCATTAACAAAAACTACACCATTAGTCTTCCATTTTCGTAAAATAATGTTTTGTTACCGATAGTTATATTATGATTGTTCCAGATTGTTTGACATTTTAGTTGATCTCCTGTTTGGTTTCACCTTTTGAAAGTAATATTTCAACGTCTTTCCAAAACTTGTTAGATAATGTCGGAATACAACATTCTTTAATATATATCGAACTACTGGCCCAGAGTGAATGAGCATGCGGTAACGCCTTTTGTATAATATAACTCCATTTATTGTTGGTAGTAATCAGCCGACTTGCCCATTTCAATTTTTGAGCATGAATAAATTTTTTTACTTCTGGTACTCTGATCCCCTGTGTTCTGGGTAAAATAGTATTACATTTCTTTTTATTTTATCGGGCTTACCATTCCATATGAATCGAAAACATATTTTTTCCAACTTATCTAGTAGTTGTTTTGGTGGATTGGGAAGAGCTGAGAACAAGTGATTTAACTGTGCAAGCAATAGAGATTTCAAAATAGTATTCCTTCCAAAAGGAGTTAAGGAGCGGGTTGACCAAATATTCATTTGTTTTTCATTTTTTTCTTTGTAGTTACTTTCAATCATGTTGTCAATATCAATATTAAAATTGATTCCTAAAAGGTTAAATTCTGTATGTGACCAATCAAAGTTATATTCTTTGCATAGTTTGTAGCGGGATCTCTTTTTTGAGCCAATCCAGATTAGTTTTGTTTTGTCAACGTAAACCTTTATGCAAGAAAAACGAGCAAAAAAATGTAAGACATTCAGAACTGCATAGAGTCTTTTTTCAGATCCATCTCGAACAAGAGTTGTATTATCACCAAATTGTTAAAAAATATTCTATTTTACTAATAATAATACCCTTAATTTTATCATCATTACGTATCATTATTCCTAATATTTCAACACAAAGAATTAATAGGTATGGGGCAATAGGATCACCTTGTCGACACCCGCGTTCAATTTTGAAAGGTTTGAAATCCATTCACCATAATCCTTGATTCTGTCTCATTATAAAAAGTGTTTATCCATTTACGGATGCTCGAACCAAAATAAGAGAATGACAAAACATTTGTTAGATAAGTTCTATCAACTGAATCACTTGCTTTTCCAAAGTCTACTGATAACAGAAGTCCTGGTATTTGATAGGATTCCGTGTGTTCATCAAATAGGAGATAATTTACCAAAAAATAACGAAACGGCAGTCGACATAAGGGCGAATCAAGCGTGGCCATTTCACAACTTCCGGTTTCTAAATGTACGCTTGAAAACCGTCTTTGTTGCGCTCAACTAGATTTTATATTCTTTTTCTCCGAATTAGGTATTCGTTGCTGTCAAAGTTGATACCCATCGAACGCAATTACGGTAGTTGAGACACGGTGTAAATCCTACAAGCATATTGATTACGTCACCGAAAGCGGGTTCGTTAAATGACATGCCCTTTCGAAGAGGGGTACTGTGCTTGAAGCGTCGAAATAAGTATGTTATCTAAATATGAAATCAAGATTTTGACGAAAGATTTTTCTACAAAGTGATGTATTTCATATCTCAATAGCTCAGTTTTATCCTGAACCGCTTGCAAGTATGATACAGCATCTTTAAGAAAGTTTCTAACCTGTTGGTTTTTTTTGGCTATAAATTTTTCAATTGTGCAAGTAATCTTGAGACAATTTACAAATCCCTCAAAAGAAAGAGCATGTTGTTTAATACTTGAAACGTAGATGAATCGCTTGGCCAAAGAATGATATGATTAGTTAATTTATCATTTGAACAGAGTCCCAAAAAAATAGTAAATTTTGTAAGTGCCATATTTGAATGAAGATAGGAATTTAGAAAAAGCTCCAAATCATACAAAAATTTCTTAACAAGCTCACAATCAAAATATACATGTGAAATATCTTCTGAGGTATTTTTACAAAATGTGCACATATCATCGTCAACAACATTCATCTTCATTAATTCTTTTTTGGTATAAATTATTCTATAGATAAATTTGTATTGAAAATATAACAGTTTACAGTCATTTGTGCATTTCTCATAGAATCTAAACACATCATTCCAAATTATATCCTGTTGAAAGACATTATTCCAATGCTCAAGTACTTTTGGAACAGTGTTGTTCGCAATTAATTTGTCGTAGAATATCCTTGAACCTTTTCCATTAGAGATCATATCAAGATGGACAATATTAGTGGTTTGATTGTTCAAGCATATATTTCTTTCTCCCAAAAGCTGTCTCAAACATTTTGGAATACTATTTAACAAACGCTGATAGTCTAAAAATGTTCCTCTTATTTGTATTTCTGTTTTAGAATATCAAAGTTGAGAAATCCATTTTCAACATAAATATCTCTAATGCAATGTATACCCTGGTCATACCAATGTCTTATTATATATGAAGATCTAAACAAATGATTTAACCACAGTGGTTGGTCCAAAATTTTGTCTATGTGACTATATGACTTACTCTTTAAGCTGTGTAAAGTTTTTCGTAGAATGTCTTAGTTTCTTGCTGCAATTTTTCAGTATCTGATATTAAAGTTCCATCAGGTTTCTCTATTTCTGTAATCGCTTTATCTAAAAATTGTCTAGTTTCAAGTGTAAGGAAATATTTACTCGAATAAAAATATTTATGCCGATGTTTTTATTGTAATCTTGTCAGAGACATTCAAAATTCTTTTGAAAAAGAGAGAAATATCGTCAAAATGTCATTAACAGAGAACGAAAATCTAAAACATATTGTGACAAATTCATGAAAAATTAAGAATGTCAAGATTTTTATATAAGCCTTACAGCCAATGTTTGACTTATTAAACACGTCTGTCGTTGGGGAAATATGATGGGATTGAATCCTTTGTTAGGTCGAGCTCACAGCAAGGGTTGTCAAACTCATTGTATGGAGAATAAACTGTCCTTGCATGTATACGTAATGATCCTTTTGGAATACGCTAAATTACGATGATGTGATTCTTACTATTTACATTTTAACCCTCTGCAGAATAATAATAATAAATGCATTTCTATAGCGCATCAATTCACTGAAAATGCTCTGTGCGCTTAAAGAGTTGAGAGTTTATCAGGAATAGTGTTGTTGAAAGAGAAAGAATAGAATGAAAATGATATAATTCACGATTTTCTCATTAACCCTATGAAGAATGAAATAACTTTGTAATCTTACTTCTCACTGATACGTTAGAGATTCGGTAGTAACCCTGGAGATCCCCTTGCCAGTAAGGTTCTTTGTCTATGTTCTTTGTTCCACTAATCGTAGTGTCTTGACCGTCATTTGCTTTCCAAGATTCTCTTTCAGGATTCTCGACTGTACTCGACTGTTTTGATGGTTTGCCAAGCATTATGTTGTCGCCTTCAAACATATATTACTTATATCATTTCAAACACAGTTATAACGGCTGTAAACACAATCCACATAAAAACAACAAATTTAAAGATGCTTATTTGGACATTTTCTTTAAATTATCCCTTAAAGTGACAGTTGCACGTTTTAAGGGGGGATATAAGATGATGTTAAATGAAAATTAATGGTTTCAATTGAAAGACAATGTATTCAAACTAAATGAAGCAGTAATAATTCAAATATATAACGTAACGTTAAGCCATACGATTCATTTTTCTTACACAGAATGAATTAAAGGTGTTCACACAAAATGGCCACCAATGGATTTTATGTGAACCTTATACTTCATCCTCTGACTATGGATGATTGGCTTGTGTAATGCGATTTTTGACACGGTCAAAAACATACATTGAGCATTAATTTGCACTTATCATTGAAATATTTAAAATATAAAATTGTCAAAAAATCGTGCTACTTCCCCTTTAAAGTATCAATTTACTAAAAAAATCAGACAGTAAAATAGTTCATTACTAAACTCTATGAACCAAAGTAGTGGAAGAAATTATTAAGTATCAAACGAAACTGTTGCCATTTAAGTGTGATCTTTTTTTTTACATTTAAGATTGGGATATGGATATAAGTAGCTTTTTAATTTTGAATGTTCGCTTATGGATTTCCTTTAATGTTGACTTGCTATCTGAATCGTGTGTTTTACTTTTCGTGCCATACCCCTATTTCCTTAAGACAACAGAAAACAATTTTCAAAATCGAGAAAATCATTAAAAGTGTTTGTCAATCGAGTACTGCTGTAGTGTAGTGTAGTTTAGTGTACCTTCATAGAAATATATACTTTAAAATTTGAATATTACACCAATTTATAAGTGTTAACATATGTTGTTTTTTTTAAATGTTTTTATTCCTTGAAGCATAGGCATGATAAACATACAATAATGAGTATATGTAATATATGTTGACTGGCTTTCCATCGTTGATGAAGTCAGATACAATGTGACAGATTGCATGCTAAATACTAATACAATCCTTGTCATTTTGTAATCTTGTAAAACGCTACATTATGATTTTTACATATAACGGTTTTATGAATTATTTATTTATTTTGCATATAGTTACTTAAATTAAACTGCTCCTCAAATATGCATCCTATATCATGCATAAATATTGAAATAAAAATGTAACAAACCTTTGACTTGATAAAAGGTGAAAGCAAACAACATCTTCACAAAGAAAAACATCTTTCTTCAACAAATTCTATGAAAACCTCCAAATTTAATCAACTGTTCGTTCTACTGCTGAAGACAAAATGATTTGTTTATAACTCACATCCACATCTAGGAGTACTATTACTTAATGCTTCATGAATTTGCAAACTTTAATGGTATCCAAGATATCGACGAAAAGTTCATTTGATAATGATTTGTACATAATCATTAAACTAGTTCGTTGTCAGCTTTATTTATTTTTACTTCGTAAACAGTAGTTTCATATCTTATCATCGACTCCTGAAGTGGAAGCTTAAACATGTAAATATTGATAAAATCGTTAAAGGTAAATAAACTAATACGACATGCAAATGATATAGGAATGTTATGTAGTTTATGTGGATAAAAAATTTTTTTTTTTAATTTTGCTGAACCTCTAGGAGAAGGTATCGATAGTCGTTCATCATTGCTTACTCAGAGTTATAAAAACTTTTAACCCTTGAGTAAATGCAAAATTTGAAGTTTCTCTAAGTTATTGTCAAATATATACAAGTATGGATCAGTATCAACAAACAAGTGCGGAAATAACGTGTAATAAAAGGGACATCAGCATACAATCACGAGATATATCAAATCATGAGTAATAGATGCGACAGAAACATAGGTGCATCATGTCAAATTAACAAAACTTGATTATTCATTATAAAACAATATCTGTTCATCTTTGATGACATATTTACAATAGTCGTTCATGGAAATCTATCCTAGGACAAAATGACACAGAAATATTTGCATATATGCATTTAGATAATATTGTTAGATTTTAATTGAATTATAAACACTAACAATTGTTAATTTCAAATCTGTTTTCAAGGTATTGATCATCTGATTTCAAACACAAACATCAACACCTTCCTTAATTAATGCATGCATTAATCTCAACGAACATTCGAACATGTTGACTGCGTTCTATCTACAAAACTTGTTTGCGCAGCGCACAGTCGTTTAAGATCTAGTAAATTGACTTTTAACGTTAATTCGAGTGATGTTTTATGAGATGCTTGTGTCAGTCAATCTCATTTCAATACTCAGAGGCCTCAGGCCTATAGTACATTATATAGTATTATACGGTTCAATATGCATATAAATGTGTTTTACACACACAAAAAACATAATGAAATTTGATTTAGTGTTACTACTGTCTCCTAATTTCAAATGTGTGGTATATAAACATTGCAAGATTCTGTATTTCTACCAATTTTTATAGCTTAATAAATACGAGAATTTATCTTTAGATGGATGGACATAAAAGAGGTCTTTGGGGTATTTTTACGTAGTTCATTATAAAAAGGACACACAAGCAAAATATGGTATTCATCTTCATTCTAAGAGGCTATTATTGCACGATTTACATATTCTCTCTTCTCTTTTCATGTTAAGAATCTGCCCTTTTCAATCAATAAATCATGCGAGAAACGTGGGAAGCGTGCTAGACTTACTCTGAATATTCTTATGGTAACACATGAGGAATAATGCTCAGTATAGATGTAGTGTTTAAAAGCTGAATAATAGTCATATTTTGTGGATAAATGCAGGTTGGTAGATGTCCTTGAGTCTTTGTGTAAACAAATTTAAGAACCTTGTTGGAAACTCAACATTTTGTTCTAGCCATACGTGGTTAAATCCAGTTGTGACTAATTACTTCTTCAAATCCGTTATCCAATTTTTTCGTCCATTTTGGTCATAAAAGATCATCATTGCATAACATTCTTTTGGTAAACGGTAAGAGGGCATGCATAAAAGTCTTCGCCAATATTTTATCATTTTAACTTGTGCATCTATAACATCTATAATGCTTGTGTCAAATAAATAAGGATTGATGACAAAGTATAGGAATGATAGGCAGCTTATTTGGGGGAGGGATGTTACGATTGTTTACAACATACTACTTACACCAAGTAAACATGGATAAAGAATGTTTTTATTCATATGAAATCGGAACATAATCATGCCCTTTGTCCATGCGAAGTCATCTCTGACCCCAGCTTACCCCGAACATTGATCATACACACACCAAGTTGCTGCTTTTATCGCATGATAAATCAACAAATAGAGAGAGTCGACTCGTTCCTGTGTAAGGAGGAAACGTGTGATAACTGTATTCCTTGATTAACCTATAACAATATGTATCTTGAAAAGACTCAAATTTTGTTAAAGAATTCATCCCACACAAGATAATTATGTAATATAGGGAGAAACCATGAAACCGAGAATATGGTACGGTTGTGGACCCTGGTAGGAAGTAAAATCCTGAGGATTAATTATAAACTGCTGATACAAACACGCGTCTGTGTCTGATAATAGAAACCGCCGGGAAACACGGTATATCGTCGAGAGATAATGAGATATAAAGAGGTGTAAGGCTAAATAGAGTTATTAAAGAGGCGCTGTATAACCTTTTTTAAATATATTTTTCATAAGATATTGATCAAATAACTATATAACATAAATATTAGGCCAAAACAGCAACGTTACACAATTTCTCCATGAAGCTGCAGCTTCGTAAACATTGCGTAACAAGGCGTCTGCTTGTCGCCGTCCAGCGACAAACCAAAACAAGGCTGAGAGGCCACGGGAAGGGGATACTGGAAGTGACGTGGCAGTAGGTGAAGCGTTCGTCTGCTTATATTGAAAATGATAGCCGAAATCCGTAGTTCTGCGTTTTCCAAGCGATTAACAGTACGTCATATCATTGTGTTGCTGTCAACTGTCCTAGAATATCTCCTGATGAAGCTTCCATAGACAAATTCCCATCACATTGATCGTTTCACGACAAATTGACCCGCTGTGTTAGGTCAAACAGAGCAATGTGACAATCTACATTGAACTCGCGTGTTCCGATCACTACACTGATTTTCTGTTTCGAGCTCGCATTTTCACTGAATGAACAGTTTGGCATGCAGAGAAAAAAGAGATTAGTAAAATATAAAACATAGCACAAAGTTTTTGGCTGATTTATGGTAATAATCCGTATTTACAATGCTCATATTTAGATTTGAACGTTGTGTAAAAAGGTTGAATAAACAATGACATTGGTCTGCAGGTGTTATTTACTTTCTTTAGATCAGATACTCACTTATTACACAATTACTTTACTGTCTATCGTATTTCCTATCTGTTTCCTAATTAAAAGCTATCAAATGATGACTATAGCAGGTAGGTTATATAATGCACAATCATCAACACCTGGCTATTTTATGACATCAGCTAATTAGGTAACATCAAATAGCAATTGTATTCCTTAACGTCCCTTTTTTCTCCGATTGGTAAACTATAACCTGTTGAAATTAGGAATATTTTTTTTGCTCTATCTGATAATTATTTTGAAGAAGGTTCATTTAATAAATCTTCATTCTGTTGGGCCATGTATCGGGTATTGTTGTGAAAAATATCTCTTCTATGTACAAGAGTGAAAACATTAAGATTGTCAGTGAAATTCCCTATTAAAATAATGTTTAAACAAGACATCAGTCATCATCCAATACATGCCTTTCATTGAGAATTGTAACCTATCCATCACTAAATGAAATAACTAAGAAAAACGTATATTTTTACTGTAACAAAATGAAGTCAAAGGCATTTTTTTTTAAATGGTTTAAATGTATAAAAAATAGTATTGTATAATAACATCCTTTCTGCTGTGCAACTAAAGTAATATTCAATAACAACAAACAACTGTGCACGAAGATATAACGGTTCACACGTGAGCAATTGTTTATGACGAAAATACTTCCGGGTTCTCACGTGCAGTCTTACGACAACATTGCGGAAAGCGAGACCATCTACATGCTGTAGCATTATGCGCACAACTTCGTTTTTAATCAGGGTCTTACATTTTCATCAATACAAATTGCCAGTTGAATGAATAAACTACCGATTTATTGAAGGTTTGAGATGTTTGGATGTTGTTTAGGGTGTTTAATCGACGGTTAAACATCGAGCTGTACTGTTAGCTTGTGTTGTTTTACATAACGAGGGCACACAACGGGGTATCACATCACCTACTAACACGTCACGAGTCAGTCACGCTTCAGTGCGTTTTATTCTGTTCGCCGGCCTAATTAGGCGGTGTTATTTATACAGTCGTAATTAAGCCGTTTCTAGGTCGATTTCAGAAATTTAAAGTTGAGTAAATGTGAAATTGTTATCACTATTTCATGAATCCCGAAATTTGCCTTATACCATTTCAGTCCATCTTTAAGCTTATCTTATTTTAGGTTACATGGCGCTGCGGTGAAGCATTCAGATAAAGGATTGGGGGAATGTGGGTTCGAGTCCTGCTGTGGTATGTAAAATAATTTCAACTTTGAATAATTTTCACTTGTAAAATTTGTATTAGGATTTTTAATCATTGTAATCTCTCCTCTCCGGGCTTACGTTTGTGCTTGCAAACCCTTTAAAGGGGAAACACAAATTAAAGTTGTATATCCATCAATACGGGTGATACGATTTGAAAGTCTTTCAAACACTTATTATGTGGCTAGAAGGTTGATAAAATTGTTTGAAAAGATTCGTTTAGAGATTTCTTAGAGTTCTAGTCAAGAATGAACAATTTAACTTGTGTGGTCATTGAAACTGCAAGAATTGTAGGAAGAAGTTGAAAATCCTCCAAAGACACCAAAAGATATAATTATGGAATGTAATCCGGATATATAGTGGATACATATTCATATTCATATAATATAATAATATAGCCGACTTTGTCTGCTTAACAGCTCCTATCAATGTTAAATGTGTTATTGCTAAGGTGCAAAAATCATGTAATTTGGAATGTCTTTGAGGCATGCTAGCATTGAGAAAACGAAACGGATAATGTTGAAATTTGAGTACATAAGTTAACATTCTGTTTGTGTTAACATATTCGTATGTCATACCTTAGTGATTACTAATTTGGCAGGTAATTGAAAAGACCAGGGTCAACATTTCCAAAACACTATTTGGTATTTTTCTCAACAAAAGTCTTCATTAGTGATCAATAGGTTTAGAACTAGGTCATATTGGTTCCTTTGCATTAATACAATGTAAATGTACTAATTTCTTTCTTACAATGTTTATATGGAATATTGAAATAAAAATAGAAAATCTGAATTTCACAAATTTATATTTAATCATGCCAAATATCTCAATTCAGTACCAGTGACAAGATTATCCCTAAATATGGCTTTGGAATTATTATTTTACTAATCGATAATGGGTTTTCGTTTGTAGGTGCTCCTGGAGTTATTTCATGGACGTCAAAACGAAACCCAATTAAACATGATATTTGCAAGATACACGAGCAAACTTAAGGTACGCAGCTGTAGTGATTCTTGTCTGCACAAGCTAAGAAGTTTCCAACCAAATTAGTTAAACATTTATCAGTCGAAAACTATCTCAGTGTCATCGATTGGTATCTATCAACATTGTCGCTCGAATGATAATGGAAAATGGACATTTCTAATGGATTTTGTAGATAATCACGTGGAATAATGGGATCCTCCTGTACAACTAGAGAATCTGGGACAGCAGTGAGAGAAAACAACATCATTAAAAAGAAGCAAAACAAATTCTCTGATATAAACTCTCTCAAAAAAGAAACGCAACCCCTTATTTTATGCAGTGTATATATCAGTCTTTAACCTGTCATTATACATATATTATCAAAGATAGCACAATGAAATTTTACATGGTGAAACACATGTATGTGTAGTGTAAGGTCTCAATCTCATAGGTCTCTATCATACATTTGACGGAAACCAGGGTGCGCTTGCTTCAGTATCTAGTAAGAGCACCAAGAGCTGTAATCACAGCATTGCACCTCCTTGGAACAGAACGGATCAGACGACAAATCCTTTCCTGTGGTATCGCTCTCGACTCATCCTGTAGTGCTGTGGCCAGTAAATCTAACGTCTGCGGTGGTGGTGTACATGCCGAGATACGACGATTAAGATAGTCCCAAAGATGTTTGATGTTGTGAATGTCGGGCGACCTGGAAGGCCATGGCAAGGTGTTGACATTGGAATTCCATAGAAAATCCACTGTTGCACGAGCTGTGTAAGGGCGGGCATTGTCCTGTTGAAACAGCTCCCTCTGTTGGTCGATTATCGGAAGGAGGTGTGGCTGTAAAATGTCAAATTGCCGGGAATTATGACTAGGTGTGATCGTCTGATGTAAGATATGGCTCCAAACACCATGACGCTCCCTCCTCCAAATCTGTCGACCTTTCGAACGCAGTTCGGTGCAAAACGTTCAATTCCTCGTCTGTATACACGTTGCTTGCCATCACGTCTGTGAAGTATGACACTGGAACTGTCACCGAACCAGACACGTCTCAAGCTCTTTAGGGTCCATATCATCACGTTAGTGCACCATCAGAGACGTTGACGTCGATGTTGCCGTCTTAGAACAGGTCCGAAAAATGGTCGTCGAGCATGAAGATTAGCCCCCCGTAAATGGTTGCTGATGGTTTGGGCCGACAATCTCCTCAAACCAGGCACTTGTGTTGCAATGACGGTTGGTGTGGCTTGCCAATTACGTAGGTGGATGACCCGGATGAAACAATCCTGATCATGAGCCGATATGGTGATCCTTTGTCTACCACTCCAAAGACGGTCTTCGGTTGCATGGAACTGTCTACAGCGATTCCAAAGTCAGGAAATCGTTGTTTTATGGACATTAAGATGGCGGGCAACTGTTATAAAACTTTGTCTGGGCTGAATCCGACCAATGGAACAATTTCGATCTGCTCTATTCAGTCGGGGCATTTTCGACCTTGATTTTCGAATTAAACGAATTGAATATAATGCAAAACAACGCGTCGTTTTATAGACCCCGGCTTAAACTTTGATTTCCTTGATTTGCACGTGCAGTTCACTTTTAGTATTATGCATATGACTGTTTCCCACATTCTCGAAAAAAAATCGGATAAAATGTCAACGTGCGTTAATAAGGCTGCGTTTGGAAGCTATTAATAATCATACGAGAACATATCAAGAATACATGACAAAAAAATCCAATTTACATTCACCATTTTTGTTCAGAGGTTGTTGTCAGATATTGAGAGAGGGGTTCCGTTTCTTTTTTGAGAGAGTTTATTTAGTCGACTTGTGCGAGGTCATTGTTTCTGTATGCCACGAACTTTTCCTAGGAAACTGGAACGACGGAGTTTTTCCCAGAAAGCGAACGCATGCAAACTTTGGCAAAGCCTTTCAATAGTAACATTAACTAGAAATATGTGCATGTGATGCACAGTGATGTCTCCCGCCCCATATTAAAATCAAACCACATTACATTATCTTATTTGTCAGGTCAACCAGAATCAAATACAAGATACCTACTTTTGAAAAAAATGGACATTAAAAGACATTAATAGCCTATGAAGTATATGAAGTAAAAAAAAATATTGAACAGTTTTTGATATATGACCCAAAACCAAGGAACCACGGACGGAGCCTGAAACACAATGTCTACCGCAAAGCTTTGCGGGAAACATAATAATTTTAAGTCCTAATTAAGTCTTAAAGTACAATGTTTGTCTGTGAAGGGTCGCCTAAGAGCATGTTTCGAGATTTAAACAATTCATGTTCATTAGCTTTGATAAAAAACGAAACAGGGCACTCCATGGCCAATCATTACCGAGGGGTTGAAGATAAAAATGAAGATGATATGCTTTATTTTAAATGTTTATTTCATTAATACATTGTTACAAACAAGTAAAACATATGTGTGATGATCTATAAAATCTCTGCATTGCTTTCTCGCGGGTAAATCTCACTGTTTACATAATAAATACAGCTTCAATAGAGAATATTCATGTTAATATTATATATTCACAATTAATATTAAGTAAACATATAACAAAGCACCATGTAAGAAGTTTTTGATCATACTAAGAACTATATGCATCATGCACGCACCATTATACTATTTGATACGTTAGTAAGAAACGATGTTCCAAAACCAAATTTGATTTTTGAAAATGCGTTGTCGGTAAGCTTAATGAAGTTTGAATATGTTCCGTACTGTCTCGGTTTGTAGAAATGTACGAATGCTCACTCCTTTCTTGACAACAATGCCACTGAAAAGAAAAAAAACGGTTTCATTGAAGCCAAAATCGACAGTTAAAATGTGTTAAAAGTTTAAAAAATCAAAATAGATTAAACACCCTGAAGCCGTTTTTTCATACGGATGAATGTGGAAGTAAAACAACACCTTGGCTGACAATTTCAGCGTAAAAAGATAAACAATTTGTAGAAATATGTCAAGCTCAAGGTATACAACGTACATGTCGACTGCGTCAAAACAATCATGAAAGAACACATTTCTCTTTATGTCTTTTATTAATGAGCACCTTAAGGATATTTTGTTAGTTATAGAGTGGCGTAAGCTCCTTATTGCGACGTTGGATGTTCACACGGGGCTGAGCATGTGTAACGGTCTAGGTTTGACTTCGACACTTAAGAAAGAATATCAAAGATTCCTTACCCGTTGGGACTTATTGCTATAATCATATTTGCCGACGTGATGATGTCTCCAACCCACTGACACGGTAGGTTCACATCAAATTTGTTGGTTAGTGTCTTCTTAGAAATCAAATCATACTGGTATTTCAAAATCTTACGATGAATACACCTGTAGACTGTGAGAATGTCACCTGAAAGACATTGAAAGTACTCTAAAATGTAGATTTTAATCATAATCAAACATGAAACGTTTCTCGATCATGTGCAAAAACGTCATTTCTTTATTTCGTCAGTCAACCATTCTCTCCTCACAAAGGCAGATCGAGTCATGAAATGTTCTATTACGCCGAAATCCTTTGGTTCCGGACGTTTCCTGTGGCGGAAAAAAATTGCAGCACAATCAACTTGAATTTCTTTATCAAACTAGATTAGCGTTTGCGGGATACCGCAAAAGCAGAGCAGCCTCGGAACTTGGGGTTTCGCCTTAACCTGTTCCGCCTTTTACAGGCCTCACCAAATTGGGAATTTTCTTGTGACCTTGACCTTTGACACTCAAGGTCACACAATCAATGAACACATTTCATTGAGTATAACATTATTGTAATGAAATAAAGTGTTAAAAATTAAATGAATCCATTTTCTCCATATACGTTGACCTTGCTGTGACCTTGACCTTAAACTACCCAAAACTTTTTAAAAAATTTGTACTTCTCAAGAGATAGTATATACAAAATCTAAACTTCATAGCACAAAAACTTTTCAAGTTATTGTGTTTACAAGGAATTGCAATAACTCATATCTCATGACCTTGACCTTTGACCTTCAAGGTCACACAATCATTGAACACTTTTTATTGAGTATAATAATCATGTTTTGATTAAAAGTGATCATAGTTAAAATTAAGCACTTTCGTTAAACCATGCTTAAGTCATGACCTTGCTGTGACCTTGACCTTTGACGGAATGTAGCCGAAACCTTTTCAAATTGTTTTACTTTTCCAAGGATGATATATACCAAGTAAGAGCTTCATAGCACAAAAACTTTTCAAGTTATCGTGTTTACAAAGAATTTTGCGGTGATTTTATAACTCGTGACCTTGACCTTTGAACTTGAAAGTGAACATGTCATAATGATTCCCTGGAAGAATTAACATTTAGACATGTTCATGAGTTCTGAAAAGCTAAATGGGATAAAGTTATACCCAAATTTAGTGCATTTTGTAATAACTCATATCTCATGACCTTGACCTTTGACCTTCAAGGTCACACAATCATTGAACACTTTTTATTGAGTATACCAATCATGTATTGATTAAAAGTGTTCATAGTTAAAATAAAGCATTTTCGCTAAACCATGCTTACGTCATGACCTTGCTGTGACCTTGACCTTTGACGGATTGTAGCCAAAACCTTTTGAAATTTTTTTACTTTTCCAAGGATGATATATACCAAGTTAGAGCTTCATAGCACAAAAACTTTTTAAGTTATTGCGTTTACAAGGAATTCTTAGAGTGAATACATATCTCGTGACCTTGACCTTTGACCTTGAAAGTGAACGTGTCAAAATCGTTCCCCCGAGGTATGAGTAGTAAGGTATGAATAAAAGTTATGGAAACCTTAGTGGAAAAAAGTTATAGCTAGTAGTACGAATGCGGCGGCGGCGGCGGCGATGGAAACTTCACAAAAACTGACAACGCTTCTCGCATGAAAAGGGTGGTTCATATCACAATGCTTTTGCCATGATTCAGTAGCCAAAATGATGGTTTTAGACAAGCGTCGCTGATTGCCTCCAATCAGGCATCTCCCATTCTTTCCCACAAAGTAGACGTAATAGAACAGAGGCTGTATCAACATTTCATGACTTCATCTGTCTCTGTGGGGAGAGAATGACTGCTTCAATACTATTAGGAATTCACATAAGGAGTTGGCAGGGGACGTTACCCGTGATCATCGTAGATGGCGCTGCTTCGTTTCACAGGTTTCCCCTGTCTTAAAAGTTTTTACCTTGCCGTGGGAAGAGGATAGTTATAATTCTAACATTTGAATCACAATGAAATTGAAAGTCATCTGCCAGCGTGACACCAAAACAGTCAAATGGACAAGAACGTATTGCAAAACTTTCGAGCAAAAACAGATTTATCGTGATAGAACGTGGTAGAGCGTGAAATTGTTCGTAGAACAGCCTGTTACACAATGTCATCCTTAAATTAACAAAATGCTGTTAGCGTTCACACAAGAATGTTAACAACGGATTTGGTACTTAGGAGGTTGTTGCTTCCCTGCTTGACGATAAGAATTATAAAAAGAGAGAACATCGCTTGAATTGGCGATCATAATATCGTAATGAAGGTCTCAAAGCATGTGAAATAATGATGTTAACGGTGGCTGTGGATTAACAAATTACCATAACCTTCTTATGCCCCTATTTCACTACAAGAGGAATTGTCACGAATAGCCAGGAATAAGTGACTATATATTCGTTAACATTTGGCAAAATTCGTGAACAGCACTTTCATTTGTGCGAAACGTTTACGCAAATTTGTAGCTTTTCATGCTGAAACCTTATAAAACAGATACGAATAATTTACGAATTGTATGAAATATTAAAGAAACAGTTGCGAATACGCTACGAATATTTCGTCCTTAATTCGGAACATTCGTGAATGATTCGTATATGATTCATAAGTTATTCAGGGCGAGACCATCAAAATTATCGACCATGAATTTCCCAGAACTAGTTACGAACTACACAAATTAGTTATGAATAGTTTACGAAGCATCTACGAATCTTAAATTCGTAATTGCTTCGAGAAATATTTTGAACAAATCAAAATGTGTTCACGAATTTGAGGAATGTTGCCGAATCAACTGCGAATTATTTAAGAATTCCAAGAATTAATAACGAATTGTCTACGAATGTGAAAAAATCTCTTTTGTGATGATTCATGGCAATTCCTCTCGTAATGATATAGGGACATTAGAACGGCATAACACAAACGTCGTGTAGTGTTAACGTAGCATAGATTAATGTACCTTCTACTTCAAATGTTGTCCCTCTATTTGTGTTCAGTTTCCTATATTTCTTGGCGTTTTCACCTCTATAGTTGACCGAGCTGATGTGTCTGTGTGACTTTATGAAGTAGACAAGTCTGAAACAAAAATGCTCTAAAATCAAATGTTCAGTGTGTACAGCTGATGTCATTACTCCATACTGTTGCACTACATACACTAAAGACGTGATTTTCATGACATAATGACATGGAGATAATTAAGGTTAATAATGGTCATACAAGAGTTAATAGTAATCAAAGACCAAAACATTCCATTGATTTATCCTCAAATTGAAAATAATTGATAAATACTTGTTTTCCGTGAATATCTAGGATAGTTCTCTAATTCTAAATATTCTAGCTGCTTAAACGCTTTGGCCCGCGTCACTGTTCGATTTTCTACACATCGACTTTATACGGGACATCATACCTTTATGTTACAAAAGAGCTTCTGGTTAACTGACATTATTTTTAGTGATTGATGTGTGGGATCTACAACTCTTAAGATGTGTCTTTAATGATTTTGACAACGTTTTTATTACGATGTGACCATTAAGATTGATCGTGGTTGTGAAACTCTCTAGGATTGTCATCAATTGAATCATCCTTAGGAATTAAACACGAAACCATGTACATCTAACCTCGTGAATTTGATTAACGTTTGTGTATGATGACCTAGAAGAGCCATTTCAGTGCTTGCTTATTGCCAAATAATATTGCGAAATCGCAAATAATTGAAAGCGAAATAGCAAAATGCGAAAGAAGGAAGACATGAAATCGCGAAACAGTAACAAGAAATCACGAAACTGCAAAACTGTGAACCGCGAAACGTAAAAGAAGCGAAATCACAAATCAAGGACGAAACGAAGTTGCGAAATTCCAAGCCGAAATCGCAAAAATGCAAAATTGAAAAATAACGAAATTGCAAAAATGCCAAGAATGCCAAAAAGCAAAACACTGAAATCGGGTAAAGCAAACCTGCTAGTAGTTAGCGATATCTGGTGACATATATATTTAACTAACAAACATTCATAATTTAGCATTCATTCCAAAAGAAGTTGTTTCATCATTCAGAAGATTTGTTTTGAATCAAGCTATAAAATTCATTGATTAAATGATATGTAATTTGTTATCTTTTTTTAAATGGTTCAATTTGATTACACATACATACAGTTGTCATGGGTTTACAACAGGGATGTACAGTTGTGATAACAATTACATATAAATAGGTACATCTGTGTATATGCATTGGAATATACCACTTCAGCAAGTCATAGTCATATTGACATGTAAGAACTGACAGGAGGGGGTTCAATTTGTGACAAAGCGTCTTTTAATAATGAATAATTTTGAAAGTTATTTATATAAAACTGTAGCTATCTTAAAAAACGTTAGTTTAAGTAAACCTAGCCTCAATATTTTCCGTTTCACTCCTATACTGAGTCTATAAAGCTCTAGTAGAGGGTCGCGTCAGCCGACCTTTCTGCGACCTATGACCCTCTAACGTTGTACTATTGTGGCTTGGTAAGCTGAGTTCTGATTGATCAATTCGATACGTAGGCTGACGCGACCCTCTACTAGGCCTTTTTAGACTCAGTATAGGAGTGAAACGGAATATATTGAGGCTAGGTTTACTTAGACTGAAAAAATGTATTGTTAATCTATATTAATGATGTCTGTAGTACATGGGCCGATGGTCTGCAAAACAGAAGCAATATTATTTTGTCTATAATAGTATTGTTTCATATATTTGAATTCATAAAATACTCATACATATCTAATAGGTAATACAATAGATCACAGGTACATATTCGTTTGGAAAGGAATAGTTTTAGTATTCAAGGCGGTTTTAGAAAGCTTGACTGAAATTTAATAGTCTTTCAAAGTCAGTGTAAGAATATATGAGAGTTACAATCAGTGTTAGCGTTTGATTACGACTGAGAGAAAATTTGCATGAAACAATAGAAATGGCGAAATAGCGAAACGAACTGACGAAAAGGCCAAACATATAACTTATCTGATATCGTTATTACGGCTGATTGTTTTCGCAATTTCATGACTTTGTTTCCCGTTTAGTTCTTACTTTTCAATTGAAAGATTTCCCCTTGAGCTTGTTCTTCCAGCTCGCGATTTAGTGATGGAATTTTGGCGTTTTCGCAATTTCGTGTAGAAATTAATATGGCCACTCTCGGCCACTATAGGTGTGTTTGTCCACTGGGGTTACTTAACACACATTCTCTTCCCACAGAGGCAGATCAAGTCATGAAATGTTGATACAGCCTCTGTTCTATAACGCCGAAAACCGTGGGTTCCAGCAGTTTCCCCTGTCGGGAAAAAATTGCATCACAATCCATTTGAATTTCTTTATCAAATGACAACGCTTTTTCCACGGAAAGGGTGGTTCATATCACAATGCTTTTATCATGATTCAGTAGCCAAAAAGATGATTTTATAACAGCGTCGCTGATTGCACAACTAACTTTGATTGCCTCCAATCAGGCATCTCCCACTCCGTCCCACAAAGTCGGCGTAATAGAACAGAGGCTGTATCCACATTTTATGACTTTTTCTGCCTCTGTGGGAAGAGAATGCTTAAAACATGTATTGGTTTCCCTTGATAAAAAGTATAAGGATGTACGTCTGCACGAATACTTTTCACTCGGGCTTAAAAACTGTAATTGGTTATTCAAAAATTAAATTGTCGTTGTCAGTGTGTTGAGGGCTCACATAAAACACAAACAAACTCATATATACTTTGTAAGAACTTCATTATTTGTCGGTTGTTCTCTATAGTTATTGTTTTAGGCTTGCCTATACAGCTATGCAAACTTCAAAACCTACCTGTTCTGTTTGTCCATATACAGATTGGTCATGTGTAGATGCTTCCAATACAGCTATGCAAACTTCAAAACCTACCTGTTCTGTTTGTCCATATACAGATTGCTCATGTGTAGATGCTTCTCAACTAGGATCTGTGGCCGTGGATGTTTCAGTGAGAAAAGTTGTAATACAAGACTAGTCTGTACTGTTGCCAAAACTGTCCGGTCCAGTGCAAAGCTCACAATGTCTTTGTTCTTTAGCACTAAGGAGAAACATATTGATAGTAGTAAATTGACACATTTTATAGTAAACTGACCTTCCTTATTAAGAAACACGTGGTTCATTGTTAAACCAATGTATTTTTACGTTTGAGCAATCTAAATACTGTAATATCAACAGGTCTTTTTCATAAACCTATAATGTTGAACGAATGATTGATTAGGCAGGTTGTCCTACTTGCTAGAGCCTTCTGACAGCTCACAGCACAGTTTTCATCATTTGATGGTGTATGGAGAGGAAACTCCCAACGACCATTATTATCGCAGCTCTTTTCATTATCCGATTATACCTCCTCTAAAGTATGTGAAACAATACATTGTATATGAAAAAGGTTGACGTCATAAATTTATGTTAACGTTTCAAATTACGGAACTTAAATGTACCTTTTTGCCTTCGAAAAGATGAATATACCTTAACTTCAACTTTCACAATCTCTTAATAACACAAACGAATATAAGAGAGAAAACGTTTTATAAACAAATCGGTGTCCATCATTTTGAACGGAAAGCTGCATGTGATTTTTAAAGCCCCGTTTATACGGGCAGTTATATTTACCTCCAGGGGCCATGGAGGGAACGTCTGGAGGTGAAGCAAATTGGTTACCTCTGGGGGTAATATATACACCCGGTAGGGGCTAACCGATCATGTAAACGGTAAACTTGGTAAAGTCCCTTGGGGGGGGGGAAATAAAATAAAGCCTATTACAACTTCTGAACGGGAAAATAAAATTAAAAGCTGTTATTCTTATATGAAGAATGGTTGTATTGGTGTTATTAGTTTCGTTTTATTATTGGTATTCAATACTGTTCTACATAATGCAAATATATAAAAATAGAGCCATTGGCTCTGTAGCTCATCAGGCTTCATCATCAACTATGATGTAGAGTGTGGCCAATGTGATTCCCCCTTTGTAGAGGCCACAGGGTCTCAGTATGTCTCTCATCACATAATCTATTGTATGGCAAATGCTTTTAAATCTACCAGCATGTCTGCATAAAGAGATATGTTAACGAAAATTTATTTCAACAGGCTGTGCACTTTGCCCTGTAGTTTGCGACAAAGCGCCCTATGCGAAACGGCAAACAAATGTTATATGACAAACACCTAAAGTAAGCCATTACCATACAAAAAAAAGATTTTCAAAAGTGCCATGTAGCTCACAGGCACTCTTATTAAAACGTACAAATAATAAAAAGCTAGGCTCACTGCATGAAAAGAACGACCTAGATTTTCAAAGTTCTAAACCAGAATCGTACATGATTACTATATACGAATTTCTAAGAACTACGAGAGTCTTGACAATCTAACTCATTTACTATCAGAAAACAATGATAATATGAAAGAAATAAGAAATTGTTTTGGTTTGAAACTGAAAGACAAATTTTACATTTTACAAACATCAAATCTCTCTCGGGCTTTACAATACGGCCTATCTTCCTAACTGTTTACGGATAAAAATTTAAAAATTAATATATCAAACTAATGCTAAATAATCAATGAAAATATATGTCTCTAAAATGATACAAAAATCCTATGATATAATGTTGATACTTCATACTTATAGAATGAAAATAACAATTCTATTTTGCAATATTTGCCTTAGAAATATATTTCATAACTCTGACACTAATCTGCTGACCTTAAAGTCCCATGAATTTTAGTAATATAGATAATTTTGTAAGAATTTTTAACGTATTCTCTGAATATTCAGAAATCCATAAGTACAACCAAACCAGAAATCAGATTATTATTCGTGAAAAAATAATTAAAAAATCGAAACGGCTCTCCCTAAGCGGCTGGTTGCTATGAATAGAAAGAGGCGTATTTTTTGCAATGTCGCGCAAAGGCTTATGGGAAGCGAACACGTTACGCAACGTTGCAGGCGATTTTACTTATCAATAAATTAAATACTTTCAAATACATTGATATCATTTGCATGTTTCGTCTATTTTGCATGGCGGGAACAAATTGAGTTCATATGCCTTAAACATTGTCAACACAAGAATCTTTCGAATTTGCATAAATAAGTTGTAGGCATAATATGATAGTCAGAAGGACCCAAATTTTGTTTTATTCGCAGATTTAGACTTCCTTATATGTAGACAGGTTTTATGGTTACATATAGTCAGCCACTTGAACAGAATTTTCTTTATTTGTATGAATTATACTCTCCTTATTTTGAGTAGTTCATAACCCAAACTACTTTCAAAGAAAATAATTGAAATAATAACGATCGGGTGTAATCTTTGTATTGGTCGTTTAGTCAAAATTACCGTTACATGTTTTCTGTAAAATTTGTGATTTGACAGCAAGTTATTAAAATAATGCACAAAAGCACAAAGCACTCCCCTAACGAAATTGTAAAACAACTGTCAATTTTTTTAAACTATACCTGATAAAATTGGCAATATCTTATAGAGAAACTTACAAAGAATGCGTCATTATATCATGATAATCAAGTAATCTGAAGTTTGAACATCATTTGTTCCTTTTGATGGTATTTTCATTCAAGTCGCCAGTATCAAGAACGATAACTCCTATCGGCCCGTGAAACAGCTAACGGCAGGAATGTTCCAAGGGCTGTTAAATCGACTATGAGTTTGTTGGTTTGAAAAGTTGTTGCTTTCATGACTGTATATTTTTAATTTGAGTTCCTATGGTGATTAGGTGTAATTTATTATTAATGGATCATTGAAATTCTTGTCGTAGATATTTTTCAGCCATTTTGGTTTACAAACAGACAGTGCTGATTGTTCCTTGAACAAAAGCAATCTTGCGTGAAACTAAACACGTAGATTAATTGTCAAATAATCTTGCGTTTAAATATCAACCTAATTAATAATATTAATGTGTTATTGCTGTATCTAAGTTAGCTACTTAGTGTCAACCAACAGCTTGATTTTGTCCAGATTTAAGCCATATCTGTGGGATGTTTTGATTTGTAACCCGGACTTGTAGTTTTCAGTAATGGAATGCCTCCCTATGTATTTTCAAAGTTAAATCTCGATAACATTCTCCAAGACAAGATTTGGAAACAAAGATTTGATATGGACCTGAAACCTTTCGGGACATCATGATCAACATTCTCTTCCCACAGAGGCAACTCAGTTATACCTTAATTAGCCTCTGTTCTATTACGCCTAGATCCTGGGGTTCCGGCAGATTGCCCTAGCGGCAAAAAGTTGTAACTTGAGATATCTCCCTTATCTGCACCCAATGAAAACACCTTTTGGATATCAACGACTTTGGGAATTCTCAACGGTCGTATAGTGACTTTCGAAAGTATCATGCCTTTAGGTTTATTTTTTATTAACAGTGTGAGAGGGGAAATATTTGAAAATCAGATATGGATAAGGTTTTTCATTAGAAACATACTGTTTTATAATTGTGTAAATTGTTCTTTGTTTTATGATAAATTTTATTTTAATAATCTACCAAATAAAAACTAATGAAAAGGTAAAAAAGCAATGTTTTGTAGAAGGAAGAGTTATCTCCCCTGAATGCCGAATCACCGGGAATAGCCGGGAGTAGCCGAGCTTTTGCGAATGACCCCTTTTGAAACGGCGTCGCTGATTGCACAACTAACTTCGATTGCCTCCAATCAGATTTCTACTTTTCTGTCCCGTGTATTAGCCGTAATAGAACAGAGGCTAATTCAGGTATGACTGAGTTGCCTCTGTGGGGAGAGAATGCATGATCAAGGGAAGATTTCTTTATTGTTGGCATGATCACAGCCCGTTTGAAATAGGCAGGAACAGTGCCAGTTGATAGAGGTAGGTTCAAAACATTCATTATGACTGACAGGACCCAATCAATATTTCTTGGAAATAGCTTGGTTGGAAAACCAGGTTTGTGCACTGTTTTGTCCAAGTTTGAAAAATATGAATCCTGTATATCGAGTAATTCAATTACAAAAGTAAATAATTAATTTTGATTTGCGTCCACATTGTGTTTTAGAGGGTATGCGTAGTATAGCAATGGTTATTAAGTTAAAAAGTATATTATTTTGTAGTTGCGTCCACATTGTTTTATAACCAGGGGATATTTGATATTTACGTAGTAGAGAATGTCAATAGTTGAGTCCGTTGGTAAAAACTGTCATGTGACCATCTTGCTTAGATTTGAGTGAACAAATAATGTTTAGGAAAAACTTTTAATTGTGAGTAATCTTTAAAAGAAATTATTGGCAATTCGTTTTGTTCTGGAACAAAAACAGAAATTATTAAATATTTTTTTTGCAATATGAGAATGTCAAAGCAAAAATGATTTGAAACCTTAATACCTCTTATATAGCGATCTTTCCGGAAGGCAACGTTGTAGTTATGGAACGCTCCAACATAAAGTCGTCCGCCACTAATACCATACAAAGAATGGCCATCATAGATTAAATGCATCCAAAAGAACGCCCCCCTCGGTAATCCTTCAACTGTTAGTCTGTGTTTCCCCAGGCAGTTGTTAAAATGATACAGGTTGGTATCCGTCTTTACAAAAAATCCTAAAACATAAAATATGAAATGGCTTTGAGGTGTCTTTACAGCTGTTTAACAAAAGTTTATCATTTTCATCTTATCATGTAACATGACGTTTGCTAAAGAATGTCAAATTTGTTTCCGGCATGTCAAATATCCGCACCTTCAATATGTAGTGTCAATATGATCTCTTTACAAATGAACTCAAATTTTAACTATAAAGTATATAACAATAATGATAATTATTATTAGTTTTTTTCAATGATAACATAACAAGGGAACTCTTGTAGACAAATTAAACAAACTTTTGTTCGCTACTGTACTAAGGAGCTTCGGATTCGATCAAGATCAGGACATCGAGTTGACATTTTGAAATCCAATTAGCACCTATTGATAACCCGCAGCGAAATTCGTATGATATACCAATTCCATAGTTTATTTTAAAATGGTAAGAAAGGTTTTTTCAAGAAAGGGCGTGCGTTCTTTGAAATATTTTTAGGAATCTTGTTTCCTGGAAGGAAAGTTTTGTGGCTGGTAAATGAAAATAAAAATGCACTGAGTTTATCAAGCACAGACATATTAATTTACCTGAATACAGTCCCTCTGGCTGCTTTGTCCATTTCACACCTGTGATGATGTTGCTTGTGACTCTCGTCTGGATGATCTTCATTTTACCTTCATTACTTGAAGCGTAAGGGTCTTGGAAAATAAGTTATATAATGAATGTGTTACTTGTATTGTTTTTTAACTCAATAGTAGTATTATAGGTCCAAAATACAACATATCTGAAGACAACACCATGTGGGTTTCAGGTTTTGATTTTTGATAAGCAGAATCTAGTTATACGGTTTGAGATAACAAAATATGCAAACAGATTATAGTTTCTTGAATTAATACATTATTGGATTAATGCATACAGGGGCGTGGATTTTTTATGTGAAATTACGTACTGTTCGTGGGGAAATTAAATATATGTACTTTTCCATTACTAGCCAACAAAGTCGAATTACCAATAGGAATTGAATCAGTATTTATGATTTTAATTAAAAAGCAATAAAACAGATTTGTTTCAACATTAAATCCCGTTAATTCCTTCCAAATTGACAAGTATGTATCATGTATGTATAACAACTCTAACATCAAGCATTTAGCATCAAGGCAACAAGTGTTTTGGCAGAGCGCGAGGATAGCAATGATTCTCATTACTGATTAATTCATTAAGCATGGATAATGCGCTTTATAAATCAACTATTATTATTAATCCTTATTGTTATTGGCGTGTTTTATTATTATTTTATTCCACCGATTTTGTCTCACCTCTACAGCAAAAACGGCTGAAGCTATTACAGCGAAACTTTTTTTCAAATCGGAGGTCGCATTAAAGGTCCAGTTTGATTCCACAATCGAAAAAATAACATGGGCTTTTTTTCAAAATGCAGCTAGAGACTTGATTTTTTTTTAAAAGATGCGCAATAAAATTTTACGCAAAAAGGGCAATCAGGACGATGTCGTAGGTCACGTGGTTTGGCCGCCATATTGGATTTTTCAACTTTTTAAACTTTCAAGACACCATTCACCTTTGAGAATCACTCAATGTAGCTGAAGCATTGTAGTTCTGAATTTGCATTCGAAAAAGTCCTAACGTTAATACTTTTTATGGCTGTGACCTTTCAAAGATGACCAAAATCTAAAAATCGCAAACTTCAAGATAACTTCAGATAACTCAAAACCCACCCGAATTTGTTGATTTTTGCATGAGTGCTAGATATTGGCAAGGTCTTCAAGATAAAAGAATAAAATCGCTAGCGAACAGTCACTTCCGGTCAGGAGCAGAGGTCAAACTTTGCATTTTGGAAATGTGGTGTTTTGGTTGTTATGTTTAAGACATCGTAGCGAATTAACAACGTACGATAACGCATTGTTCTATATATCATATGAAAGCCAAACGTCGGTAGATTTTTAAAAAAATTAACTTTAAATTCAAATATTTTTTTCAAATTGAGTTACGGCCCTTTGAATATTGTCAACTCTTGTTTCGTTTTGAATGCATTTGATAACTGTATGATTGCAAAATTCGTTAATCATCAACCATAGACTATTACCCAGAAGCTTTTAACTAAAATCATCACCGTTGTGAAAACATTAACACCATACAGCGCTGAATCCGTTTATCGTCGCTTGCGACTATATTTATTATTTTATTCCACCGATTTTTGTCCCACCTCTACAGTCTTAACGGATCAACCGACTTTTACGAAATTTTCAGGGATTGTAGCTTGTATCCTAATTTATATGCAAACGTCGCCCGATGTTTGAATTTCGATTTTAGTTTTGAGTTATCTCCCCTTAAAGAAAAAACTTCAAACCTCAAATTTTCGGTAACTATGGGAGATAATTGCATAAAACTTTCACCAAAATGTGGGCAACATCATTCCCCATTGATTGCACTATAAGCTGTTTTCGGCCGAAATAATAGATGTTTTGCTATTTTCGAAAAACTGAAACTTTTCTGAAATTTCGCGGTTCTGACGGTACGCGTCTTTGAAAATCTTCTCCTCACTAACTGCAATACATAAAGACGAATGCTATAGCTCATTTTAAAGGTGCATAAATGCTGTTTTACGGATACTCCCTTTTAATTCACGATTTTCAGTAGTTTTTGCGCTACATCGATTTCAAAAACGACCATTGGAAAAAAAAGAATTTTTGACGCGTCACGTTCAAAGGGGCATAACTCTGTTAGGAAATGTCAAAAATTAAATCTGTTTATTGCATTCTGTTCTACAATGATTGTGCAACATATTCACTACAGATCATTACTATATAAAAGTTGATAGTTAAGAAAATAATTGGACATAAACACTGTTTTTAAATTTTTTTTGCGATTTTTACATTTTTAGATGGTAATTTTGTTTTGAGAATTTTAGTTTCGAAACTGCTCCAGATAGAAATTTTATCATTGATGTTTTCTGAAACAGATGTAATGAGTAGACAGAAAAAAATATCAACAAGTCATGATAAACAAAATTCTGTCCATGACTTGTCCTTGAATATTGGGATTTTTGGAAAATCCTCATTTTTTGCATATTTCAATTATCCATTGGTCCTTTGCTAATTAAGATATCATAAATTTGATTATACCTTCACACGCCCCATTCAAAGCCCACATTTTCCTATATTACATATTATATTATATAAGTTGATAGTTAAGGAGCTAGAAAGACAAACATCGGGTAGGGGTCTAAAAAAATTCATTTGTCAGTTTTTTCACTAAAGTTAAAAAATTCGTTACTCCTTTACTATTTAAGTTATCTAAACAAACTATAAATCAATGGATGCGCTTGCTAAAGACAAACATATTTTGTGTGGTAACTTATTATGGAAATCTTAACGGTTAATGTATTAAGTTCATAAATTGCTTGTATGGGTCGTCAGCTGTTCTGTATAACAGATCGAAAATTACGCTAAATTATTCATTTCTTGACCGATTTGGATCAACTTTAAAATGTAGGTCCATCTTAACAATCAAAAACAATAAACGAGTGCAAAATGCAAGGTTTGGGAACTAAACCTTTTATCATAGGGTCCACTGCGGGATTCGAACCGGAGTTGGGAATTGTCTTATTTGATGTTTTTATGGATTGGATTACCTCCCTTAGACCAGTGTTGACAAAGGATATATACATTTTAGACTTCAAATGTCTGTACCTGC
The DNA here is from genome assembly GCA_916613615.1 of Steromphala cineraria. NCBI lineage: Eukaryota > Metazoa > Mollusca > Gastropoda > Trochida > Trochidae > Steromphala > Steromphala cineraria. Next base: position 26,364,673 of record OU744735.1, on the reverse strand, counting down.
AGAATGGTTGCAGATTATTCCACCAACTTGTCTGCGCGCATCACTTGCAGTTTCGTAATTCTTGTTTGCACATACACAAATTAAACATGTAAACGAAGACAATTTTCTCCTCTACATGATGGGAAAAAAGAAATAATATAAAATAAAATATATCCAATGGTTCGGGAGCTTTTGAGGCTATAAATTACATCTTTTTTAACATGACCATTGAATTGTATTGTACATATATTATTGGCATTATGATTTGGATTTGAATTTGAAATGTACTTTTATCAAAGCACATACAATAATTATTCAATATGACATAAACATTTGCAATTGAAAGAGTCTTTTGGGCTTGGCTCACTTTCCTCACAATTTTTTATCAAAGTCGATAGAACAAAATGTGGAAAAAAGTTGCTAATGGCTCCTGAAGCTTTACGTGTCAACAGAACTTGATGAAATTTTCAGGACTGACTCTTGACATGTTTATCTATGCCATGAGTAGGCTATTATTTAACGTACTCTACCGTCTCCGACTCACCGTAGCCCATTGATTGCCTATCAATTATCTCTCGACCAATAACACAGAGAAAACAATACGGGAGTTACCTGCTCATCCCCGCCGCGCCACCTATGGTCACATGACCAAAACCTCATTCCAACTTCCTGTCGCTCAGTGATCGGACGTATCTCTGAGCTCTCTCGAAGAGAATTTGCCTTTTTGCTCTGTTTTTTGGAGGTTTTCTCTTGACCATACTCCTTGGGTGTAAGAGCGGGGTTCTCTTACTCTCTGTCTACTTCCAATTGTTAATTGGGAGTAGATTTGTTGTTTATTCTGCTTGTTTGTACAGGCAGGCCTTAGTGTCGCGCGACCGGGGCTTGGGTCGTGTCGCTTGGGTTGCACGTGCGTGCTCATGCTTCTCAGGTCGCAGGCAGCACTCTACGGGTGGCTGCCCTTTGACCCCTCGGCTGGTGCGTGGGACGAGTGCAGGTAGCGTCAGCGACGTACCTTGTGTCTCGCCTTGCCCGCCCGCTTGGGGTGAGCGGTACTCACACGCGTCCGCGTGGTGAGTGGTGCGTGAGTGAACACGGACGTGAGTGGTTGGTCCGCCCTCCGCTCGGTACGCTAGTTCACCTCACTCACTCTTGGTCCGTCTAGTGATTGACGGACGCGGTGGACTGGTCCGTCCTCTGACTTGTACGTGGTTGCTTCCGCTCCACTCCGCTCCGCTCCGTCCCGGTCCGTCTGGAGGGACGGACCTACCTTACGTTCACAGGTAAGTGTCGTCGGACCAGGGTATTGTCAGCGATGTACCCTGGTTTCTGCGGGCGATGCGGACTTAGGAAGTCGGGGACCCATGACCCCCACTCCCTCTGTCGTGTCTGCACGTCCGCCTGCACCTTACAGGATAGGTGTGAAGAGTGCGAGTCCCTCACTCCAGAGGGGTTCAAACTTTACCTTCAGGCGCTTCGGAAGAGTGAGAGGGACGCTATCTGCGCGAAGCGTAGGGTTCGCTCCTCGGGAAGCCACCCGCCTTCGTCTACCGTCACCTCCCCCTCGGAGGGACTCGTGATATCGGAAGACACTAGGGAGTTTGAGGCGGAGGTCAGGGGGTCCGATTCGGACAGGGACGCTATCGGAGGGTTGCCCTCCCCCCTCCCCCCCTCCTTCCCGTTCGCCGTCGCTCCCCTTCGGTGTCTTCCGTCCCTTCTCACACTTCTCCCCTCCGCGTGCGGAAGAAGTCAAAGAAGAGGAAGAAGAAGTCGGGGGACCGACTTCCCTTTGATGAGGCGGCCTTCTCCGCTCAATTACTTGCGTCCGTATAGGACATGGTGACGGGGATGTTTGAAGCCAGGGGTGACGTTCCCCCCCCACCGCTTCTGTACGACGGGAGAAGACTCCCCCCTCGGTGGAGGGGTCCACCCCCGTGTCGCCTCCCCTTCCCTCGGTCAGGGCGAAGGGTCACTCTCCGTTCCCCGGAGGTTTCCCCCAACGACTTGCCCACCCCCGGTGGGTCCCCCATCCGCTCAGACCCGGAGTTTGTAGATACTACGAACCCTCCTCTCATTCCTATTTCCGAGGGAGGGAGTGGGAGTGCGTTGGGGTCGGATGCGACCGACAAAATGGACGCAGTGGCGGAATGGGCGGGGCTTTATCTTCAGGAGGTGGATGAATCGCCCTCTTCCACCAAGCGGGCCCGGTTGGAGTCCTTCTGTGAGGAGGAGGCTCCACGGTGCACGAGACAGGCCTTTCCCCCCCATCGCTTGTTTGACACGGCGGGGAAGAACTTTAGTTCGGCGGTTGCGGCTGCAGCGCCGGGCAGGCTCATTCCCCCTCTGGTGTTGACGGACCGCCAGCGGTCTTCCCTCCCGGTGGCAGACCCCCCCATCCCGCTTAATCCTCCAGTCTTGGACGAGGACATAAGACGGGTGGCCGCACCCTCGACCCCTCACCACGTCTCGGACGCCCACTTAGTCCACCTGGACAAGGAGGCCAGGTCCATCTTGGGGACGGTTAACTCCGTCGCTCACGCCTGTAAGGCGATGACGGCATTCGCCAGGGAGGCGGAGATGGAGAAGGGAGCCTCGGCCCTTTACCGCGCGTTCGGGTCCGTGGCAGGAGGCCTGGCGCAAGTCATGCTCAGCGCGGGGCGTATCTCGGCGGGGATCACTAACCTACGCAGGGACGGGTTCCTTGGTCGAACCAACCTCCCCGTCGGGATCCGTAGTAACCTTCGAGGAGTCCCTGGGTCAGCTAACACGCTTTTCGCTGGTGCCATTCCTGAAGCCCTCATACAGCGTCACGAGGTCCAACAACAGGATCTGATGAACAGGCTGGCGGGTGAACGGAGGCAAGGGCTCACTACACCCAAGAAGGGGAAACAGACGCCCCAGACTCACACTCCCAAGACGGGGGGTGTGTCGTTTCGGTTCGGGGGCCGGGGTGGGAGAGACTCAGGCAACGTCTCCGGCCCGTCTCCAGGCAAACACTCCTTTCAAGGGAAGTGGCCCAAGCGGGGGAAGGGTCCCTTCACCCCAAAGAAGCAGTGACTCGTGGCACGCTCCACTGCTTCCTCCACCTTTGATTATTCCCTCGGATGGCCCTGTCGGAGGGCGTCTGGGGCAGTTCGTGGCAAACTGGGAACAGTTAGGTTTAGATCCCTTTGTGTGTCGGATCCTGGAACGGGGGTTTCAGATTCCAGTCTTGTCTCCCCCTCCACTCACCTGCAACCCAACAGAACGACCGCTCTCGAGGCTCGCTCTCACGTTGGAACAGGTGGACATTCTCATCGCCAAGGAGGCGGTGGAGGAAGTCCCCCTCCAGGATCTAACTCCGGGGTTTTACTCACCCGTTTTTGTTCGACCCAAGAGAGACTCGGGAAAATGGCGGCTCATTCACGACATGTCAGTGTTCAACCGCTCCTACCTCGTACGGCCGCCATATTTTCGTCTCTTGACTGTGTCGTCAGTGATGCTATTTCTGGAGCGATCGGACTGGATGATATCCCTGGATCTTCAGGACGCGTACTTGCACATCCCCATCTTTCGGGAACACCGCAAGTACCTCCGCTTCGTCCTGGGGGGGCGCCACTTTCAGTGGAACGTGCTCCCGTTCGGGATATCATCCGCTCCGTGGCTCTTCACCAGAGTGACTCAGCCAGTCGTCCAACTAATTCACCATCACAACGTACCGTTCGCTATGTACCTGGACGACGGGTTCAGTCACCACCGCTCGGCCGCAGTCCTCCGGGAACAGCGGGATTTTGTGATCGCGCTGTTCAGGAGACTGGGGTGGTTGGTAAACCTGTCCAAGTCGGACCTACAACCCACAACCTCACTCACCTTCCTGGGCGCCAGGCTGGACACTGTTCAGTACAGGGCCTTCGTTCCCCAGGAACGGATGGGCAGGATAGACGGTCTCCTAGAACGGGGACTCAAGGGTCCGCTCCTGCTCCGGCAGTGGCAGCGGATACTAGGGCTACTTACCTCTGCCCAGGACCTCACCGCGAGGGGTCGGCTGGAGTTGAGGCCCCTACAAGTCTTTCTCAATCCTCACGTCAGGGAGGAAATGTGCAGTCACGCCTTCCCGCTTCCCAAGCGGCTCGTCCCTCACTTAGCCTGGTGGAGGGTGCAGGAGAACGTGTTCTCAGGCGTCCCTCTCAGACCCCCCGTGGCGACAGCTCACCTATTCGTGGATGCGTCCACTCAGGGCTGGGGGGCCCACCTGGGGACGGATCAGACGGCGGGGCTCTGGTCGTCGGCTCAGCGCAAGCGCCACATCAACGAGTTGGAGATGGAGGCTGTCAGGTTGGCAATCTGCCACTGGTCCGCTCTGCTGTGGGGCCAAGTGTTACTAGTGCACACGGACAGCTCCACAGCGGCTTCGGGAATAAACAAGCAAGGTTCGACCAGGGCACTCGCCATCCTCCAGTTAGCGCTAGATCTTTTTCGGCTGACGGACAGACTGTGCATGTCAATCCGCGCGGTGCACATTCCGGGGGTGAGGAACGTCCTAGCGGACGCCCTCTCCAGGCCGGACAAACCCCCGTCCACGGAGTGGAAACTCCTCCCCAGGATCTTTCAACAAGTCTGCCAGCTCTTCGGGAGACCGCACATAGATCTTTTTGCGACACGGCTGAACCACCAGTTGCCGGTCTATGTGTCTCCCGTCCCCGATCCCGGGGCATGGGGCTTAGACGCTCTGTCGTTCGAATGGGAGGGGATGGATGCCTACGCTTTTCCTCCCCCGAGCATTCTGAATCAAGTGGTGGCAAAACTGCAGGCGACCCGGGTGATCAGGCTCATCCTGATAGCGCCCCTATGGCCAGCGAGGCCATGGTTCGTACCCCTTCGGAGGTTGTCCCAGGGGGAACCAATTCCCATTCCACTCAGATGGAATCTCCTAGTGAGCGAGCCAAGCGGGCGGGTACACGAGAACCCGCAAGCGCTGAATCTTCACGCTTGGCTTGTCTCCAAAAGGGGCTGAAACGGGCAGGCTACTCTAAGAGAGTCGCAGCTGCGGTCTCCTCCGCCCAGCGTGCCTCCACCCGCCAACTGTACGACGTGCAGTGGAGGTCATTTGTCACCTTCTGCTCTGACAAGGGTTGGGACGTGCAGGTAGCTACAGTCCCCCAGGCGGCGGAATACCTAGTGTACCTCAGGGAGGAGAGGGGACTTAAAGCCTCCTCGATCAACACGCATCTAGCGGCCATCATGTCGGTCCTACGCAAGCGTGACTCCTCCGTGGACACCTCTGTTCTTAAGGAGGTGATTAAGACCTACCGTCAGGTGGACGGGAGGCTCAAACCGAGACCCGCCGAGTGGGATCTAGCGGTTGTCCTCGAGCACTTGTGCTCAGACTTCTATGAGCCTCTATCGGGAACCATCACTCTCCGTCTGACGGTCAAAACTGCCTTCCTGGTGGCGATGGCTTCGGCCGCCAGGATTTCGGAGCTCCACGCTCTTCAGGCTGATTTGCAAGAACCAGGGGTCGGACGAACGGGGCAGGGTGTTCCACATTCCCGCCCTCTCAGACTCAGCCTCCCCCACGGACGAGGAGAGCAGACTCCTCTGTCCAGTCCGAGCGCTCCGGGTTTATGCAGAACGCACACGTTCTCTCCGCCAGGGGAGGAGGAGATTATTTCTACCTCACTCCCAGGTGAGCACGAAGGAGATAGACAAACGTCTCCTGGGCGTCTATCTGCGACAACTATCCTTGAGGCCTATAAAGCCAAGGAGTTAGCACCGCTAGCTCGTGCTAACCCGCACGAGATCAGAGCGATCTCGGCCTCTATGGCGTTCCACAGTAACATCGCCGTAGCGGATATCATGGCCGGCTGTTTCTGGAAGTCCGGCATGGTATTCGCTAATCACTACCTCCGAGACTTGTCCACGGAGGACCTTGCGGGTGTGGCCAGACTGGGGCCACAAGTGTTCGCTCAGCACCGCACTGGGGGTTCTGCTCCCCCTAGAGGGGTTGCAGTTCACCGATAGGTTCTTTCGCGCTCTGTTGTTTTATGTAATAAACTTCACTTCGCACCTCCGTGTCTCGTTTGTTTTCCTTTCGGGTCGGGGCGGGTTCCCTCCTTAGCAGGGTTCCGGTGCACCCACCCCTAGGTAGACGATAGTGGGGGGAGTACTTGCTCTTCCGCCTCCTTGCTCTCGCAGCCCTCCACCCTCTGTGGTAGTCGGGGCTACGGTGAGTCGGAGACGGTAGAGTACGTTAAATAATAGTACGTTTTTGAGTAAACGTCATTATTTGTACTTACCGTCGACGACTCACCAATCTTTATTGCCCACCCTTGCCTCCCCTCCTGCGAGTAGGTTCGCTCTAGCGTTCACTGGCTCCAGGTAGTTGGATGAGGTTTTGGTCATGTGACCATAGGTGGCGCGGCGGGGATGAGCAGGTAACTCCCGTATTGTTTTCTCTGTGTTATTGGTCGAGAGATAATTGATAGGCAATCAATGGGCTACGGTGAGTCGTCGACGGTAAGTACAAATAATGACGTTTACTCAAAAACGTACTATAATTGCTATATATTGAATCACTTTAAAAGGCCCATTCAGTTAGAGATTTATTTGATTGATGACTTTCCAAAAACGGTCTAGGAACATTATCAATTGCCAGAAAGTCATTAAACTTTTAGGAATGACTCCTGACATGTTTATCTTTGTACTGAACACGATGTTAATGCGACTGAATCCTGTTGTCGCCGCTTGCGGCTATATTTATTATTATTATTATTTCTAACATTTTAGGATTTTATAAATAATAGCATTTTCATGTAGACTCGTAGGAAACCATATTTGGATCTTTGAATTGTTTTTCATTCTGCGATTTAAAATAAAATAAAATAGAGCCATTGGCTCTATAGCTCATCGGGCTGTATATTTGATTTTTCTTTAGGGTGTGGCCAATGTGTTTCCCCCCTTAGTAGGGGCTACAGGGTCACAAAATCTACAATTATTAATCTTCACTAGTCAAGGAGTCTATACACTATGTTTAAGCTTTCTAGGCCTTATGCTTCTGGAGAAGAAGATGAAAATAGGTTTTAAGGGCTTGGTCCCTGTGGCCCTTATTAGGGGCCATAGGGCCACCAAAGCTACAATTTATAATCCTTACTAGTCAAGGAGTATGTACACTAAGTTTCAGCTTTCTAGGCCTTATTGTTCTGGAGAAGAAGATGAAAGTAGGTTTTTAGGGCGTGGCCCCTGTGACCCTTATTAGGGGCCACAGGGCCACCGAAGCTACAATGTTTAATCCTCACTAGTCAAGTAGTCTGTACAACAAGTTTAAGCTTTCTGGCCCTTATGGTTCTGGAGAAGAAGTCGAAATTCCACAAAGTGTACGGACGGACGAACGGATGGACGGACGGACGCCGGACACCATGCCATGCCATAAGCCTATCGGGCCTTACAGGCCAGATGAGCTAAAAATTACTGAGGGAAAAATTAAGAGAAAAAATATTTTTCACTTGACAAAATTATTAAAGTTTGTTGGATTTGTTGGACAGATATTGTTTCTTCAGAAATGTAGATGACTATTTAAAGGGGCAGTAGCACGTTTTTAGAAGGATTATAACTTAAGGTTATGTGAGGAAAATGAAAACAAGAAAAGCATGGTTGGTGCCACAGATGAAGGTTGTGATTAAACGACCAATGTGGGTGATAAGTAAACAGTATGGATAGATGTAATGTAAATCTTTATAATTTGTTGTTTTACTATGGATGATTGGTTTGTGTAATTAGATTATTGACACTATGATACATTTAGCATTAACGTTCAATTATCAGTGACAAATTGAAAATATAAAATTGTCATAAAACGTACTACTGCCCCTTTAAACTGATTTTCTGTTTTTGTCTTCCATGTTTAATTAACATTAAGTTTCTCGGGTAAAAATTATCTTCAACACCTTTACTCTCAAATTGTTACAAACCCAATATTTCAAATATGTGAGTTGTCAATGTCAACCCAATGTGTATAATTTCATCTTAGATTGAAAAGATGATTTCATTTGCAAAAAAAAACCCGATTTTATTACATTTCAAAATACATTCTCACTGAGATGTTCAAAATAAAATGTCAATATAAAATATGAAATAGATAATGTCTTTATAATAAAAAAAGGACAGTCTGTCATCAAAGACAGTCTAAGGGAGAAACTCGCTGAGCTAAAGTTGATGTTCTGTTAATAAAATAATAATAAATAAATAATATTTCAGATATCTTTATAATTTGGAAATGAACTGTATCAACTAAGATGCATTTCAACGGGCTGCTGATACTTAAGAGAACAACGAAAACTAAACATAAAACTACGGCAATCGGGAAGCTATTTAATCTGGGGCAGCTTTCAGTGAATTTTGATATATGATTTACTAAAGACATTGAATGCTTTCTAATCCCTTTAATGAAAGACTACCAAATTCAGTTAATATATATTATGATATTATGTTTCGTTTTTGAACTTTTACGAAATAAAAATGAGGTCATTTTGATTAATTGTAGCATAGATCTAACGAGGTTGTTACTGACCTTTTTTTAAATATCAGTTTGTTTTCGGATTTGTGTGAAATACACTTCGAATGAGGCACATTACACTCGGTACATGCATGCTCTTGAACAATATTTCTGCTAATGATATCGATGTCTATGATACTTTAAACTATGTGCATGATTAATTGTGAACTATAGCGCTGCTATTGTTATCAAATGCATAATAAATGTGATCAAAAAGTTGTGGTGAAATTTGCTGTTACACGGTTACGGTTATGTTGCCGACTGTTGCATAAGGTGGACCTCATATTTTTGACATTAATCCTTAAAAGAAAACATAATGGCAATGTTAATATTCACATGTATATCCCATAATACAAATACAGAGTACACCGTATCTATACATTTGAGTATCTGTACTACGATGTATGATGCCATTGTATGTCATGTCTGTATCAAACATATTGTAATAAAAAAAATCAAAAGAAAAACTACATCAAATGAATGTCGTTTAATTCCTTTTTGTCCTATAAATATAAATAATTTTTTAAATTTTGTACTGATAAATCGATACTTGTGTACGTAGTCACTCGCACTAGTTTTAAACTTACAGACATTTATCGTTTAAAGACTGATTAAACCGGCATAAATCCCCGTTGCAATGTTTAACAAAAATTTCATGATTGAGATGGGAGAATGAATGAACAATTATCGAAACAAAGCACGAAAAACATTCGTTTCAGATTACTTCAAGTAAAAGTCCCCCTCCCCCCCCCCCCCTCCCGTCCACTCTAATTTAAATCTACGGTCTGTATAGCGATACACATAACCCCCAAGCTTGTCTTTTTATAGTCTGTTCTTGTATGAAATTAGTTCTTGGGGAATCTTGTTTTCCATGAAGCTCCCTAAAAGGAAGGCATAGTGCCTGGATAAAGGAACATATATGTACATAATTTATCAAGCATAGATAGAGATTAATATCTGAGGAAGTGTGTCATCTGACTTTTTACGATACGAGTGTGAATTTTTGTATTACCCGAGCGAAAGCGATGGTTTTAGACAAATTTGCACGAGTTTCGTAAAAGTCATATGACACACTTCCGAGGGTAGTAATTTCTCTATTACCGATTCTATTCCATTTTACCATCTTAGAAATATCCAAGGAACGGGCCGCTTCTCCTGCGACGGCCGGCTAGTGACGTCACGAACAATGGTGTTATGACGTCACAGGCGAAATAATACTAGGCAAAAGTGATATGTGCACTAGTGCTCATATTTGAAATATGTCACCACTTGTTTTCAACCCTATAGGTAATAAACAAAGTTATTCACCTGAATACAGCCCCTCTGGTGGCTTTGCTGATTTCACATCCGTGATGATACTGTTTGTTGCTTTCTGCCTTGTGATGTTCTTCATTTGACCTTTATTGGAATTGGGCCCTTCTAAAAAGGTATAATTTTAATGGATTACTTGTTATATTAAGGACTCTTAGTTACATTATCAATCCCAAGTACTAAATATATAAAAAAAGAAAAGTAAAGGAACAATTAAGAAAGCATCCATTCCTCAAAGACTCGTTCAGGTAGGTTTAGGTTTTAATTTATCAGTTAAAACTGAATCTACTTATAGGCTTCGAGAAAACAAAATATTTCTCACAGATTCTAATTTCTTGAATTTATGAGTTATTGGACTAATAATGAAATTACATTTAGAGTTGTTGGTTCTTAAGTGAAATGAAATATCGATGGGGAAACTTACTATAAGTATTGTACTTACCAAGTTTGGATGGTTTGTGGGTGTTGAGTGTAGAAGAATCTAATGTAGTCTGTTCTGTGGGAAAATGAAGTTTGCAGATCAACATTACTTTGTCAAAGAACACGTCTGAGCAACTTATTCTGTAACAAAGTGCTTTACACATTTGGGGACCATACGGCTGAAAAGTTCTGTCTTTAATGAATTCTTCTCCTTTCACTGTTACACACAGGAGAAGAATCTGTAGACCGACCATTTTTGGTTAGTTAGGATGTCTTGAATACAACTTTAAACCTCTGTTACTCCTCAGCATTCAGACACGAAGAAATTGTCATTGTTTATGAAATATGCACACGAACATCGGAGACTTAGTGATAGATTCTAATTTTAGATCAAATTATATCAGCAGACTGATAATGTACGTCGTCCTATTCCCGCAAATCAATGTCAAGCATATGGATAAATAATGAAAAACTCTCATTTCTCATGTTATATAAACACAAATTGTAAAGATATATCTAAGGAGGAAATTGGTGTTTTCAACAACTTTTTATATAAATCAGGGATGACTTTGGAAAAGACAATATGTGTGCTTAGTTTTATAATCTGGTTTGTTTAACCCTCCAAATCGTAACTTTTGATAAGATGTTTGGTAATACGAAAAACCTTCGAGAATACTCATACACTAAAGATATACATCAGTTTCGAGCTATGCCCATTGGCTTTCCCAGTGTATAAATCTCCAATACATCAATCGAGGACTGAACCATTTTCGAAATATCTTTTCTATGGATCAGTTATATGATTAAATATAAATATAAAAACATCACAAAATGGCTACAAAAGGAAAAGTGAAATACTTTTTTGTTCATAGTTGGTTTATTGTTTTTTATCCTTTTGCCTACAACTAAGTCTCTGTGTGAATTTTACTGTGTAAAACCACCCTGAAACAATGCAATTGTTCTTCCGTGTAGGTGATGTCCAAGCAACTGTCATTTTTTTAAAATGGCGCAGAATCCCATAATTTTCAATTTCACAATTTTGGAAATATCACAAAATTCAAGTGAAAAAGTAAAAAACTTTCATTTTTCACAATTTTGGAAATATAACAAAATTCAAGTGAAAAAAGTGTATTCTTACCCATAGGGTGGAAAATAAGTAGTGACATATTTCAATATGAGCACATGTGCATGTTTAACTTTTGCCTAGCAACGATTGTTGTAGCGTGACTCGCTCTCGCTCTGATAATACATAAATTCACACTCGTTTCATAAAAGTCATATGACACACTTGCTCGAATAATCAGATTGCAGATTGTTCGAACATCTGCATATTGTGATATACCCCAGATGGTTGTAACATTCATACTTGCGCTACTCGAGTATAATGCTTATCGCCGTGCATGTTTAGTTTCATCTTTATATCATTCTCTTTCCCTCACAGAGGCAGATCAAAGTTATGAAATGTTGATCGAGCCTCTGTTCTTATTCGCCGATTTTTTGGGGTAGAATGGGAGATTCGTGATTTGACCCATCAAATTTAGTTTGGCAATCAGCGACGCTGCTAAAAAATCATCTATTTGGCTACTGAATCATGGAAAAGGCATTGTGATATGAACGAGCTTTCCATGCGAAAGGCGTTGTCATTTGCTAAATTAATTCCAATGGATTGTGGTGCATTTGTTACTTCTCGAGAAACTGGCTGAACCCACGGAATTGGTCAGATTAGAACAGAGGTTCGATCAGCTTGATCTGCCTCTGTGGTGAGAATGTGTTTATGTTTGATTTATTCATATCTTTTCTGCTTTGCTAATGGAAAATATCATTGATCGGCATTAGAGACTAGAATTATTTGCCATAATATCAGAGTTTAATACCATTGTCATGAAAGAGAAAACTAAATTTTTTTTTATAAAAAAACAAAAACCATAATGGAAAAGAATCTGTAATGATTTCAACAACAGTCCTGCAAGAAAATTTAATATATAACAGTCAAAGGCATTGTATAAACGTGCCTTGGCGTATGCAGTGTGCCAATGAAACGGTTCGCCGTTTCACGTTTGCTCACGCACGCTGGAAAGTGAGCCTGGGTACCAATCAAGAATAGCCTTGGTGAAAGGAGTAGTTTTGATATCTCAATTTCTGTTTCAAATTACTGTAAGTATCAATTTTAAAGCAAACTATTGTATATGTAGATATGTGATAAATGAAATCAACATGTCAATCAAAGACGGAGGATCAGGGTTAATAAATAATTTCATTGATTTACCTCTTAAAAAACTTTTACAACTTTCAAATAGGAAATGTTTCAGACAAGAAGCGGTTTATTGCATTTGTTTCCTCCTTGAGAAACTGGCTGAACCCAAAGAATTGGTCTGATAAGAACAGAGGTTCGATCAACATTTCTATGACTTGATCTGCCCCTGTGGTGAGAGAATGTGTTTATGTTTGATTTATTCATATCTTTTCTGCTTTGCAAATGAAAATGGATCGACTAGAATTATTTTGCCATAATAGGGTTATCTCTAAAACAGAGTTTCATTCCATTGTCATGAAAGAGAATACTAAAGAAAATCAAATATAAAAAAAACCAAAAACGCTTGATTCTTTCTATGAAACATAAAGGAAAAGAATCTGTAATGATTTCAGCACCATTTCTGCAAGAAAATTGAATATATAACAGCCAGAGGCATTGTATAAACGTGCCTTGGCGTAGGCAGTGTGCCAATGAAATGGTTCGCCGTTTCACGGTTGCTGACATACGCTGGAAAGTGAATCTGGGTACCAATCAAGAATAGCCTTGGTGAAAGGAGTAGTTTAGATATCTCAATTTCTGTTTCAAATTACTGTAAGTATCAATTTTAAAGCAAACTATTGTATATGTAGATATGTGATAAATGAAATCAACATGTCAATCAAAGACGGAGGATCAGGGTTAATAAAGAAAATCATTGATTAACCTTTTAAAAAACTTTTACAACTTTCAAATAGGAAATATTTCAGACAAGAAGCGGTTTATTGATAATTCAAAAGAAAAGGAAGGAAGCTGAATGATATATATGTATTTCGAATAATATGTTACTGTTTAACGTCAAGTGCTATGTGATTTAAGAGCTGCTTTATCACTAGCTGATGTTTTGGGTAATGGAGTTTTAACCATAAATGCTCCTTAGAATTATTTATTGTTATCTCAAATACCATGCTATATAAATGGTGTATATCACAATATCATCATTATCAATATAGATAAATGAAATAAAAGATAGATTGTAGGAATTAATATTCCTACGTAGGAGTGTAGTGAAGTTCAATATTTTGAAAAGTATTTTAACTGTATTCATTGATTTTGTTGGCAAAATTTTGGGACCAACCTTGAGAAAATTTATCAAATTGGAGACAATTTACAAAAATGACCAAAACGGCAGCCCCGGAATGTCGAAATGAAGGCGATCAAGTTTTGTCATCTCGAAACAGGACTTCAGTCCTGCAATAATCTGCTATATACCAACGAAATGCTTATCACAGAAATATGAAACGCAATCTGCAATAATTGGATTTTCGGAATAGGAGTAAGTGTTAAACTGTATACACTTTTGAAGCATGCTTTTGTATATATTGTAGGGTTTCAACGGTGAACTGCACGTTTACTGAATCTACTCAAAATTGTATTAACAAAATAAAATGTCAAGTGTTTATCTTAACTAGACATGATAGTTTGAATACCAATTAAGATTAGTTTATCAAAATTGTAATTATAAAAAATACAGTGCCAGAGATAATGAATTCATTTGATTGATATCATGTGATTGCAGTTTCTTATACTTTTATTTGTATCTTAAAACCAAGTAAAGAAAATTAGGAAAAAATAAATAACTCAAGAATCAAGATGATAAACACTAAAACACATTTCTTCATATCCATATCCTTTATCAATGTTTCAAACGAAACAAAATAAATTGTTGTTTTGAGCAACCAGCAGTAGTTGTAAAATAACATATCAAACAAAAGAATACATATTGATTAATTTGTTTAACAGGACATAGTATTCATAAGTTGCAAACACGGACCAGTGAAACTGTTCAAAGAGAACAATTCTTTATTTTTCCAAAGTTAATCATTTGCTCCCAACCGAGGCAGATCTAGTCATAAATTATTAAACAGATTATACAAAATTATCATTCTTAAAATATCATTTCCTCAACATTCATTAATTCAATTTCAGATTTACGTCGGTTATTTTTTTCAGGGATTTACATTACAATGAAGGCATTTAAAATTGCATATAAGTCATATAAACTAGTGACATCATTTAAACATTTGTAAAGGTTAATCGGCTGTAGCTCATACGCTTCAAAATATATCATCATTAGATTTGAGCTTAGAAATTCTGTATTACTTATCCCCAATAAATTGTTCAGACATTTTAACTTGTCTAAGCTTTTTTTCATTTTCTTTTGGGGATAGGAATTGTTTTTCGGTGTCGGGGTGTGGCTTTTCACAATGAATATATCATTTTAACCTGTCTAAGCTTTTTTTCATTTCCTTCTGGGGATAGACATTGTTTTTCAGTGTCTGAGTGTGGCTTTTCACAATGAATATATTTCATTGGAAAGAGAGCCTGTACAAAACAACTATTCTTTGGCTTTTGAAAAAAATAACAATATGAGATTTTAGAGTGTAGCCTTCTTTACCCTCATGAGAAACAAATGTTTATAAAATATGTTAACTATAACCTCATTGGCCAAGTAGTATGTACATGCCATTTCAATTTCCTTTGTCTTATTTTGGTATATTGTCTATCTTTTGGAGAACGAATTGATGTAATGGATGTGAACAATATGAACAACAATGCAATATATTAATTGAATTACACTATACAGCTGCGTATCTTAAGTTTGTTCACTTACCTTCGTATTCTAGTGCAAATATCATGTAATTTGTAACGTCTTTGAGACATCATATCATTGTGAAAACGAAACCGATAATGATGAAATTTCACTGCATAAGTTACGATTCAGTTTGCGTTGACATATTCGTATGTCATACCTAGCAGATAGCTGTAACAAATTTGGCAGGTCATTGAAGTGACCAGGGGTCAAAATTTCGAAAACTCTAATTTCTATTTTGCTCTACAAAATCCTTCATAAGTGATCAACAGCTTTAGATCTTATTCTTATGTGTTCCTTTGCACTAAGGCAACGTCACTGTGCTGATAATTTATCTACAAAGTTCACATGGATGATTTTAATCGAAATTTAAGAAAATCCGAATTACACAAATATGACCCCATCTGTTTATTTAACAATGCCAAATATCGACATTCAGCACCAGTGACAAGACGATCCCGAAATATGGTTTGGGAATGGTTATTTTACACAAGGACAATTGAAGATCTTCTGTAAGTGCTCATGGATTAATTTATGAACGTCAAAACGAAACCCAAATTATATGATATTTGCACTAAAACCACAAGCAGGTGAACAAACTTTTGATATGCAGCTGTAATGTTTAAGAAAAATACAAAATTGTAATTATTATTCAATATTTATTCATGAAATACAATATACATGTAGGTTGATTTAGAAATTCGGATATACGAAGCTGACTCAATCAAAAGGACAAACAGATGTACAGACAAGCATCGATTGTACAACAAAATTAATACAAATGCATGCAAAATGTCTTCACCAGAGAATTCTACATGTTGTTCATCATGCAACGAATGAACACCAAAACAATCTCTTCCCACAGAGGCAGATCAAGTCACAATCTAGTTAAAACTAGCTGTTATGTTATCGTCCCCTGAGTCCTTACGTTACATCTAGCTACTAACCCACCTGGTCCGTGTCGCGCATGCGCGGAAATCAACCAATGGAAAAAGAACTGACTGATCTCTTTAAATCGGGCCTCGGAGTTATATTGCATTTTACACATTATAAGAATAAATATCAATGATTTTATGTATGACTTATTGGAAATAAACATTACAGCTAGTTTTAACTAGATTGACCGATTCTAACAGCTTGTATTAACTAGATTGTCCGATTCAAAGGTATCAGTCAGTTCTGTTTCCATAGGATAGGAGTAACAATTCTGTCAAATATCTTGAATAAATCTTTGCAGTGGATATCACCAAGTGTTCTCTGCAGCTGGTATCTGTTTAGAGCCATTATAGCTTTATTACTCTGGGAAGCTAGACAAACTTGAGCCTGTGTCCAAATAAGTTTTGGTGTAAACATAACGCCTAAATATCTGTAGGAGGATACAACATCAATGTTTTCACTGTTGTAAGTCCACTTTTCATAATTTCTGAGGGTTCCACCATTTCTAAATACCATTATTTTTGTTTTCTTCAAATTAACTTTCATTCCAGTTTCTGAGCAAAATATATTAAGAGCATCTATTTTCTTTTGGAGTTGAACAGCTGAATAAGCAACAGAACACACATCATCTGAAAACATTATGGCAAATACATTTTTAAAATCTTGTGAGATAAAAACTCTTTCTCCTCCCATATGTTCCAGTTGCTTTAATAATTTGTTGATAAAAATTATAAATAGCTGGGAACTCAATATGGAACCTTGACGGGTGCCAATATTACACTTGAAGTAGTCAGTTAATCCATTTGAACCCCTTACACATGCACACAAGCTTGAACACATTGATGAAAGAACATTATAAAATTTTCCTTTAACTCCAACATCCTTCAGACTTTGTAGTAAAATATCATGTCTTTTGGTGTCAAATGCCTTTGAGAAGTCAACAAAGAGGCAGTAAAATCTTCCTTTTCTTGTCCCTGTATATTTCTGTATCATTGCTTGCAAACTGAAAATATTATCTATGGTTGAGTAGTTTGGTCTGAATCCTGCCTGTAGCTCATCAATAATTATATTATCTTCACAGAAATTCTGGAGTCTCCTATTAAGTATAGAAGTAAATATTTTACACATTGTATCAATCAATGAAATGCCCCTGTAGTTGTTGACATCATTCTTATCTCCAGATTTGAAAAGAGGACAAATAATACTTCTAGTCCAAGCAGCTGGAAAAAGACCACTGACAAATATCTGGTTAAAAAGTGACATAAGAGTAGGTAAAATAGTACTTGATGTATTCTTAAAATATTCAGTGACAACTCCATCAGGTCCAGGTGACTTGTTATTTGCTAGCTTGCATATATGTTGTTCTATTTCTTGAGAGCTGATAGGTTGGTTTAATTCTATTTGGCTGATACTATCATTCACTACACTTGTCAGACATGGAGTAGGCAAAGTAGCGGCTACATTTATTTGGAGAAGAGAGGAAAAGTGAGTTGTCCACCTATCAGTCTAATGTTGTCTGGTAGGTGTGTTTGTCTCCCCTGTTTTAACAATTTCCAAAAGAGTTGTGGATTTCCTCTTGAATCAATCAATTTTTGTTTTTGTTCATTCTGATAAGATTGTTTTTGTCAGCAAATGCTTTCTTGAATGCAGTGCGTAGTTGCCTGAATATGTTGAAGTCCATATTATAGTCTCTATGTCCCCTCAAAGCTCTATATTTCTCTGTTTTTAAGTTTTCGAGTTCACTGTCCCACCAGGGAGGTTGGCTGATACATTTAGACTTATTTTTGTAACTAGATTTCATACCATACACTCTCTTGTTTATGGATGCTGCCTCTTGATAGATATTTACAAGTAAACATAATGAAGTGTTAATGTCATTAGTTGTGATAAGGTGGTCTATTTCATCCTTTAACAATGTGTACAGCTCATTGAACTTAGAATTAATACTATTTTCCTCTTTCCATATATATCTTGACCAGGGAGTTTCTATGTCTTCAGTTTCTTCATGGCTGTTATTAGGTTGTAGATCATTGTAGTCTTTGTGTGTATAATTAAACCTGCAGAATACTGGAAAGTGATTTGAATTATCCTGAGTACCAATCCCAAAGTCTGAGATGAGGGGGAATAAGCTATGAGAGGCTATCATATAGTCAACAGTGCTGGCACCATTGTGGGTAAAACATGTATATTTTTGCCTGTCCTGATGGCATCTCCCATTCAAAATATGAATGCTGAATAACTTGCATAGTTCAATCAACTTTCTTCCAAAATTATTACAACTTTCTGAATCTTTATTATTGTTTCTTGGAACCTCAAAACTGTCAGAGGGGTAATCATCAATGTCATGGTGAATAAAGTTTAGGTTGTCCTCTGGTATAAAGTCAAGGAATGTTTTAGTTCTACGCATTTAAATCACCTGTTAGGAAAACTTCTTTGTCTGGGTGATCATAAACTATCTGGGTTAGATAATTCTCCAAGATAGACATACCATCATTTTCTTTATCTTCATAAATGGGGGAATTTTCAGGTGAAAGGTATGTCAGAATAAGAATTGTGTCGTTTTCATGACCTAATTGTGATGTCTTAAACAATAACACAACAGTATTCTCAAAATGTTCATATATTCTAGTTAAATATCCATCGTTAATCCAAGCTTCCCTGATGAAAACTGTCACACCACCACTGTATCGACCAAATTTCTTAGTTTTTATCCTTACACTGTTATATGATCGAAAACCGAACAAGAAGTCTTTAAAATCATTAACACTACGGGCAAAAGATTCATAAAGAGCGACCAAGTCATAATCAGCACAAAAGCATTTTACCTGAGAATTTGGGGTATCATATTAACGTAATCCTTCAATTTTCCATGACAGAATGTCAAACGTCTAGCCATGGCCTGCTCTTCAGGAGTTTTTGTTTTGAGATGTTGACGTGGGAGTTGTCTCCCTTGGGGTGGGCGTTTCCCTATTTCCGGGTCCAAACAAATCTGACCATGTGCGTCTGTTACCTGTTGGTCGTGAGCTGTACTGTTGATCGCGTGCAACATTTTTGACGGACTTTGACATTTTATCATAGATGAATACTTCCCCTTGAACTATCAACTTATTTAAGCGCATTTTAGGTTGTTTTCCTGCATCTTGAGCTTGCACAAACCACGGTGATAGAGCTCCCCTATCCTCGCGCACGGACTGTGGGAAATCTTCTGACACTCGGGTCCTCGCTCCTCGTTCAAGTGATTCCCTTGCTTTCTTGAATATGTTGCTCTTGTCTTTTGTCATCAGGAACTTTGCTATAATTGGAGAATCATTTCTCCTAGGATTGAGTCTATGAGCACGTATGATTATCACATCTTTACTGATATCCATATCAAGCGTCTCACTCAGAAAAGTACGTATGTTATGTTCTGATTCATCCCATGTTTCACCTTTTAATCCTTGAATTCCGTGGAATACTAGATTATTTCGACGTTCTCTGCATTCCATGTATTCTATTTAATCTGTCAGCTGTATCACTGTGTCCCGCAGTTGTTGATTTTCCTCACTCAACGCATGGAGTTGATGATTGACCTCGTTCACTTTGGCCGCCATATTGCCTAACTTGTCGTTCAGGCATTCAAACTTCTCATTCATGGTTGACATACTAGCTTTTAGGTCTCTTAACATTTTCATTACTTCATTTTCAAGTGTTTGGAGCTCGATTGAGCACTTTCACCCACTGACAGAGTAGTCTGTTGTCTCGTGGTCGGACCGGGTCCCGGGTTAGACTCCACGTCACCACTCACAGTCAGCAGACAGCTTAGCAAGATTTACAGTCTAAGACACATTTTCAAGCTTCTCCCTCTTCTGTTGGTCTTCTTTTTGACTTATTTGGCTGTAATAAACAACCGATTTTGGCCCGATATTGAGTGGAGAAATTCCCATTTTGGAGAGCGGCGTAAACACGTCCTCTCGCTACACACACATGCGCAAAACGATGCAGGTTCTGTATTGAGCTTCGGTATCAGAACCAAAGCAGGCGTTTATGATGAAAGTCATACTATGTCCTTAACCCATACAAGGTAAATCAGTGATTTGTTTGACAAAAGTTAGTTACAAAGCTTTAACTTATATTATATGTCGGATGGTTCAGGTTAAAAACGACTTGTCTTGAATGATTTAATTGCTTTATCTCTGGCAGTAAATAGCTTTTAAACAAATCTTTTTTAAACAAATGTGATGGGAGATTCAAAATATTTTTTTAATTCATGAAATTTTCAAAGGAACATTTTCAAAGTTTAAAAATCAGTAGCCCCATGTCCGGTTTGCATATGAGTATGAAAATAAATCAAACAACAGTTGCATTGTATGCTGCACACATTACAAAAAAATTTAAGTTGCAAACGATCAATACTACTTGCGGTCTTTAAGTTTTTTAGTAATATACTTATATAATTATCAATCCAGTTAATCTTACAAATAAAAACACAATGGAGTCTTCACTATTTACATTTCAACAACATATATAACATAACGCATATAACAGTGGTGGCACGTGGTCCTGTGCAATGCTCAGTTGACCGCTATCAGTATAGTTCAAGAGTGGGTTACTCGCTCACTGCTGAATAAACTGAGAGTTTGAAGGGTTGATTCCCTGCCCCACCCCGAGACACAAGTTGAGAGACATGTGGTGTCACCCTGGGAAAGTGACTTTATTCAAAATATGCCTCTGTTCAACCAGCAGCAAATGGGTACCTGGTAAAGAGTTGTGTGGGTGGTGACCTTCTAGCGACATATACAGACCCTTGCAGATATCTTTACCGGTACCTACCGCGATCAGACTGCAATCTGATTGCAGTTGACCGCGATCCGAATGCAGTCGGACCGCGGTTGACCGCGATCAGATTGCAGTCAGAACGCGGTTGACCGCGAATTGCAGTTTGATCGCGATCCGAATGCAGTCGGACCGCGGTTGACCGCGATCAGATTGCAGTCAGAACGCGGTTGACCGCGATCAAACTGCAATCTGATTGCAGTTGACCGCGATCAGAATGCAATCTGATCCCGGTTGACCGCGATCGGATAGCATTCTGATCGCGTTTGACCGTGGTCAATTCAGAGTCATTGAAAAAAGGGAAATTTGTTCTATAAAGCCCATCAGTTGATCTAAAGAGGACAGTCAATTTGTACAGATATGTTTTTCGCCCGTTATAATTTTAAAACGCATAAACAATGTTATGGATGATTTACATCTGTATGGAAAAGTGTTTGGCATATGTTTTATGACCAAATAAAACATGTTAATTGTATAACCTACATGTAGTAGGTATATGCAACATCGGTATCCCCGTTTCACTTGTTGCGGCAAGAAGTGATTATCAGTAATCAATACAAATAATTTTCTTTTACTTAATTCGAATTGAATAAGACTATGTTATGTGTTGTGAGGCGTGATTTTAATTAACATGATAGTATTTATAAAAATTGCATAAGGTTTGACAAATCGTATTCTGGAATTAACATGTAAAAGATATTTTAAAGGGACAGTAGCCCGTTGTTTTTAGGAATATAAGCTGATGTCAGGAAAATGAAAATAAATGGTTCCAATTGAACGACAATTATTTTATATATATTATAATACATTGCATAACCTCTTTAACAATATCAGACAATAAATACCAACAATCCAGTCACCGGCGTTGATATGAAATGAGTATGTGATATACCGCTTTGATCACTGAATAGGACTTTGATGTTTCCGACTTTGTATCTACAGATGTATGTGCGTTCAGATTGTACATCCGAGCTGTAGGCGACACTGAATAATGGATGTTTAACAGTGTTCTCCTCCCCCCTCCCCCAATTAAATCAGTGCAGCAAAATGACACAACAACGTTAAAACATACTATATTTCGATTCCTTTTTAATCTTCGTGAAACAATCGGGACTTTATTGCCCTTTACATAACCGGAAGTCTTTCTTGTGGTAATTTGTCTCCTAGAGCGAGACGGTAGGACAGCGAGATGTTGGGTAGTGAAGCGGGTCAAGGGTTAATTAACGAAGTAATGGCGGTGGCCTTTGTAACAGGTATGTAGGCAAAGCAATACACAATATAGAGGAACATAGCGGCAACCCCCACCCTACAGTGAACGAGATAAAGCTGCTGAGTTCTCCAAAATCAAGTTCAAATGTCCTTGAATGAAATGAACAGAGCCGATCAACAGAGAGAGGGAAAATAAGTCACGTGCTGGGTTACATAGTACATTTACTAATAGATAAAAAATATTAAAACAGTATTAGCATCTTTAGCATTACATACATATATATTTTGCTAAAGAAAACAACATAAGAGCCAACCGTTGATATGAGGGTTACGAGAGACTACAACATATGAAATATAAATACAACAATATTGACTATGAAATATATTTAACCTTAACAGATTTTCCTTTTTCTGAAATAAGTCTGCAGGTTTTGGCAACAATACATAAAAACTCTGGACTGAACATTATAAAGCTATATTGAAAGGCACAAAATCTTGACAAATTTCCACATTAATAGATAAAATCTCTTGTCTATGGTATGTTTACTGTGGACAATAGAACATGGTACTCAACTTTAACAGCGTTAAAACAAATATAAGACATATACTCTTTCAGCTAATGGTAAATTAGTAAAACGTCTCGTTTTAAGTCGTATTTGGGCCACCCCTCGTCAAAATTGCGCCATGTATGTATGTATATGTTTATAAAGTAGAGTATGTATATGAGACATAGTAGAGACATATGTAAATGTCTATATATTAAACAAATGTAATAATCTATTTTGATCATTTATTATTTACTTGTACATGTTTTTCACTGCCTCTTACATATTACCCGACAATGCGTTTGGCGATTGGCAAATATATTCTATATATCTTATGCTACAATAAACAAAATCCCTGTATATTTATATGTTTGCGTTTTTAATGTGTCTATCTTATGTCTACTCAAGGTACTGTCGACAATTGTATTCATAAGGATCGGGATTATCCATGCGTTAATCCTTCTAAGCCAATCGACTGTTCTCGATTAACTTCTTTGAGAGGCATGTTGGAATGACAATAATGCAGAGGAATATATGGATGACAACTTCTTTGTTCATTGCATGCGGCTTTTCAACACAGGTTCTTGTGAACTTTGCATTCAATGAACAAAGAAGTTGTCATCCATATATTCCTCTGCATTATTCTCGATTAGTAGAGGTGACATTCACGTGGGATCGACACGATTTTTGCCGATTTTTAATCCGCGTACTTTAATTGTTGATCCCACGTGTATGAACCTGAACCATTTTAAAGTACAAGACTTTTGACATACTGATAACTGGTATTTTGGCAGCAACACTGAATGACTCGACAAATAAACTACTTGTTAAACCTGTAAATGATGGAAGCCTTTAAAAATTCAATGCGGTATATGACACCATCGGTCAGAAGTCGCTGTTGTACATAAAAATGAATTCATAAACTTTTCTCTGACTGTTTATATCAGGTGTTATCATATTTACAAATTTACACGTGAAAAATAAACACTGTAATATTTACATACATGACAGAATTACAAAATCTACATAGAGGTTGTATCTTCTCATTTATGGTATGCCCGACAGGTAAAATTCTCAAAATTCTCAATTCGCATATAAATTAATGCAAATATATCGGCAAAATAGATCACAGATAATGAATACTACAACTATAATGTGTTCTTGTTCTATTTCAGTTATACCTTAAAAATAGACCATTAGACTTGATTTGATGAAACATTTTATATTACTGCTGCGACTGGTTGTACCGTTTCAGTTATGTCTTACCAAACTGGCATGTGAGATTTTCACGATGATTGATAAGCCATCTTTATTTCCTCCAAATGTATTAAAAAAAGGTCGTGCACACAAAGAATTAAAATGTACAGTTTTGAAAAAAATATATTTGAAAATGACAGAGTCATATACCAATAATACCACTTTCTCCCATTGTGTCCTGTCTAAATTACCCAGTGTTGTCCTAGAACCGAGAAAATCACGATCAGTAATTACTCCTTCTTCGTATTGTTTCCTAAATTCTACAAAATCAAATATGATATCACGAATTCTTTAACAATTTACATCTGTCATTAAAACCTGTGTATGACATTATGACGTGTATTGGCATGGAGATTTTCACGATTTCATTCGACCGTCTTAAAATTTAAACACCCACAAACTACAGAGAAGTCGTAGGGCTTTCATAACACCATAAAGTGATATGTCTCTCCTGTATGAATGAGGAATACAAGTAATAATGAGTTAACGGTGTTCATAACTTCACACAAACGCTACAAAAGGTCGTAGCAAGGTACATTCAAATTACACTTTATGTAAAAGGACATTATTTCAATTTTTAACCAGTGCAAACAATCGTTATACGTTATACGACAGTGTAGAGGGTAGACATGAAGACTTAGTATCTGAACAAAGGAATAGTATGCGTTATTAAAGTTTGAATAACAAATAACAAATCGGGTAGTAAAATCAATTTGGACCGAATACGGTAGATTTGAGTTTCTCAATCTATTATGATTAAACTTCTGCTGTACTGCCGACATGCAGACAATGTCTACAATCACTCTCAACCCCTGATCGGATCGACCGCGGTTTGACTGCAATCTGATCACGGTTGATCGCGATCAGACTGCAATCTGAATGCAGTTGACCGCGATCAGAATGCAGTCAGACCGCGGTTGACCGCGATCAGTTTGCAGCCAGAACGCGGTTGACCGCGATCAGATTGCAGTTGACCGCGATCAGACTGCAATCAGACCGCGGTTTTCATGAAACTAATTGTGCAAGGGTCTGTATGTCAGCTTTGGTTAGACCAGGGTAATGGAGCATGGAGCGCTCTGAGTCTGCAATGCGGAGATTTAGCGCTATATAAAAGCTATCCATTATTATTATTATATACTAAACCCTCACTCTACAATGTTCTAAAAAGTTTTGTCAACAGTAACTACGTGAAACTAACTGGTGATCCAGTTAAGGAATTATGGAAATTCTATCATACTCTAGATTGTACATCGGTACTATATAATAAGCAAATTCTCGTTTTGATCACGTTACCCTTGTTACAAACTAATGGAAATTTTGAGATTTATCTTGCTCACAATTTACCAGTTCCAATAACAGGTAAAAGTCATAAAGACAATGACAAGGTAAATTTAGTGTCTAAATATAGACTTGAGACCAAGTGTTTAGCAGTAAATCCGAGCAGAACAATTATTATGTTATTAAGCATAGAAGAAGTTTAAAAGTGTACTGATACTATTATTGGATACTGTAAATTACAGAGTGCTGTATGATTGGATATCGCATGCTCCGGGTCAAATAATTTTCTCTCGTTACCAGCATACTAAACTCATGGGCAAAAGAAACGCTGGGTATTTTCAAACGAAGGATAAATAAATTATGTATGCCATGTAAATTCTATTTAGAATGTGTTTGATAAAAAAAGTATTTAGAGAATTATTGTTTATAATTTTAACCATGACGGCATGGAGCGTTTTGTACTGTGGTTGTCTAAACACTGTTGGGGTGCTAACATTGCTGTTTTCAGGTACTTTTTTGTTAATAATTATTTTGAAATTAAGTTTGAATTTCGAAAATGTATATCAGAAGTTTATTTGAGATACTGTTAATGAAAAACATCCACTTTGACTTTTCTGCATTGATATGTCTTCGTGTTATAACGTCTATAAATATGCAAAACATGACCAATTTGGCTCTCCAATCTCGCTTATTTAAGGAGATAGCAAATTGATGATTTTTTGACACGCGTTTTCTAAGGCGCCATGCAAAAACATCAACACAAAATGATTCAAACAAGGCAAACATAGTTGAGTTGACCTCTAAGGAAACTTTGCCACTCTGCTTCATTCACATTTATCGTACATGGAATAAAATATCCTGACATTTATGCTACCAGCGTTTCACTGCCCGTGAGTTTATCACAATGAATCTAAGTTCCCAATTACAGACGAAGTTATTAGGGGAGTAACTATCAGACTGTGTTATGTTGGAACCGTTGTACAAGGTCGCTTCAAATCTATCCAATATTGTTTCGCCACCAAAACTTAAAAATTTAGAAAACATTCCTATGGGACAATTAATAGAAGTTCAAGGAAGGAGTGGAAAAAATCATTGGGTATATATTTTGGTAATCTAAATAGCAATCAGTGTTGGATATTTGGGTTATAAATATTATCTTCGTTATGTTAAATATCTGAGTGCCAAAAGTGCCAAACAACAGATTGATACGCCAACCGGGGTTACGAGCGGAGTAGTTGTTACGCCTGATGATACGATAGGCGTGCGTACCACCGAGATGAGGAAAGTTCCCTCGCCGTCTCAGCCATCCGTCATCAAGTCCATGTATCCGGTCCTGGACGCAGCACGACCGGAACATTAAGAGGTCAGCGATGGACTTGTACGATGCAGATAGTGTATCTGTGTGCTGGTTTATATCCTACCATGGATGAAGATGATAAAGAGCAACTTGTTGAACTGTGTGTGCTGTCTTATATCCTAAATAGATGAAGATGATAAAGAGGAACTTTGTAGTTCTCTTGAACTGATTTTGTTGTATATAAAATACAATATTCTATTCAAAGATTCAGATGATTATCAATGATCCGATCTATTATATGTTTGCTTATTGTATACACTTATTTTGTTCTAAGACTACAGGTCAACATGATATGATGTGAAGTTTATTCTTAGAATTATGTGATGTAAATCAGGTACATTGTATATGGTCAAGACACAACCCAAAGCACTGCGTCCTTCATGTGCGAACTTTTCATTACCATGAAATTCCCAAGATCAGTGGCCGACGATATATTGAAACATGTACCAAGTCTATTTACCCTTATTGCCATAGTTAATAAATAATGTATAACGTTGATGCCTCTTAGACTTATAGTGTTACACTCTTGATGGTATCTGAACATAACAAAAATTCCGAATATTTCACACAGCACGTACGCCTCAGTGATTCGCAATCAAAATTGGTTTCGTACCGGCGACAATTATATGAAAAGACAAATATTTCCGCCCTTAAACAAGCCAAGAATTATGTAATAAAAACATGAACCTGAATGAGACAATAAGAAGTCCATGCTATCTTTAAAATTAATTAATCGTGTTTTGATTGATGTAAATAATTTCATTTTTTATTACGAACCTTCCACCATCATCGCGGATTCTAGAACACTAATTATTTTTTTCAAATAATATAATGAACAAAAAATATTCTGTTACGTCTAGTTTATTTCACAAATGTACTTATGTCACCAAAGTTATTTAACACTTTATTTCAACATAATGTATGGTTTCTCTAGCTTATAAAAATTCTTTAAAAAATGTCAGTGAGTGTCAGTGTTCAAACCTTGTGACGTCTGAACTTGTAAGATCTTTTCCAACCTTTTTTTGCAGGAATCTACTGGTAAGAATTGTTTATTTATTGCTTTGGGAATCATAGAAGTAGAATCTTCTGGACCCGGCACGTCTCTACTGAGTCGTGACGATTGTTTCAGTTTCAAGTTTGATGGGCTGTCACCGCCCAACATTGAATCTAGCGGCGTCTCCTGATTTCGTGGTGTGTCGGTGACGTCATATTCCCGGTTTTTCTCGTTCTCCTTTACCGTTCCAGATAGCAAATATGGCGTCCCCCATCGATACCGGTAAACTAGATTTTTTATTGCAGATTTCGTGATTTAGCTAAAAACGACTAGCCAATGTTGAAGGATTTATCAATAAACATTATTTAAAAAGGCTTTTTTTTTCATTTTTCATTGGAATTTTCCTTTCAATTTCACTCGGATAGATTTTTTTAAAATCGTCATTAAGTATTTTGAATTTGCTCCGAATGTAAACGGCGATTTCATTGGCTATTGTTGAAAGAGCTGGTAAGGGGCGTAACTTGTGATCAGGATAGGTGTCGCTGCTCTGGATATGATTTTTCTGAAGTTTGATATATTTGGAAATTTCGTAAGAGAGCTAGGTAATATTGGTAGTGAAGCATATTTTGGTAGGAGGAGATATATAACAAAGTTTGGAAATATCTTAAAGTCTTGATAATAGGTTCCCTTGTGGCTAGAACAAAAGTTACTGTGAAAGTTTTGGATAAATTGATTTTAAGGGTAAGTTCAACGAGCCATTGGGTTGTACAAATAGATGTTCATATATACATAAGAAAGTCCAGTATGGTTTAGGACATATTTTACGTGCGAGAGCCATGGATTGACATTTGTTTTAGTCCTTTCGCGTGACAAATATTTATAAATTAAGATGGTTAACTTAAACGTCCTATTTTGGTAGATTAACCTATGCCGCAATTTTATCAGCCGTGTATATAATATAATTCTAATGGGGAATCTACCTAATTCTTCGTACAACATAAAACGATCGGTTAAATTTCTTAAGCCAGTAATCACTCTATAAAAAAATCAAATGTATTTTTCAATAATTTCAAGATTTTCAAAGAACCAAATTGCTGCACCATATGCTAAGATTGGTGTAACCATTGAGTCAAATGCTAATAATAGGCAGTCCAAAGGTAAGTTTAACTTTCTCGATTTTATCAATCAATTTTACATTGCTTTAAAGCACTATACAAACATTCTTTATACTTGATACGATTTTTTTATTTCTATGAAACGTTATACCAAGATAAGAATAATCATCAACTACGTCCAGTTTATGGTCATCTAAATAGAATTTTAGTTTTGCCTTTTTTGTGTACCTTTTAATGTTTTATTCTGAGACAATAGTAAACTGTGAGTTGGGGTCGACCCGCAGGTTCCGGTGTTTGTCGTCAATCCGCAGAGCAATGTGTACATACCGATATCATACGCTACAGCATCAATACGTTCTTCGGGGCGGTCAGTCAAATATTCAAAATCTTAATTAATATCAACATCAAACGAACATTGAAAACTGTTTCGTGTAATGAAAAGTTTATCATCTTCGCTAACCATGTTTACCTGTCAGGTGTAAATGCGAAATGCGATATTGCACGTTAAGTTAAGGCTAATAAAGCAGGATAGCCCTCCAATAGTTTACCACGTGGAGATGAGTTTGAGCTATACGAACAACAGTTTTTAAACCCTTTAAACACTCCAACTCCAATAGTGACTTTGCTTTATGGAAGAGAACTTTGTCATTTTTGTTGTCATATAAACTTCTACAATAACTCTCTAGGTGTTTTCCGTAGATAACTTAAAACAGTTTGATAAATAAATTTTGCAGTCGGACCTTTAAAAAGCATGTTTTGTATTTCCTGCATTTATTCCTTACGTTCGTTCTTCCATTTCAAAAAGAATTAAACAAAAATTTCAAGTCATTGACCTACTTCTGTTGTTGAAGGTTTACTAACATGTATGTGTATATAAATGATTTCAAACCAAACAAGTTAGCATGTTGCCGTACAACAAGCTGTCGATAGATAACGCATATCATCCGATATCATTCAACATACTTGTGATCGTGAGTACACCCGCATTTCATGTCAAATGAGTAACACCACGAGATTAGATTTAGTCATGCAACTCCCACTTGTGGCTACGAAGTATTGATATAACAAGAACAGGTCCTCGGCGAATGAACCCGATTTATACGAGCCTCCCGCTTAACATAAATAAATATTTTCCCACCAAACCCAATCCAAACCAGAGCACTGCCAACGACCAATCGACCTCTCTAGTAATGTTAATCCCCTCTAACCCCCTCTTTCAAAACAAATACCCCCCCCCCCCCCCCCAAAAAAAAAAATCACAGAGCGATTAGTAATTTTACAACTGCGCGGTATTATCGGTATATCGGTATATTACAATACAGGAACAACATGATACGAATCGGTACACACTTCCAAGTACTCAATATATCGGCGGTTTGAAAATGAGCAATATCACTCTACAATTGCCAAAATAAGCCCAAGAGAATAAAACACAATCTTATTGAAAGTTCTTATTGTGAAGTTGTGTTGTGAAAATAGCTCAAATAAATGTACAAACAGATCAACATATTCATAGGAACCCGATATTGTAAATATAATGTAGGTAAAACGTAGAAAAGAAAGACCCACCCCTCTGTATAATTGAATAAAGGAATAAACGCATACACAATAACCTCTCAGTTATACATTCCCACCCCCCCCCCCCCCCCCCCCCCCAAAAAAAAACGTGGCTTATTTCCAACACATGTCACCCTTCAAATAACTTTTATATCTATTTAAATTCGCAAAACGACCGCAGAAACCTGATGGATGCGTATATTCCTTTACTCAATTATATAGAAAGTGGGTCTTTCTTATCTACGTTTTCCCTACATTTTATTTACGATATCGGGTTCCTGTTCCAAAACGGCTCATTATTGAGCAATGATTGTCGTTTGTAATGCTCATTTTAAGACAAGATAGCATGTAAATACTTGAATTTAAAAAGTAGCAATATATTGCAATACCTTTTGTAACAAACTGTGAACACAAAGGACGTTTCGAAACAGAGGAAAATTCACAAAGAAGGCAATAACGATACGGAAACAGAACAACCAGGAAGGAGTCTACGGCTCAAGGAAAATAACATGCTAATATTTTTCATGGTGCAGTTTTACCATGCACAGTCCTATATAATTAGGTCCTGCTATACATCTGAAAAAAACGTTCGAGCACAATCTTGATTTATTTTGCTTATTTACATGACATATCTTTAATGGTACGGCAAGATTCAACATGTTGTTTGCTTCAAGATTTCATTCTATTGATGTGAACATAGTTACGAATAATAAATCTGCAGAAAAGTATGGAGATTACACATTCACAAATATACCACGTGGTCATTTGTTAATCGGGACTTTTGCATGTTGTTTTGTTTACTAGCTATGACCAAATACATTACTATTAATATAATTGCGAAGTTTTTGATTGAATAAAGAAATTGGATATGCATGAAAATCTTGTACTTTACATCTGCTTTCTGTTACTTTGGAATTTCTCTAAATATTGAATTGATCACTTTACACGTTGAAGAAGATATGTTTGTTTTGGA
Organism: Steromphala cineraria; assembly: GCA_916613615.1. Classification (NCBI taxonomy): domain Eukaryota; kingdom Metazoa; phylum Mollusca; class Gastropoda; order Trochida; family Trochidae; genus Steromphala; species Steromphala cineraria. The sequence goes on along the minus strand of OU744735.1, from coordinate 26,333,520 downwards.
AATCGTCTTTCCTTTAAAGTTCTATTCTTAAAAATACCGTTTCTTTACAGGCCTTTTTCTGAAATGTGACAATTGCAAGCATTATATCTTGGGATGCATCAGTATGTGAAGTAGGATGTATAGAGAACATCTTCAGAGATGAAGGACCATGTCAGCGAAGTACTAGATGCCCCTTTACGCCAGCTGTAAGTAATAGATATACACACGCTTCCCGAGGTGTATCGCTCAATATACCTCCTGTTTGAATCGTGCATCTCCGAGGCGTAGCGTAGCGGAGCCGAGGATCTACGATTCAAACATGAGGTATATTGAGTGATGCACCGAGGGAAGGGTGGGTATATCTGACTTATACTCCACTCCGGTCGAGTAATATTTGACGAAAAAGAGCTATCCACCCTTTTCTATGTATGTATGTCTTGACCTAACTAGATAAAAAAAATACTAACAACACTTTTCTTATTACCTTTTAAAAATATAAATTGACTTCATTACATAGAAATTTGAACAAACCAGTACCTATACTTTGGCTTATATAGGAAAATACAACTACCCAGACATGACTCAACAAAAAGTACCACTACCTGTATTAAGCCTCATTAGCTCAGTTGATAGAGGCGTTGCGTCGCAACACTAAGGCCCCTGGTTCGAATCCCCCTTTGGTCGTGAACATTTCTCAAAAATTGTAAATTTTATAACTCTGTTGATTTGCCAGAGTTAAAAATCTCTACACCTGACTTAATTTGGGTGTGCAAAAAAGAATAGGTGTATTAGAAAGGTGTATCGGTCAATATACCTACAGTTAGAACAAAGGAAACCATAGCAACGAAACCGGAAGTGGGGTATAACAACAGATGACTATATACCTACTCTGACGTCGTCATAGAATACCATGAATTCCGATGAAAAGGAATATTTAACTTGATTTGGACCATGGATGGAACCATTTTGAAAATTTCATCCTGAATAAAAAAAAATTTTTTTTGTTCTTCTCTTCGTCTATGATGAACATGGTATGAAATAAATGTTTGAAAATGAAATTAAACAACGGTTGCGTTTGGGCGATAAACTCACAACTACGACACACCGTACTATTGGAGGTTGAACATTAGTTAGAAACTAATGGATGGGAAACAGACAATACATAACTTATTTGAGACAGCCATAAAATCATATTATGGCGCAAAAATACTTATGTTTACACAACTCTGGTTTAAATGATAATACATTAAAGTTTTATTGTATTATATAGTAAAATTTGTAACAGTACAGCCCTTTTTTTCATATCATTTTCATAAAAATTAAAATGATAGACGGAACACTGATAGATTGGCCTCTTAAATTGATCTATCAAGACATCTTGAGCATGTTATGTATGTGGATGGGGATTGCTTTTCTTTACGTGTACACTTGTTTTTATTTCAAGATTTTGCATTACAGGTATACAGTCGTTATAAACTTGCTAGAAAAAAAGTACATTACATGTTATACAGAATATCAATTGATTATAGTGTAAGTAATACATTGTACGAATTTAACTAAATTTAAATCTTTGTTCAGCATTTGATAAAATGATATGTTTGGTTATACCATTGTGTTTTTATAATTCATATTTTAGCGAAACTGATATATATATATATATATTATTATTATATTGTTTTATAATACGGCTGATTACAAGAACGGGATTGTTATTAAAAGTTTTAAAACCAAACAAAACATGTTCACAGGAAACATTAATTGTTACCTTTAACGATTGAAGCTTTTGTTGAACTTCAAATCATTGTTTTTCAATTTCAATTTTGATAAACTAGCTAGAACAACTGCATTCCTTCTAGCCAAACTTGACAGTAGCATAAAAATAAATCTTATCTAATCAGTTACTCCCTCGACGTGGATTGCCGGTACAGTTATAAGGGACACTGAAAGATTGCGTTATGTTTTAAACGTATTTTATTCATTGAATGGGATCGGTAAACAAGCCAAATGGCTTATATAAATACCTTTCCCTGATTGCGTTATGTCAATATAGGTTATCTATCGATATATATAGTCCGTCAACCTCACTTTCGGAACACGGGGTTTGTAGGGCAAACTGACCTATAGCACAACTTACATGAAACTGTAATGAGCTCATGTTCTAATAATAAAAGGCGACCTAATATGATGTTGAATTTCTTAATTCCATCTCAAACATTAAAGAGTCACTCTGATTTTCAACACATATTGTTTTGCTTTGAAACGAACGTAAATGGTATAATTAATTATACAAATTTAAAACATCTCACATATATCTCCCCAAACGGCAATTTTCTGATAAATTCTTGTTTTTAATGAAAATATAATTACAGTCTATGTGTTCGTGAACGCCAAATTCACACACATCAAATTAACATGAATACTATTTTTACAACCTGTCAAACGTTCTCAACATATAACTATCATTGTGACTGCTTGAGGCTTATTTCCAAAATTACGTTTGACTGATTGACGCGAGTTATTGTCCGGTTAGCGATCACGAATTTAAACATTTCTAATGTTATTATACAACGTCAAGTGGCCCTTGAGATGATATTCACCTGCAACAGTTGGTATTTCTCGATAAAAAGCCACTATTGATAAGTTTGACAAATGTGACCCACAACAACTCACGGAGTGGCTCTTTAAATTGTTACTTATATCATTTAGGGTTTCTAACAACAATAACACTCTTGGAAGGGTGTACCGGAAAGTACTGGGCCTTCTTTCACAAAGCTCTAAGGTGACCATAAGTCCTTAAGGTAACGGTAACCTTAGTGCAATGTTAAAGTATGGGAGTTAAAGTTAACCTGAGTAAAGGATACTTTGTGAAAGGGGGCCCAGACATTACCAGCTATTAGAGTCAGTTTCTGAAATTATCTCCCCTTAGCTCGGTAATCGATCGAGTGTGACGAATGACCTGTGTTCCAAGACACTACAGGATGTTTGACCTCGTTGCGTCATTGAGACTAAGTAAACACACATGGCTATCACTATGTAACAGGTCAAGCTGAGCTACTGATTTCGATCAGGGAAAGTTTGAATTTAGCCCTGTTCCATGACCGTGGAAAAACAAGGATCCCTTGATACAATCTAGGTCCTCGCTTAGCAAGTCTAGAGTTATGAGGGTTTTATTTCTTCATCCGTGCGAGTAACAGAACATTTAGATTAGAACGTAGAAATAGAAGATGGACAAAAGCTGGACGACAGAATTGAACGCATCTTGTCTGATGGCTTAAAGGTCACTTCTTGAGTTTGTGAGCAAACCTATATCAGTAGTATCATTTACGGGAAAGTCTAATTTTAAAAGGTAAGTTTGAAGTTGGGAATTATTAATCGGAAAACGTAATGTTGGGAACTTAAAACACTATATTTCTAGTTTTTATGTAAATTTGACCTGTGAATTAGCTTCCGAATACCTATGACTTACATATTTTCACTTAAAACAAGTATTTATCATCTGTCATTTTGGGATGAATATTGGAGAAGTTTTAAGTTTATATAATGAATCGAGGTTTCATGTTCATGTCAAAGCAAAACAATATAAGATGAATATCATGAAGTGACTCTTTGACTACAACTGTCATTGACAGAGATATGCAGTTAACTACTCATATCTAATACTATTTAACTCAGCGCCTAATTGATCGTAACATAAATTTAAAAAGCAAGAAAAGATCCTAAAGATATCCACAAAAACTGCATGCTGATGTAAAGATGTAAATTTCGGGATGTAACAAACGCTGTGTTATTCAAGCACGACATTTCTTAGCGGTTGTATATTATTACACAGCCGACTTTTTTATACTTCAATGAACAAAACGCTATGTCAAAAAAAGTTAAGTATGTTCTATCACTTAAAGTTATGAAAGAATCGACTATAGTATCACGGAAATAGAAATATAATGCTTTTTGTCCATTATTTGTTTATTTGAAACTAACTTGATATTTGAATTCTGAACATTCATTCACAATGGTTTTCCCCAACTTTTGTTTCAACGTTTTCTGTAAAATCCCCCGAAATATATGAATTGACGAAAAAAAAACGTGTCATTTTCACGCCTCGAAATTATTTCTCAGTACCGTCCACTAAAATATATAGTTTAATGTACAATAATCTTATATTTTATGTCCTCTACTATTCCTATCATATATGATTTAAAAATTCATAAAATGATTGAAAAAGAACGTGGCTTTCTTTAAATGTGCAGACATACCAACTTCTATTCTTACGAGTCAATTCATAACTCCTGTTATCAATTGCTGAGATGCTATGGCAACACACGTGCATCTGTAAATTCAGGTAAATAGAGCGTTGCAGGTTTATTGTCACACGCATTCAGGCCTACCACACAAACGGCAAACAAATCTTAGTTAGCTACAGTAGGTTTCGAAATGTATTGAAAATGTGCTAAATTTGGGCAGTTTTACCTGAACAACTTACGGTATTTTTTGCAATGACTTCATAAGGCATGCTTGGGAAAAAAATTAGTTATTTGAACATCTGTCAGGATTACTTACATTAGTCGAGAAGTATAAAATATACGCCAAACACCATTTTATTTCTATTTCCGTGAGTACTTTAGCATCATTTGTTGTTACAGTTGTGAAGCATTAATACCAAACTAATATAATTATTCATTAAATAAAAAGGGATATCCAAGGAATTACATGAAAATCCTTGGGATATCTTTTAAGATTTTGAGTTGGCACTGGGTCGACTTCTTATTCTTTTCTCAGATATAACCATTACGCATGGTTAATAACATTTGACACTGATGAACCTCTTGATCCTCAGATTGTCCCTCTTATTTTTGTAATAAAAGCTTTAAAGAAGTTTTTCGTTATATCTATAATGCTGTGTTAATGACTAAATATGTATCTTACAACATTATCATTTGCGGATCAACAGGTGGTGGGGGAGTTCCAAATATAGTAAATTACTAAATTTTGAGAGTTGTATTTTACATACACTTAGTTGTTAATGTGCGTTTAACTTCCCAATCCATTCAATAAGATAATTTTCCTGTGTACAGATATTTTGTACCCAGAGTTTTTCAAGGGTTGTAATATTGGTTGTTGGAGCTCACCATCAATATAAACATTTTGCATCCGTCCTTTACAAATTTAAGTAACGAATTAATCTAAATTGCCAATATCAAATCAGTAATGCTAGAGCAACTAAGTTATACAGCTGGGAGCACTTTGGCTAACGAAGGGAATCATTTAAAGCTTTTATTACAATGCAAACATAATTAAAGACCTCCCACTGTTACGAATTACCAGATACTCGTGATCAGCGAAGCATGTCACATAATTTCTCAGTTTTTCACTATTTTCAAACGTTGCAGGAACAATGGGTAATTGTGTTAAAGTATTTTTGAATATATTTCTGTAAAGAAGTACCTTTCGTCTCTTTATCGCGAACCTTGAATTTTGAAACACATAAGTAGAAATAGTTCATTTTGCCTGTTAAAGATACCCTGTTCGGCAAAATCTGATCATGATATACATGTTTGTAAGGGCAGAAATGTATTTTGAAATGCAATTTGTAAAAACGATGAGGAACAAACACATATTAATTTAAAATAAAATTTCAAAATATCATCGTAAAGAGCAGAGCATATATTAATCTTTATACTTTGAACCTTGAATTTTGGGTAGTTGCAAGGGTTATTTAGTTACATGAGTCTAAAGACCAGCTCCTACAGTAATCATCTTCAAAAGTATTTCTCTATCAGGAGAGATTCTCGCGCATGCGCTCAAGGGGGTGAGTATAATAGCGGGTAACGATAGCTAAAAATAACGCCACACGTTCGTACAGTGATTTGTGTAAGGACGCCTTGAGAACGGGACGCTCAATAACACTTGTCTCAAGTTTGTGAAGATTATCTGTACAAGGCAAACGTTAATGATTCATTGGATCATGTGACTTCAATAGGATAAAATGTAGATAATAAATAGAGATAATAATAATGTGGACATTTATATGGCGCTTTTTCCACATCCTAACATTCTTAAAGCGCTACCTGCATCATTACCCTGAGGATTGTACCTTCACAGCTGCTGTCAAGCGCTAGTCAAGGCCACGTACATTTTGTAAGTCAGTACATCCTGTTTTAGGTACCCATTTTAACAGCTGGGTGGACTGAGTGAAATGTGAATGAAGTGCCTCGCCCAGAGGTCACAATGTTTTGGTGTCTCCACCGGGATTCGAATCCAGGTCTCTGGCGTGAGTGGCTACACTACACAAATGTGCTCCAAGATTATTTTTTTAACTTTCGCGGAGGAACATACTCGCTTGACTTATGCAAACGCCGAATAAAATCCCTCACAACTCTCTTATCAAAACCATATGCTTCCAGTTAACTTTCCCTACTCTTATTTAGGGTCGAAAGAAATCCGAAGCAAACTCACTGCAGAAACATAGTCAGCCATATTATTCTTAGATTAAGAAAGTAACACCATCCAGATGGCCGTTACCTAATCCATGGCTTTGGAAAAGTCATTAGTCACGTTCATGTTTAATGTACTGGAAAAAATGATTTTACGATAATACTGAAGCAAGAGATTCTTTTCTTTATGTCCAAATTATGTCTTGCCTTTCAAGAAACTGAGAGGCTTGAATAGCTCATGCCAATTATTGTCTTAAACAAATGAGTGCATTGCTCGATATCTACTGCTGCGTATCTTAAGTTTGTTCACTTACCTTCGTATTCTAGTGCAAATATCATGTAATTTGTAACGTCTTTCAGACACCATATCATTGTGAAAACGAAACCAATACTGATGAAATTTCACTGCATAAGTTAAAATTCAGTTTGCGTTGACATATTTGTATGTCATACCTAGCAGATAGCTGTAACAAATTTGGCAGGTCATTAAAGTGACCAGGGGTCAAAATTTCGAAAACACTGATTTCTATTTTGCTCTACAAAATCCTTCATAAGTGATCAACAGCTTTAGATCTTATTCATATGTGTTCCTTTGCGTTAGGGCAACGTAACTGTGCTGATTTTTTTCCTACAAAGTTTACATGGATGATTTTAATCAAAATTTACGAAAATCCGAATTTCACAAATATGACCCCATCTGTCTATTTAACATTGCCAAATATCGACATTCAGCGCCAGTGACAAGACGATCCCGAAATATGGTTTGGGAATGGTTATTTTTCCCATGGGCAATTGATGATTTCTGTAAGTGGTCCTGGAGTTATTTTATGAACTTCAAAACGAAACCCAAAATACATGATATTTTCACTAAGATCACAAGCAGGAGAACAAACTTTTGGTATGCAGCTGTAAAAGATAAATAATCAAGTTATATTCACCATACTTAGCTGAGTTCATGTTTTGATCATGATTGGTGAGTTATAACCGCCAAGCGCCATTAATATAGCTGCTGGCAATAAGGAAAGAACAAAAACAAATTCCACAATTGCGGTAATACTTGATACGTTTCGAAAAAAATGCCAGTACCTGGACACAAGGTTTTAGTCTTTATTTATTTCTGTACTTAGAAGGCCAGAGTACAATCAATGGTAGATCACATGGTAGAATCAATTGCATTCAAAATATTTTTTCTAAATAACATTGCATAATTAGGGGATAAATCCATTCTGTTTTCTATTTTGGGGTTGTATGTCGTGCATTCTTTACCCCTAAATATAATTTCAAACCGAGCTTGCGAGGTTTGAAATGTTTATTTAGGGGTAAAGAATGCACGACATACAACCCCAAAATAGAAAACAGAATGGATTTATCACCATTCTAACATGACTAATTAGTGAAAAAAGGTGGAACTATTTTGACTTGCGCAAAAGCAATGTGATTAGGTCAAACCGGTGCAGACCGGTTCCACTCTCTTGCAAAACAACGGTACAGTCCACTTTCATAAAGAACACATAACAATTAAAATGTCATTACATACAGAAAAAACGTGTTTAAATAGACTCATCTGTAATATATATAGCATATTATCAATAGAAAACAGATTTCAATATCGTCAAAGTTACGATTTTTTAAAACTAAATACATGGGTCGACCCATCACCCCTACAAGAGCGACAAGGACTGACCAAATCAAGGGACGTTACTCTGAAAATAGTTGTCCACTACGTGTCGGTGAACTGTTTCAAACTCAGGGGAAGTTGTCAAGAATGGTATATTTTGTGTCATGGTTTGGGAGACTGTGACAGGAGAAGTGGTCACTTGTAAATTAGAGGTAGGGGCACTGACAGCATTAAAGAATAAAGTCGCTTCCGTTTATTTGATGAATCGCTGTATGAGAGGTGTGCGATCGTTGATTTTGTTTATAGATCTGTGGCCTGTGATTAATTTACATCGCGAAGCAGTAAGAAACACTTCAAACAGGAACCAAAAACCTCGTTATTCGATTAAAATTTGTAGGTGTTTCAAAATGTCGACAAGTGTCGTCGCCAACATGTATATTGTAAACAGAACGTCGTTGAGTGCACTGCAGATTGTATATGAGTGCGCGGAGGAATGTGAAGCGGTCGTAAATATTTAGAGGTGATTATCGGTGAAATAATTACTCCAAAATGTTTATGAGTAACCAATCAGAACGCAGTATTTTCAAACTAGTTTTCGTGTCATGTTAGAAGGCCAGAGTACAATCAATGGTAGATCACATGGTAGAATCAATTGCATTCAAAATATTTTTTCTAAATAACATTGCATAATAAATATACATTGCAAGGTTCTATAACGACTGAGTATTGGTATTTGTTTACACTGACAATAGTTTTGTTCTGTCTGGATGGTTAAAATAGTAAGGTTGAAGATATTTTTATCCGTAGATTCTTATAGGGCAGGTTATAAGAAGTGTAGCTCGTCTTCCACAACATTCATATTACAAACTTTACATACTCTATTTTTTCTTTCAATATCTTTATATCTTCCAGTTTCAACAAACAATTCATGTGGTGAACAACGAAAACGGGCTAAGGCATTACGGAACCTTTTATCATCAACTTTTGAAAGATAGCTTTCAAGAAATATTTCAGATTTTCATTCTCCATAATATATAATTTTTTTTGATAATGTCATGGATTCTGCCCAGGATTGTAAATATATATCTTTCATTCTTTGAGTTATTGAAATGATAAATTCTGATTGTAAATGAACACTTTGATTGCACCAAATATAACCATATCCTATTTTGTTGAGAAGCTCTCAAATATCAGTCACCCAATTTCTTTTAAAAAATTTATCATACAGTTTCATCATATTATAACATTTTTTCGGATATCTGTGAAGCGGCTTATTCAACAACTTTATCCAGTATTTAACAGCTCTAATTGAGGAATAAATGAATAGTGGAAATCTGCCTAATTCTCCATAGACCATTGTGCTACAAGTGCTTGGTTTAACGCCTAGGAATTTTTTGCATGCATATAAATGAACCTTTTCTATGTTGTCATGTTGTGCCAGTCCCCATATTTCAGATCCATATAACAGTATTGGGCTTATCTTCATATCAAATATTTTAAAATAGGTATTAAAGGACATATCACCTAGAAGTCGCATTTTTCTGTATATACCTAATAGTACTTTCATGGCTTGTGTTGAGGCCTGTTTGGTATGAAAAGACCAAGATAGATTATTAGAGAAACATACATCTAAGTACTGCACTGGTAGTTTGAAGACGTTCTCCCTTATAAAACCATTTTTCATTTTTGGATAGTTTTCCACCCCTTTTAAAAACAATTATTTTGGTTTTCTCTCTATTGACATTCAATTTATATTGATCAGAGAACGTACCTAATTCATATATTTGTTTCTGAAGCCCGCTTATAACATTATGGTACTAGAGAATAGTACAATGTCATCGGCAAAAAGTAACAGGAATAATTGAACTGTATCTGGGTGTTATTGGATTCCATTCGTACAAGTATTACATATTTGCTCTGCTAATTCGTTAATAAAAAATTAAACAAAAAGGGGCTTAAGATACAACCTTGTCTAACGCCAAGTTGACTAATAAAGGGTTCAGACATTTCATGATTATTTTTCACACGTACTTTTACATTTTGATAAATACTTTCCAACATTTTACTCATTTTACTACTTATTTCGTGCGTTTGCAAAAGATTCCAAAGTTTATTTCTCCGTACAGAGTCAAAGGCCTTCGCAAAATCTACAAATAATGCATAAAACTTTCCTCCTTTCGAACTAAGATATTTCTGTATAAGAGAATGAAGAATGAAAATATTATCTGTAGTAGTGTAACCTTCCCGGAAACCTGCTTCACCTTCATATATCTTGTCCATAGCATCCGCCCACTTAACCAATCTTTTGTTGATAATATAAGTGAATAATTTACCGAAGACACTAAGTACAGTAATTCCACGGTAATTATTAGGGTCGTTTCGATCACCTTGTTTATAAATTGGGACAAGTAAGCCAACTGACCAAGATTCTGGGAAATTCCCACTTTCAAGTATAACATTGAATATTAATTCACAAGACACAAGGTTACTACATGTGGCTTTGCCTTAACACTATTGGTGGATTTTTTATCGCTTACATACATATGTAAGAGAAGACTCGCATAAGTAGTGTTAGGATAATACCAATACTTTTTAACATGGTCAGATAGAAGTCAAGTCAAGTTAAGTCAAAGAGTTTATTGTATTGAAGGCCTCCGGCCCATATACAAATGTACATAAAGAGTTACATACATATAAACAGTAATACATATTGCAAATATTTGGTAACACAATGATAATAAGAAGATCTTATTTCAGCTCTGGGGGCAAATTTCATTTCCTAAAAGTTTATTTCTACGTTTTACACTATGTTTGAAAAATAACGACAAATTAAGAATAACATTTTCATTTTGAGAACACAATAGGGATGTAAAGGCAAAAGCAGGTTGTTTTGACATAAAAAATGCAGGAATATATTTTCTTCTGATGTCGGAATATGATGGACAAACAAGCATAAAATGTGTTTCACTTTCAACTGCTGATTTACACATCGGACATAATCTTTTAGTTTTTTCTTTATTCATTTTTCTACCTTCATTTACTATTAAATCAAGCAAACCAAGTCTAAATTTGGTAAACAAATATTTTTTTAAGTCTTTAGAATATAAAATAGACAAATATGTTTTTCGCTGAAGTAAACTTTTTAATGTTTTATAACAATCATACCGCGAGCTATCATACAGAGAAGAATGCCAATCTAGATGAAACATATCAATAGCTTGATTCTTAAAATTATATAAAAAGACATCAATATTTCCAATGGTTTGGTTCATCCAGAAAAAGCCAAAACCTTGGGAGAACAAAAGATTTCTTATGTGGGATGTCAATGTATTATTTTCCAATGATATCTAAATGTAATAGCATATTATAAGCTAGCTTTGGAATTCTAGTCTCATGCATACAAGTAAGTTTTATCCAATGTTTTCAGCATTTGATTTGGATGCACAGAGGGTGTTTTTTTTACACATTCTCCGTAAATCATGCAGTTTGGTGTTGATGGTTCAACGGATAAATATCGTTTACATGCTAGAAGGAGAAGTTTTTCAAGACTGTCATACTTTTGATATCCCCAAACATCAGATCAATACAACATTATCGGTTGTATCTGAGAATCAAATAGTTTCAAAAAAGACGTTAGGGGTAGCTATTCCGATCTTAAGGTTACAGACATTTATATGATGTTATGAACATAGATGCAGGTACTTGAAAGCGTTTACAGAGTTGTAGGTATTGAACTAATACTATGAATCGGAAGTTGAATTACTTTAAAATGTTGAATGCTATGTTTGGGTATGCTGTATATATGTAAGGAAACTGCAAAGGAAAATGAACATAAGCACTCAAGTAGACAGCCTACAATTTGATTATGTCATAGTTCGTCAATCACTGTTTAGTTCTGGTGCATTTATTTGATTGATGATGCATTCATATAAGGGGATTTGTGCTGGTTTGCCAAACCGTGATTCTGCTGGAATAAAAATAACAAAACAAATGTATATTTGTGTAAGTGGATGACTGAGGTATTGTTGGACTTTGCGATAGGTGAGCAATTAGCGACTTGAAATTAAGTAAGAGTGGTTTAGTAATCAAATTCGGAGCGTGATGAACAGTATGTTGTTTCTGTAGTGACATCCAACAAACTGATGGTTAATAGAAACTCATATTCTTTTCATTGATAAATATTAATGTTATTGGATAAGTGTCGAAATTCCATGATGTTCCTAAATTAACTATAAACACATCACGGGTCCAGCAATCTCTTCATGAAATGCCATATAAATGATAATCTAAAGGAACAGTAGCACGTTTTTTGATAACTTTATATTTTATTTTTTTCACTGATAATTGTACGTTAATGCTAAATGAATTATTTTGATAGTGTCAAAAATCTCATTATACAAGCCAATCATCCATAGTCAGAGGACAAAGTATAAAGATTCACATAAAATCCATTGGCGGCCATTTTAGTGTGAACACCTTTAATTGATTTTGTGTAAGAAAAAAGAATCGCATGCATTAACTTTACATTATATGTTTGAATTATTACTGCTCAAATTAGTTTAGATATATTGTTTTTCAATTGGAACCTCTTATTTTCATTTTCCTGGCATCACCTTATATTCTCCCTAAAACGTGCTACTGCCCCTTTAAAGTTTTCAGTTGACAACAACTTTATATGTGCAAAATGAAAAGTGACCTATTTAAATATACAATGGAAAAACCAACACATATACATGTTATCAACCGTTGTCACGGAAGGTTTCGAAAAGACCTATACGTAGACGCAATCAAAGTTCAAACTACATAACATTGTATATCCCTCACTGTACTGATACGCCTGCGAAGTTATTCATTCGACTTCATGTGTCCAACGAACACATATTGTGCAAGTGTGTACAGAAATAAAATCATTTCTGAAGGAACGTGAAACAGGTATGGTTAAATTATTTTAAAATGATATTTTTATTATAACGATATATTGTTATTATAATTATGATATATATATTTTGTGTAATGATTTCAATATGAAATTTGAAGACCTTTTGATGTTCAGTCCATGTAAAGACAATGGTATGTTAAACAGAATGTAGTTACGGAGAAGAAATACATTAGTAGGTCGTGAAAATTCAGTGAGTATTTCCAACATAACAAGTGCTTATAATCATTTTTTGTAAAGACAACTTTGATGCGTTTATGTCAATTAACTTTCGAAAGTAGAACTAGTGTATTTTTATAAACAATTTCCTTATAAAACAGTTTCATTTACCTTGCATGGCGATTAAATACTTGTTATTTCCCTGGGTAATTAAATAGAAGTCATTTAATCTCTCATATACTCTTTAGATAAACAAGACTACGATGTAATGATCTACAAATGATGTCATATCAGTGTGCATATGCATTAAATAAATTGAAACGATTCGAAACTTTCTTCCTATTACTGTGAAAAAGAAGTATGTGTTATAAATATATATATGTATATACCACAATCAATAACTTTAATAACGTATTTAAATAATTGACTGCCTTTATATAAAGCTGCCTTGAAGCATGATCATTTCTGTGTATTTGAGAAATTCGATCCGAATGACTCACAGGAATTCCCCAACACATGAGCCAATGTCTAAAAATAGCTATGACGCAATATGTCGCAATACCTATCTCAGTGGACAGTGGGGGTGATTCAGGTCACAGAACAAGGCGGGTCAAGCCTGTCCGGATAGCTGACCAACTCAATGTCTTTACTTAGCAAACAAGCTAGCTTGTTTTTACTTAGCAAACAAACCAGTACTCCACACGATGTAGGTCATTGAATATTATGAGTGTCTTTATGTCGTGGGTCAGTATAAGAGATTATTATCACCATAGGCCTATAGGTGAATGATTTTTAAGAGAGATATTTTTGTGTTGGAAGGTAGCTAACTGCTTGGATGGGGTATTTATGGCCGACTTAACGATGAACACCACACGTGACCTCTAGTCAAGACACGCACCAGCTTTACACCATAGCCAGTCTGTTTAATCAAGCCCAGGTATGAATGAATGCTTTTTGGCCAGTGAAGTGAGAGGTGAATGTAGGTCGGTCTATTGTGTTTTGAGGGGGTTCTTTACCGTTGTCGGGACCCTCTGTTAGGCTTGAAGCGAGGCGAGAATGACAACCTGTCACCCCTTGCATTGCTTTAGTGCTGAAGGATAGGGTGTGTGTATAGGATTCTTGCTGAACACCTAAAATAAACTCTTCCAAGTTATTCGAGGAAGAGTTGATGGTCCTGTCATATTGTCATTGAGCATCTTTTTGTATCCCTTATTAGTTACCTAATGTATAGCAAACACAACATGAGAACATATTGGTTTTATGTACAATTTAATATCCCCAGTTCATTCAGGTCAGTTAGAGTCGGGGCACCTCACACTGACCTTTACAATAACAATCATCAACTATAGTACTCTGGATATACATTACAGCGTATTTACATTATCTACATCACTGGCTTTAACCCATGAGTTGAATTTATTGGGCCAATGAAGCCATTTCACAAAATGTTGTTTATTGACGCCTCGGCCACGGGTCTTCAGGACAGTTTCTATCTTCCACATGTCATCTCCTCGAACATCTATTTTCTGCAATTCAGACTGATAGAAGGTGCCATGAATATTATCTCCATCATAGTCCTTGAGCCGATAGACAGGTAGACCGCCTCGTAAGATCCTTTGTGATATGGTGAATATTTCTCCCGTCCAATGCTCATCATATTCCTCAGGTGAGATATTCTAACTTGATCTCCCAGTTTGAATCGAAATCGTTTTTGAGAAGTCTTCCTGGTTTTCATCATCTTTCTGGGCCAGTACATTTTCCACCAGATATTAGTTTCTTTGTTTCCAGTCACTTTAGAAGGTGGCATACCTATTGTTCTATGATAGGTGTGGTTATAACTATCTGCAAAGGACTGTAGCTTATTCACATAGGCATAAGACTGTTTATAGGTGAAATATCTGTACAGTTTAGTTTTAATGGTCTTCAGTACACGTTCAGCTACTGCAGCCTTGGTCTCATTGTTTGTGAGCAGATGTTTGATGTGTCTCGTTTTCAACAACTGCTGAACTGGTTTGGCTCGGAATTCCTGCCCTCTATCAGTACGTATCCTGGTAGGTTGTCTCCCTTCTTTAAATATATCTTCTAGAGCTTTGGCAACGCTCAGTCCTTTCTTGTCGTTGAGCGGTCTGAGCCATAGATATTTGGAAAACACATCAATAACCACCAGTACATAAGCCACTCCATCATTATACTTGGCAAATTTGACCATATCCATCAAGTCAGCTGACCATTGATCGTCAATACCAGTGACAACAATCCTATTTCTTGCAAATGATGTTCTCACGGGTCGCTGAAGGCTATAAGCGTCTTGTCTCTGTAACCATTTTCTTATCTTATATTTACTGAGAACAAACTTTCCATCCTTTCTCACATATTTGTACAGTTTATCAGGTCCAGCAAAGCTAGCAGGGTTCTGTGGTGAGTAATACACAGATGAGAGATAATCTTCCCAGGAGACCATGCTGCTAGTAAAGTCAGCACTTCAATAACTTGTTTAACTCAATGCTGTGATATATATACACTTCAGTCTTCTTCTTCAGACTCTGATTGCTCTACCAGTTCTAAGTCTTCAGCCTGAGACATGTCCACATGAGATAAAATGTCCTTGGCTATGGGTTTTATCCATTGACTGATTTTCCTGTCCATTTCATTTGGTTCTGTATCCAGATCGAGTTTCTTCACCTTCTCCAGGATAGGCTTGAACAGTGGTCCATTACCAAAGTAGTGGATAGTTCTGATAGCCTGTACCAGTCTCCCAAGAAAGGTAGTTTCCCAACATTTCTTCAATTTCTTCTCAATCCATCTTTCAGTCTTTCCTTCATCTTCATAGGTTTCTTTCTTTTTCCAAATGTCCTCCTTACAGGCTTTCAGTGTTCTCTCCCACATATACTCAATACCTTTCACCTCTCTCTCTTTATCTAACTCAGTAGCACTCACTGCAGAAGTCTTGGTACCAGTGAGTAGATCCTCTGTAGTGTCATTGGCTAAATGCATCCTGGGTCGTTTTCTCCAAGGCTGTTCTTCCTTTTCAGGACACCATGTTTTCACATGTTTTTGTAGATCATGTATATCTTGAAACATGAGACCACAATCGTCGCAGGCAGACATGTCTGGGAGCTCTTCTTCACACGTCTGTTCACTCTGCAAGTCTGACTCAGAATGAACATCCCATGGCCTATTCCCTCTATTTATAGTTGGTTCAGAAAAGGCATTAGGACATAGTCGCTCAGAGCTTGGGGTGAAAGGCTTTAGGTCCACTAACAGATGCCCATAGGGTTGAGCTATGGCTTCTTCATATTTTTGCATGAGCATTTGCGTTTGTCCAGGATACATTTGTCTCGCCAAGGTCATCACTTGTTGTTTGTCGACTGGATTGTTGAATAACATCAGGTAATGACAGTTTCTTCTTTGGGTTGGATCTTTGTTGTAGTACAAATTTTGATTGATAGCGATCACAGACAGATTTCTGTGGTGACTTCCTTCAGTAAACAAATCATTGATACGAGAATCCTTACTGGCTGTTGACATGAGGTCATCTAACACAATGAGATTCCTTACTTTAGGACTAATAAAATCATCCTGCTCGAGGTTGGCTGGAATACCTTGTATAAATTCAACTCTTGGGTGTACCATAGCCCTTATTTCATCATACAGAGGCTGCCAGCGTCGATAGAGCCATAGAATCCGTTGAGGGGTTGGTTGCGTATTCCTATTTGTTAGCAATTGTTTCACAATGTAGGTTTTACCACATGAGGATGGTCCAGAGACATTAAGAGTATAGGGATGGAGTAGTTGTTTAGGTTTCCATAATGGTTGCTCATACTGCTGCTGCTTATCCTGCTGCTGCTTATCCTGCTGTTGCTTATCCTGCTGCTGCTGCTTATCCTGCTGCTGCTTCTGCTGCTGCTTGGTTCCATCCATGGAGTGTTTAGTACGTATATGCCTACTGAGGTCATGTGGCCATGCATATGTCTTCGAGCACAGAGAACAAGAATACATGTTGACTGTTCAACATCCAAATCGTGAATGAATGTGCTCGCACACTCTCTTCCTTTTATAATGTGGCAATTCTCCAGTGCCCATAAGCATAGCTGCTGATGCCATCCTCTCCAAGCAAGTACCTCTTGTTGTCATAGGGGCTGAGTCCACGTTTGTTGAGCTGAATGTTGTACAACTCATGGCCATAGCTTCTGATTGTGGTCATCGTTGACATATGGACCACTTTCTTAAACAGACACTGTTTGTAGTGCTCATGCTTGGTATGATGTTTGATCACAGACTTCTTGATACCTTTGGCTGTCTTCTTCTCTGTCAAGGATATTTCATCTGTCTTTTCATCCTTTTTATCATGGAGTAGTGAATACATCTTCGACTTGAGCCCAACAAACTCATAGATGGGTAGACCATTCGTCTCGTCCTTCATCTTGCCCAACACCTTTTTGTTGCTGATGCTGTATAGAGGATGTGCCTTGTCATAGCCAGAGGTGTCCTATAGATGTTGGTCCTGAGCCATATCTGCATAGACATTCTCTGTTTCTATGTTGTAACATAGCGAGTCTGTGTCTGTGAACAGAAGCTGAGCTTTGGGGCCATATCTCTTCTTGATGTGATTATAGTGGAAGTCATACATCAAGATCTTGGAGATATCGAGAATACTCATTCCCACATAGATCGGCCTGTTGAGGTAGAGTTTCTGCTTCTTGAGATGGACAGCAACTAAATTCTCATTGAAGATCCTGAAGGCGTTGAAGCTGGGCTTGGCAATCAGTTTCTGGGCTCTTTTGGGACCTTGAACCAATTTCACGTCCACTCTCTTTCTTAAGTTCTCCATAGTTTTACCAAACACGGAGTTGTTCATTAGTTTGTAGAAGTCTTTCTCAAAGTCATTCTTGGCCTGCTTTCTTCTCTCTGTGTTAAATTCGATATAGGTCTTCAGCCACGGCTCTTGCTTAAATTTTAAAACTCTGTGAACTTTTGTTAGCTTCATCCCCAAGGAAAGATAAAATTGTAAATTCCTATAGTGGACAACATATTTCTCCTTATGTTGTAAATTTGGAATGAGTTTTTGTACAGACTTGATCTCACGTTCCTTTTGAGATGATTTCCTCTTGTTCTTCTTCTCTTTGATTCCATCCTTCACATCCTTAACATGGTCATCCAGTTTGTTTTTCAAGTCTTTAGCATACGGCGAGAGCATTTCACTTGTCACTTCCAAGGGTTCAGGTGCCAATGGGTACTCATTATGAAGATCGTGTAACTCTTCCGGATACTGGAGGTCCACTTCCAAGATAAATCCCTCTGACGCATCATCCGACACTTGGGTGAGGTCAGGGACTTCGTCTACCCATGTGAAGCCAGACACAGGAAGGGACTGACTCATGGCCCAGCCATATAAGTTGTTGGCATCCAAATACATGATGTGATTGTTAGGCTGGCTTGAATCATAGTTGGGAACACCTTCATAATTAGCTTTGGCATAACGGTGGGTGATCATGGAGATCCCACCCCTTAAACCTTGCTCGATAAATAGATGTTGGTCAATATCAGTCAATAGCTCAAGTCGAACACCTGTCATTTTCAGAGCTGCCAGCCAAGCGAGTCCTGGGGAGGTGTAGAAATGGGCGGGGTCTAAACCATAGGCATCTATGCAGATATTCCTAAAATTTTCGAAGACGTCTGCTAGAGCTAGCACATCAGTGAGGACGTAGAGGTTGTGGTATTGGCCAAGATTCTCAATTTCGAAGGTATCCCATACTAGGTGTGCATGTTGATAGTCCCCAGTTGAGATGTGTTCATCAGAGAGGGTGCTGTAGAAGGCCTCTTGGGGAGGGAGAGATGTGTCGTTAAACTTCTCCATACAGTCGAAATACTCATAGGGGTACACCTGTTTTCTCAATAATAGTGGTAACTTATCCTGGCCAAATTCTTGAGTCATGTGAGTGAATTTCTTAGGTCCTTCTTTGGCTAAATTGTCCACCAGCTTTTCCAGGGAAGAATTCATGAACTGGAAAGAGTCTATGAAGTCCATACATCCTAAGGAGAAGGAAATGTATTTCTCCATGTTATTAGGAATGCAGTTGATCTCCTTGTTTTGAATCTGTCCGATGGCCTGCATGATGATATGGCTGTCATATCCCCTCAAGTTGTGAAACACCACTGGTATTCTGCCTGTGAACTTATAGTTGATATTGCAGGCGTTGTGGGCGGCCCCTCGAAAGGCTCCAGTCATATGACAATGATCCCGTACAGGTTTCTCAGATCCTAAAGGTCCTTGACAGATGTGACA
This sequence comes from Steromphala cineraria, assembly GCA_916613615.1. Classification (NCBI taxonomy): domain Eukaryota; kingdom Metazoa; phylum Mollusca; class Gastropoda; order Trochida; family Trochidae; genus Steromphala; species Steromphala cineraria. The sequence goes on along the minus strand of OU744735.1, from coordinate 26,314,111 downwards.
GTGGGTGGCACTCTTGTATGTCTGCCAATCAGACCCTGTCATGTGAAGAGTTTCTCCATTCTTAAACCTCTGCTCTATTTCCTCCTGTTCTTGTATCATACAGTCTACAAACTTGTTAGCTGCATCTAATCCTCTGTAAATGGCAGGTGGTTTGGAGTGGTCTGGTGTAAGGCCCACCACTTTGTAAGCGAACCCACATGGTTGATGTGTGGTGAACTTCTCTGTAGATGATAAGCCTGGGTGTGTACTACAGGTGTGGATCGGAACTTGCAAACTCTCAAAGTCAGCAAAGATGATGTAGGGAGCCTTCAGTTGCTTCTTGACATGCTCCAACTCATATGACAACCATTTGTCTTCTTCCTTTGGTAGTTCTACGCGTTGGAGACCGTGTGTTTGGCAAAAAGGCATGTGATTATCCAATAAATCTTGCCTGATGAAGCCATGGAGACAGTAGGAACAGAAGAAGGTTTTTCCATCATGTTTTGTTCTTACCCCAAGCAGTCGACTTTTGTTTCTAATATAACAATAATGCTTGTTCTTCCCTTTCGAGATCAGCAACAGATTCACATGCTTCTCAAAATGTTGCTTTGTTATGTGTATTGGATAGACTTCCTTCTCGTAGCCAAAGACATTGATAGAGATTTTGTTTTGTCTCTCAAATTTTGGGATGTCAGCCAGCTTCACAGGGAATGAGATGGCTGTAAAATCCAACTCGTTGACATAAGGTTGGTACTTAGTAACTCGTTCAGAATCTCGTTTAGGAGGATGGAGGGCTGCCAGGACTGACCACATGAAACATTTATTGTCTCTATTCTGTACATTGATGATAGCATTCTTTGATCTGAGTCTGATGGGGAGCGGGACATAACTGGATCCTCTCAGTGGTTTGTACCTGGCTATATGAATGGTAAGATCCAAGACTTTGTCAACAGTCCAGTTACTCCCTTCTCTCTGATATTCAATGAAGGAGGTGTACATCTTCTTGATAGATTCCTTCATCCCTTCATCAAGATCCTCCCACTTGAGACCTGTTTGACATCTCCCTCTAAAGACAGGTTCAGCTGTGTCTATACTATCCCCACGTCTTCTGATCATCCTTACTTTCATAGCTATATACCATTTGATGCCCCCTTTCTTCTTAATAGAAGTCCTCAGGATAGACTTCATCTCTTCATAGCGATTCCTAAGAAAGTTCATAGGGTCGTATTTCTCTGTCCCTTCTCCCGGGATAGTGTGAATCTTCATTGTACCCTTCAGAGCCTCTCGACTACATGAGTTACCTTGCGGGCCATCCTCCCCAGATCCACCCCCTACCTGTGCTGGGTTAGAAGGTGGGTGTATTGACCTCATGTGACGATTCAAATTATCCTTCCTGTTGAAGGTAAGGTTGCAGCTGTTACATCGATAGTCATCAGGCCTATGAGTGGTCCGCTTGTGTCTGTACAAATTCGACTTGTCAGAGAATGTCTGGTTACATTCATAGCAGGTGTAGGTCTTCCTTGGGGTAGCCATTGCACCTGTCAAGGGATAAAATCATACCTTGATTATCTGAGAAAGTCATTAATGAAATTGGTGAATACATTAATATGTTGCCTGTTATTTCTGAATTATCTATGTTAAGGTAAATAGCATATACATTGTATGTAATCTTACATCCATTCAATAATGTTGATATCTACATGAAACATTCTCCTAAATTATTTTTAAGTACCTTAATATCACAATGTATGTATTCACGTCTGTATGTATACACGTCTCTTCTAGGCAGCTTGTTTGGAATATGTCCTCTTCAATGGCAGACTAGAAACAGAATGAAGAAACTTCAAACTGATGCGCCTTTTATAGACAACATCCTTAAGGGAGAGTTCAGTGTGATGAATCCTTTTACATGTTTCCAAACTTATATGATGCATAAGTCCGTTTTAAAACAGAACAATGATTTCCCCCTTAGTACCTATTCAACAACATTACTACCTTATGTTCTTTCATTAGTTATATATTAGACACTATGAAGTTTACCCTTATTTCATATCTAGTAAGGGAGCTTGGAATCATAGAATTTACCTAGAACTATTACACATTTGGTTATACAGTTTTCTTCTAACATGGATAATATATAAATCTTTAAAAACAGTAAGTTATAGTCACATACCTTATCCATACAATTCAAGTTGGTTGTAGCGATCTCTTGTTAAGAATCTGTTCCCAGTGTGTCCTTTCTTAGCTGGTGTTAACAGGTAGAATGAGGTAAGGCGTCCTCATACAGCCTTTAATGCCCAAGATGGAAAAGTTCATGTTAAGTTGTCAGCAAGAATCCTATACACACACCCTATCCTTCAGCACGAAAGCAATGCAAGGGGTGACAGGTTGTCATTCTCGCCTCGCTTCAAGCCTAACAGAGGGTCCCGACAACGGTAAATAACCCCCTCAAAACACAATAGACCGACCTACATTCACCTCTCACTCCACTGGCCGAAAAGCATTCATTCATACCTGGGCTTGATTAAACAGACTGGCTATGGTGTAAAGCTGGTGCGTGTCTTGACTATAGGTCACGCGTGGTATACATCGTTAAGTCGGCCATAAATACCCCATCCAAGCAGTTAGCTACCTTCCAACACAAAAATATCTCTCTTAAAAATCATTCACCTATAGGCCTATGGTGATAATAATCTCTTATACTGACCCACGACATAAAGACAGTCATAATATTCAATGACCTACATCGTGTGGAGTACTGGTTTGTTTGCTAAGTAAAAACAAGCTAGCTTGTTTGCTAAGTAAAGACATTGAGTTGGTCAGCTATCCGGACAGGCTTGACCCGCCTTGTTCTGTGACCTGAATCACCCCCACTGTCCACTGAGATAGGTATTGCGACATATTGCGTCATAGCTATTTTTAGACATTGGCTCATGTGTTGGGGAATTCCTGTGAGGACACCTTGTGAGGACACCTTTTTTCCCATGCTAATCCTATGGGCGACGGTGCGCCAGAACTGTCATTTCCCCTACTACTAGCAAATATGAATTCAAACATACAACATAAGGATGAAGGATTGATTTACTTAATGGAGAAGTAAAAGTATTTAAAAGTAGTTATTGCTTTATATCTTACCTTAAAGTAAAATTCTCGTGTTTGATTGGCTGACGATCGACTCATTTTATCTTATTTACCCTGCGAGTCTCACCTCTCACGCTGTACAAATTTCATTTACCCCGCTGCTATAGCGACAGCTCCTCTCCGAGAAGGATCTCGCATAGTATCTTTCTTAAAATTTTATTTGGTTTTGTTAAGCTACACAAAATTTAATATGCTGATTGAAGTTAAATAGTTTTAATTGATAATTTAAAACAACTCAGATATAATAAAGGATAATTAAAGATTTCTGTAACCAACATATGTCACAATAACAAACTGTTTTTGAACTCTTCTCCCAACAATAATTGTTTTATACGTGTACAAATCCGACATTTAACTTGCTCTGTTTCTTGAACCACATAAATTAAATTAAATTAATGAAATTCTATCTTTTTTCTAGGCATTTTATATATCTGAAATTTCTTATATAGCCCTTCAATATTTTGACATACAGATGTATTTTTCAGGTTTTTAACAAAATATCTTAAGTTTGTTTGATAACTTATACTTAAATGTGGCTATACATGATACTTCTGATTTTTTTAAACTTATCAGATTTGAGGTATCGCTCGATATATACATTCATCTTTAGACCTTTAAACTGCAAAGTTGAGTCTCATCTTTAATCGGTTGTAAAATATTCTGTGTTAACTTTAATTTCACATTTTAGGGCTAGTCATAATTGATAGACAAGATAACAACGAAGACACTGAACACTCAATGGTATTTTTATGATGTGTAGAAATATTTTTATAAGACCCTAACCCAAAAAAATCGTTGAAAAATAAATTTATTTTATGGTTTTAGAGGGTGGGTGTCTTTGAAATCAAATATCTTTTTAATTAAAATTTTTATTTTGAAAATTGAAATTGATTGTTGTTATTCAAAAATTGTTTTATCTAGACACCAAGTTTGGTTTATTTTGGTTGGTTATTAAAAAATGACGGATTATGCGTACCATAACCTTCTCTACAGTTTGGACCATTTTTTTAATTTTCGGGAATTCATTTTTTTGTCGTTTCCATGGAAACGTCATTTTTTACCTTAGTCATATGGTGTACAATGGGGTCAGATTTTCTCAGAAACTATTACACCCAGAGGAGTGAAATTTGGTAATGGGTACGGCTGGTGATACTTTTGATCGAGTTCGAAAGCCATTTCCGAAATGTTATTTTTGACAGAGTTATGGCCCTTGATTCTGAAATTGGACTTGGAGCAATTAACCGATCTGATGCTCCAATGGGGACAGATTATCTCAGAAACTATTACACCTAGGTGAATGAAATTTTGGTTTTGATACAGCTGATGATATTTTTGATCGAGTTCGAAAGCCATTTCCCAAATTTTATTTCTGACATAGTTATGGCCCTTGATTCTGAAATTGGACTTGGAGCGAATAACAGGCCCTCGTTGTTTAGTTTATGGGGAGATGTTTTCTTTTACACTTTAACACCTAGATTAATGAAATTTCTTTCACTGACCCTTGACCTTAAGCGTATTTAGCAGATTGCAGAGGTATTTTACCCATGCTCACTTTTTTCTTGTTTACAAAGCTATGGCTATGTGAATTAGTTAAAATCAATTTGCCTAACCCATTAATTGGTACATGTATATCAAATTATGATTCAAGTGAAACCTGACAGAAATAAAAACTATGTGTTTGCCGAAATGGCAAGGCAATTGGCCTGGTGAAAAGGTGTGCCTTTAATTGTTATGGAAATTGAGAAACTGAGGTGCAGGTGTTATTCTTCTTTTTGAAAAACTTAACAATAACACCTGGAGATAAATTGCTTCCTTTAGATACGCAATTCTTATATGGTAAATCAATTAAAGTTTAAGAAAGATTTTGGAAGGTTTTTTTGGACAGTAGTGCAGAGGAACATGTACATGTACTCGTCAAACACGTTAACAATTTTAAATCCCTTCTGCGAAACGAAAACTAATTTGGACAAAAGCATGTATCGCTCGGCTCGAGCATCGTTGGATATCTTAATAATCTAAATTGTTTGGTATTTAAACTTTGCATCGGTGCCCTCGCCTTTATAGAAAGGACATGCAGCATCGTGACTGCATGCATGACAATTTTGGCGGTTGAATTCTGGGACACATGTTAAATATTGAGAGTGATATATTTGGGACGGCTTGTCCGAGACCATGGAAGTGCCGTTCCCAGAGGAGCAACTTCCGTTGCAATCCAGGATGATAGGATTTTGGCCCTGGTCATGTTCCGGGTCGCGGTGGGGATGAAGGAATGGGTCAATCCCAGCAATAGGGGTGGAGGATATGCCATTATCAGGGTGAGGATCAAGTTGAGGATTAGGTTCAAGGAGCATACCACCCTCCTGGACAGAGGAGCAGTCTCTAACGACAACCGGATGTGGGAGTGGTCTATGGTTGTCGTTATTCACTTCATCTTCATTCACTTCATGGTAGAGATGAGTGACTTCTGTGTACAAGTGGTTTTCTGAATCGATGTTGGGTTCATGGCGTTGTTGGCGTCTTTCTACCCTGTCGTATACCAGGACATTCATGCTACAATAAACCAAAAATATTGTTATGAGGAGAACAAATGCATAAATCAGTAAATTTCCTCCATCTATATATATCGTATGTACAGTATGACCAAACATAAAACCTGTTGATTTAGATTGATTTAGATTGATTTTGTAAATATATTACTGATAAGGGGTTTAAGTGAGTTTTGCATGTTTGCCCGACGTACGTCTCACTGCAGTTTTGGTATGTTGCTTACCGTCTTAAACGCCGAATAACGTATGCAGAAAGAACCACGACTACCAATACCATGACACCAACAGCAAAGTACGGCAAGTAATCTTCAAAGGACCCATTCCCTGCAAAAATACAAAAGGACCATGAATTTGTTTTATAAGGGGTACCCCATGGTTGCCCACCATGTTTTTATCTTTTAAACAGTTTAAACAGGGTCAGTTTAGAAGTTAGGAACAGGAAAACGACATGCTACAATGAGTTAAACGTAATTTAAAACTTATTTAAAACCTACAGGACAGTTAGGAGTTATAGCTTGATTAACTTGTTTTCATACACTATGAATGAGTTAATACAGCTTCTGTCAAAATGTACTTTCATATCAGGGTTTTTTAAAATGTTCAATGAAAACTAGCACATTATCACTACGACTTAATCCATGGTGATGACGTCACTTCATTTGGTGAACAGTGAATTAATTTGAATCAATATGAAATCTGTTCATTTAAGTGTGATGGGAAATGGTGAAATGTCAAAACACATGCACGGACGAACCCATTTGTAGAGTGCCCGATTATCATTACAAATATCTGAGTGGGCACCTAAAATTGGTTTGTTTTTTAGGTAAAATATCGGATCATTTGTAAAATGAAAAAAAAAGGCCGTCTTTTGTTTGATGACGTTTAAGATGGAGAATGCATTCTGAGTCATGAATTCGTGGAAATAAAATATGTTTTCACGTATCCACTCCTCCTTATTCTCCAATACATATTTGACATTCTGGAATGAATTTGTTATACATTCATTTTTGTTTGCATGGTATCGAGGTTCGTATCAAAGCTAACATAAATTATGTCACACGGGTAGTACCCAAAAATCCCTACAACTCATTTTCCCTACAGCTTTCCCTAACAACAAAGTTATGGTCACACGGTTACTTATTTTAAACATGAGCCATGAGCCCGCTGACATGAGATAACGATATTGTTGACATTAGAAACTGAAGTGACACGCGCTTCAGGCCGCTTACAACATGAACAAAATACATCGACGAGATCTCAAATAAAAACTCAACTGAGTTTGAGCTGAGATCATTTTGAGAAACCGAAATTTTGAGAAAACTCAGTTGAGTAAAATATTACAACTCAGTTTTGATTTTGAGTAAAAACTTAAGTTTGAATCGAGAAATCGGGGCTTAACCTACATGTGCCTTATCTATAAGCTTGAGTGAAATCAATATGCTTAGACCTAGGGGAATCTTTCTCTTATGTGAACCAGTGTCAAATACACATTTGAACATGTTATTTACGTGTGTTTGTTTATCTAGTGTTAAAGTTCACATAACCACAAACATATTTCACTATTTTCTTTGGAATATAGAACGTCTGATTACATTATTGTATAGTGTAAAGGTCGGTTCTCAAATATATTTAGTTTGGTAATGAAAGCCGTTTTTGAAAGCCACTTTTGATAGGCCGCTTAGACCTATCTGACAACAAACAAGTGAATGCATGACTGATCACGTCATAAACAGAATCAGCCTCGTTATGTATACATCTATCGTAACAATACCACAGGAAGAAAACCTAATAATTAACGATTTTCAGAAAAATGTTTTTCACTCAGTTAGATAAACCATTTGACGACGCAACACTACTAAGCATTTGGTGTAAAAAAGACATCCACATCAATGCTAATTAAACAATTATTTAGGGTGTATTTCAGTTGAAATAATGATGCGTTACTCTGTATAGTTTGTTTATTACGTCACACCCGCGCGAGTTTTATGGCCCCTAACCCAGGTGGGTTTTTCAGGGTCGATAATTGCGCTGTCTAAATGAAAGGCTAATTAAAGGTGTTTATTAGACAAATTAACAAAAATTAAGTCCAGCTTTTATCTTTTGGAAAAATCTTTGAACGCAAATCGAGAAGTGGTAAGGTCGAGGTTAGTTGATGTTTAAGATAAAGTTGACATACCTTTCTCGGTTTGACATAAAGCGAACGCCTCACAGCCAGGTACAGAGCAGTTCTGTCGACAGTCGAGTTGACAATCAGAGCCGGTGAACAACTGCTTGCAATTCCTGCATGTTCCAGTGGTAATGTCACAAACACCATCGCAATTTTCGCAGATCATATTGCATTCTTTTCCAAAGAAACCAATCATGCAAGCATCACAGGACCCATCTCTTTGACAGTGATCGTTAAAACAGTTGGCTGGACACGTCCTGTTGCACTTCTCGCCGTACATCCCTCGCAAACACCCGTTAATATAGGACCCGTTCCGTATACAGGAGTCCAGACAGCCGGTACTGCATCGCAGATCACAGAAAATACCGTACCATCCAACCTTGCAAGATTTACAGTGACCTGATTCCTGATGACATCCAAGGAGGCAATATTCACTGCATTTCGCTTCACAGTTCTTCCCGTAGTATCCTGGTCGGCATCCCTCCTTGCATCCTTCTGAACAATTCCGACCTAAGCAGTTTGTGCAGTCTCGACATATCCCTGTTATCTTGTTGCAGTCATCACATTCACCTGCACACGTTTTGCATGCCCGCCCAAAGTAAGACCTACTGCAGTTTGAGAAACACTTTTGATCGAACTGACAAAATCCGCTCTCACAACCACCCGAACATTTCTTACAGTTTTCTTCTGGTGTATCACATACCAAGCCACATCGTGTTCCGTAGAAACCAGGGTTGCAACCTTCAGTACATTCCTCGATCCCTTTTCTGGTCATTTTACATCGTTTGTTTTTGCAGTTTGGGCTACACTGCATATCGCACATGCTGCCAAAGTAGCCATCAAAGCAACCAGTGGTACATTTTCGAGTATCGCGTCTGCAGGACCCACATTGTTGATTATCCAGACAATGTTCTCCTGTGTGTATAAACAACTTTTTATTCAAAGAAAAAGAAAAAAACATTCAAAAGATGGAGAATCACAGTAGATTATTAATCTTTAATAGTACACGTACCTTTATTTCAAAAATACGGATAACACGCATATTTGTCTGAGCTGAACTAACATGAGCGATTCCTTCTGAACGTGGACGCTCTAATGTACAAGCAATTGCTGTAGAAAGAACGATGAAGTTCCACAGAGCTTACACAAAACAAAGCATTATTTCAATTATTTATTTCCTGCACACATGTTTAACAACAAAGCAGTGGTGTTTTTAATCCAGCTCATAAAAATTAGATGAAAATCGAAATTCCTTTAAATCCAAGTATCCACTTGGCATGTACAGGTCCGATTCCATAACTATTACTGTATACTTACCTAACCAAACTCTTCCAACCAAACACACATAGGCATACAGATGGAGCAACATCTTAACTCTTAAATGGAATATGGCGTGTCCATGTCGAATGAATCTTGTGATGCACTGGACATCGAAACACAGATAATTACCTTATTTGCTATACCTTGTAATTTTCACTGTTAGTCTAACATAATTTCCTCATTTCGAAAGACTTGGTTCAAAAGTCAATAAGATCATTGTAGTCATTTCAACTTCCTCGAATCATGACACTTCGATAATATCACGTGACTTGTTTTCTTTAACCTTTATTTATGACGCGTTTCTCTGAATTTGAATTTGTTTGTTAGAGTCTTTAAATGCCTGTTTTCTTTAAATCAGTTAATAAAGAATTGTGTATATTTGAAGTGACTATTGCATATAGACTTCAGGTAGAATGACGCTGTTTGTGTCAGTGATGCTGGTTGTCGATAGTATTCTCCCCCAAGGAAACATTCTAAAACTAGATTAGCGTTTGCGGGACATCGCAAAAGCAGAGCAGCCCTGAAACTTTGGGTTTCGCCTTACCCTGTTCCGCCTTTTACAGGCCTCGCCAAATTAGGCATTTTCTCGTGACCTTGACCTTTGACACTCAAGGTCACACAATCAATGAACACATTTCATTGAGTATAACATTAATGTAATGAAATAAAGTGTTAAAAGTTAATTTAATTCCATTTTCTCCATATATGTTGACCTTGCCATGACCTTGACTTTCGACAGTTTGTACCAAAAACATTTTTGAAAATTTTGTACTTCTCAAGAGATAATATATAAAAAATCTAAACTTCACAGCACAAAAACTTTTCAAGTTATCGTGTTTACAAGGAATTGCAATAACTCATATCTCATGACCTTGACCTTTGACCTTCAAGGTCACACAATCATTGAACACTTTTAATTGAGTATAACAATCATGTATTGATTTAAAGTGTTCATAGTTAAGATTAAGGATTTTCGCTTAACCATGCTAAAGTCATGACCTTGCTGTGACATTGACCTTTGACGGATTGTAGCCGAAACCTTTTCAAATTTTTTTACTTTTCCAAGGATGATATATACCAAGTTAGAGCTTTATAGTTTATAGCACAAAAACATGTCAAGTTATCGCGTTTACAGGGAATTCTTAGATTGATTACATAGCTCGTGACCTTGACCTTTGACCTTGAAAGTGAATGTGTCAAAATCGTTCCCCCGAGGTATGAGTAGTAATTTATGAATAAGAGTTTTGGAAAGCTTAGTGGAAAAAAGTTATAGCTTGTAATACGAGTGCGGCGGCGGCGGCTGCGGCGGTGGAAACTACACAAAAACTGATAGGGCTGAATAAGACCAGTGAACAATGACATAAACTTTTAAGCTTGACAGAATGTCAGGAAGTCTTTGATCTGTTCACAATTAATAGACTGACAATTTTCCGAGTTTGACTGAAAGAAAATGTTTCGTCTAAATAGTCAAAATGATTATGATTGGTCTGAAAAAAAACCATAAATCTTTATCAAAAGCATAACAATATTTTCTATCAACATTTCAACTGCTAGACGAGAAGACTTATACAGTTTTTTTACAGTTAGTTCAAAAGTAAGATACTTGCAATATATGAAATGTAAATAGAATATAGGTTTTCAGAAAGCTGAGTAAACAGGTAAATGGAGAGGTCTCTCTGTTTATAAGTCCAATGCCGAAATTCGCCCAAAAACTTTTGCAGCAATTTTCTTTTTTCCCTCTTTGATATGCGTTTCAAAGATTTTGTTACCGTATAGAGAAGTTTATAATCAATCCATTCAATTTGTTTTAAAATTAAAGCTATCACTTCATCATAAACATCTTAATAAAAACGTCTAAAAAATCTAAACAAGAAAACAAAATAAAACAACAGTCTTTAGAAGATGACATATCCAACCGGTCCCCATTAAATTAGGTTTCCATGGAAACCGCAAAAAAATGTGAAAAGTTGAAAATACCAAAAGGCACATCTACATATGCTGACTAATCTACATACCAAGGTTCATTTAGCTATGTATAACAGTTTTTGCGTTCTTCTCTGGAAACTGAATTTTAAGTTACGTTTTTATGGAAACCGCCAAAAATGAAAAATCCGAATAAGTTGAAAATACAAATAGGTACATTAACATATGCTGACTAATCTATATACCAAGTTTCAATAAGCTAGGTATAACAGTTTTTGCGTTCTTCTCTGGAAACTGAATTTTAAGTTACGTGTTTATGGAAACCGCCAAAAATGAAAAATCCGAATAAGTTGAAAATACCAATAGGTATATTAACATATGCTGACTAATCTATATACCAAGTTTCAATAAGCTAGGTCTAACAGTTTTTGCGTTCTTCTCTGGAAACTGAATTTTAAGTTACGTTTTTATGGAAACCGCCAAAAATGAAAAATCCGAATAAGTTGAAAATACCAATAGGTATATTAACATATGCTGACTAATCTATATACCAAGTTTCAATAAGCTAGGTCTAACAGTTTTTGCCTTCTTCTCTGGAAACTGAATTCTAAGTTACGTTTTTATGGAAACCGCCAAAAATGAAAAATCCGAATAAGTTGAAAATACCAATAGGCACAATTTCAAATGCTGACTAATCTGCATACCAAGTTTCATTTAGCTAGGTCTAACAGTTTTTGAGTTCTGCTCTGGAAACGGAAGTTTAATTACGTTTTTATGGAAACCGCCAAAAATGAAAATCCGAATAAGTTGAAAATACCAACGTATGACGGACGGATGTACAGACGGACAGGGCGCGCGATGACTATATCCCTAGGTATTACATAATGGTGGGATAAAAATGATATCTTAGCTACATTAAGTTTATATGAAAATGTATTCCCTTAACTTACGTTTACAGGGACATGGTATGAAATCGACATGGTGTTGGTTCTTGTTTGGTGTAATCGCTTTGACTATTGCCAACAATGTTTCATCAGGTTAGTTTTCAAAGAGAGACTTTGGATTATGCTACATTGCTAAAAAAAACAAAAAAGTATGCTACTCTAGTAATATTTGAATACAAAGTAAAAGCCTTAGTTTACAATTGCCATTCCTTTAACAGTTTGAATCATAGCACTGTAGAAATATTAAGTCTAATGATGATAACGACATGTTTATTGATCATAGGTATCTTAATTTGTACGTTTGTTCTTATAAATTACTTATTTACCTTCTCGACAAATGACCTTCTATGACAAATTATTTTCATTTACAGCACGAACGTGCCTTCATGGTAAATATGGTGAATCCTGTGAGTTCAGCTGCCCCTCAAATTGTGAGATTTTGAATTCTACGAAAGGAGGAACTGGTTTAGGTCCTTGCAACAAGACAACAGGGCATTGTGCAGAAGCTTGCAAACCTGGTTTTCATGGTTTGACTTGCAACGAAACGTGTGTCAATCACTGTATAACGTGTAATCAGAGAAAAGGCGTGTGTATTACATGCAAGAACGGATACGCGCTAAATGATAACCGTTGTATTCTTAAAGAAGGTTGGTATCTTTACTTACACCACGGCCTGAAGTAGCCTCTGATCGTAGCTATCTCATTGGCTCGCTGCAGTTTAGCAAGCCACGCCTACCGTTCACGCACTTAAGGAATTTGCTGAAGAGGATGTAAATATTCTATAAAATGGCACAATAAAAAGAACGTCAAGTTTTAATGAAGCACATTCAAACAAATAAGACTATCGAACATAATCCATTTTGAACAATTAGAAACACCATAGGCTAGTGAAAATGTACTTGAATGAAAAGTTACATAGTCTATTAATTATTTACGACAATATAAGGTCGTCAATCATGTCATCCCACTCGCGACTCGACATTGTGGCCATGTGAAACTGAATGATTTCAAATTCAAATTTCCGGCGCAGATCTCGTGCAGATTTTGACAACGTGCAATGTGGGCGTGGTACAAAGCAGTTACTTCATCCAATCACTCGAGGTTGATCCAGTTACACCACACCTGATCGCTGTTTGATTGACAGCTGAATTTGCGTCTCGGACTACCGTCCTCGACGAATTCAGCTTTCAATCAAACAGCGATCAGGTGTGGTGTAACTGGATCAACCTCTCGTTTATGGATGAAGTAACTACTACCAGTTCATCTAGTTTTGTCAATCATGATTTTTTTATTTGTAGTATGTATTCTAAAAATATCAGTATGGGTTTTTTTTCTGGTTTTAGAAGTGTATCTTTGATGAAACTAAAGTAACTGTAAAACATTTAAAGGGATAATTGTTATATATCAACTCGAGAGTAATAATACTGTTTATGTCTTTACATTAATAATATTTTCTTTCAACAACAATTTAGCAGAAAGAGGTATTTTGTTCGAATCAACAACGACACACAGAAAGGATTTGCAGGGTAGGTAAATCAAATTTCCTACATTTATTCACCTCAGTCTTTAAAAGTTGTTTCAATTTTATAGGAGGGCGCGTTGTGCGTCATTTAATGCTTCCTTTGTTTGGCTAGAATTTGAGGTGCAAGAACATAGACAAAACACTGTGAATGGAAATGAGGATAGTGAATCGTTATTATATTACTACATACATAAAGTCAATATATGTTGTTTTAAATCGTGAAATTACGGCACATTGTTATAACATTTTACAGATATAGATCGTGAATCTCGAAAACCCACAACTGTAAACTTGGGTAAGTACTTATTTTACCTTCCACCTTAAAAGGAAACAGAATAAATATATATTATCGATAGCATCATTCTTTTTCTTAAGTAATAGATCGAATTTTTCAATTTGTTTCAGAGAAACGTTACTGGTCTCTACTGTGTGTGATTGCTGTATTCGTCATTCTCGCATTTGTCATTCTCGTAGTCGTTCTTGTAGTTGTGACAAAACGGCACTGGTTGGTATAATTATCATAATTATATTTTTATAAAAATTCACTTCGGTGTACCAGAAGCTCTATATAAAGTAATTCGGAGTTAATTATAATATAGAAATATGTATGATTAAACAATTATATTATTTCAGCAGTATTTGTAACACGTCCAAAGAGGGAAGCAAACCCGAGAGCACTTGTCTTACACTTCCGAACGCAGAGAGCAACTTATGTAGGTATTAAAAGTCCCTTAGCATTTTCTCTTTTTATTAAGCATTTCCATGAACGTCGGATCTTGAGTCCAGTATGCAATATCTATCTATCTATCTTTATGTTTAAAAAAGGACTATTAGCAGGGAATCTTTGATTTGATTGATGCAAAAGCACAAAATTCAAACAACAAAACTTCTAATAGTCTTTATAAATTAACCTAGAAACTATGAAGCTGTAACTATTGTTCTTAATATGTGACAAAAAGTAGTATGGATTACAACTCCAGTGATGAAGGGGCACGGTGTTGCCTTTAAACGTTGTATGTAAATACAATAATACATTGTACCCTTTGTCATATCAAATACGAACTTCTATATGCCTATAGAATGTTTATGATGTTAAAGGGGCAGTAGCATTTTTTTGACAATTTTATATCTTAATTATTACACTGATTATTGTACGTTAATGCTAAATGTATTATATTGATAGTGTTAGAAATCTCATAACACAAATCAATCATTCATAGACAGAAGACAAAGTATAGAGATTCACATAAAATCCATTGGCCGCCATTTTGTGTGAACACCTTTAGTTCAGCTTGTGTTAGAAAATGAAATCGCATGGCTAAACTTTACATTATACTTTTGAATTATTCCTGCTTCATTTAGTTTAAATACATTGTCTTTCAATTGGAACCAATAATTTTCATGTTCGTGACATCACCTTATAGTCCCCCTAAAAACGTGCTACTGCCCCTTTAATATGTTAAACATATTAACGGTTCCAAGTTAGCAAATCATAGAATAATGGTCTAACAAATGTTTTTTGTTACTCCATCTATGGCGTATTGCATGCATCGTTTTTTGTACACTTGTACACCAAAGTTTATATTCAAATTGTGTTACTGGGAATATTTTATTATGTTTTCATCAAAATATGTAGCTGTCAAATCTGTTTTTAAGATTTGTTTAAAATACATACGGAATACTATAGACAAATAATCAACCTCCTTTTTATATGTGCAATTAAGCCGCCACTACCTCACATCACGTTTAATCTACTATTACTAAGAAATAATGTGTCTTCTCTGTCTTTGTTTTCAAAATCGTAACTTGGGTCATTTATTCGTTTTTTCCAGAAAATGAGAATCGTGTGTGGTGAGTATCAATTTATCTGAAGAATACTTGTTGCTTAATTTAAAACACATGAATATATTTAAGACGTATATGAATATGTTTCTACTAAGAAGCCGCGAGTCAGCAAGTTTATGACGTGTCTCAATCTTTCAGTACTCTGGGCCCTTCTCAAGATTGTACCTGTACAAACACGTACTCAGTGTTTCAATTGCCTTGAAACAAAATGTACATCATCAGGGGTGTGTCTTAAGGGGTGTGTTCCAGGATTTGTTGACATCCATTGTCAAGAGAAATGTCCATCGAACTGCATTAATAACACGTGCCACCTTGACAGACTGAAGGGAACGTATGTTTGTACCGACGGATGTAAGAAGGGTTATTGTGGCAGCGGATGCAAACTAACATGTCCAAGCAACTGCACCACATGTGACCGCGCATCCTGTAGCGTGTGCGAGGTGACGCCGTGTGTAGGTAATAACTATGGTGTGGAATGTTCCCCTTGTCCTACACACTTTGAGAAATGTGACAAGGTCACAGGGCAATGCATAAAGTGTAAGAAAGAATTCTACGGAGAGTCCTGTGAAAGACGGTGTCCATCGTGCATGTCGAGAAACCAGGAAATGCAGCAGAGGTGTCAGACAGGGTGTGAAGTTTGCTCAACAGGTAGGTTTTATGGAGTACCTTTGGCACACCGCAGTAGCTCTTATCCTCGAAGTGCATCAGATACAAAGTTACTGCAATTAGAGAAGAAATACCATTTCAATTCATCTTTTTGTGTTGCCGTTTTAATGATTATTTTGACAACATACTTAGAGAGTATTTACGAATGAGTGTAACTGTATCTTACAAATTTTGAAATATTTCTTAAGGTCTGTACTATACTACGATATATATAAACCAAATATTAGTCTTGCATGAACTTCTCTCGCTTCTTACATTTTGTACGTCAAAACAATGCGCAGTTTGCCATAATTCTATTGTTACTTGTGGAACAAACCCTGCATCTTGTATCGCTACTGGTTTGACTAGTTTTGGACACCAATCAAAATCCAATCCTAAGTAACACATGTACATATACAAATATGACTTCTAAAGATACATTATCAGTGTAAGGTATATACTTATAGATCAATCATTGGGCTTCTTAAATATAAATAAGGAAGAGGTACCAGTACCATGAAGTTTACATAGAGAAAGATCGGTACCAATAATAAATACTTCAATACCTGAAGTGCATAGGGCCTCTATTTCGAAGGAATCCTTTTAAAGACTGATAAACAATACCCTTACGTAAAATAATAACAATGTCAATGTGTCCAGTGACAAGGCTATTGAAATTAACTTCACAAACCTGTAAAAGCGTTTTTATTTTAAAATAATGTGTCAGGAACGCTTTGATTCATGTTTGTGCGAAATTGAACTTGTCCTTAGTTATGTTGATATGTAAGAATATGTGGTGGACCTTGCCATTGCTTCGATTTCCTCCTTTTCAGAATCCTGTCCAAATGGCTTTTTCGGCAAAGAGTGCAACAGGGCTTGTCCTTCAAACTGCAACTTGAACCTTTGCGACAGGGAGGGGTCGTGTCATCAGGGTTGCGAAGCAGGATTTTATGGTCAAAAATGCGAGGTGAAATGCAACAAAGGTTGTGTCCTGGGGACATGTGATCAAAAAGACGGAAGTTGTGTCTACGGATGTATCGAGGGTCGCGAGCAAACCATTCATGGATGTGAGATAGTCGAAGGTGATGCAATCTTAAGGCTTTATTTTTTTCTCAATCCATTAACGAATGTTGGTTTAGATTTTCCTCATTGGAAATGCTTTTCATACACGTACCTATTTTTTGTACTTTTAAGAATGAAGTAAGCTAAAACTTTAAAGAAGAAAATTCTCATATTTTAATTCGTTTTACACCTATACATTACAACTCATTTGTTGATTAACTGCAGGTTACACCTATACATTACAACTCATTTGTTGATTAACTGCAGGTTTAGATACAACCGGAATCCTATTCATCGTTGGACTTGCTGTTGTTCTTTTTATTAGGTAATTACTTGTTTGTCTTGATATGAAATTCTTTGGGGGTCATTGGTAAAATAAACTTTTTCTAAGGTTTACTTCCTGAAGGCATAATATATCATTTATTTGAATATTTAGGGTTTCTGAGGACATTTGTTCTCGATTTAGCTTCCTACTGAAATTTTCACTAAATTAGTTATGACGGCCAAAATAACTTGATTTAACTTAACACAATATTTATTTAACAACATATTTTAGAAAAATATCTCAATTGAAAACTTGAAAAGTAATGGCGGCCAAAGTAACTTAGCGATAGCAAAATATGAAACAATGATTGTTTAATACAGCTGAAATAGAGAATGTGTGCATCTAGTGAATATGACTTAAGCTCGTAACTGAAAATAATGATCAAATATCTTTATTAAGACACATAATAACTTAAACAAATTTCGTAAACATTAATTCTATCCATGTTGTTCTTTCATTTACAGTATAAGCTGTCGTTCTGGTTCGGGTTGTACGAAGAGTTAAATATTGTCGATATCTCAGTTTCTGCGAATGTAATGCAAGGTTGCAATGAGCCCTTACGCTAATTTAGATCACAATGCTTCTTATCTAGTGTTTCTCTTTCAAAATAATTGTTATTTCAGCTTGCTATTTGGAACCTTGATGATAACTCAGGCGATAAATAGGTAAGATGTGTCAATTTGTTTGTAGTTAAACACAACAACAAAATTATCAAAATATCTCTTTTGTTATTTGTGTGCCTTTGTTATCATGACTTATTCAAATACTTGTTCATTTGCAGGAAAAGGATGTCTCGATATAGTTTGTCAAGGGCCCACAGGGAAGGTGTGTATTCATTCTTTTATTGAAAATTTTGAAGTAAGAATAAGAAGTTGGCATTTAAGCTGATAGGCTAACCTTTGTATCAACAATGTAAAACTCTTGCTTTTTATGTCTTGCAAAGCTTAACTGGAGACATAGTGTTGTCGGCTTCGAACGTGGTTCCGTGTTCCCGTATCATTTCTCAAAAATCTTTCAACATTTGGAGCGGTGCCTTTTGTTTATTTGGTTATTCTGAATTTTTTGTCTTTTCTGGTTTCCATTGAAAAATAATCCGGCCTTTATCTCAAAATCTATTGAGTATTGTTTTATGAAACTTGGTATGTGGTTCGATCTAGTGGCGAAATGGTGCCTTTTGAAACTTTGTTTATTGTGACTTTTGTGTTATATTTTCCTGGTTTGCATGAATACAATTTGAATTTAGTGCATATGGGGGTAGGGTTCTTTGCCACCCTCGATCTCAAAAAATCATTCAGTATTTATTTTATAACTTGGTATGAGGTTAGATCTAGTAGTGGATTGGTGCCTTTTGAAACTTATTCTTATTTTACATTTTTCTGGTTTACACGGATACAATTTGAACTGGTGCTTATGGGGCAGTGAGGGTCTTGAACTTGAACTCTTGAACTTGCATTGGTGTTTAATTTGTCATACAATATATCCTTATTATGTCGATATGTTATCTGTAACTATTATGTCATTTCTCGATGAAGTAATACATGTAAGTCAGAAGCTTCTGGTACTCAATTTATAACAACTTTCTTAAAGGAGCAGTAGCACGTTTTAGGGGGGAGTATAATATTTTCTCAGGAAAAGGAGAATACATGGTTCCAATTGATTTTTGACACTGTCAAACTAACACATTTAGCATTAACGTACAATTTACAGTAAAAAAATGCAATATACTACTGCCCCTTTGACAGCACTACCCTCATTGTTACAGTTGTCCTTTTTATTTTGCAGGTGGTTCTTAAGCTTCTACTTATTACTGTTTTACAAATGTTTGAAGGCAGAAATTACATAAATTTAAACAGCCCTTTGCAGTTCGATTTTTATGAAATTTGTTAAATGATGTTGATCTCACCAAATTAAGGATTTTATTTAACCGTTTATAACATTGATAATATTGCATTAGGTCATAAAAACTTTAATGGTTATTCGTTGTTATATCAATTGATTATTCTGAATTATTTCAGAGGTTGTAACACTTGGATTCCTTGCATTTGAAAGGGTATACATTGATTAAATTGATAAATTAATAGAGTTTAAAAACACGGTTAGACTAACAGCCAAGATGATGATCCTCATATTATTGATCGGTTTGTAAACTTCAGGCTTCTCAGCTTGTCATTTTAAAGCAAATCTTACACAGAAGCCATATAAGGTCTCTATTCATGTATATAAAGCACTGATATTTTTATAGGTCTATCAAATATATTACAACGTCTTTCTGTTTTCAAAGAAATACGACCGTTCACTACTGCACCTTCTTCATTGACCATTTAGAAGGACTCATCAAAATCAAGGAGAAGCAGGCTCTTCAATCTGCCGCGGAGGTTCCAACCTAAAAACCGTAATTCTTTGAATGTGCAACAGTCCGAGATTTACTTTCCTTCAACGTTTTGTGCTTGCCTGGTGATGTTGAATGGTATTAGTTGAAAAGTAAATATGAGGCCTGCGAATAGAGTTATCAAGTTACAATGACAAATTCTTTGCTCATGTGGCCTTTAAGGCCCGATGGGCTCATGGCATGGCATGATGTCCAGAGTCCGTTCGTCTATCCATCCATCCGTCTATAAACTTTGTGCATTTTCGATTTCTTCTCCAGAACCAAAGAGCCTAGAAAGCTGAAACGTATTGTACATAGTCCTAAACTAGTGAGGATCATAATTTATAGCTTTGGTGGCTCTGTGGCCTCTAATATGGGTCACGGGGCCCACGCCTTTAAGACTTTTTTTCATCCTCTTCTCCAAGATCAAAAATTATAGAAAGCTGAAAAATGTGTACATACTCCTTGACTAGTGAGGATTGTAATTGATAGCTTTGGTGGTCCATAATAAAATAATTCATCCTCTTCTCCAAGATCAAAAGGCATAGAAAGCTGAAAAATGTGTACATACTCCTTGACTAGTGAGGATTGTAATTGATAGCTTTGGTGGTCCATAATAAGGGCTACAGGGGCTACCCCCTTCAGATATTTTTTGTTGTCTTCTCCAAAAGCATATGGCCTAGAAAGATTAAACTTTGTATACAGATTCCCTTGTTAGTTTATGAGTTGATAATAGAATTTAAACTTAGTAATAAGACCAAGAATATTGAAATATTGTGTAGAGACTTGTTAGGTTTCTGGGAGTTTAAATTGTACATTTGGTTACAATGTGACCCCTCCTAAGGGGAGCGGTGTAGGTGTTCTCGTAGACACGGGGGTTTCATAGACAGAAATATCGGTGAATTCGTAGACAAATAGACGGTGAGTTCGTAGACACTCGAAAAAAGGACAATAATATTACTATTGTAATAGCATACTTATAAACTGTCCTAAAATCCATCTTGATAGATTGCAGCGCATTCAAAATACGGCAGCAAGGATTGTTACTCTGTCTAAAAAGTTCGACCACATAACACCAATACTCAGAAAGCTTCACTGGTTACCGATCAGATACAGGATCAATTTCAAAGTACTTTGTATAGTTCATCAGTGTCTCCGTAACTCTGCTCCTTCTTATCTGTGTGAGATGGTAAAGTGCTACCAGCCAGGCAGATCTCTCAGCTCGGAGCAACAGATGCTTCTCACAGTGCCGAGAGTAAAACTGGACAGATACGGAGGGAGATCATTTGCCTACTCTGCTGCAGTAGAGTGGAACCAACTTCCCATTAAACTACGCCAGTGCCAATGCTACCAGACCTTCAGAAAGATGTTAAAACCCCATTTGTTTCAAATTGCCTTTCCATAAGAAACACACTTTGAGCGCTTTGAGCAGGCTATATAGCATGGATTTGGCGCTATAAAAATTGACTATGACTATGACTTTGACAATAAAATAAATCTTATTTGCAATTACACATTTCAGTTAAACATGACCAATGATCAAATGTCATAATGTAAAATTTTACAATAAAGTAATCACATGCACATTTGTCACACCCTAAAGCAATATTGATATGAAGCTTGTTGAGCTACAGTGCCAATGGCTCTAAAAAAAATTTAAACTTCAGCTGTAAGCGCCTGATCTCAAATCAGCTGCATTCGTCCAATGACTATTCTAGGCAACTACGAACGTTCTAAGTTGGGACTTCATGGAACTAAAAAATTGTTTGTACAAGTTCTTAAATATTATCCAAATTCTTCAACAATTCATGTAATAATCTCATCTGAAACAGTACAGAACCTTGGACCACGCTTAAAATGGATTCGTCCATGCACAGACATTACCATTGTTTCATGCACCGCGATTTGATAAACAATTAAGTACCCATCGTGATACTTGCATGCAGTTCATGGTTAAATACATCTTTTGGTGGAAAAATCTTTCGTAGTAAGTTTGATATAACATTTACATCTTTTAATCAACAATAAAATACTTAATTAAATGACCAAAGTACAGTGCCCTCTGCAAACGTGTCATAGCTTTCAACGAACCCGCTTTTGGTGACGTCGTCATTATGTGTGTAGAATTTACACCGCGTCTCAATGACGTCAGATGGGTATAAACTTGGGCGAGAACAAGTACCCGATTTTGAGAGAGGAAAAGAAAATCTAGATTTGCCTTCATGTCGGCATGCCGGGGCTGCCGTTTCGGCAATTTTGTAGATTGTCTCTTATCCATTGAACTTTGGTCTGATCTTCTCCAGTTTGGTCGGAAATCAACGAATATCGTAAAAGTTTTCTTTTAATATTGCAGTTTGATGTTGGGTCTTTAATCGAAAAATTATATTTGCTACCCGTGTTCTCTAGCCTGGTGTTGTGTGTTTTAATATTTAATATTACCTTCTCACACTCTATGTGATGTTTGTTAAGTGACAAAGTTTGACGTCTGTGTGGAAACTATTCTGATTTTTTATTGGTCGTTGTTGCCTCAGACAGTCAATAAATCTGTGTCAGTAACCAAAATTCAATCTGTGAAACATCATGATGATGATGAATATCCATTGTTATTCATTTAAAACATATTTCAAACACTTGTTGTTCAAGAAAACATCTCATATCTATAGTTCCTTTTATTATCTGTATTATTCAAGTTGCTCTTGTAGAAATAATTGTATAAATGTCTTATAAAAAATTTCAACTCATCATAAAAATACTGTTGAGTTTCAATATCTTTATAAGTATCTTGTATATCAATTATTTCTATTCAAAAAAAGATTATGTATCACATTTGACATGACAGTTTGTACATGTAGGGGTAGTACCCTATCAAGGAGTTTTCAATTTGTTTGTTATTTTCTTGAATACTTTCAACAATTGTTAAAAGTTCAACAAACTATTTTGCCAAGATAATTGTCAGTTTCGAATATTCATTTAAAAGAGAAAAGTGAAATGGGAATATTTTGCAGCTCGTGTGAGGTACGACTGAACCCTCAATTATTTTAGGGATATTAATGTAGATTACCATATTCCTTTTATTGTGTCAAAAGTTACAGAGTGTGTTTTCAATGAATTTGTCGGTAGATGGAAATGCGAATTGTCACGAGTTGAAAATATAAATGGCCAGGGTGGTAATAAGCTACGTACGTATTGCAATTATTAAATTTGAGTTTGGTTGTGAATTCTATGTTAATCGTAATACATGTATGTTCTGTGCAATGAGATACAATGTAGATGTGGAGGAGCGCCGCCAGAAGTTGAAACTGGTCGGTACAATGGTTGTCCTTTACTAGAAAGAACCTGTTTTTACTGTAAGGATTTTATTGAAAATCAATGCCATGTTTTATTACCCTGTCCTTTTTATGCCAATGAGCGATCGCAACTTTATCAAAATGTACAAGTATTTTAAATATATGTTTTAGTTAAGATGATGGTGCAACACTTAGTTTTATACTCGGCTGTCCAATTGGGATGATTTTATCTCCAAAACTTAATATCTAAATATCCTTAAATAGGGGACTGAAAAGGTGTATATATCATCTTAATGTAATTTGCCCCTTTTGTGTGAATTTGCAATATCTATATATATTTACTTTGTTTATTCAAATGACACTTTTGTCTATCATAATTCCGAAGGGAATGGCACAACGTTTTACTATGTATATTATGTTTTATGTATTATATCGATATATCATGTTGAAGCGAGACTTGAATAAAAATGTGTCTGTCTGTCTCCCTTAGTGTTGATGACAGGTGGTAATAATCACAGTGCTTCGATAGCATTTAATTGTAGCTTTCAAAGGATGGTACGTTTGCTAAATAAACACACTCTGAAGAAAATGGCTTGCTAGCAGTAAACACAGAATTACATAACATAAACCTCGCCATTAAGAGTACTCGTGTCTCTTTAAAGGGACAGTAGCAGGTTTTTTGATAAATTTACATTTTAAATATTTCACTTACAATTGTAAGTAAATGCTAAATGTATCATATTGACAGTGTCAACAATCTCATTACACAAGCCAATAATTTATAGTCAGAGGACAAAGAATGAAGCTTCACATAAAATCCATTGGCGGCCATTTTTTGCGAACACCTTTAATTCATTTTTGTAAGAGAAATGAATCGCATGGCTGAACTTTACGTTATATATTTGAATTATTACTGCTTCATTAGTTTGAATACATTGTCTTTCAATTGGAACCATTTATTTTCATTTTCCTGACATCACCTTATATTCCCCCTAAAAACGTGCTACTGCCCCTTTAAAGTAATATGCTGTTAATTGGATGCAGTGATGTATTTCGATGTAATTATCACATTACCTTCTCTTTCGACACCTCATTAAGAAAAGCAGAATCTACAATTAACTAAGGTATTAATCCTCATACAACGAAACATCCAATTTGACTCTTGAATGTGATCAATAAGCATTTACACTGACTTTGAAATAACACTCTCGCCATGGTGCACATATTTATACCAACTGAAGCGTTGCAATTGTAGAACAAGTCAAGTCAATAGTTTATTAGGTTAAAAACCAAAACAGTACAAACTTATTATCTTCTTTACACATGGCGTGGTACATATTTTTCAATGATAACAGAATTTGAAGTAGTCCATAATAATAAATGCCCAAGAGTGTGGAAAGGTAATTTAATCACACAAATTCAACTTTGTTTCTTTCTTTAAAGATGTAGTAAATACACTTTGCAGCGTTAAATGTTTCAATATTGTTTTCAGATTTTAACAATTTGATGAACTTAAACATGCTTACATTTTCTAACAGATCAGTAGTCAGATATCGTATATATACGTAAATTATTATACTTCGGACAAATCAAGAGCACATGGGACCCATCTTCAATTTTGTTAACACAAAAAGGACATAATCTTTCCACAAAAGGGATTTTCGGTACACTCCATCTTCCTTTTTCAATCATAAACATATGAGAGCTTAGACGAAAACGTGTTAGGGCAATTCTGTACTTTTTAACATCAATATTTGATAAATATTTTTTTATACACAGCGTTTCCTTAATATGTAGGTACAATCTAGTTTAGCTCAGTGTTGATAATTGATGTTTCCACATTTGAGAATAAATATCTGTAACTCTTTGGGTGAATTCCCTCACAAAATGATTACTATTAGAAACATGCTGAGCGCACCATATATATCCAAACCCAAATTTAAAGAGCATATCTCTTAATAAACTAGCCCAATTTTCAATTCTTGGGTCTTCATTTGAAACATGGGCTAACGAAAAACTTCCACCGGTTGAAAATACAAATCCAAGATATTTAAAACTACTGACGACTTCAAGAGGGGAACCATTATATAACCACTTTTCAGCCTTACCTTGGCGACCTCCTTTGCGAAAGATAACAATCTTAGTTTTTTCAGTGTTTACAGATAATCCCCATTTATACATCATGTCCAAACCATCTTGTAAACCTGTAATGCTATTGCTAAACAATACCATGTCATCCGCAAACAGCAGCAGAAGTAAACGCACATGAGCAATAACAACTCCCAAGTCACGAACAGAAGATAGTTCTTCTTCTATATCATTTATAAATAATGAAAATAATATTGGAGACAGATTGTCCCCTTGCCTGACGCCAATAGACGACATAAAGAAACTGGAATGAATATTACCCGACAACCTTACACAAGATGCAACGTCCTCATACATCCTGCGAACTAAAAACAGAAATTTTGAGCTTATTCCAAGCTTTAACAACTTATACCAAAGAGCATGTCTATCAACATAATCGAATACCTTCCGATAATCAATAAATGCACAATACAACTTAATTTTATTCTTAATTACAATATTAATCAATCCATGAAGTACGAACATACAATCAACCGTGCTGTAATGTTCTCGAAAACCAGCCTGTTCTTCAATGATTAAATTATACTTTTCACACCAAGAAGAAACTCTCGAATTTAAAATAGAAGTAAATAATTTGCTTAAACACGATAGTAAAGTTACACCTCTGTAATTATCTGGTATGACCTTGCTACCTTTCTTATGTATTGGAACAATTACGTCTTGAGTCCACCCTGCTGGAAATACCCTGTTCTATAAATAGCATTGAACAATTTCGTTAATGTGGGAATCAATATTGATGCGCCTTGGACTAGAAACTCATTAATAATACCATCATAGCCGGCTGACTTACCAAGTCTTAATCTTTTGCTAGCAAGAGCGACCTCATTTTCACAAATGTCGACATCTAATTCCTCGATCCACAATTTTACGTTATCAATGTCTATTTCCGGGACTACACTTGGAAAAACGAGCTCTTAAAATGGTCTTCTTAATCACAGTTACCAAAACCACCAGACTTATTGTTATAACCTTTAACCTTTTTCCAAAATTGTTTCGTATTAATCCTGCTTAAATTTGACAAATCAGCCGCTGCCTTCTTAAAAGATTAAACCTTTTTTTCTACAACAACGTCGATAAACAGATCGACAGTGAACCATATCAACCCTGTCTATTTCACTACCAGATTGAGTAAATTTAGACTCCCGACTCTTTAAACTTTGTCTTCAGTGACCTACACTCGTCATCAAACCAACACTTATCACGTGGTGCACGTGCAGTCGGGTTAGTCACGTGTTCACAACCAGCACGTAACAGTACATCAGTGATTGACGCAACACAATTGTCAATATCAACATTGTCAATATTTACATTAGCAAGAACATTTTCTATGCTTTTAAGAGCACTGTTGGTATAGTCATCCATAATAAACTTATGGTAAGATTCACATTTATAATCTTTCCATTTATATCGGCCTCTTCATTCTCCTGTATTTTCAGAGTTTTGTATATTACTGTCAATATTCAATTTTAGATGGACACATCTATGATCAGAATATTCCGATAATTTTCCAATTTAAAAATGACTTATGAGAGGGAACATATTTAGTGTTGACAAAAAATAATCAATGGTGCTTTCATCCTGGCACCCACAAAATGTATAGTTACCAAAATCGCGATCATTTCCAACTCTACCATTCACAATTCTCAATTGAAATGTTTTACATAGCTCTAAAAGTCTATTCCCATATTCATTAACTGTTTTATCCCTCGATACACGTTTCATTGTGAATCCGTTGTTGTCCATGAACGACATTTCCGACTGTATGTCGTCAACCACGTAGTCCTCAGGGAGAGGAACATGATCGGTGTCACGGACATCTTCTTGTTCGATGTAGTCAGGCTTCACCCCTGTACGGGAGTTGAGATCACCCATAACTGTTATGTCACCATACTGTCTATATTCCGCAACATGTTGAAATAAATATTCAAATGTATGTAATCCTTGATAAACACCTTTCCTGCTAGAGTTCGCTGGTATCATATAAACAAATATCAAATAAAGATCCTTTTCTAAATTAAATGTCATTTTCTCTAATTTGAAAATCATAATGTCCTCACACTCACTGTGAACTTGTGTGACACCATGTGCCACACGGTTATGAAAACACGCCACCATTCCCCCGGAGTCCCTCTTCGCTCCTCTTCTCCTCAGTCTGTGTTTGTTGTACGCCTCGTACTCTTCAATATAAATCTTGCTGTTCTCATTTGTCCATGTTTCCGAGAGCAAGATGACGTCATGCTCTGTGATGTCCTTCACAAAGTCTGAAACATCAAGTTTGCTCACCAGATTGCCATTAACGTTCCACGATACAACAGATATACCTCCCGGTACACGCTTAAGCTCCCTATCCTAGAGACTTCCTGTTTCATCCTCGAAGACCTGGACCTCCCGGACAACCTTTCCATCGACAAACAGCTTAGCTGGATACAGTATTGTTGCCTTTTTGTTGTTCTTCTTTGCTTGTTTCAGATCATCTTTCAGCTTGTCTCTCGCTGTTCTTATTTCATTTGGGAAATCTTTGCTGACACCACACGGTTTTCCTTTCAGATTTCTAGCCTGTCTTTTGACATTCTCTCCCCACAGAGGCAGATCAAGTCATGTAGATTTAGCCTCTGTTCTATTACGACGAGTTTGTGGGATAGAATGGGAGATGCCTGATTCACTCCCGGGAAGCCGGTTACTGCAGAAATGAGCTTAAACGGAGCCCTGATACTATTTTTAGTAACTGTTACATCTCAGTCGGAGCCAAAACACGTGCAAGACCGAGAGTAAGCTTTTTTTCTCTAACATTGCGTTTATAAATGTATAAATAGTGTTTGATAGAGGTCGAATATAGATATAAAAATACGTTAGACAAGTAGTTCGTCCATTGTCAGTTTGTATTAATAAGGACTTTGTGATTTGTTTACAAATGGGAGCCAATGTTTAGGTTTTTGTCGCATTTCGGTTTCAGGAAGCCATCCTTTATTACAAAATTCTTATTACATTATCGTTCAAATACCAAAATAACTTTTGCAAGTCATTGATTTCATTTTTCAAGCCATTTTACCAAAATATCAGTGTACCAAAATTTACAAGTTGTTACGCATTTAGTCGGAGGAAATTATGAATGTTACAAAATTTAACGGAGGCTGTTACGCTATGACAGTGTGGATGCGTCTTTAGCCATTCATGTTCACTGAACGACCACATGGCAGCCAAACACACGTCGGCTTTACGCGTCTGTTACTGTGGAAAGCGTTTCGCGTGGAGAACCGCTTATAGCCGACACTAAAAAAGATGTTCTCATGCCTTTTAGTCCGTTGATTGAATAAATGACGTATCAGATCCTAATTACTTTTTCAAGTCAAGTTAGCATTTGCGCTGTGTGCTGCATATTTATTTAATTTATTATCCTTTTCTTACCCTACCTTTTAGGCTGTTGATCGGATGAAGGGCGTTTCATTTTTAGGTTCTTAATTACTTTTCAAGTCCAAAACTCTGGCTGTGTGCTGCATATGTATTAAAATTATTATTCTTGTCAATGGAACATTGTTGATTATGATTACCATAACTGATTTACTTAATTGCTTTCGTGTGGTGACAAAACATTTTTATGTCCTTATCATATGCTATGTTCCACAATTACCTTTATGTCGAATTAAAAAGAGATCCTTATGAGTCTTGTCCTGATTTTTCATAATTGTTACACTTTTAAGAGGATGCAATTTCTTATTAGAGGTATTTAATGTGATATTCAGATAATATTTGTCTTGTCTTGACAAATATAATATTTACTTCATCGAATGAGGTACAAAGTTGACAGAGTCACGAGTGCATACGCAGTCACAAATGATAAAATTTCTATCATCAGTCTATCTATCATCTACACATTCTCTACACAATCTTACCAGCTGCAACTTTGGTGAAATTTCAATACAACGTTGATTAAGGTGGTACAAAATGTAGACAGAACAAATTGAATAAAGTTTAAAAGATATAATATCTAAAATGACTTATCAATATGTTCTGATCGATGAAGGAATTAAAAATTCCTGTGGCTTCGTTAAATACGGCCCCCGGAGAAATCTACAAAGGCTTATTACCTACCCCCCCCCCCCCCCCCAAACAGCCATATGCGTGTGTTTTTTTTTGTTCACTCCCGTTATGACTACTCCCAGTTTGACTACTGATGTGCACGAACAAATGCTGCCCCACCCCCTTCACTTAATAATGCACTGTACCACTTTGGTTGATTTCTCCAATTCAGCGTTCTCCAAGACCTTAATATACCTATGAGAGAGACAGACAGAACGGAACATGTATAAAAATGTTTAACCTTCCTACCTACCTACATACCTACCAACTTTCAACCAAAGATCTTACTTCTTTTGGCAGATCGCAATAAAAAAAACAATATTTACAACAAAAGTTGTATTAACACCCGTCCAGACTTTACTGGACTTATATTTCTTATATGAAACAAATTTTTTAAATTGCAATTACAGTAAATTGTTCACCTTTTGGTCATCCTGCCACAACCTCTTCACATAAATAGATATAACGCCTCGATTCTTTACATGTCTACTACATACAAGATTGTACAAAAATGCGATCACCTTTACACTCTGTTAAACTATGTATGTACCATAGAACAAGAAATAAAGTGATTAAAAAACTTTCAACCAAAGGATACATGACTGTCAGAAATTACAAAACTGAAATGTAATGACACTTGTTAATTTAGCATTCTGTAAAATTTAATAAATGATGGTTTCATACCATAATAACAATATTAAAGCATTACATTTACCTATTCCAAATCTGTATGATCATTTCCAGGTGTTGTCAATTTCATAAATTGTACATTTTGTCTTTTTATGAATCAATTGTGTATTGAAACATATTTTATTACTCTATAAAACAGTATGTGTAATATATTCTGTAATGGCACTTAACCTTTACAAATAGAGATTATCAAGTTTGCTGTTGTTATTATCCTGACTTCAAATATGATTTTTGATTCAGTGTATCTGTTTTAGATTCATCTTTACTGTGACTAATACAAGTAGACAAAACGATATATTTAATGACAAATGGTGTTTACTTAAACCAACTAGCTGCACTTCTCAGAAAAAAAAATAGTTTAACCAATTTAATCCATTCTAATGCAAAAGCGTCGCAAAAAAAGTGTCTTGCGAGCCCTTTTGTTCTTCGTGTGCTTTTTCAAATTTCCTTTTTTATCCTGATTGTATGATTAATGCTGTGTGATTATTGAATAAAGTAATGTTATTTTCTTTATGTCCTAAGATCAATGAAAATTGGCTTTTAATATTCATATCTACAATTTACATTTTCACATGTGCTAAAATGACCCCTCAACAGGAATACACATATATAGGACAGTTCATTATCAAGTGTAGGGGTGTTCCAACATGTGTTTGTGTTCCCGAGTAGTCAAATTGGGAGTAGTCAAACTGGGAATAGTCATAACGGGAAGATACCGTTTTTTAGGCTCCGCATCATGTTTTCACAGGCACTGTTGTGAACGGACAAGCTCTGCTGCTAGCCGCTAATTAGCCTTTGTAAATTTCTCTGGGACACGTATTTCTTGAAACCGCGGTTCCCCTATAAGTATACATATTTATGCACATGTTACCATATTATGAGTTACTCATAACGTCATAACATCATATCTCCTGACAATATTACATATATCAATGAAGACGTTCACAACATAGTTACTTGCCAATAAATATGTCTATATGGCGATTGCATCAGATGTGACACAAAACAGTCACTTTAATTACTGTCTTATTTCGTTCCATAGCGTAAAATTATGAGGGAATTCTTGGATTCATCGCAGCGATGGAAATCTGACAGGTCGTGATCCTCTCGCTGGCTTATCAATATCTGCTATATTGCCTCGTTTCCTCTTTGGTTTCGCCGTTGATATGCGTTTGTCATATTCATGATCCCTGAAATTTGAAGTTTGTTAAGGTAGGACAGAGTTAATTGTATAATGGGGAAATTGTAACGGACTATTTCTATGGCAATGAACAATACATACAAGTTATAGGTGAGGACGAAATATACCCGAATAGTTAACCCTGGGGCCACAGGAAGTTAAAGAACATTTTATCTAAAAAAGGGGATTTAAGACGTGCACTATACTTTCACAATGTAATTATAGGTATTTCAAACTATAAGATATCAAATTGAATGCCGATTCATTTAAATTAGATTGAATATGTTTGTTATGTATGGTAAAATACCGAATAATTATTTTGTCATTAATTTGTGAGATGATAATTATGAAACCTGACTAACCTCAAAATGGTAATGTTAACACAAGTCACGACGTTTAAAATTGTCTCATTCGGAACTTAATTATGTCTTAACTGATTCATTATGCATCCAACATCAATATACATATGTTGTATTTAAGTATTCATGCTTGATGTGATACAGGATTGATTAATGTGTCTAATCTTAATCTAATCATACTATACACCTATAAGAATTCCATATGCTTGCGCGTATATGACTCTTCTTAAATTACGTAGTTATAACCCGTAACAGATAAATTGGGCCGTTCCATAATAATATTTATTATGCAAGCATACTTTCCCGACAATCCGATTGGTCGAGAACCGGTCACGTGACAATCGATAGAAGAGCATATTGACATCACACATTGTCACTGTGTATAGACGTACACCGGAACTAGCGAGCTGTACGGCGGAGAAATGTTGCTAGTGAGGAACCGAAATCAAAATATTTTACTTCATAACTTTCAAATAATCAACATCATGTGGTAATTTTAGCACACATACTTAGAAAAGTGTATGTGCTTGTCATTCTGTATCCAAGGGACAGTAACAATGACAGTTGCGAGTAATGCTGTTGTTAGTAACTTTCTTCATATGACTCTTGTCAATGGGATAACATAATTTATTGCTATCGGGGTTAACTGTTATTTTATCAAACGAACACGGAAAAATTTATCCTTTGACTCCATAGTGAATGGTTTTGTATGCTGACTTTACCCGCTTAAGATACCGCACCTCCTGCTCATCATGCTCAACAATACAGTGATGTAGTGCTTGCGTTGCATTGTCATGATGTTGGCCGCAATAATAACATTTAAAGCAAGGATAAACAGTTTAGCAAAATATTTGCTCCGTTTAATTTCGTAACAGTAAAGATACGGCTCCGTTTTTCTTCGTAACACTCCTCATTAAAGTTCGTAACATCTGAAATTCTTTTAAGATGAAATTTTTATAGAAAACAAATGTTTGCATACGATTTGACTATAAAATCATATGACAACATATTTTTATCGAAATGTGTGTCACTATTGAGAAAGAAAACGATACATGAATCAGGAAAATGAACTTTATTCCATTTCATCTACACAAAACCTGGTAATATTTCAGAAACGCTGAATTGATCTGTTCCGAATGGCAATGTACATAATCATTATTATGAGTGTAATGATGGCAGTAAGTTACAATGATAGATTGTACTCACATCCACGTTTGCATCCCTGATAAGTTACCCGTGTCCGTGTGTTGGCTCCGACTGAGATGTAACAGTTACTAAAAATAGTATCAGGGCTCCGTTTAAGCTCATTTCTGCAGTAACCGGCTTCCCGGGAGTGTGATTGGAGGCAATCAAAATTAGTTGTGCAATCAGCGACGCTGTTCTTAAATCATGATTTTGGCTACTGAAACAAAGCAAAGGCTTTGTGATATGAACCACCCTTTTCATGCGAGAAGCCTTGTCATTTGATAAAGAAATTCAAATGTATTGAGATGAAAGCTTTTTCCGCCAGGGGAAACTGCCGGAACCCACGGATTGCGGTGTAATAGAACAGAGGCTAAATCAACATGACTTGATCTGCCTCTGTGGGGAGAGAACGGTCTTTTGACGAACTCCTTATCTTTGTAGCTTTCAAATCTAACCACTATTGGCATCACTTTGTCGGCTGTGTTTTCTTTTCCTAGCCTGTATGCCCTTTCTATCTTCATCTTAGTTACCTCGTCTGAACAAACATGTGTCACTGGATAATATTCCTCATGGAGCCGCGCCCCTGTTTGTATTTTGGATAAGTGCATGTGTGTATGTATTTAAGTTAGTATGTACATCATGATCACAATACACATACTTTAAATCTAATCCAGAATTGATAAAGGGAGAAGACATTATATGAACTGAAGTTCAATAAGTAAATCTACCTAAGCTATGTAGTGACAGAACTTGTTCGTCAAAAATGGAAACTAATCACATCACTTGGCACTGCCTCCTGTCAAACTTTTTGCATGGATACTTGTATAAAATTATGTAAATTTATGCTACACTAGTAATAATTGGTATTTGATATACGTAGGTATGAAAATGCATGTATTTATTATCGAAATAATCTTCAAAAACGTATGCATTTCTTCAAAGTTTATTATTAGTAAATTAGAACTGCTATCTAGTATTGTCATTGAAATAATTTTACTTTCTTTTATTGTACTCTTCATTGCACTCAAACAAGTTTAAATAATGTTTATGATTACCGGTATATCAATAAACAACTCATATGCAGGAAATCAAAACCTCCATAATGCCAATTACCCATTCTCTCGCCACAGAGGCAGATAAAGTCATGAAATGTTCATACAGCCTCTGTTCTATTACGCCTTTGTGGGATAGAATGGGAGATGCCTGACTGGAGGCAATCCAAGGTAGTTGTGCAATCAGCGACGCTGTTCTAAAATCATCATTTTGGCTACTGAATCATGGCAAAGGCATCGTGATAGGAACCATCCTTTCCATTCGAGAAGCGTTGTCATTTGATAAAGACCCCCCCCCCCCCCCCCCCCCCCACACACACACACACACACACACGCACACACACAGAGAGAGAGAGCTTTGGAGATGAGCGGTGCTTAGTAATGATTAGTGTTGATACGGTGGGCAGTAACGTTGACAAGTGTTCAGGGCGTCGAGCCGTTAGGCATGTCAAAGTAAATGATTTAACATTACACACTCACCAGGTGCGCGATTAAATCCCCTTCTAGTTACACCATACATTTAACGCCTAGTTTGTGTAAAAGTTGTCCAACTGTGTAACTATGGGCTTAACTATCAATCTCTTCAAATCAACTCAATATTTCATAAAATCCATATACCTTTCAAAGTCAAAGTTTAGAAAATTATCAACGTCAATACTTCACAAAATCAATCTTTCAAAGGATTCGACCCAAAAATAACCTTCAAAATGAATTGTCTTACAAACTCGAGATTTCACCTCATAAAAATCCCTCCAAAGCCAGTATTCATTCTTATTTATCTTTCAACGTCAATATCTCACATATTCTATTTTTTACAATGTTATCATTTTTAAAATCACAATATCTTTAAAAGTCATTTTGTCAAAAATAATAAATCTTTGAAAGCCAATATATCATAAAACCAAATCGTCTTTTTCAAAATCAATATTTTACAAAATCAAATATATTTCAAAGTTCATATTTCTAAAAAAGAATATCTCAAATTCAATATTTCACATGATACGAGATCTTTTTAAAACTATTACAGTAGCGATACAGTAGATATAGCGAACTCGGATATAGCAAACAATCGGATATAGTGACGAATTTTCAAGTCCCGTCCCTATATAATATCATCAAAGTTGTATGCGTATAGCGAACACCGGAACTAAATGCTTTGGTCCCTTGGAGTTTGTTATATCCGTGTTCTACTGTATTTCTGAAAATCATTTACCTTTTAAATTCAAAATGGCACAAAGTCAAAATACCTTTCAAATTCAATATTTCTAAATCTATATAATATCTATTCATCAGCATCTAAAGCATTTAACTTGCAGATAAAACAAATCTCACTTAAATATGTTCACATTAATTTATTTTGCACATTATATTGTATTATATTTTTATATTATATTTTGTAAACGCATTCGTTTCAGTAACTGTCGAACCAAAGGGAGATAATCTATGTCAAGAGACGCGTGGGCAACCCGTGAAGCAACGCGTTGCCCGACCATTTACTTACTACTGTAACTTGATGTGAGCTGCCACACAGAGTAGTTGGTAAGTAAATGAAGTATCTGAGAACATGAAAAGTATATGATCAACTTGGCGAAATATTATATTGATCTTGAATACAAATCGATTAAGGGATCATCACAAAAGGACTGATAGGGTTATTATCAGTATATGTTCAAGCAATAAGTCAAAACATTTACAATTGTATCTGAAATAGTAATACTTCGAGACTTGTATCATCGGCATTTATGGAATTAACAGAAGTATGAATTTAATATGCCAGTAGTAATGGTTGTAGTAGACGGAATATCAGCAGTAGCAGTAGTAGTATTAAATTACACTTGTGACGTCATCCTATTGTTCTCTCGCTCCATTATTTTTCAGTAATGGAGCGTTGTATTTTACATCAAGTTTTTCACTTCAAATTTCAAAGTTATGTTTTTGAAAAAGCATTAAGTTGAGTGTAATTTAAGTCGGTTAATATCCTCGTAACTCTCCATTCCTAAAGGTTCGTGCTTTAGTGTTCATCAGCTATGAATCCCTTCGCCAAGGTCGGTAAAATATTTGCACTAAATGGAACAAACAGATGGCTACAATACTGATGAAGTAACGAATCAAGTATTGGATATAATGGAAGATTATGAAGGCCTTGAGTTGTCGCTAACTCAGTCGAAGTATACAGTCGAAACCGGTAAGTACAATTATGTAATTCAAATCTTCGTCATCAAATTTGAATATAAACATTACTTTAAAGTTACAGTTCTAGAAAACCTCAAGAAAAAAATATATTTGTAATTCAAATGTTCGTCATGAATTTTGAGACTAAACATTGATTTCCATTTATTATTCTAGAAAACCTCAAGAAAACAATTTATTTCTACAGCACGGAACAAATAAAATTATTTCCTTGTTTTATTCCAACTAGAACCCGTATCTGACGACTCGGATTTAGACCCCCTCATGGCTCTTCTAAGAAGTGGTGAAGATCCGACAGGTACGTACTTCTACAGCTTTTATCAACTGTACTGTTATTGAATTGAAACATGTGTACCAGTTCGCCATTTATATTGTAGGTGACTTTTATTCTTGGATAAACTTCCTTTGTGCTTCTTTTCCGAAAATAAGACCCGTAAAATGATTTTTAAGATCTTAATGATACCAAAAAATCATAAAATATTCGCAGTTGATTAGCCTAGATTCGAACCACATCCCAGTGCACTCTGAACCGAGCACTCTACCTCTAGACCAGGGATGCATGGTCGGGGGTATTAATAAGCGACTCTTACTTTTTTGCTTGTTTACATAGATTTACTGAGCATGAAAGAAATGTCTTTATGTTTTGTAGAAAGAAAGGCTTCATGTTTGTCTTTGTTAGAATCTAGCATGAAGGTATACCTTTTGTATTCCTCAGTATATTCACAAATAGCTTAATAATATTGACCAAAAATGTATATTGTGCAAACATTTCCTTGCTTCAGTGTACAGTTATCACTCCATTGTTTTGTCACCTATTTTGTTAATTCCTTTTTGCTCTGGGTTGTTTCCTGGCAGAAATATGCACACGAAAGTTTGCACGATTTCAACTTTACCAGAATTATCATTTTCATGTTTTCAAATGCACTTAACTGAATTAAGACAGGAATAAGTAAACTGTGCTAACGTTTTCATCGATTTCATAGTTCTTTTAATGTTGTTTTTGAATCCCTGTAACTAGATGAGACAAGAGAGTCAAAATGAGCTTGTAATGACCCAGAAGGCTATTTGTTTTACATGAAGGTTATTTATTTTTAATTTATTATCATTTTATAACTTCTTACATGTACATGTATTTTGTTCCTTCCTAAATTGAAAAGTTGGTGACATCTATAAAATGTTTATTTTTTTCTGATTCCAGTGAAATACAACAATAAAATTTGTCATATTGAGCAGAACTCAAACTACAGGCCTAAGTTAGGGAAATTTGGCATTTGAAATAATCTCCAAGTATTGATATTCCTTTTGTGGCATTTAATTTTCTGGGGTGATTTTAACTTTGTTGGTCTCCATGGCCACACCAATTCATTTACTACATGTAATTCATTAGGGCTAGCTAGATAAGGCATCTGTTGATGTTGATTATAGTCTTGTCATGGTTTTCAGGCTTAACAAATTATCATCGTGAGAAATCAATAAAGAAGTTGTTATCCATAACATTTATCTTGTATTACTTCTAGTAGGGTAGATCTATACATCAGGTACAATCTGAATGTAAAGGTTTGTTTACACTATTTGAGTTGTATTTGTATTAAGGCAACATGTTTGAATAAAACAATTTCAACAGGTAAGAATATTTGTAATAAATAAAATTTAATTCTGTCCTGCTGTATGACGGGAGCTTATAGCTCACGTGAGATGCGCGCGCAGCTTATGACATCATAAACACGCTACCTTGGTCTGACATTGGGGGAAAAGAACACTCAATAGGAATCGGGTCTGGGCAGTTGGTCCATGACCGCCGACGAAGTGCTTGCTACAAATGAAGCTGTACTTGGTCACCCGATCAACTGAAAATTCTTCCCTTGAACAGGCCCT
The DNA here is from genome assembly GCA_916613615.1 of Steromphala cineraria. NCBI lineage: Eukaryota > Metazoa > Mollusca > Gastropoda > Trochida > Trochidae > Steromphala > Steromphala cineraria. Next base: position 26,276,281 of record OU744735.1, on the reverse strand, counting down.
CACCCACCTCCTACACTTCTCAAGACCTCTACTGGGCTTCGGGAACGGTAGAAAATAAACGTTTTCCATGTCTGGTCGATGTGTATAGCGGTTATCGCTGCAACAGGTCCCGTAAGCGCAGTGCTTTGCCGGCATTTTGACAGCTGTCAAACGGGGGACAAATGCAATGTTTGTCCCCCCGTTTTTCGCGCATGCGCGAACTGAAATAGTCCTGGGTCCCGTGGTTGTGTCCAATCGATTTTTTTAACTTTCGCACTGAAGATCACGATTGTAACTTTACGATCGTAAGTGCTACAATCGATAGAGTTACAATTCCCTTACAATAGCTTTGAGGAACGGCAATAAACTTTTATTTACGATAGTTGTAAAATTTATCGTAGCTGTTACAATTGATTGTAGCTACGATCGTTTTGAGGAACGAGGCCCTGGAAGTAGGCATTTTTCTATTTTTAGTAGATCTACAACGGCAGTTTGCTGAAAAGGTTTATTCACGTCTTACTTTGCAACATGCAGAACTATCACGGAAGTAAAATTTTCGGCAATCCCTTACAGATTTGGAAAATAATCACTACAGTAGATCATATCAACTGATCAAGAAATAAAAAGATAATATGTATAGTATATATAGAAATATACTATCGTAAGGTAGTCTAGCCGATTGACGTTTACATTTCATGAGGGGAAGTGTCAAAAGTGGAATAGAAATAATTTTATTATGTCTTTAATTACGTTACTAATTACTATATTCACAACCTTGGCTTCGATTAAATTATTTTGTAGTGTAAATACTACCACTACATAATTCTTGAACTTAATTAATTTTAAAGTATTTTCAATCAATAATGAAAAAGTTTAATTTGTAATTGTGACCCATGATTTGGATGGAAATGTATCAAAAATCAGCAGATGTAATGTTTTGTGTTGGTATAATGTCATGTAATTTTACAGTTTATGTAGTATTTTTTTTATTAACCTTAGATAATAATATCAATATCAGATATAAACAAAGGTGAAGTAATATAATAATAGAACACTATTATATCTATTGTACCATGTACCAAAATAACTTGTGTGAATACAATTTTGGTCAATACAACCATGTTTGGAATGTTGCTTTTAGATATTTTATCTCAATATGTAATTTTTTAATCAATGCCTGATGATAGACAGCATATTAAAAAATCTCTTTTAGAAATTGCAATGATTATGATGTAATATTATGATATAATTATAATGAATGATATGTAATACCACTGTCAAACACAACATTTTCTTAAAGTTTCATTATATTTTTTTTCTTCAGGAAATCCAGTTTGGTAAAAAGGGCTGTTGATGAGTGTAAAAAACAGTATGCCAACATCAAGCAAAGAGGTAAAAGCAAAACGATTTGCGAATATAAATAGATATAAAAGTTATTTGAAGTGTGACATGTGTTTGAAACAAGCTAAGTTTTTCTGAGAAATGTATAACTAAGATATTCTTGTGTTTGTGAATGAGATGTCACCGATTTGAAGCGATAATTTTGACTTAACTCGGAAGCGAGTCGAGATCGGCAACATGGATGCCTTTATTCCTTTACTCTATATACATATAGGAACGGATCTTTCTTACCCACGTTTTACCTACATTTTATTTACGATATCGGGTTCCTGTGGTACAAGTATACAGAGTAAGTATATAAAGTGGTCCCTTGCAGTGAAAGATTACTAGTCTAGTGCTAATATCTAAATCTGAGTTCCTGACTTGCTATTACCGGTATTTCTATTGATTAAACAAAAAACAAAGTTATATTAAATTGATTGCATAAATATTTTATTAATACACAGTGCATTGGGTTTTATATATATATATATACATGTGCAAAAGACAAGGACATTAAATTCAAGATCTTTCCATTTTACAAAATGGACACAAATAATAGAATAATGCGACAATTAAAAGAAGACTATTTCATTAAAATGTTAAAACCACAACTTAATGCTTAATAGTAGCATCTTTTATTCTATCAAATTCTTATGTGTCCATCTTACCGCTTGCCTGATTGTGACGTCATACCATTGTTATGTCAAATTCATTGTGACATCATAACGTCATAACTGTATTTTGTCAGACTCCCTGATGATACCATTGAAACATGTTGGAGTTTTGATTGGCTTCGTGTCATTTTTTATCTTTTCATTATGTAAAACTGTATACCAGTAAACTTTTCCAATTTTATCTATATATATATATAACATTATTCCAGTTTATATAAATTTCTTTACGCTATGTTTTCACAGATGTTGTTGAAAAATGAATTGGTATATATATATACAAATGTGAACTAATTATGAAAATATTTCCAGGTTGCCCTTTGCCCCTGGAGGTATCCATTGACAGCCAGGGAATCTTACAGTTACCGCTGGTACAAGATACAAGATCTAAACCAAAGACCACAAAAAGAAAATGTCATGAGGTGGAGGTCTCTGTACTCAAAGTTGAAAGGTAGAAATTCATAGTTGAAATTGAAAAATTAAGAAATGAGGCAAAATATTTCCAAGTTAAAGTAGAAGTTGAGCAGTTAAAAAAGGAAAAACTTCAACAAGAATTAAACTTCTTGAAATGTCGCAATGAACAATAAATGTGATTTCTTAGTTGAGTTAAGGGTAAAAACGTTACTTCAATTTGGCCTTTCAATATATTATATATTGATAAAGGATTAATTTAAAGGGGTAACACATGTAGCATGTTTTTGGAAAATTTTATATTTTCATTTTTACACTGATAATTCTATGTTAATGCTAAATTTATTATTTCAAAAGCGTCAAAAATCTTATTACACCAAGAATCATCCATAGTCAGAGAACAAATCATAATCATTCACAAAGTCTATTGGCAGCCATTTTTGTGTGAACACCTTTAATTCTTTGAAATTTCTTCTCAAACAAGAATTTTTATTCTTTGAATTAGATAAAAAGAATTAAGTGAATTTTTGTTTAACAAAAGCGATATCAAATATTATGTGCACTCCTGTAATAACCAATTTCAAGCTGATGTAATGTTCATACATATAATATAATATATATAAATAATTTAAGAAAAATTCATTCAGTGTTATTATAGTAATTATTCAAAGGTTTAAAGGTTCACTTACATTCACATGAAATACCTAAAAACATCAAATTCCTATATAAACATTGATATGGGATATTTGTTTCATTTCAAATTTCCAACAATATCAAACAATGTTACATTTGCTATGTATATCCCTGTTAAATAGAAAAAGTTATATTTTTTTTTAATTCATGACTATACCTTGTTCACCAATTTTCACATATCTGCAATAAGCTATAACCCTCAGAAAGAATTGAATTTATTAGGTTGTTAAATGATGGTGCTATATAAGAAACTTTTGTTATATTGTTGATATTTATGAAGGGTGTTATACATTATACTGTGTTGACTGTTGATATATAACATCTATAAGCTTTTCAGTTCTAAAATTGAAAAAATATTTAATTTCATGTAAATAACTGTTAATAAATTAATGAAAATACTGAATTACTTGTTGATTTTTATTTTTCTGTTAATTGATGAGGGAGTGTCATTTCAAAGGATTTATACAAATGTTAGGTAAAGTATGATTGGCAAAGATAATTTCTTACATTTGTACCACTCAAATCATCAGCAACTTGAACAGTGAATTTATCATGATCACAATCATCATAATCTACATTCATTACATCTTGCCTGTCAATCCCTATGTTATGCAGTATTGCACAATTATCCAATGGGCGCCATATTTTCTTTTGATCTTTTCGCAATGGTAAATCATGTACCAAGAAAACTCAAGTTGATATCTATTATGTCACGAAAATATTACCACAGTTATTTTCGACATGCTGATTCGACAATCATGAAGGAGAGAGGCAGCTTGAGGGCGGAGCTAGCAATATCTGGCCGACGACCTTGAGAAAGTTCAACATTGTTGCAAATTCAAACATGTAGGCCAAGATCAGAGAAATGAAAACCGCTCAGTCACTCGACGAAAAAATATAAGTAGTAGTTACTTCATCCATAAACGAGAGGTTGATCCAGTTACACCACACCTGATCGCTGTTTGATTGACAGCTGAATTCGTCGAGGACGGTAGTCCGAGACGCAAATTCAGCTGTCAATCAAACAGCGATCAGGTGTGGTGTAACTGGATCAACCTCGAGTGATTGGATGAAGTAACTGCTTTGTACCACGCCCACATTGCACGTTGTCAAAATCTGCACGAGATCTGCGCCGGAAATTTGAATTTGAAATCATTCAGTTTCACATGGCCACAATGTCGAGTCGCGAGTGGGATGACATGATTGACGACCTTATATTGTCGTAAATAATTAATAGACTATATAACTTTTCATTCAAGTACATTTTCACTAGCCTATGGTGTTTCTAATTGTTCAAAATGGATTATGTTCGATAGTCCTATTTGTTTGAATGTGCTTCATTAAAACTTGACGTTCTTTTTATTGTGCCATTTTATAGAATATTTACATCCTCTTCAGCAAATTCCTTTAGTGCGTGAACGGTAGGCGTGGCTTGCTAAACTGCAGCGAGCCAATGAGATAGCTACGATCAAAGGTTACTTCAGGCCGTGGTGTAACTATAAGATACACCACGGCCAATATCAAAGGGACCGACACGTGGGCATGGTACAACTAACTATAACACATTTTGCAGTGGAAAAAACCCTGAAAGACATCACTAAGTGCCGTAAAACTGTGAATATATATTATCGAGCTAATAATTATAATCTGAACTTTTCGTTCATTAAAAGTTAACCCCTATCACCAATAATTTGTGAAAAAGGACCAAACAATTCTGTAAAAACAAACAATTCATGAAATATAGAGCACTGGTTGTAAAACTTACATTTCACAATTAAACGAAATACATCTTCAGAAAAAAATAGTGTTACCTTATTTTAGTAAATATAAGTTGCGTATGTCTGCTTACATGAGAGAAGGCCAGGTCATCCAGTCCATCTATTTATCATTTCAAATTTAAGAAGGAAAAAGGATCATTCCGACATCCGTCGCTGGATGATTTCTTCAGACTGATCTAAAGGATGATCATGCACGGAGTGTTGATGTCGGGTGAAAGGTCGCAAGACGTTTCCCATTGGATAAAACAGATACATGATTGACACACGGGGCGTATACGAAATATCAGCTTGCTATCACTCACTCGGGGGCTCCGCCCCCTCGTGAGATGATAGCTCGCTGATATTTCGTATACACCCCTTGTGTCATCATGTATCTATTACGTAACAACTACTTTGCATGCTCGCTGGGGTGACATACGCAGACCGCTGTGCAATGAAGAAAACCTTCGATTAAAAATGCCAAATGTTTGCTCAATGAGTACACGTGTTTTGTTGAATTTTTCTTGTGCTCTATTTGATGGCGATAAATATGGTGTCATCAAATAGGACTTACAGGGGTATCCAGAGTCGCCCAAGAGTAATCCCTTGTAAGTTCCTGGAATGTATATTTTTGAATCAGTGATTAGATACTGACTATAATTTCAGAGACTTAAATTATTTTAATGGTTTGTTTCCTCATATGCTGACTCAAATAAGATCCTACACAAATGATAAACAATTTATTTTGACATAATCCTCAATTCAATTGTGAAAAGAATTCTTAAAGGTCTATGAACATACAAATCTATGCTATATGGACTGTCCATTGTTTATAAGTTTTTCAAAATAATAAAATAACACAAACCATTTTCAAAGGCCACACTGATTCGACTGTCCCGGAAAATCCTACAGTCGTGTACACTCCCTGACCACTTCGCAACACAGTTGGTTATTCGTAACTGGGCGTCACATAATCATCTGCGTAATTAATCAAATAATAATTTTATTCTTGTGATTATTTAAATAGTTGTATTTATTTTAGATCTGTCGAGAAGAGATACATTTATTTCTTATTTTTCTTGCACATATTGATTAAATGTTAAAATAATATTCATCAAGACATAAGATAAACAAAATAACTATCATGATAGATATTCAGATGTAGTCTTATGTTTAAAACATTATTTGTAAAACATTAGATTAACTTTTATCATTAATTTCATTTGATTTGTCCAAAAATGAGTTGTATAAAACATAATCAAATTTTATCATGAAAATTACTTGATCTTTTTAATTCCAATAAATAGTTTACGTATGAACTCTGAGTCTGAAATCCCTTCCTATTCACTCGCATTTTGTGATAGAGCTATAATCTTCACAAATGTACCGTCAACACAACCCAATACATTTGGAAAGCCTGAGGAAAAAAGTCAAATCTAGATTACAAAAATGAATCCAACTACAATATTATTATAGTCCACATCTTCCTACGCAGAGCCTAAAAGGCCAGTTTCCAAACTGTCAGTTTTATGCCTTGCTGCATAGCCTTGAGTTTTCTGTGCTTGCTCTCTAGTCTGTAGGGGCACTATAGCAGCACAGAAAAGTAAAGTCTCTGCAGCAAGGCATAAAATGACAGTTTGGAAACTGGCCTTTTAGGCTCTGCGTAGGAAGATGTATAGTCCAATGCTTTCATATATTCTGGATCATTTTCGTTTCGCTTTTGAGTTCAAGTTTTACATTTCCCTTCTTGTTCTTCCGATATAGTGCATAACCATTTAAGTATTTTCGCACTTTGGGGAGGGGGTGAACGACAATGTACAGGTTAAAAGGAGGTTAAAAACAGATTAAAATCAGATGGGGTTTAGAACAGGGCTGGACTGGACAGCTGTGCCTTGAAGCTATCCAGCGAGCCGACCTACACCACTTCTCCTGGAAGGTTCCATAGCCTGATGGTGTGAGGAAAGAAGGAGATCTTGTATTGCGTTGATTTGGTGTGTGGCACACGAAAACGCAGAGTGTGGCCTCTGGGCCGCGTGGATGACTTTTGCAGGTAGAGCTCCGCCGGGATGTCCACAAGGTTGTAAACAATCCTATACATCATAGTGACTTGGGCTATGTCCCTGCGGGCCTGGAGTGACTGCCACTGGAGTTGCTGTAGCATAGATGTGACACTGCTTGTGCGATGGTAATCGCCGGTGGCGAATCTTGCTGCTCTACGCTGCACGGACTCAATCCTGTTGATGTGTACCTTTTTAGCTGGGCTCCATACACTGCTGGCGTACTCGATGGATGGTCTTACCAGTGTTGAGTAAAATTGTGCCTTGATGTGAGTAGGACACCGGCTGATGTTCCTGCCGAGAAAGGCTAGGGTGGAATTAGCCTTTTTGGTTACCTTGTCGATGTGGGTGTCCAGTTGAGGTTTTTGCTGATGGTCAGACCGAGATACTTTGCCGAGTCGACTGTTTGGAGTGTTCGACCATGGATGTTGTAATGAGCAACTAGGGGGAACTTCCGGTTGGTGACGCGTAAGACTTCACACTTGTCCATGAGCCACTGATTCTCCCACTCCTGTAGCTTGTTGAGGTCATCCTGTAATGCTGCTTGGTCGCCTGCTGATTTTATCCTCCTGTACATGAGGCAATCGTCCGCGAATAGTCTGGTGGTAGAAGACACTTTCGATGGTAGGTCGTTGATGAATATCAGGAATAACAGCGGTCCTAGGACAGTTCCCTTGGGGACTCCTGAAGTGACGGAGGGGGCTGGGGAAGATTGACCGTCTAGCACAACACGCTGGGAGCGGCCAGAGAGGAAGCTTGAAATCCAGTTGTGGATATTGCCCCTGATGACATAGTGGTGAAGTTTCATCAGTAGTCGGGTATGGGGGACCTTGTCAAAGGCCTTGGAGAAGTCAAGGAGAATGCAGTCGACTTGTCCTCCTGTGTCAAGGCTCTGCACTAGGTCGTTGACGGACAGAATTAGCTGGGTTTCGGTGGATCTTCGTTTTCTGAAGCCATGCTGGCTATCCGTCAGTAGTCCATGTTTGTCCAGGTGGCTTAAGACATGGCTGTGGACTAGGTGTTCTGCGACCTTACTACACACATACGTTAGCGACACTGGTCTGTAGTTGACTGCTAGACTCTTGTCTCCTTTCTTGAAAATAGGCATGATGTTAGCCTCTTTCCATTCACTGGGTATTACACCTTGATCTAGTGTGGCTTGAAAGAGTAGTGATAGGGCAGGTGCTATCTGAGACGCTGTTTCCTTTAGGAGTCTGGATGAGACCTCGTCTGGTCCTGTAGCTTTATGTGGGTTGAGGTTGCACAGCAGTTTCTCAACTCCATGCGAGCAGACTGTGATTCCTGTGGCAGTTGGATGTGGGCTAGTGCCTAAGTTAGGCAGAGGCTCTGTAGCGCTCTCTGTAGTGAAGACAGGGGTGAATTGTTGGTTGAGTATGTCTGCTTTCACCCGAGCATCGCTGTATGCTACGCCTTCCTTTTTGAGCGGGGCCACTCCACAGGCATCTGTTCTTTTGCTTTTGATAAAGCTCCAGAGACGTTTGGGTTTTTGGTTTACATCCATGACGATGTTGTTAACATACTCATTGTACCGTCGCTTGCATTCGGAATGAACAGCGTTTTAGAATCTTTATAGGCTGCGTAGTCTTTCTCGGAATGTGACCGTTTGAAGCGCTTGTAGGCTTTATTTTTCTATATTTAGACCTTTGATGGATTGGGTTATCCATGGTTTGAGTTTTCGTTTACCGTGGATTTGTTATTTAAAAACATACACAATAAAGATAATAAATTACCTGCAATCTGGTAAAACATGGACTTGCAGGTATCGGAATCAGTTGGCATCTTGATAAACCGTTGTGCAAGGGGGATCATCGAACGGCAGAAGTCCCTCATCGACCGATATACCGACGATGCAGAAATGCTGCTGTATGTATCGGCGATCAGGGAACAAAACCCACCGGTGGCAAGAAACCGGAGTGAGACGAGCACCTGCGTTAGGGGTGGTAGTGGCCATGGGGAGCTCCTAGCTGTGTCCCTTCGAAGCGGCCCAGTCACCAAGGAAACAATGAAAAGTATAGTTTCTGGTCGGAAACGATACCTCATGAAAATTGATTCTTCGGTCTATCGTCTATTAATCCTCTAGCCTATTAACCCTAATTTTGTTTCTCTGACGGCGCTGCCTCCTTCTCCTGTAGGCCATTTTGATCTCAAATAATCACTTAAGTTACCTACTTAGCTGACTTTTGAGTTTTTTACTCAAATTGAGTCGAAAATAAAACTCAGTTTTGTTTGAGAAATCCATTTATTTGAGTTTTCTCAAATTTGAGTAAAAACTCAGACTTAAGTTTGTTTCGAGAAGTCGGGGACAGAAATGTTAACCTCATGGACATTTTTTTTAAATTAGGCGTGAAATAATCATGTAAAAATCATATATATTTGTGAACAGGAAATTCCTGAATTTCGTTTCCAAAAAAAATACCCCAATAGGACTGTCTCTTTAAAGGGGCAGTAGCACGTTTTTTAAGGGGAATATAAGGTGATGTCAGGAAAATGAAAATTAATGGCTCCAATTGAAAGACAATGTATTTAAACTAAATGAAACAGTAATAATTCAAATATATAACGTAAAGTTAAGCCATGAGATTCCCTTTTCTTACACAAAATGAATTAAAGATGTTCACAAAAAATGGCCGCCAATGGATTTTATGTGAATCTTCATACTTTGTCCTCTGACTATGAATGATTGGCTTGTGTAATGAGATTTTTGACACTGTCAAAATAATACATTTAGCATTAACTTACAATTATCAGTGAAATATTTAAAATATAAAATTATCAAAAAACGTGCTACTGCCTCTTTAATGATGTTGTCCAGAAACAAATGCATGAACAATAAAATATACAAATATGATAGTAAATATTAAAGAACATTAAGAGAAGTTGTGCAGATAAGAAGTTAAATTTCTGATGTAACAGAAAAAGGTTAATTTTAACATTGGACCATTTTAGAAAACATGCAAGTAACTGAGCCATGACAAGTGCATTCAATCAATGCATATGCATTCAATCGACCCTCGCCTTAACCCCTTTACTGTTTGGTGGTTGAACTAGGCTGCCAATTAAGTATATGTTGTTCACCCCCACCTAACGTTCATTCAGCTCTCCATGAGCAATTATGTATTGGAAGAGGTCTCATATCTTTTGTTAAAGCCCCATATTCAAACTGCAAAATTTTTTTAAGTATTTTTAATGTCTTCGTGGTATTTTTAGCTATATTTTGCGACCGAGTTGATCGGACTAAAATTCATCAAAACAGTTTACCAAAATTACCGAAACGTAAGCCCCGGCATGCCGACATGAAGCGAATCATGTGTGGTTCCTATATATACGCTTGAAAGCCGTCTTTGTCGCGCACGACTAAATGTTCTTTTCTTTATCTCCGAATCAGGCACTAGTTGCCGCCCAAGTTGATACCCATCAGACGCAATTGCGGTAACTGAGAAGCGGTGTAAAACAGAAATAATGATGATCTCACCGTTAAAAGCTATGGCCCTTTTGCAGTGGGTAATGTACTTTGGACGTCGAATTAAGTATTTAACTGTTGATCTCAGACTATTCAGTCACATATCTGACCATGGACCACTTGAAAGAAGTTAAATACGCTACAATTCCTCTGAGTTTAGATTGTTTGAGCAATTTACATTTAAATATGAGATTTGTCGAAATTTGATCACATGAGTGTCGCATTACGTCCTTCTTAACAATGACGCAAATGCTAGAGAAACAGGTTTTGTGACGTCAAACCCTTTCTTTATGACCACATGATCTGTCACGTCATCGCTGTTGTACAGTCCTCAATCTTTAAAGATGCTGTATCATACTTGCAAGCGGCTCAGGATGAAACTTAGTTATTGAGAAATGAAATACATCACTTTGTAGAAAAATCTTTCGTCGAAATTTTGATATCATATTAAGATTGTTTAACCAACAATAACATACTTATTTCGATGCTTCAAGCACAGTACCCCTCTTAGAAAGGGCATGTCATTTTGTGAACCCGCTTTCGGTGACGTAATCATTATGCTTGTAGGGTTTACACCGTGTCTCAACTACCGTAATTGCGTTCGATGGGTATCAACTTTGACAGCAACGAATACCTAATTCGGAGAAAAAGAATATAAAATCTAGTTGAGCGCGACAAAGACGGTTTTCAAGCGTACATTTAGAAACCGGAAGTTGTGAAATGGCCACACTTGATTCGCCCTTATGTCGACTGCCGTTTCGGTATTATTTGGTAAATTATCTCCTTTTTGATGAATTTTGGTCCGATTTTCTCAAGGTTGGTCGCTAAATTTTTCTAAAAATACAACGTATACATTAAAAATACTTTAAAAATTATTGCACTATGATATAGCATCTTTAACTGTTTTTTTATGCCCCCGAAAGGGAGATTCCGGGGGTATATTGTTTTCACCTGTCCGTCTGTCTGTCCGTCTGTCCGTTTGTCCACAAAAACTTTAACCTTGGTCATAACTTTTGATTGGTCAGAGCTAGGTCTTTGATACTTGACATATGGATCCCTTGTGATGAGACCTTTCAGATGACACCATGACATTTGACCTTGTGACCTTGACCTTGACACAGCGAGCAGGATGCATCCGGGGGCATTCGTGTTTCACAAACACATCTCAGTGTTATTTATGTATCACCCAAACGAGAATACAAATAATAAACTGTTTTATTAGACCAGAAAGTGTTTGAATGAACAAATGTATTGATTTTTTGAATTTTGAGTACTTGACAAATTAAGTTTTAAATAGTTCTATGTATTTGAAAATACAATGCTTGGTTTAGGATCATAACCAAATAGTTTGAAATCGGCATCATACATCTTGCGAATGTCCTCCTTTAAGTCCAAAGGAACAGATCTGTACGCATCCTTTAGAACCTGTTCTCTCTGTTCCTTTATTTCAGATTTTGTCCGTTTATTCTGCTTGTAATGATCCACAAATATATTTGTTACGATAGCACTTACATTACGACCCGTTATTGATGTTTTGACAAGATTCTCTGGGAAAAGATCATCTAAAGCAAAATATCCATTCAATTTGAACGCTCTCCAGAGTCTCTCCGCCAAAGTGGTTTCGTTAAGGCACTTTTGGTTAATTTGCCGAGAATAATGAAGTTTATAATGATAATCTATCAAAATAATTAACTCATCTGAAACATGATCTCGTCCAGGAACCGATTTAAGTAAATGGCCCAAGCCTCGCTTCTTCAGTATATAGTCTGTATCTCTGGAAAAGGTTTCCATATTGCCAATGTACTGAGGGTGAAATGAACATGGATCACAAACATTTTTTATCGGAATCCAATGAGCATTCTTGTGCTTGTGAATAGCAAATCTCAAAAAGTGCTCAAATCCAATTTTCAAGGGGCATTCCTTTTGACTCAAGTTGAAGTGTCGGTTGATGCTTAGACCAAAGTCCTGCCAGGAATCGGGCAGAATGATCTTATCAATATACACAGACCATAGACGCCTGTATGGATCCCTAGAGTAGAGCACACGGTCGTATCCTGCGATCAAATTCTTTGTTTTATTCTGGGAAGCCGGGTATTCAAGTCTCATAATTGGTCTATGGTGAACGGTATGCCTGTCGATCTCAAATGGACTTTTCCACTTTTTGTTTTTAGCATTGAGAAAGGTCATCATTCTCTTCCAGAAGGTACATCCAACCTTTGGTGTATGACATACAGCAAGCTTACTGGAATTATGTATAAACACTGCGCCACTAGGTTTTGCGGTCATACTTGCACAAGCATTCATGTACAGCTCCCTCCGTTTTGCAAATACAGCTTCAATTGCATCATCGTCAAGCTGAAGATATACAAGATTCAAATCATCGAATTAATTTCAGATTTAACATGTCATCATTTGTACCAATGAAATCATATTTGCCTTTTTATTTTGTTTTTTTACTCGTACTTATTTTTTGATGCAATACGTTTAACATTCTTCTAAAAGGAACGTTTTTAAAGCATTTGAAACTGTTTAAACGACCGTATCTTCACATTAGTTCGAGTCTTAGGCCCTGAAATTAAAAAACCTGAGCGTTTGCATTCATATATTGAGTTTATCCTACATTTTAAACACGAACGTAATCGGTCAAGGAATATGATTCGAGCAGGTTCAATTGCACCGCACGTTAAAACAGTCAGCGTGTCCTGTTTTCGACCAGGTTTTGGCGAGTGTCTTCCTTGTTTTTTTGTCTTTATAACAGATCGAGAATTTATTCATAATTCTCGATCTTTTATATAGAAAACAAGGTTAAATTGGTCCGTTTGTTGAAATAGTTGAGGTGTACTGTTGGCGATCAGGTTTGGAGTGTCCCCCATGCTGTTTTTACACACAAAAAATAGAGAATTACGCTCAAATTTCTATCTATTGATCGATTTCATTCAAATTTGAAATATATCTAAACATTTAGAAACAGATAACAATATATGAGTGCAAAAGTCATGGTATTGGATAAGGGTTCCTTCAGAAACTCGAAACCCTGCGTGTATCTTATAATCAGGGCCTAAAAAGCGACAAGCGAATTTCATGTTCAATTTGTGCATGTTTTCATGTCACCCACCTTTTCACTTTTCCCATCTTGAAGGATCCTACCACCTGGAGCACAAAAATTAAATATTCAAATTTTGACAATGTTATAAACGTATCTTCAACATATTGAAACAGAAATATTTTTTTAAAAACTCATTCATTTTATCATTTAGACTTATTATTCAACTTCCTACATAGATAGGTCGCTGCCAGACGGGAATTGCTATTTTCTTGCCAAATATTGCGATGAATATAATGCAGATAGCTTTTGAGATATTACACTTTTCATCGTTTTTGTGAAAAGTGTCATTATTTATATTATTTCATCACAGCTAATAAAGTGTTAATATTATGAAATTAAAGGTACAACCATACGATCGGGAATAACCTCTCGAATTATCATTGCTCACACGTTAAAGAGACAGTCCTATCGGGTATTTTTTGGAGCAAATGAAAATATAGGGGGCGGAGGGATGCAATTCTTATTTTTGTCAAATTGTTTAAATCTAGAACAACTGAAATGTTACCCTCACTAACAAATATGAACATACAATAGCCCCAATAGAACTGTCTCGTTAAGGAAATGAGCACCAATTGTTTTCATTATTTTCTCAATAGATAATAGTTTATTCAGAAATAAATTTCTTAAGAGGAAACAACATTTCAGTTTTTAACCATTTTCATATGCATAGTCGTTATTTAGGTGTTAACTTCATACTGTTAGTGATAGGATGTCTATCATTAAATCTTTCGATGTAAGAAATGGTTTGTCTTCGCTCAACCTAATGATAGAAATTGGTAAAGGGATTTAGGAGATAACATTACTCTCCTTAGAACACGTACTACAATTTCTTTAATATTAGAGGTTGGTATGACATTCTGATATTCTAAACACAAATTTTTAGATTGTATACATTACATTTCAACTTGTTTAGATGAAATGTATTAAGACCAGAAAAAATGATACTAAACGAATATCATTTGATATCATTTTAAACAATGAGAAATTTATCTGATATTGAACGGGTAATAAAGAATTCATGATTTGAATGAAAGCAGGATTTAGAAGAAGGAAGTGAGGTTCTATGTTTTACTCGCCAACATTGATCAATCATAATATCGATAGTTTCCAGAAATCAACATTTACGTTTCCTGAAATCATTTACGCGGCTCGGCAGCGATTTCCAATATTAAGATTTTATATATTTTCATTTAACGCTGCTTAAAGGGGCAGTAGCACGTTTTTGGGGGGAATATAAGGTGATGTCGAGAAAATGAAAATTAATGGTTCCAATTGAAATTTAAGACAATGTATTTAAACTTAATGAAGCAGTAATAATTCAAATATATGATGTAAAGTTTAGCCATGCTGTTCGTTTTTCTTACACAAAATGAATTTGGGGGTTCACACAAAATGGTCGCCAATGGATATTATGTGAAGTTTCATACTTTGTCCTCTGACTATGGATGATTGATTTGTGTTATGAGATGTTTGACACTATCAAAATAATACATTTAGCATTAACGGACAATTATCAGTGAAATATTGAAATTTAAAACTTTCAAAAAAACGTACTACCCCTTTAAAACATAGAACACATATCGGGGTGTTTCTCAACCTTACTCGTTGTCATGTGAAATCATCAAATATCAAAAAGAATAATAAGAAGTAATTTCAAAAAGTAATATTTTGCACAGTACTGCAAGTACACCAATTGTAGTTGATGGTACACGTAGTAAAGATTGTTACAAACCTTTAATCTGTTGAAAATGCATCATTTTTGCGACCGGTTGATGAAACCCAATTATGATCAGGCAAAGACCGATCAAACTTCCTATGACAATGAACCTGTACTTCAGAAACAGTTTGCCCGCCATTCCTGGAAAATAATAAGAAAGTTTTATCTCATCTCGGGGAAGGATTAATTTGTATAGTATGTATGATCTATAAATCATGATTATTATTGTTGTTGTTGTTGTTGTTGTTGTTGTTGTTGTTGTTGTTGTTGTTGTTGTTGCAGGAAAGAGGTCCCAGAAGTGTCTCTTTTTCATGTAAGCTAAGGCAGAAAAAATTGACAATGTCAACAATCAATCGTAGCTAAATACAAACACACGCCAACAGCAAATCTTATAACTGTACCCGGATTACAATGAGTTTGATAAATGTTGGGAACAACATACTATACATGTTCCTGGTTGAATTTCCTTAACAACAACGAGAACATGTATATGTGCCATATTTTGCAAATTGTCGTCATTCTCTGGATAAACTGTGAAGTTAACAAACAAGCAGAGAAATATGTAAATGATGTTACTGTATCATAATGTTCCACAAAAAAAATGTTCTTTTTTCAGTCTAAGTAAACCTAGCCTCAATATTATCCGTTTCAGTCTAGGAGAGAAACGGATAATATTGAGGCTAGGTTTACTTAGACTGGTCTTTGTTTCTGTTCTGTCAGTGATCACCTTTTTTAAAGATGCTTGTAACGTTATTCTTCTAACCATACTTAGCTGTTGCATTGTTTTGGTACACTGTGAACTGAGCTCATTACCAAAGAAATACCTTCACGTTGTTAGTAGCAATGTTATTTGTTCCTTAGGAAATACATACTTGGGTTTTACACTTAAGTGATTAACTGACCCTTAATCAAACAATAATTTAACGATACTCATAGTCATATTAGATGTGCCGTATTAAGTCAAATGTCGTAATGCTACGTGCTCAAATTATGAAAGAGATTTTTTCACGATCGTTTCTTTCTTAATCACCTACGAAAGAAATCTCGACATTTCCAATCACTTATTCTCAAATAAACAAATACGACATATATCGCAATGGTCCAATTACCATTGTTGTGCAATACATAACTGATTTCGTTATTATTTTAGAACAGGACCTCTCAGTTAAAAAATATGCTCAAAATCGTTATACTGGTAGATAAACTGTTAAGTGAAAAAAAAAAAAATGATATTTTCACGAAAAAGGGAAGCTGGTATTTGTTCCATAGAGAACTGAATTAGGTTATACATCAGTGACTAGATTTTTGAAGCTCTCTTAGTGTTGAGGTAGACGTAAGTACCATACAATAACATTGGCCTACGTCCATCTTAGCACTAAGAGACCTTCGAAAATCTGGGCCAAGATGTCAAGGCTGCCTCTGAAGAATTCCAGTGGACACTGATTATGTTTAGTAAATAACGACATGGTGATTAGATGGAATCTGCGATGGTGATCTGGAACTTATGGTAAAGATATTTTTTAAATTGTTTGATTCACAAATCCAACCTATTATGCTCTATGGATCCGAAATTTGGGGATTTCAACGTCATGATTGTATCGAGAAACTATATCGTTTAGCATGTAAAAGATGTTTAAATGTGGCCCAAGCAACACCAAACTGCATGATTTATGCCGAATGTGGTAGATATCCAATATAATATAAATTCAAAAATCAGATGTCTAAAATTTTGGCTAAGGATCCTTAGAATGCACGTACAAAGATTACCAAAGCTAGCATATAACATGCTTGTTCATCTAGATGATAAAGGTAAGATAACATGGGCAACTCATATTAGAAACTTATTATTTACCCATGGGTTTGTATGGCTTAATCAAACAGTTGGTAATGTTACCGTATTTCCTAAGCAATTCCGCGATCAAACTGTTAATATGTTTTATCAAGAATTGAACTAAAATCTAGACAATCGCACAAGATACTTATTGTATAGATCATTTAAAAGCCTAATTCAACCAGAGTTGTATCTTTCTGCACTGACATCTAGAAATATAAGACGCACATTTGTTAACTTTCGATTGGGCTTGTTTATTTATCAGTAAATAAAGGCAGAAGATTTTCCATAGAAAGAAGTTTAAGAATATGCCCATTATGTAAATCTGCTGTGGAAGATGAAATCCATTTTGCTTTTGTGTATCCACATTATGCTGATTTAAGAAAAGGATACATTTCAAATCATTACCTTTTAAAGTATCCTAAAACTGCCTTTGTTTTAATTGTATCCTCGAAAAATGAAAATGTGATAAGGAATTTAGCGCTCTTTGTAAAACATGCTGTTGTCCGAAGAGACAATCTATTATCTGAATTGTTAAACCTGCTGTGAATTTTCTGTATATGTGTACCTTGTAAACTTGTATCATTTGAATATGGGCCGGAGGCCTGAATTACAATAAACTTCTTTGACTTGACTTGATATTGATTTTCTCTTCACAATATGTCTGACAATCAACAGCTTGACTTTTTGCTGATGCTTGTTTGGCATGACTTACTCGATTGTACCGATTGAACATATTGATTTTTTAAGCAGTTTTGCGGGACTCTACTGCTGGGTACACAAAGAGCCGCGTCATTTTACATTACTTTTGTATTTGTCAATATCTGCAACCTAGAGACTTCACCAATGAGTTGTTATATAAGCAGATTGCACAAACTACTGTGGTTTTGTGTAGTTTGGCCTTGTAAGGGTTTGGTAGAGTGCCCAACATTGGTGAATGGAGCAAGATAAATGTTGTTTATAAGTATATATATAAATAATGTTAAATAAGGAGAGTTGGTTTCTCACGTGAAGAAAGGTTGTATAGGGAAAAGAGTAAACATCAGATTTACTCTTTCCCCTATATATATTTTTATATATATAATCAAAAGATAAAAAAAATGACACGAAGCCAATCATTACTCCAACATGTTTCAATGGAATCATCAGGGAGTCCCTTATTGTCAATATATATTGCTTCATTAATGTCAATATGTAGATGTAACACGTTCTTGGTTTCGTCCACATTAGGCTAATATAGAGTGGTAGCCAACTACAAGCGCACAAGTTTGAATGTACTTTGTCGATATTATTGCGAAGCACTGTCCCCAAAATCTCATCCTTATACAATAGGATTGGTTAAATTTGTCCATCAAATATCTGACAAGTGATATCTGGAAGAACAATTTTATAGACTATCTAATTGGGTTCATAGCCTCCTCTTCTTGTTTGGATGATAAATCACAAGCTTTATAAAACATGGTACGACATGATAAAGTTAATCCAAGATATTTATTTGTTGACAGTTTCGTACGTGTTAACAATGTACAATTTTACATATCTTGACACTCAATGTGAGTGAAGCGAGTATTATTGAGGCTAGGTTTAATTAGACTGCACTTTATCCTTAGCTGTTTTGCTCCTCTTGATAAAAAACTTAAAACGGAAATTTAATGGTCATCAAAACTCGTTTACTTATCGTGTCACTGTAATGTGTTGACAGCATGCTGTTTACAAGATTATAAAAACTAAAAAAATTAGCAAATAGCAACGGGGAACACTGTCATGTTAGTTGCAAACACTTGTTTTGTTCATATTTTCAAAATAACTTATATGATAGATTATAAGGCTGTTGATATTCATAACCTGAGAATTAGTTATATTGATGTGCTTGAGCGTTGAAATGTCTGTCGAAGTTTCATGGAATTAAGTGCTTATACATATCCTTCTCTGACAGAAAGTTGATATACCAATATGTGTTAGTGTTCTAATTTTTTTGCGTAGCGGCGAGTCGTTTAATCAACTATAATTTCACACTTTGAAGTTTACACGTATACTCGAACGTTGATTGGTCTGGAGCATGGTCATGTGACCGAAGTTTCATCGATTCATTTCTCATGAACTCATAAAAAAAAGCGTTCATACTTGTGTGGACGTTTTCAGGTCGTGTGAACATTCACCGGAACTACTTTAATTCTCCATCCATCATCGAATCAAATTTATTCAATAAATCTTTAGTAAAATTACCCAATAAACTTTAATTATATTTTTATTAACCAAGAAATATATTCTGATGTGAAAATTTTCATTTGATCATTTGCTTTAGATCAGTTGTAAGACTGCAAAATGGGTCTGATCGAACGGAACGAAATGCATTTCGACAGTTGCTTCATAAATTTAACATTACGATCAATATTGAGTACTGAATGGCGTACAAAAGACAACCTTATACTCACGATGTATACTCAAGAGATGAACGAGTTACGGTAGGACAGTTATCATAATTAAAACATCACTTAACCACAGTTGTTTACATATTTTGACGAAGATACACCTGCAAATGGCGGTCAGCATGACACGATGTTATGCATATTATGCAAGGCAGATAACTCTGATCTCCTGTCCTTGGGCGAAAGGTTTTATCATAGAATGCGCTTCATTCAGCATATCTTTGTGCAGAGTGTTCTTTAGAACAAGGTCACAGACCATTTTTGATAAATATTTAGTTTCTTTCCAAATAGGGAGTATTTCTTGTCACAGTGTTATTCGTCCATAGTATCATCAGGAGTCATATCACTCCGCCGTTCCATTCCATATATGGTGCTAAATTATAAGAATTGAATGTAAGTTTGTGTGTTTGCACTGGAAAATGAACGATGTCAAAGCTACATTCAAACTCTCATGTGAACCCGCTCGCAAGCTCGCTGGGTTCACACGAGTTTGAATGTATAGCTTTGACATCGTTCATTTTCCAGTGCAAACACACAAACTGACATTCAAATCTTAAATGTTGTGCAGTAGACGTACAATACGAGTCGTATAAATTACTGATACCACGCCAATACAACGACATATATAAGAAATCACAGTTTTGGAAATGCAATACGTAAATTTTATAAAAATCGTTACACACTATCTCCTTTGTTTTGTTAGAGTATTCACTTTTCATACCAACTCATATTGTCTGAAATGCACGTGCCGAGGTGTTCATCAAGAACACCCGGTATTGCCATGAACATCTAATAGTGGAATGATGATGTTTTGATTTCCGAAATTAATTCGGAGTTTGCTTTGCAAACAACATAAACTCCCTAAAGTTGCAGTTTTCCAATGCAAGATATTTACAAATTTTGCACTCCAAACATGAGTTCGAACCTGTGACCTTTAGGTTTCAAGTCCAGTCACTTAGACCACCGAGGCCGGCATTCCCTCCCCACAGAGTCATGAAATGTTGATACAGCCTCTGTTCTATTACGCTGAAACCCGTGGGTTTTCCCTGGCGGAAACATTTTGCAACACAATCCATTTGAATTTCTCTATCAAATGACAACGCTTCTGTGTGGTTCATATCACAATGCTTGGCCATGATTCAGTAGCAAACTTGAATATTCAAAAAACAGCGATTGCAGCTGATTGCACAACTAACTTTGATTGCCTCCAATCAGGCATGTCACATTCTAACCCACAATGTCGACGTAATAAAACAGAGGCTGTATCAACATTCCATGAATTTATCTGCCTCTGTGGGGAAAGAATGAGAGGCCAGTTGAAAATACAGGACGTTTTTCATGATGATTAAGGTTCACTTTTTTCCTGAGTTTAAATATTACCGTGAAGCATTCTTAATATATGATCATTTATTCATAATAAATGTAAATAACTAATTAAAAATAACTAATTAATTGAAATATTTTGTGTAAACCGTGGTCATATTAACGATGGGCAACCAATCTATTGTGGTAGCATGTACTGGTCCGCTTGTAAATTTCAGCGGATTGCACGTGTAGCACGAGACGTTCATGACATTGACAGTCTCGGTCGGTAACTTTTACTTGAACAATGTTATTTTTACCAAACAATGTGCTTCATCACGCTTTCGAAAGCTACCAAATACTCTGTAATAAATGCTCTATACCTACTGGGACCTTCATGTCTTAAAAATCTATGGATTGAAAAGTATTTGTTCAGAAAACTACGATAGGAACAAACGCGCTTGGGTCACGCTTTGCACGTGCTTTATATGATTAAAACGACATGGGCTTTCGGAGAAGGCGACACTGTTATTGATGAGTTTTTGCAAAAATGGAATTGTGATATTAATAACACTTCGAAACTCGAGGTATATTCTAATATTAAGCAAAGTTTTTCATATGAACCATATCTAAACAGTGTTCCTCAAAGTCTATCATTTTACATCACTCGTTTAAGGATTTCATGTCACAAGTTGAAAATAGATACTCAAATGTCGGTAAAGCATTACGTTTATGTGATTTTTGTCTTAAGCAAGGTATTTATGTTATCGAAGACGAATATCATTTCGTTTGTGTTTGTCAAAAGTATCATGTAAATAGAGTTAAATACATTGATAAAATTTCATGACTTGATCTGCCTCTGTGGGAGAGAATGCGTTCCAGACTGATTATGGATAAGATGTGTTGTAACTAATTAGTTTGCATCTAGTTTGGCATTTTGGGATGAATATTTTGTGAATAAATTGCTATGATTTTTATTTTAAATGTTAGATGGTTGTTACATAAGTTCACTGTCCTCCTGGTCATTCACTGATCATGTGATTACAACTTAAAATACAACTGTATACATTTGCAGTGATGATTTTCATCCAAATTATGGAATAATATGAAAAAATATATATAATGACATTTTCTCCGAACAAAACATGTTCTGATTGAAAAGCACTGCGGGTTAGGTATCGAACAATGAAATTACTTAAAATATAACATATAAGTCTTCAATAGAATTAGGGGATAAATCATATAAAGACAATTTACAGACAGTTTTTTTTATTAATTACGCTTCTGAAAGTATTCTCGATTTTTACATTATTCATTTTAACATAAGCCCACCGTAGCTCTTTGCAGGTCGTTTTGCACTACTAATACCTCACATTTCCTCACAGAGGGTTACAAATACTGAACAAACTTTAACATAAATGCAATTTGTAAATGATCTTGGAGCGTCCTGTAAAAAAATTACAAATGTCCTACCTGAAATCATTTAATGTAGTCATAAACATTTAACGTGAACTTATCGCTTGAAAAATTATCAAAAAGGACGCATGCAAAACTCTAACTTTTAAATAATTAACGATGCGGTGAACCGATGTTTTACGATTTTCCAACGAAAAATTATAAAAAAGGACGCATGCAAAACACTTAAACTTTTAAATAATTAACGATGCGGTGAACCGATGTTTTACGATTTTCCATCACCCTTTGTGAATATAATCACGTGAAAACAGCAACTTTACCAATACTAATCAATTTCCTTGATTGAACAAAACAATGCAACTCAACTACGACCTAGAACTGAATATCAATGAGTCGAGAAGATACTAGTTGTCATGACAATAAAACAATGGAAGGTAATATTTACACTAGTAGAACTCTTAGAATATTGATCAGAGATTACAATCGATAGTTCCTAGAGTTGGAAATATCTACATGATGACTGTGAAGCTTTCATAAATTAGGCAGTTGGTTTGATACTTTTTTTAAAATAGCTCCTGTTTGTCCAAACTATTCTTTAAGAAACAAAAAGGTGCTTGACGAACATTTTAATAAGATTGTGAAATTTTAGATATCTTATAACTAAAATCGTTTACAAAAGGTATTTTGAATTTTTAGCTCATCTGGCCTGTAAGGGCTTATGGCATGGCATGGTGTCCGGCGTCCGTCCGTCCGTCCGTCCGTAAACTTTGTGGAATTTCGACTTCTTCTCCAGAACCATAAGGCCTAGAAAGCTGAAACTTTGTGTACAGACTCCTTGGCTAGTGAGGATTATAAATTGTAGCTTCGGTAGCCCTGTGACCCCAAATAAGGGCCACAGGGGTTACGCCCTAAAAACCTATTTTCATCTTCTTCTCCAGAACCATGAGGCCTAGAAAGCTGAAACTTTGTGTATAGCCTCTTTGAAGAGTGAGGATTATAAATTGTAGCTTTGGTACCCCGGTAACCCCTAATAAGGGCCACATATGCCACGCCCTCAAAACCTATTTTCATCTTCTTCTCCAGAATCATAAGGCCTAGAAAGCTGAAACTTTGTTTGCAGACTCCTTGACTAGTGAGTATTATAAATTGTAGCTTTGGTAGCCCTGTCACCCCTAATAAGGGCCACAGGGGCCACGCCCTAAAAACCTATTTTCATCTTCTTCTCCAGAACCATAAGGCCTAGAAAGCTGAAACTTTGTGTACAGACTCCTTGGCTAGTGAGGATTATAAAATTGTAGCTTTAGTGGCCCTGTGACCCCTAATAAGGGCCAAAGGGGCCACGCCCTAAAAGCCTATTTTCATCTTCTCCTCCAGAACCATGAGGCCTAGAAAGCTGAAACTTTGTGTATAGCCTCTTTGGCTAGTGAGGATTATAAATTGTAGCTTTGGTGGCCCTGTGACCCCTAATAAGGGCCACAGGGGCCACGCCCTAAAAGCCTATTGTCATCTTCTTCTCCAGAACCATGAGGCCTAGAAAGCTGAAACTTTGTGTACAGACTCCTTGGCTAGTGAGGATTATAAATTGTAGCTTTGGTAGCCCTGTGACCCCTAATAAGGGCCATAGGGGCCACGCCCTAAAAGCCTATTGTCATCTTCTTCTCCAGAACCATGAGGCCTAGAAAGCTGAAACTTTGTGTACAGACTCCTTGGCTAGTGAGGATTATAAATTGTAGCTTTGGTAGCCCTGTGACCCCTAATAAGGGCCATAGGGGCCACGCCCTAAAAACCTATTTTCATCTTCTTCTCCAGAACCATAAGGCCTAGAAAGCTGAAACTTTGTGTACAGACTCCTTGGCTAGTGAGGATTATAAATTGTAGCTTTAGTGGCCCTGTGACCCCTAATAAGGGCCACAGGGGCCACGTCCTAAAAACCTATTTTTATCGTCTTTTCCTGAAGTATAAGGCCTAGAAAACTGAAACTTGTCGCCTATATACTTAATTTTATGATTGGTGCCCCTGTGGCCTCTACAAAGGGGGAATCACATTGGCCACACTCTCAACATAATTGATGATGAAGCCTGATGAGCTACAGAGCCAATGGCTCTATTTTTCAATTATAATATGTTATAATTTCATGTGACTGTACGTGATAAATACTGTAAACTTACATTCTCTTTGAAATGTCACCATTGGCCATTATACTACTGTCAGTGCATATAGGTTAATATATTTAATTTACATTTAATGAGAGGTTAAGACTTGCATCCATGCCAACTTTTGAATAAGTAATGACTCGTTTGAATTTCTACCATAACTTTTGCTCGAGTAAAGACTCGTTTGCATTTATACCATAACTTTTGCTTGAGTGAAGACTCGTTTGCATTTATACCATAACTTTTGTTCGAGTAAAGACTTGTTTGCATTTATACCATAACGTTTGCTTGAGTGAAGACTCATTTGAATTGCCATCAACATTTGAATAAGTAAATAGTTGTTTGCATTCTTTACCATTACTTTTGAATAAGGAAAGACTTGTTTGCAGTCCAACCATTACTTTTGCAGGTTTGTAAAAAACTTCATTAATAATCATTCTTTTCACAGGCCCACATAATGTTTTATTAGTATTTGTTGAACCCCAATATCTTCTTCAAGAATCTCGCATAACTAAACTTGCACCAATTTGTTTCAACCAATCCCTGGAGCTTTACACAATTATAACCCCCGCCACGAAGTATCAAGGTAATCAAAGTTAAAATATTATGACTTATCTCATTTGACAGGCTTTATCACTAAGCCCACATTGTAAGGTTACAAGACATGAACGGAATTAGACATAAGATTTATTATAGCATGAATTTGACATGAAAGGAACTGCCCTAACAACATACCGTCCTCGGTCAAGTTGTTAAACACTGAAATTTGACTAATTTTACTTTTATTGATAAAAAGAATATCCACACATTTACAAATGATATATATAATAACAATGACTAGATTTGCCGTAGCAAGGCTTTTCACACCTGTAGCGTCAATGATTGCCTTCACTTCTCATCTTTTTAATAGTTATCCAATGGGCGGCATATTTTCCTTTGATCTTTTCGCAGTTTTAAATCATGTACCAAGAAAACTCAAGCTGATATCTATTACGTCACGAAAATATCACCACAGTTATTTCTGACGTCCTGATTCGACAATCATGAAGGAGAGAGGCAGTTTTAGGGCGGAGCTAGCAATATCGGGCCGACGACCTTGAGAAAGTACAACATTGTTGCATCCTCAAACACGTAGCCGAGATCAAAGGAATGGAAACCGCTCAGGCGACCAAAATATTAACATTACCAGTCACTAAATGAGAAAAATAACAAGCTGACCATAATATGTAATGCAGTGAAAATAATTCAGGTTGAAAAGTACCAACGATTACAGAAATTCATTGGCATCACGGCAAAATATAGATATGAATTTTTAATCCAAACTGTTGGTAATTAAGGTCAACCCCCTCCCAAATAAGTAGTAAAAAGGTACACAAATAAGTTGGCGAAAATCAACAATTCTTTTAATATTTTTAAGACCACCAGTAATAAAATTTACATTTCACTATAAAATGAAATATGTGATAGCACAATCTGATAAGCTACGAAATCATTGAAAAGGAATAATGATATATGCTTACCTTACTAAATGAATCACTCAGTCTTATAAATCAAATCATTGTAAAATCCTCTGAATCAATACTTCATTTCAACATATATTTCGCTGTACAATAATCCCAACACATTCATATCCATACAACGTGGCAGTTTTTCAAACGCATGATTGACTCGCGCTGCAACATACATGCACGGACTTTTCACTCTCAATGTGTTGCGATACTTACCGTACTCTTGTAAATAATACTCATAATCAGGTAAACTTTAATGTGGTTTTCTGTTTTATTTCTGCTACGAGAATGATATTCGTGGGGCAGAGACTACTCTCATTATGTTCATTTTCTTTCTCCTTTTATGTAATGTTTTTAAAAGTTTATCTCAAAATGGGATAACGTTTTCATTTACTTTTTTTCCATTACCGGAAGTATTTTTTACCAAAAAAACAGGCAAAATCCACACATCTAATGTCTTAACCAATCTTCTTATAATTACTGATTTCATCTTGGCTGTAAGGAAACACATATTTTATTTAAATACACATGACTGAATCAATAAAGATAGTTTGTCACGACTGTAGGGGCCTTAATAACAACTTCAAACGCAAAAAAGTATTCAATTTTCTAAAAAAGAAAAAAGACAACATTTATTGTTTACAAGATATTCACTTCACCTCCGACATGATTCAGAAGATAAAAGAACAGTGGGGGTATAATGAGATTTTTTTATAAGTTGCTTTAAAAGTAACGCCCGAGGAACAGCCATACTATTTAACAATAACTTTGAGTTTAAACTGCTAGATAGTAAATTAGATGAGTTTGGAAACTATGTTGCCCTAAAGATTTTAGTCAATGAAATAACCTATTCTGTAATAAGCATATACGGACCTAACGAAGACAATCCAGATTTCTTTCAAACTATTATAGACATTGCAACGAAATATGATAGTGATGAAATATGCATGTGTGCAGACTGGAATCTAGTTCTGAACAAGCAATTAGATACTTACAACTATAAAAACATTAACAATCCAAAAGCTAGAGAAAAAGTTTTTGAAATGATCGATACGTTTGATCTAAAAGATCCCTGGCGTGAATTAAATTATGACGCTAAACGATTTACCTGGCGGCAACCCACTCCCTTAAAACAAGCGCGCCTCGATTTTTTTCTGATTTCACATGGACTATTACCATCGGTAAATAATTGTGATATTCTTCCAAGTATAACCTCTGATCACTCACTGATAACTCTATCTTTAACATGCTCAACACTAGCCAGGGGGAGGGGTTTTTGGAAATTTAATAATTCACTTTTAAGAGATGTAAAATACGTAAAACTAATAAAAGAAACAATCAAATCAACGTTAGACCCATACAAAATTTCGGAAACAGAACCAAATAAATACTCAATAGACGATCAACTACTTTGGGAAACATTACTACTCATGATTAGGGGTAAAACAATATACTATTCATCAACCAGGAAGAAAATCATAAATGAAAAAGAAAAAAAACTAGAAGTTAAGCATGAAGAATTGGAAAGGCAACTAGACCAAATTGAGGATAATGACATGAAGCAGAATTTGCTCGAAGAAATAAATATTATCAAACATGACCTAGACGAGATTGCCAATCATAAGATAAACGGGGTACTAATAAGATCAAAAGCAAACTGGATAGAAAAGGGCGAAAAACCAACAAAATACTTCCTTAAGTTGGAGTCAAGGAATTTCCTAAATAAATCAATCAATCTTTTGGAAAAAATGATCGAACATTCATTACAGAGAGTAAACAATTACTCCAAGAAACACAACTCTTTTATAAAAGATTATACACAGCGCAAAATCATTCTGATATTGACCTTGCAGAATTGTTAAAACATGAAAGTGTTCCAGTCCTAAATGAAAATGATAAATTTAACCTTGAAGGCAAATTGAAATTGAATGAGATGTCACTTTCCCTTAAAAACATGAAAAACGATAAAAGTCCAGGCCCTGATGGTTTCACTACGGAGTTTCTCAAATTCTTTTGGAAAGATCTAGGAGAATTTCTTCTTAATTCACTTAACTGTGGCTTTGACAACGGAAACTTATCAATATCTCAAAAACAAGGACTGATAACATGTATTCCTAAAGCTAATAAACCTAAGAAATTCTTGAAAAACTGGCGTCCTATCTCCTTACTTAATACCTCATATAAAGTTGGTGCCGCAGCTATTGCAAACAGAATTAAAAATATATTGCCAAACATAATTAATGAAGATCAAAAGGGTTGTGTCAAAGGAAGGTACATCGGGGAGGTAACGAGACTTATATATGATCTGATGGAACATGCCGAAACTTGCCAGATACCGGGTTTGTTACTGCTCATCGATTTTGAAAAGGCATTTGATTCAGTCGACAGAAATTACCTGAGCAATGTTTTAAAGTTTTTTAATTTCGGACCCAGTATTTCACATTGGATACATTCTACAATGATATAGAATCGAGAGTCATGGTAAACGGATTCGCCTCGGATCCCTTCAAAGTCACTCGGGGCTGCCGCCAGGGGGACCCACTAGCGCCGTATATTTTTTTACTATGTGTAGAAATCCTAGGAATCATGATACGCAAAAACAAAAACATTAAAGGAATTAAACTTGGAAATATAGAGTATCTCCTCTCACAGTTCGCAGATGATACGACACTTATCTTAGACGGATCAGAAAAAAGCCTCTATTCAGCTCTGAATACTTTAGAACTCTTTGCCCGCTGTTCAGGTTTAAAAGTTAAAGGTGCAGTATTGCGCTAATTTTGACATTTTTCGCTTAGAATTGTTTTAAAAGATGAAATATATACTTAACAAAATGGTCCCAAGTCAAACAAAATCTGAAAATTAAATATTTTTTTATTTTGGAAAAAAGTTTTTTTTGTTTTTGTTTTGTGGTCCGCAAACTTTTACGACTTCCGCTTCTCGCGTGTTACTCTACACCATCATGTCAGATTCCACGATGCCGTCTCGTTATGTCGGTTACTCCAACTGGAAAGTTTGATGCGGTGAGTTGACGATTTGTTTTGTGTGAATGAAGAGTAGATAGTTATCAAATGATAAATACCTATGTACTAACATTTTCGGATGTCATATAATTGTATAGATTATTCATCTTGGCAAAAATACTCTTGATCGTGTTGAGATATATACTGCAGTAGGCCTAGCGTAGATCAGATTCATACCGACACGTTCTGTCAAATTTAATCAAATAAGACCAGTATATCTTCCAACTAAACTGTCTCAATGAATAAAGGAACTTTTCTGAATACATTGTTTTCATTCCGAAACAATCGTGTCCCAACATCAGAGCATTATCAATAACAACATTTTTTAACAATAGCTAGGCTAACCCAGACGAATTATATCAGCTGTGCTGCTAACGTGGAAATGAGATTAAAAAAAATCTATATTAAGTACAATTTAAGTATTAATAAATGCCTTTTCTGTACATTTAGATTCGAATTATGGACCTCACCTCCTGAATTGTATTTATTTATTTAATTATTTCAACTTTCAGACAATCATGATTTATTTTGTTGTCTTGTCAGAATGTCATGTTTTTTCTCCTTTTTTTGCCAGTAATATTTGGATGATGACAATAGTATTCTTTCAATAGTCTTCCATGTTAATTTTATTAAACATTAATAATGTTCATGCATGTATTTTTTTTTTCACATTTATCATATGTATAACCACTAAGCTGTTAGCTAGACAAAAAAGATAATTAAATGGAATACTGATATAAACAAATAATAAATGAAATATTAAAAAAATATGTGGTTAAAACCTTCCAAACCATATTTAGTTTGGAAGTTAGGACATTATCCTAATGTATTGACCAACCAACATGTTGCACCCATCATATATAACAATTATGAACTGAAAACTTGCTTGCTTTTATCTGATCAAAAGTTCATTAAAAAAAGGTTTATGGTATGTGTCTCCTCCAAAGACAATATTTCTAAATTGTCAATTCAAAAGTTCTGCAAAGTTTTCTTGCTAATCAAGATAATTTTTTGCAAATTCAATTACATAACTAGTTCTGTCACTTTATCAATATACATTCTTTATATGAATTCCAGAAAGAAGAAAGGATTTCAAGAGAAGAGAGAAGAAATTTTGGGTGGATACAGGCAGGAAATATGGGAGTGAGGACAGCAGGGGAAGATATCAAGCCACATGAAAAACCTAATCAGTATTTTGTATTTTGAGATGCATTTTCCTTTTGATTTATCATGAATAAAACAATATTGTCTAAAATTAGTTTGTTAATATGGTGTTGAAGATTGTGTTAAAAGGTTAATACAGATTTAGATTTATTAAATATCTACAAGCTGAGTTTAAAACATTAAAAGATATATTTTCAAACATTTGAAAACAATTATTGCTCGACATATCAGGTTATGCTAAATTAGACCTTGCAAATACCAATACACCGATGCATTGATGCATCGTCGCTGTACAGTTCACGATACAGTCAACTGTATCGTGATACAAATTTTAGTGAATATCGTTCATATTTTTGTGGATATCGTCCAAATTTTTGTGAAAATCAAGTCAAGAAATCCAGAGTTGATTAGATTCCTTGTTAAGATAGCATTAAATGACTTTTTCATGAAGAAGTTGTGTTTAAATGTTGGTTACTCAGATAAGTCTCTTTAGGAATATTAGATTTATATCACTGAATTTTTTATTTTACCGTAATAATGTCGCATTTAGTGTATCGCGATATGTATCGTATCGTGACCTCAGTATCGTGATGTGTATCGTATTGAAATGGACCTGTATCTTGACATCCCTAGTGGATATACAATTTCACGTTGCTTTCCTTAGAAACCAAAGACAGTAAACACCGTACAATTAGAAAATACAAAAGGCACATCAGCAAATTGATGAATATCTTGACTTGTGCCTATTGCTTATGGCAATGTGCAAGGGGCACAATTTTAAGATTTCAAAGAAATGGAAAAAATATCAAAATCATTTAAAAGTGGCAAATCCTAAAATGCAATAATGCATGTTCTTAAGACAGCAAATTAAGTTGACACTGAGTCTGTACATACTGTTGGAATGTTCAGGACAGACCACTGAATGCAGATATATTCATGTACATGTAAACAACAAACTATAAAATTAAATCCACCAGCATTGAATTGGGATAAAAACACATTAAAACAAACCAAAGAAACAAGTAGAACTATATTTATTTCAAGTTTTGAACATATAAAGCATTTAGCTGATTAACTTTTTACTGTTTACAATATTGCCATGTCTCAGCCCTTTCCTGCTTACTTGACAACAACTGCACAACCCCATACTGCTTGTATATCACATGTATGATAAAACTTTCAATCCATTGAATGATCCCTTTGTCACCTCTAAGGTGTTTTTTGGCAATTTTGTTATTCTAAATGCTCATTTTAGATAGTTTATTAATAAAGGTACAATATCTCAAAGAAATAAAACCCACATCAGCCAAAAAATAAAATATAAACTGCAGATTATATATTGATGATAATTTTATTTCATTTTTGTAAAGGAATTTTATCAATACAAACTCTAAAAGCATGAATTCCTGATAACAAAATGACACTTATTAAACTATGATTAAGGGGAGATAATCAACTAGTTCAATCAGAAGGTGATCTTCAGTTCTCTCAAAACCATAAAGTGAAAGATATCAAAGCTCTATCTCAAATTATAATATGTTCTGGGGCCCTTGGCAATAAAATCTGTAGACCTCTTTTTATATAAAAATAATGAAAGTGAACTAGAATTTATTTGTTAATATTAGTAATACAAATAGGGGCTGGTCAAACCTATTTTAACATAAAACATCTAAACAATACTATTTCACCATTATAAAAAAAGTAATTCAAGTTTGTATCTCTTTGCCGCTGTTGATATTGTCCAATTTAGATTTAATCCTGTTCAAATTTGTTTTACTGTCTGACTATAAAATTGGGATAAATTAACTAAAATGGACTATATTTAAACTTATCAATTTTAAACTTGTGTTACTTTCACCACCCATACCATCAGGTTTAATTCATACCTATTTGATGATGCTAGGGATAGTATACTGTAGCAATCACTAAATGTCAAAACAATGAATAAACTCCTCAAATTATCATAACTAGTTTTTGTCAAATTATTTTCTGAATACAGCATAACTTGCTGTTAAATTGTTTCAAAGAGTTTGAAGGCGCCATTGTATTGTTCACAATATCCCTGAATAAGATATGTGATAGTTTCTTGGGGGTCTGTTCCTTAGTTGAGTTCAGCAATTCAGCACTGAACTGCATGTGGAATATCACAGACTGCCCCACACTCCAGCACTGATCACTAGCTCACTATCCTGGATGAGCTTCCACTCTGATTACATCCTGCAATAGAAAGTTTAAAACATTATATTGACTGCTGTCCACAAATATTAAAGATTATCAGATTTGATTGGTATGTGGAGATATTAGGCTAGCCACTTAATGATCCAATTAAATCCAATCTGTATCAAAATAAACATTGAATTTTAAAATTGATTTAAAGTATTTTCACAGGTCATAAAATGAACACATCTCATAACTTTAACATAAATTTATTATCATAACTTGATTTTGTTTGATGCATTCATAACAAAATTTCTACAGTCATTAACACCTACAGGAAATTTGTGCTTCCAATCATTATTATCAATGATACTGGTTGAAAAAGTTTCATGAAGTTTCTCTAATAAATCTGTCAAGTTTCTGTTTTTCTCATCAAATCATTGCTTTCATTGCCCTCAATGCATCACACAGTATTCAAATAATAGAGTGAGTGCCTCTTGGAAATCATTTTGAAGATTTGAAAGGATTTTTATGTATTTATCATACTCTTATCCCTAGTTAGATTCAGCATATAAAATCACAATGACAGCAATATAAATACATTTATCTCTGTGTGAGTGTGAATGTTTACAGTCATATAAGAAACTTCAGATAGCAAAAGAGTTGAAAAAAGCATAAATTTCAAAAATATAAATGTTATGATAATCATACAAAGTTTTTAATTCTTAGAGTAACTATATCTGTGTTATGATCTTTCATATTCTGTTATTATCTTCAAATTGAACACATTTCTAAAATTATCTCCCTTGGCAGAATATATATATATTGTCAGACAAAGTTATTAAGTACTATGCAGACACACAAGTATGTATCATCCAAACCTCCTCTGAACCAAATCTTAAAATGGTCATTTTTAGTGAGATTTGTGGGGAACAATCACCATCATATTGTACACAGATTGGATAAATCTATTATGTTTTTTTGGGATGATACTTGTGTTTATTCAAGTTCAACAAAATGCAGATAGATCATCAAACACTGAACTGCCTGTGGGAAGCTGCTTGTCTCAAATTCAAATACTGGCTGCCAACAAAATATCCTTGTTTCAGATTTAACTCTGATGGGCCCCTAAAGATAAACTATTGTTGAATCTGCTTAAAATTACCAACTAAGATTAAAGGAAAACCTCAGTGAGGGGGAAAATATCCTTAAAACATTTGATACTCACATTAATCAAA
This sequence comes from Steromphala cineraria, assembly GCA_916613615.1. Lineage (NCBI taxonomy): Eukaryota > Metazoa > Mollusca > Gastropoda > Trochida > Trochidae > Steromphala > Steromphala cineraria. Next base: position 26,242,808 of record OU744735.1, on the reverse strand, counting down.
TGTTTATCAATGTCAATAAATCAATCATATTTGCCAATAGACAATTGATAATGAAACTAGAACTGTTCACATTTTCATAATTGCTGACCTGTCTCATCAGTACTTCAGATTTTCAGAAATTCTTATGGATCACATTGGCCAGTCACTCAGATATTGGAGGGGCCAAAGGGAATTGACATAAATTTTCCTTGCTCCTTAGATGAACTTGTAATTACTAATACATTTGCATAATCTAATAATAACCTAAATTTTCCAAAAGATATTTACACTTATTTTTTTCTTTCAATAAGGTTAGTAGCATATATCCTAAACTCCTGACATGGGTCCTGTAGGACCCCAGCAAAAATGATGGGCCATTTATGAAATTATTGTTTGGGGGGTGGGGGGAGATTGACCGGACCTACTGTCAATCCGAAGCTCAGTCTCATTCATTTATTCTTTGTGGGAGATTAACAATTAATAAGAATTTACATACCTGTGAATTGGGTCTTCCAATAAGTTCTTCTGTGAAGAGTAATCACTGTAAATGAAAAATGACATTTAACATTTCATCATAACACAAGTCACATTGCTGCTAAATGAGTAATGAGTAATGAATAATTACTTTTCAAATAATGATTGAGAATTCCTTTAAAAGTTATTAACTACTGATAATTCATAATTCAATTCCTGTAAATTGAACATTGATGAGAGTGATCATGAAAAGATGAGCAAACCAATATAATGATGATTTTTTGGTAAATGTCAAGTTAAATCGAATCTTTCAGAAATCACTTGCAACTGCTTTTGCAAATAAAATTCATCTATAGAAATTTCATACCTTGCACTTAAATCATCGCCCTTGACCAAATTGGAGATAATGGTGTTGATGACAGATGAATTCTAAAATAAATATGGTTTATCAATCTGAATAATTAAATATAACAATGACATAGATTTCTGTTTTCTGTTTTGATAATCAGTAATCAATAGTCCATGTCGTATGTTTACAGAACTACGATTTACCCATAATAAAAAATCTGTGTACATTGCAAACCGGATATCTACTGTATACATGCCGGAACTTAGTGTGCGGGATATTTCCTATCTTATTAAAAGACGCATGATGTTCTAGTCCAAACAATGAGTTGAAACATATTACAAACAATTACAAACCATTACAAAGCCTAAAATCTAACTGAAAACATTACAAACAAATTTCATATATATATCATTTCTATTGACAACCTTGTCATATGAACATTCAATCGAGACAAGAAGAAATGTCCTCGGTCCTCGCTTTTTTTTATGAATAATAAATCGGAAACACGCAACAAATATCGTTAGTTGGCAAAGTTTGCTTATGCATAATAATAAAAAATTCATATTTGATGGACTTTTAATAAAAAAGCGTAAACAAACCACGTGACTTACTTCTGGTGACGGCTGCATCAAGTGTCATTTGTATGCATAAAGTAGACGGCCGGCCCAATCGCTGTGTGCGAGTAAGGGGCCGTGTTGTTCCTTCAAACTGGTCCAACGTTGATGGGTTTCCCCGAGAAAAATACTGTGATCTCGGCGATTCTTTGCACGTTGTACCTTCTTTGATCTGATCGACGATGGGCTGAAAAATCGTCCTCGTCCACGCTTTCCCATTGTTGCAAATCGTTTTTAACTAGCGGAAGTGAAGTGTATTAGACGCGAGTCATGCATTTCCGGTTGTCCGCCATATTTATGGAAACGTTTCCATAATTAAGAAGATTATTTTTACCGGTGATTCATTCGAAAACTACTCGACAGATTTTTTTTTATTTTCGTAAATATAACTTAATTAAATAATAGAATAAATTCATAACATGCATTTTGTCGAAAACCGTCTCGTTAAAAAGCTCATAATATGTGCTACTGCTCCTTTAATGTAGATAAAACAAAGCTTATATGGATAGGCTCCAAAAAGAGATCCCGATATAAGATGTGCAAAGAATGGCATTTAGATTGGTCACAAACAAATTTCACTTTGCTAGGAATACAATTCGATATTGATCTGAATAAAATGGTTGAAATGAATTACAAAGAAAAGCTATCCAAAATTGACAGACAAATGAATACCTGGTCAGCTCGTACATTAACTCCGTACGGCAGAAACACTGTGCTTAAATCACTGCTACTACCAAAACTCAACCATCTATTTTCATCTCTTCCAAATCCCCCAAAAAGCGTTATTGAAAAGTTACAAAAAAAATGCTTTAATTTCATATGGAGAAACAAACCAGATAAAGTCAAAAGAGATGTAATGATGTTAAACCCGGAACATGGGGGGATGAAATCTCCAAACATCAGGAAGATCATATCATCGCAAAAATTAAAATGGATTAAAAGAATAGGCGCTCACGACTTAAAATGGACATATCTTTTTTGTGATCAATTACTGATGAAAACTCCCTTTTTACTTTCGGATAGTGTATTCATTAAAAAAGAAATAATTCCCTCTATAACAAACTCGTTTTGGAAAGACACTCTTTTAGAATGGTCCGAATTTATAACCATTAGTAAAAAGAATATTGTAAATGGAGAAGATATACAATGCCAATCATTATGAAACAACGATAATATTTTGATTGATAAACAGCCGTTTCTGTACTTTGATTGGTATAAAAAGGGTGTATTTTTTGTAAATGATTTGCTACATGTCGAAGGAAGACTGTTAACTTTTGAAGAATTTTCCAAATCTTTTTCAATCAAGACCAACTTTTTAACTTATGAATCCGTGAAAAGAGCCGTAATGACATACGTTCGATCATTGAACATAAAACAATTTGAAAAGAAACTATCAAATCCAATATACCCTTTTAATATGTCAAAGTAGATACCATCATTGGGAGTAAAAGTTTATAGGCCTCTCTTGTTAATTCGAAATGTGTTCGCCTTGCGAGTTTTTCTAAATGGGAGAAAATTCTACAAACGGATTTTGATGAAAAAGATTGGAAAATTTACAACATTGTTGCTCATAAATGTTCAAAAAGCACAGATCTAAAATGGTTGCAATACAGAATTATTCATGATATACTCCCAACAAGACATTTTCTTTATAAAATTGGATATATATCATCGCCGTATTGTCCATTTTGCCAAAGAGAAACAGAAACAATCAACCATATGTTATGGGAATGTGAATCTTTAAATTATGGAAAGAAATAGAATCGTGGTTAAACTCGGTTCAACTCAAATTAGAATTTACAAATAAAATCATCATATTGGGAATGAAAGGAAAGAACAATAATCCTGTAAATGCAATCATTTTATTAGTCAAACAGTATATTTACAAATGCAGTATTAATGGTTTTACACCAAAGTTTGAATATCTTAAAAATGAAATTGTACGTTACTATAATTCAACAAGATATATATTTTTATCTACAGAAACAGAAGAAATGTTTTTTCAATATTGGTCAACCTTGCATTTATTATTTAGAAATTATCCTATTTAGTTAGTGAACTAGCCAATTGTGGATTACGTAATTGTATACATGTGATTTGTTATAAGAATTTCAACTCATGTATTTGCCTGTATTAAAAATATGGAAAAAAAATAAAAATAAAAAAAAATAAAAAATAAAATGAAATCCAGTCTGAAAACAAATCAGTGCACGTGTTACCTTATTTCAGTAAATATATGTTGCATATGCCTGCATGGATGAGAGAATGATCCAAACCCATCAATATTATTGATCGTTACGAAAAAAATAAGGAAATTGGGTCATTCGTCGCTTTGGGACGATTCCTTCAGACTAATCTAAATGTTGGTCATGCAGGGAATGTTGATGTCGGGTGAAAGATCGCAAGACGTTGCCCATTGGATAAAACAGATACATGATTGACACACGTGGTGTATACGAAATATCAGCTTGCTAGCACTCACTCGGGCGCTCCGCCCCCTCGTGAGATGATAGCTCGCTGATATTTCGTATACACCCCTTGTGTCATCATGTATCTATTACTTGTTTACCAAATGTACGTTCTTCATCAGTCCAATATAAATCAACAAATAAGTATATAGGTCTTAATCGTTACATTATCTGTGCCATCTTGAATTTCCCCTTGAATATGTTTCCACACAAAATTCCCAATTGGACTGTCCCTTTGAACATAGAGAATACTAAACAACGTCAAGTTTAATAACATATTTATGAAACGAGTGGATGGTATTCGTATTTAACGAGCGAAAGCGAGTTAAATACAAATACTATCCACGAGTTTCATAAATATGTTATTAAACTGGACGGAGTTTAGTATTTTATTTATTACAATCTTTAAATAAATAAAATAAACTGAAAATTGTTTGCTTTCAATTCTCGTAGCTATGCGTAGGAATACAATTCTTACAATGGATGCATGGCGTCATTATATAGACTTTGAACAATGAACAAATATGAGTAAATCCCTTAATTAATGAGTTATTATAACAGCTTTAATTTTGAACAATACAAATCAAAAGCTCTCATTCAATTATGTGTTTGTAATAGTTCTGAAAAACGCAAATTGGCGAGTGAACAAAAACATCTGTCGCTGAATTGTGCGAATGAATGTCAAGTGATTGTGACGTCATCGGAATGTGCGTTTTCAAGCGTGATTCAGTAAGCTTAAGTTAGTGTCAGTGGGGGGGAACACTGTCCTTGTTTACGTTCCATTATTAAGATAGATTGGGGAATACCCTCTTCAATTTAAAATTGCATCTTAATTAAATCTAGATAAAGACTGTTGCTTTGAAATGCGAACTCGTCTTCGAGTTGCTAAGGGTTGCAAGGGAGATAACTCTAAAAACCCTTTAGCGTTTCGCCGAATTTGAATTTGTTACCTATTAAAGATAACATTGCTGACATCGTTGCTTGCGGAACCACCGACAATTATCATTTAGTACTGACGGTGACATTTCAAGAATCGACCGAAATCGGAAGGGATAACCTCTACTATCGAATGTCGACTTGAACCTGATTCCGATCGAGGTCATGTTTACATTTGAAGATGAGCGCTGGTAATGTTGTGCTGGTATCTCTGATTCTTTTCATTGTTTCTCGGACAATTTAAACATAAACAGATAGACCTAAACGCTTTTTAAAACGAATTTATTTTCATCTCGTTTATCTTTCGTTTCGAACACACGCAATTGTGATTGATATCATCAATCGGTAACTTGTCATGCCACGGCAGGAAAGTAGTTCCGGATGCGACCGCTTTCACGTGCAATGTTTCACAACAGTGTTGAATAACATGTCATTGTTTCACAACTGCAGTATCTTCAACGAGAGTGTAATAAATATGCATATAACATTATTAAACCATGAAAACATTCGCTTTATTAGTTCAATAAGTGAACAGTGTCATGACGCGAACTGTTAAGTTTAGATTAAACAAATTCATAGACAGATTTCAAATACACAACTTTCATGGTTGGTTAGTGAGTTTTCGACTACGATTTCAAACTGCTCGGATTTGCCCTAACGTAATGAATTTGAAAATAATAATAAAAATGCCAAGGTAGTATGTATTGATGAAGGTATTCAATCGCTGCAATATTGCCCAAGCGGAGCTAACAATAACTCACTCACTCTCTGGTATAGACAGGTAAAAGATCCACGAGTGTGATGTCATCAAACCTTTTAACTTGTATGTTTGGCCATGGGCCATTCTAATTTAAATCGCATCATTTTAGGACAAGGTCTCTGCAGATATCGAAAATATCTGTTGACTTCATCTTACCAAAAAGCATATAGAACCACTAGCATATACTGAAATGAGGTCAATACCTCTTAACATGGATCCGAGCAAACATTGACCTGGAATTTAACAAAGTATTGATACAAAAAAGGTAAACGATTAATTAAAGCCACTTTTTGGAACATGGTTTGATTGCTTGGGCATGGGAGTAATTGATGTGTCGTCATGAAACGATGGGTTAACGTCATCACGTTTATGGCAACTTAAAGATCCTGTCCTATAGACTTCCGGTCGTATAGACTTCCGGTCCGCCATCTTGTGAGTATGGGAAATTGTCACAAAACGCTGTACTTTCATATTTTTTTATTGAAAATAAATTTTATGTTATGATTAATAATGTACTCATTTATTAGATATTTAGACTGACCAAGAATGCATTGAAATGCCGTGGCAGCGGTTTTCACAATCTTGGCGTCGATGAATGGTTTCGATTCTCATTGTTGTTTTTGTGGCCGAATGTACGCTCTTTTTATCGAGTTTCAACTGCAATGTTCCACTCAGTAACTTGTTGCAACAGGAATGTCTTGGAACTATCCCCTTACAACAATATATTCATAAGCTTGAATTAAGGCTTGATTTTCGTTTCCACAAAAAATAGTCGGATGGCTCTGTCCCTTTAAGTCATTTTGATTTTGGTCGGAGTCATAACCATGCCTTTCTGTCGGCCTGCCCTTGATCAATGTGATTGTTCGAAATAAATGCTCGGGTAATAGACATCTTAAAACGACAAATATAATTCTCCCTCAATTTAGTATGAGCTTCTTCTGCTTATCTTGAATAATCAATAATCACAGATACTTCTGACCGTACACACTCAGTTACGAAGAAGAAGAAGAAGAAGAGTATTTTATTAATGTGTCACATGCTGTACATATATATATCACAGTATAAAAAGCTGTTAAATGTCAGCACCCAGCCATAAGGCTTACGAGACACAAACATACAGTTCCAATTACAAATTCATAACAAATACAACAATACATTAAATTTTGCATTCGTCAGATTTCGCACCACCTTTCACCACATTACCCATCCTTACCCCACCCCACATACACTCTCAATACATTACTGCATTCATAAGAAACCACGATATACAACGCATCCGCACACAATACTTTATTCTCTCAGTCAGACATCAGACTCACACAGTACACATTCGCCCCTCTCTCCCACAGACACACCCTTTCAGTCAAACATACACAGACAGTACCCACACGACTCCCGACCCCCACACATGCGCACACAAACCCACCCCTCGCTTACTCTTTCGCTCTAGTTACGGCCCAAAACTGATTCATACCAAATTTAAAACCAAAAACAACACACATACCCACTCCCAGTCTACACTCAGTCTATAGTTACGCATGACATACACACATGTAATTCTCCGTTGTCAAGTGATGCGTGAAGCATGGAATGGATCGAATTGTTACCATGGAAATAAAAAGACTGTTCGATGTCCAGCCTTACAGTCATTATTCTTTGCCATGAAACAGGACACGCCTTGCGCTGGTAGTAATCGTGCTGCATATAAATGGCTGGTACAAACGGGTTTAGGATATTCTTGTTACATGATGTAAATTATGTCGAGCTATTTGGCAGAATATCAAATTATCAAATAAATATTCGACAATGCCTCTTCATGCTGCAGCAAGGGTTGACTAAGTTGTGATTTTCTTTTTAACGAATGTGCTATTCTTTGTGGATATCAAGTCACATAATATGACATTCGTAAACACGTTTCATGTCAAAAACAGCATTAACATATAAATGTATGAAAAGAAATGTCCTTTTAAAATTCATTTAGACTAAAACTGCGTTAGAACAGGTCCCATAGTGTATTTCCAACATTTTTTCTGGAAAATCTCTCAGTAATTTACCCTCGAACTTCGTTCCACAGATCGTTCGAAATTCAGTTATTGGAACTAAAACTAGAACTTTGAACGACTCTTTGGGTTCAAAAGTCCCTAAAATCAATACTGGACAGGACAATGGTGACTGAGTGTGACGTCATATTAATATGGAATCATGTACATGAAGTGTATTGTTTTGATACGGTGCTATGGCAATGAATGGCAACAATCAATATAGAACCTTCCATGATCACTGGAGGGTTATAAGAAATCAATTATACCTACAATATAAAACTACCAAACGCATTTGCCTAATTATTTCTATTCTATATACAAAAATCAAAAGAATTCATTTGTATTTTGTTCTTTAAATAATATATGAACGGGCACATGCTTAATAATTGCGTTTTTATTAAACACTATCTCACTGCCATTTTGGAATCCAATAAATTCAAAGTTTATGTTTATGATTTACATATTGGTGTACAATTGAGTATATCAACGTATAGATACACGTAAAAACATCCAGTATATCACACCTTTTAAAATTAGAAAGGTTTATCTAAACATTGTAAAAAAAACATAATAAAACGAGATTTACAGAACTATAGTGTGAACATTATTTCGAAAATATGTATCAAGTATCTCACAAACAGGCATAGATATACCTTTTCAAAGTACGGACAGCTTTGCAGTGATCGCAGTTATTATCCTGTTTTTAGTCAAGACAGCATGCAAAAAAAATAAATCTGAAAAAGTGATTATACGTTGCAGAGTGCAATACGTTTATCTGTATCGCAGCATATTGCAATACGGAAGGAACGATACCCTACCTTCAATTCCTGAGCTTATCACTTTTAATAACAGCCTTTTGGAAAATCATATAAGTGAATAAAAATTCAAAAGTCATGTACGTATAAGCAATGAAAATGCATATTAATCTACGACGTGTCAGAGCGGGTAATAACAAAACAGATATGCGACCATTATAATTGCAAAGATTGATATTCACAGCACGAAGACAATTAATAACAGCTCATATGACATATGTATGGTGAGCTAAGTGAAATATACGTATTTTAATTACACTTCGCGTCACCCTTATGTTCTCTCGCTCCATTATATTACAGTTATGGAGCGTTGTATTTTTCATCAAGTTTTGCACTTCAAATTTAAATTTTTTAAATATTTTAATGTTTATGAAAAGACATTAAGTTAAGTATAATTGAAGTCGGTTAATTTCCTTGTGACTCTCCATTCCTAAAAAACATAATGAGCCTCGGGCCCTGGTGTCCTCGTCTCCATTATTTTTTAGGAATGGAGATTTACTCGGACATTAACCCATACATATTAAGAAATAACAAGATGTGTTTGTGAAACACGAATGCCCCCGGATGCATCCTGCTCGCTGTGTCAAGGTCAAGGTCACAAGGTCAAATGTCATGGTGTCATCTGAAAGGTCTCATCACAAGGGATCCATATGTCAAGTATCAAAGAGCTAGCTCTGACCAATCAAAAGTTATGACCAAGGTTAAAGTTTAAAATGCTCGCTGTGTCAAGGTCAAGGTCACAAGGTCAAATTTCATGGTGTCATCTGAAAGGTCTCACCACAAGGGATCCATATGTCAAGTATCAAAGAGCTAGCTCTGACCAATCAAAAGTTATGACCAAGGTTAAAGTTTTTGTGGACAAACGGACAGACGGACGGACGGACGGAAAAGGTCAAATATCATGGTGTCATCTGAAAGGTCTCATCACAAGGGATACACATGTCAAGTATCAAAGACCTAGCACTGACAGTATAGAAACTATAGCCAAGGTTAAAGTTTTCGGAAAAGGCTCGCTGTGTCAAGGTCAAGGTCACAAGGTCAAATGTCATGGTGTCATCTGAAAGGTCTCATCACAAGGGATCCATGTCTCAAGTATCAAAGACCTAGCTCTGACCAATCAAAAGTTATGACCAAGGTTAAAGTTTTTGTGGACAAACGGACAGACAGACAGACGGACGGACGGACGGACAGACGGACAGGTGAAAAACAATATACCCCCGGAATCTCCGATTCGGGGGCATAAAAATGCACATAAATCTACCATTTGATCAGATTGAGTTATCAGTATAACAAAATATTTGTAGAGATTAACATCTTAATATGACGGTACGACAAACCGAAATGACTAGGCGATGTCTACGCTCAGTCATCCATACAAACTGTTATTGGTTTCCAATACTTCATGTTACGCTAATCGCAGGAAGTTACATGTACAAGTTACAAAGATCACAGCAAATGGCACGTCATCCAGTAGCCGTGAGACTGACATGTCTCTTGGATATAAAAAGTGTTACATTAATAAAGAGTTCTCTGATTCAAGGTATATATTTAACCTATTGGAAATTGACTTGAAGATTGACATTCATGGTAGTAGACAGCATAGTTACCGTTTTACCGATAAAAGTAACTTTTGTGGCTTAACATGTGTACTTCCTAAGCTTTTTTTTATCAAAATCACCATATCATAACTACGTTTGAAAGGTAACATTTCCTGGATTTATTACTACATTGGAAAACATAAAATGTTATAACAAAATCATCGATAAAAGGGTTGAAAGAATATTCACATACACTGGTAATACCGCTTGTCTAAGATGCTAACCTTGTCTACCACACCTAATACAAAAATTCATCCCCTTTTATTTACTTAAGTTATTTATCTCTTGTTTACGTATGAAAGGTGTAAAATATAAAATGGACCTACCTTAAAGAAATGAAATGCCCTGCTAGGAAGAAGTCTTAGCAAATATCGGGTTCTCCTAGCTATTGATTAAGATAGCCTCGGGTATCAACAATGTCTAACACACGACGACTCATCTGACGAGGCTCTCGGTCAATAATGGCAAAGAACTCGGTGCGGGTAGCTCTAGTATAAAGGCCACTTGAATTGGTATTGTCGCGTGTTATTTCTATTACTAAGAACCTAAACAACGACCATCATGTTCTTCTAAAAAGTTGTGATTTTTTTGGTGAAATTTTTGTGAGAGAAAGCATTACTGTGAGTGCCGGATATACATGTATGTACATGTAACCTGTGAGTTATTTTCTGCAGGATAGTTTATATGTATTGATCGCGAACACTATTGTTATTATACGTACAAACCACAGCATTCTCTTCCCACAGAGGCAGATCAAGCCATGACATGTTGACACAGCCTCTGTTCTATTATGCAAAAAATTGTGGGTTCCGGCAGTTTTCCCTGGTGGAAAAAAATCGCAACACAATCCATTTTAATTTCTTTATCAAATGACAACCCTTTTCGCATGGAAAGGGTGGTTCATATCACAATGCTTTTGCCATTGCTCATTAGCCAAAATGATGATTTTAGAACAGCGTCGCTGATTGCACAACTAACTTTGATGTCCTCCAATCAGGAATTCCGTCCCACAGAGGCAGATCAAGTCATGAAATGTTGATACAGCCTCTGTTCTATTACGTATAACTTGGAAAAAATGCGTCAAAAGTAATGCAAATTTGATTATGAACATTTAAGGGCATTATTCAAAACTTTCTCTCTATATCATGAAGTAAAATTTAAATAAGCCATTTTGGCAACGACTTACTTTATACAAAATATCCTCCGTACGGCTGTTTGGATATTTGATAATTCCTTGCATAGATAATTTGGGTGATTAAACTTTCAATGAAATTTCTTTTAAATATATTACAGATGGTAATAGAGTCATTGGTTCTGTAGCTCATCAGGCTTCATACGGAATGTTGCTTTAAGGTGTGGTCAATATGGTCATCCCATGTGTACATTTAGGAAACCACAAAGAGTCTGAACAAAACACTTCAGCATTCTATGCTTTTTTTCTTCTGTAGGGCCAAACGGGTCACCAATTCTATAATCAACGCAGCTAATGACTGAAATACTGCCCAAACGGCGTTAAACAATAACTCACTCACTCTAAAATGAAGTATGTAGGCGGTGTTTATTCAGATACCAGTACTCAATGATTAATGGGAGTTGCTCATTCAAATAACATTTTTAAAAGGTTGTAACGGACTGACCCTCAAGTGAGTAAGAAGGCTACCAAATCTGCAACTCATTATTAAGGGTATAGGATCCAAAGGTTCACCAAGCACCTTATCTAAAAATCATAAGTCTCACTTGTCAGGTATTCTGTGCACAAAAGTTCAGCTTTCAAGGCCTTTTGCTCCTGGAAGGGAAGGTGAAAATAGGTTTAAAGGGCGTGACCCGTTTGGCCTTTATTAGGGGACACAGGGCCACCAAAGCTTTAAATTATTATCCTCACTTGTCAAGGAGTCTGTACACAAGTGTTCGGCTTTCTAGGCATTAAGATTCTGGGGAAGAAGTCGAAAATGCACAAAGTTTGAGGACGGACACCATGCCATGCCATCAGCCCATTTTGCCTTACAGGCCAGATGAGCTATCAAGTGGATCAGTGTGCAACCACATGCCTGAATTGTGGAGAAGGGTTCCTGAGGCTGTACCCGATTGTCCATGTTACCCCAAATATGTTCGATTGGGTTCGAATACGGTGACATTACTTGCATTTGAATTCGTGGGAGAACCTTATTTTTCAGACTTATTTAACTGCCCAAAGGGGTAAGTGGGAGCTAACAAGGAGTGTGCATGTGTTTCTGGGTCAGGTGGTGTTGTGAGAAAATGCGTTAACAAGAATGTGAATGGACGGACGTAAATCTTAAAACCTCTAATCCTTATTTGAATTTTCACAAAATTCAATAACCTTAGAACTTTAAGTAGAAACAAGGTTTATAATGTGAGACCTCTATTACTAAACAACGGATCATACTCTCCCCACAGAGGCAAATCAAGTCATGAAATATTGATACAGCCTCTGTTCTATTACGTCGACTTTATGGGATAGAATGGGAGATGCCTGATTAGTGGCAATCAAAGTTAGTTGTGCAATCAGCGACAATGTTCTTAAATCATCAGTTTGGCTACCGAAATCATGGCCAAGGCATTGTGTTATGAACCACCCTTTTCAATGCCAGAAGCGTAGTCATATGCTTAAAAAAATTCAATCGCATTGTGGTTAAAACTTTTTCCACCAGAGGAAACTGATGGAGCCACTACGGGGAGAAATTGAAGATATCGATTCAGAAGTGATAAACTGAATAAAGTCATGTGACAAATAATTTTGCAAATGATGGACCAAACCATATAACGGCACATCCTAAAATGACCAGAATTTCGTTTACTTTATATATGTTACAATTATACTAATCATGGATGTACATTTATCCTATTTATACATGGACAATATTTAGAATACATCGTTACAGCAAAAAGAGAATGACAGTTGCTTGACATGCATGGTTAACTCTAGACTATCTATTCTAACATATAGCTTCCTCCAACCCATCCTGAAGGCATTTCAACTTTTACACATCATATTTTACTTCATGAACGATGAAACAAATCTCTATGTCTATAATGAATGTACATCGCTCCAATGATTGATTACAGAAGTAAAGAACTAAAATCAAAGTACAAACATAACTATACATTCTTGTCAAATGGTTATACCATCTATTCTGCAATGGTCAGTAAAATATTGGTTAGATTTTAAATTGTGGAATATTGTAAAATGAAAAAAATAATAAAATAAGAAAACTTAAGGAAATTGTAAATAATCTATTAAAAAAATGGTAAACATATATATATAATATAACATCATTATTTGACAACAGAGCTTGCAATTTGGACAGTTGAGTACAGTGTGATCGTGTCCATATCACACACAAATAGTGAGTCGTTTTTGTCAACGCAGATGCACCTTGGATGTCGAAGACCATCGGTTGAGGTGCGATTATCCCCGATTATCTCCCCTGATTTAGACAACAGGATCAACTTCTCTAAGCCCATGTCTCCAACCAGGATATGTCTTGCCCTTGTCTCAGTGATGCCCCTTGGGTGAAGGAGATTATTTTCTCCTGCACCAGTGTACGTCCAGAGTACTTCTCCTTCTGTTGTCAAGCAGGTCACTCTCTTCTCCCAGGGGTCTGAGACAAGCAGGTTTCCAGTGTTACTGACACACATGTAAGCGGGGTACGAAAACAGAGGATTTTTGTGTGTAGAGAGAGACTTCAGCACTTCTCCATCCATGTTCAGGATGTCAACACAGTCATCACCACCTGCTGCCACCGAGTTGTCTCCCATCACTGCCAGACTCATGTACCCTTCACGTGTATGTATTACAGATCTGAACTTTAGATTTGGAGTCACTGCTAGTGTTACTATCTGTCTTGAATCTTGAACAGCAACCATCACCTTGTCTTTCATCCGGATTACACCAAATGGTTGGTTGTCCAGGGAAAGACGGCTGTGAAGAGCTTTACTTCTCAATGTGTAGAATGATTTTACACACTTGTTGCGTGAGTCAGTGATGACAAGTGTGCGGATACCTCTTATTTCAAGGACTGTTATGTCATGTATTGAAGGCACATTCATGTCATCTGATAAACGGCATTCAATAGTTCCAGATGATTCAAACTCTGCTAGTCTTAGTTTTGAAACTTGGGTGGGGATACCTCCTACGTTCATGACTGTAATGTCATGTATAGAAGGCACATCCTTGTCATCTGATAAACGGCATTCAATGGTTCCAGATGAATAAAACTCTGCCAGTCCTGGTTTTGAATATTGTGTGTGGATACCTTCTACGTCAAGAACTGTTGTGTTATTTACAGAAGGCATACCCATGTCATTTGATAAACGGCATTCAATGGTTCTCGATGAATTAAACTCTGCTAGTCTTGGTTTTGAATCTGACAAAGCTTGAATGATACCAAAATCAAGTCCCTTCAATTGTTTCATGAGGTCATCACTGTTGACATAATACTTGACGTGGTTTAAGATGGGTTGATTGGGTTTGCCAGTTTCAGCCATTTCCGCACTCAAGAGAACCTCACACATTTTGTGAATGTCAATTAAAGAGCCTGATGTTACAGCCTTATCAATGAGATGAGCACGTTGTTGAACCACCTTGAGTCTTGTTTCTTCAAACTGTAAAACATCCGGAAGCTTGCCCATTTCTTTGCCTATAGCATCATCAAGATAATGTAACAGCAGTCTCTCTCTTTCATTTATTTCTTCTTTTAATTTCTCAAATATGTCTCTGATCAGTTTTTGTTGATTTGTATGATCGAAAACCAGCAAGTCCAGTTTTGACTTGTTTGTTGCAATTAAAGTTGATACTTCTTCAATTTTCTTTTCAAGTTTTGATTTCTCTGATTTCAAGTTTTCTTGGGCAGAGCGGTGACAGCTTCTCTGATCTTTCTGGCAGATTTGTGACTTCGTGAGTATGTGTAACTGTGTCTCTTCTATGAATGGAGATACAATTCTCACAGAGTGACTCGCCACACCTACGACACCACTTCACTGCTTGACATCTTGTGGTGTTTCTACTGCAGCGTGAACACAGGTTACCTGCAGGACAAATAACAAAACAAATATCATTCGTAGCTTGATTGGACCATATACAATCAATCGCAACTACATTCACAGGCGTTGGCGTCTTTAAATGAGTAGAATTCAGTAATTAAGGACATTTTATTTCAACCTTTTAATTTTTTTGGGAATTACATTTTTGGAATTAATTTGAATTGAAAGAAAAGAAATCATATGAATTTATTTAGCGATTTGAGCTGTCAATTAAACGAAAGGATGTTTCATATGAAAAACATGTCCAAATTGCACGTGTACATTTTGAAACATATCATCGGGCTTGAATAATCTTCAAATATATACATTTAAAATTTTATCATATTTATTCTTTCGCTACAAACCAAAATTTAAACTGTATGTTTCGATATCACTTTGATTAAATGGTGCCAACAAGAATAAATACGTTTAACATTTGTTAACTAGGACTTTTTGACATAAAGTTACCTTCTCCTTCGCAAAAATCATTCATCAAGTTTGATACAATGAAGCTTGGTTCGAGCTGGTTAACCCAGTCCTCTGGGGGTTTCTCTGGATCGGGCACTTTCGTGTCTTCACATTTCAGAGCACAGGGGATGATCTTCTTTCTCCTGGCGTCCCCTCTAGACTTGATATAGTCTGCCATACATGCCCTACAGTACGTGTGATTACAATTCAAAGTGACTGGGTCCTCAGCGAGATCATTGCAGATTGGGCAGGGGAGACACTCCTCGGATTCGACCTCAAGCATTCTGGTTTCTGTGTAAAAAGTTTGAACCATTTATAAACATAGATTAGAATCCACGTATATGTAACAAAATTTATACTTAATATCCAGTATACATACTGTTTGTATTTGTATACATAAACCTGATTTTAATGGCATTTTGAAATCATGAGTAACTAAAATGTGTAGGATACTTAAGTATAAGGTTACCTGGTGGTCTTTTGTGAACAAGTCAGCATTGAAAATACTTATCGTTGCACTCTGTATAAAAGATTCGTTATAGACGTGACACAGATTTGTTTCTGTCTACCTAGATAGGCTGCCTGAGGTGATTGAGATACACTGTACCTACAGATAATCAAACCACCTGATAAGTATATTAATATACAAGTATACTATCACGTTGTGTTTCGTCAAAGCATAAGTTTATGTTGTTGTAATATTGTTATCGTTCAAAAGTCCATTTATTAAGTTTCAATAATCCCTTCATTGTTTTGTCATTGGGACACTATATTTTAGAGATTGATTATTCTCATCTCTTTAACCTTATCATGTTATAAACTATACGCATATGGATATACATAATGTGTGGCATTTTGCATGGAAGACTTCAGTAGCTAACTTGATCTAGGCTCAGAGCCTTGGAGTCTCGAGACGTCACAATGACGTCATAAATGTTCTTCTTTACCTACATTGTATGACCCTTCCATGAGGTTTGCTGTGTAATACATACATCATCACTCCTGCAACTAACCAGGTGTCTACGCTAGGAACAGGTGGCCAAAGTCGC
Organism: Steromphala cineraria; assembly: GCA_916613615.1. Classification (NCBI taxonomy): domain Eukaryota; kingdom Metazoa; phylum Mollusca; class Gastropoda; order Trochida; family Trochidae; genus Steromphala; species Steromphala cineraria. Next base: position 26,226,216 of record OU744735.1, on the reverse strand, counting down.
AACTTCGCCTTAAATATTGCCACGAGACAAATGGCTACTACCAAGAGGCAACTCATCCATCAAATAACTACAACCAGTGATTCCAAAACATCTAAATGATCCTTCAACAGAACTACCCGCCATTTGCAAAATTTCCTTCTCCAAAACATAAGATTTTAATCCATCAAACCGGCAGTGGAAACAAATCCTCATATGTCTTTTCTTGGTACGAAGTTCAACTTTTAAATCAAAGGCTTAGAATAGTAACTTAGATGACTATCTTTCAATGTCTTTCTGCGACAATAAGTGCATGTTAGAGTTTAGTTCCAGGATGTTGTCCCTGTCAAACGTTTTCCCTGGTATATAGAAATAAAACCTGGTTTGGTCGTCATTTCAGGCTGTTCTTTTCGGGCCAGACCTCAGACCCTATCGAAACTTGAATATTGAACAGTCATCATGTGTAGTCACGCAATATGCGTTTTGTAACCTCTTCCTTACATTTACTTGTGGCCGTTTTCATGGAAACGCAACTCATAAATTGACTCCTGGACCAGAACTTAAAAACCATAATAATGTGTAATGGTGCCTTTTGTGGTTAAACTTCCTCATACCTTTGATTTTGGTCTTCTTCATGGAAACAATACTGGCTTTGGTTTCAGGACCAAAGCTTTTAACATTTAAGGCCTAGCTCGTTTAAAATTGGTACGTAAACCTTGGTTATAATGACAAAACTGATTTCCTGCCCTTATATATCACTGGAAATAATGTCTAACTGGATATAGAGCCGTTCACTAATGCCCTGACTGTAAAGGCATTAGGCCTTTAAGACAAAGTCATGGTGACCTATTGTTATTATCCGATTTCTTCAATTTTCTTCTTATTATTATTATTTGTACTTTTTTTGTGAACGAGCTACAGCCCAAACGGCTGCTCAAAATTCAACGAAACTGGGCATGCTGATAGCCCTTAGACATAGACATGCGAAGCTTTTGGGCCAAATCGACCCGTACATTAAAAGTCCAGTTCGAACCCAAAATTAAAATTTTTACATTGATTTGTTTTTCAAAATGCACTAAGAGACCTGAAAAATGCTGCATAAAAGTAAATCATGACAAATTCGTAGGTCACGTGGTTTGGCCGCCAGCTTGCTTTTAGTGCATTTTCGACCGTTTTCGACCCCACCCACCTTTGAGAATCTACTCATCTGAAGATACTTGCACTAGAGAGCTGAAATTTGTACTGAATGTAACTGAAGTATCTTAGTTTACATTTTATACTTTTTAAGGTCCTTACGTCAATACTTTTGTTGTTGTGGCCTTTTAAAGTTGACCAAAATCTAAAAATCGCCAATTTCAAGGGCACATAATTCAAAAACCAGGCCGGAGAATTTAATGATTTTTTCATGAGAGTTAGACATGAGCAAGGTCTTCAAGATAAAAGAATAAAATCGCTCGCGAACAGTCACTTCCGGTTACAAGGAAGGGTGAAACTTGGCATTTGGAAAAGTGGTGTTTTGCTTGGTATGTTTGAAACCTCTTTAACAAACATGCATGTGAAGGTCAAACACTAAGTGAAGGTCAAACAGGAAGTCTAGAAGACCTAAGTACTGCCGCGGCAGTCTTAGTTTGAATTAAATTTATCAAATTTCTCCTGTTGGGTCAAGCACCTCTGGTGTCGATACTCGGTGTAATATTGACGTAGTGTTAACAAAATACCTGTGATTCGATATTCTTTGGACTAATATTTTGGATGAAAAATATATCTTGTGGTTATGCCCACTTGTGGTTAAATCAGTATTTTTGATAGATTTTAGATTTATAGTATTTGACATATTAGATAACTAATCTATTGATGTTAAGATGTGATATCTTGCTTATGTTGGTGACACGTGTTTATGTGTGTTGCTCAATTGACCACTAGCAGTAAAAACAAAGCGACAGTGGGATGGATGGGTTAACTGTCTCTATATATTTCATGATGTTTTAATTAAACGCTCGTCAACCAGTCAAACGTAATTTTGGAAACTTATAGAAAGCATTCAAAGTGATAGTTACAAGTTGAAACTGTTCTATAGTTTATATGAATAGTTATCACGTAAATTTTACATGTGAACTTCCTTCCGCAAACTTAAATGCCTGCTTTAAGATGATCATTGAAATCAAGTATTTATCGTATATTTTGTCATTTCAATGAGATCAACGGGTGAGATATTGGGGATTTACATAGTTAATTATGACATTTACAATAATTAAGCGCAAAATTGTATGTGATGCAAACTGCGGAATGTCTCTTTTACTTGAACTGCGTCTAATCAGAGTGCTAGCTTTGGACACATTTCTGCCGACTTAAATGTTGAGCTTGAACAAAGGGTGCAGGTCTCAGTTTGCAGAAACAAAGAATTAAAGGTTCCATGAGTACTGCTCGATGTGTCATCCAAGTATACAGAGCCTATTTTGCTGAAAAGCATTAAAGTGACACAGAGTATCTTTCTTAAAATTTTATTTCGTTTTGATAAGCTACAAAATATATTGATATGCTGATTGAAGTTCATATCTCATCACTGGACTTGCAAATATATCCATTTATGCATGATATCTAAAATGCTTGATTTCTTGGAAAAATCAAGAAAACATTTCAAATACGTTTAATATTCGAAATTATGCATCCAATTAATCTACCTATTAGTTACAATACCTAATAAACACTGTCGAATCGAATATATCTTCCTGTCAGCTTAAAACAAGGTTTCAAAATTACGTTTGGCGAATATGCGCGCCACTCGAGCCACATTGTCCGGTTTTCGATCAAAATCCCGACTTTGAATGGCCGTATTTTCGTTCTAATGTACTGATTGACCTTTTCAGTAACAGTTACATGTAGTGGTTCCCGATGTAATAGCATCGATTTCAAAATTTGACATATGTGATCCTATCAACATACTCTGTGTCTCTTTAATTATTGAGTGAAGTGGAGTGACAAAGTACTATTGATGACAAAGATTTCAAACACTGATGTAAGAGCGGCGTTTTCCGGTTTTTATCAGATCGATGACATAGACTTATTCTGCAGGTTGCAGAGTCAATGTATTTCAGTATTTTACCAATCTTGGAAAGATGAAAGTTTGAAGACCTGACGATATTCAGTACTTGATATTTACATGACATGAATTTATCCACGATTACACCAACATTCTTGTCTTGGAATTGAAGCTCTACATATGTTGAGTCGACCGACAGAGATGTTGATGTCAGGAACCTTTGAGAGTTGTTGTTGTGTCCCAAACACTATGACGTCAGTTACATCGACATTGACCTTCAGTTAGTTTGAAGCCATCCACTGGTGAACGTCTGAGATGCATTCTTCCATTGATCTCACTTGAGTTGAGACATCATTTAGTCTTACACAAAAATGCAATTGCTGATCGTCAGCATATCCATGAAACAATTTTGAGAGGTTATGGCCGTATGATACTGCCTAGTAATTGGATATATAACGAAAACAGCACCGGACCCAGCACTAAACCCTGCGGCACGCCATGTTTTATGACTCTGCTAGAAGATGTTACTCTGTCAACCTGTACACACATTGACCTGTTCCTCAAGTAGGATTCAATCCACAACAGTGCTGAGTCGCTGTTGCCAAAGGTGTAGTGAAGTCGTGACAGAAGGATGCCATGGCTAATGAAGTCAAATGAAGCAGAGAGATCAAGCATGACCAGAAGGCAGAAGCACCACCTCCCTTCTATCCATTGTCCATCTATCCGTCCTTAAACATTGTGTGCAGACTCCTTGACTAGTGAGCATTATCATTTATAGCTTTAGTAGCCATGTGGCCCCTAACAAGGGCAACAACCTTAAAACCTATTTTCATCAAGGCGTAGAAAGCTGAAACATCGTCTACAGTCTCTTAAGTTAAAGAGGATTCAAACTGTACATTTGCTGGCCCTGCCATGATAATACAAACTAGTTATTACTTCAAATACGCAAACTTGCAAATGTGACTATCCTGCTGTCACTTTTACGTACTTTTGTCTGAAACAACTCACACTCACAACACTTTGTTTATTCGAGTCTCACTTTCTGTACATTGCCATTATAATATAAAAACCTGTTTATACACACCTGACAGCGCCCTCTACACGAGTATTACCTACCCTTTTATCTGGTTTGTTACTGAAGTGAAATCAATTTCTTTCTATTCGCCAAGCTGAAACGATAGAAATTTCATAAACCTTAAGAATTATAATAAAATACTTACATTCAGTCTCGTCCGTTTGTCCGTCCCGATATCGATATCGATATAGACCTATAGCAGAACCTAAAACGGTTGTACCTTGCTCAGAGAAACTTGGCATATTTCCCAAATAGTATAGGCGTGCCTTATGATTATTTCAACTTATCAAGCATTTTCATCAAAGGGAGGGGTATACATAAACACTACCTGGAAGCTTGGCGCGAGAAGGCTTTAAAGTTAACTTGACTCCGAATCGAGGTCATTTTGTGGAAGCAACCCTGTCAAAGGTTATTTATTAAATTTATTGGTTTCTGAGTCTGTGCTTATATATTCTAGAAAACGTATCATAAATTGCCTCAGTAATTTCTTAGATGATTATATCCTGCTACATCATCGTATATGTCTCCGCGTTATGCAACAACCTATCCCATAACTTCATACACTGTTATGTCTGGTGATGTAACTCGTGGAAATCTAACAGAGCGCGATTTGGAGCTTAGCGGGAGCCTGCAATGAGAATCAGATTTATTATCTAATAGCACTCCCATTGGTTAATTTGAATCACGCGGTGAACACGCGGAACAAAGCCAAGAAACCAGTTTGCCTCTATCGCTGAAAGGGCATCATTTGATTGGCTTGCTATATAAAGCGATACGGCTGAATACCGTAGCAGGATATCAGGGGATAGGTTGTAGCATAACGCGGAGACATTTACGCTGAAGTAGCAGGATGAGATGATAACTATCTTTAACTGTACAAAAAATAGTGTACATATCATTGATTCAAGTTCTTGTAATCCTGGACAAGTAAAACTTTTAAACCCAGTAAATTTTATAAAGCTTAACAATACCAATGTAGTAAACCGAGACGAATAAGCATTAGATTGACATATTTTTGCCTTTTATCACCATATTGTCATTCCAGTTTCTTTCCTATTTCTTATTTTACAGTTACAACTGAGATTCCATATTTAAAAGAGTATACAAGATATCGGGTTCGCATCTCTGTTTGGTTAATATCTTCTGTCTAGTATACTATCACAAAATGAATAAATAAAAGGAAAAACAGTTATTGTAATTGTTAAGCGTTGTTATTTTATTGGGAAGGTTCATGGAAAATCAATAATGGAAGTTTTTCTTCAACATTTAAGTAATGTTAATGCAAAATCAATAGGTTCCAACTTCCAAGACAATAGTTCGTGAGACTGATTCAGTTGTTTCTTTACGTTTCCAAATGAAGATATGCTAGTTGAATATACCCTTGCACTCCACTTTGTCGACTTCATCTTTGATGGAGGAACATCTGTGGCCAAGAAGAGCACTCTGGACTGTGGTGTCCTCTGTGCCAGTACTCTAGGATGTCCTCTATCTTCTACAGTAGGAGCTTGGGGTCCTGTCTGCTCAGTTCGACAGTGTACCCACAGACTGTAGGACTCACTCCTCAAGCTGGCTTTGTTTACTTCAAGATGCAACCAGGTAAACATGACACAGAGAGTTTATTTCAGTGAGAGGGCCACATACCCATTATACATCAGATTGTACACATATTGTAAACATACATGAACACCATGCAGAAGAACTTGCAGAAGTATGATACTTTTAATTGTATGACTGTTCAAATACACTAAGGGTCCTTAAACAGCATTTCAATGTTGATTTTGGACCTTATCTTTGGAATTGGAATTTAAAAATTATGAATGTTTAAATTTATCAATTTAAGATATTATCAATATAAATAACTTTGATAGAAATTAATTTGTTCACGCATTTTTTCTGTAAGTTGGTTAAAACACAAGCAAAATTGTCATTTTCACTATCCTACATTTGTATCTCGTCTAGTTAAGAATATTTTTAAAGAATGTTTTTTTAAAGGGTTATTTTACAAAAGCCTAAACGGATATAGTTTTGAAATTAAAATTAAGTTTAGTTGGCTATCAAAGACACGATTTAATCATGTTTCAGCCGTAAATACCACTCTTAGCTTAATCTAACTTGCATTTTGTAGGTATCGTTTTCTTTGCCCATGAGTGTAGCTATGCCAAATATGCACATCTAACTTTTCTTATTAAAGAAATAAGAGTACTTGAACTGCATTCAAAACCTTTATTAAAAGGAACGATGGAATTATAACGGCCAATAATAGCATAAGTTGAAAATGGAATTTGAAACTGTGCATCCTGCCACAACTTACATTTTTCCTCACAACATTGACATAAACCTTTAGTGACGTCACTCCATTGTTCTTTGAGGTCTTTATTTGTTTTAATTTTCTTCTGACTCGTACGGCAAGGGAATTTAATCGAGTAATATCCCTCGGATGCAAGTTATTATCAAGGCAAGATATTATTATCATATATCCCTCTTCAGATAATTATTTCGGAGCGATGTAATTAATGATTTTTGTGAAAGTCAAAGTGTCAATTAACTATCAATTTTGAAAAATACCACAAATGTGATTTTGACACTTTTGGCGATACCCGGTCTCAACCCCGCAGCGTTTACTCTCCCGAACGCTACACCCGACGCTCTGACTACTGAGTTATAATGACAGCGCTGTAAATGTATTTTCTTAAGGTAAATACGGTAGCATGGATGTTCTAACCCAGGCAGGTGTATAGAATGCACGTGGAGTTCGTGCGTGTTTAGTCACGCGACAGAGGTTATAAGTAAGGGTGAGAAAGTTATGTCTTCATTCGAGTCTTCGCTTGTCTCCAGCGAGCAGGGTTGCTGATTTTATTTCGGCATATTGTATCCTAACGTTAAACTTTTGAATCTGTCTAGGAAGTTTTGCTAGGGGTGTTTCATAAAAGTTTTGCAGACGGTAATGCCCGTGTCACACACTGCCGGAGCCTACCTCCCGAACGTCACACGAAGGTAAAAAATGAATTTACAGCAGATGGTGTTCCGATGGTGATCACGGAAGAGGATAGAACCGATGGCGTCACGATGCATTCATGAACACCACACGAAGTCTACACGAAGTCTACACGAAGGCCCCGATGACCACACGAAGGTAACTCTATGGTTACACGAATGTTATACGAAGTTTACACGACGTCGTGTAATCTTCGTGTGATGTTCGTATGGCCATACGATGGATACCCGAAGGCCAGCCGAACCAGCCACGTGACCTGTCTTCTTCCACGTGACCCTCGCTGTGAGGGATAGCTTCTACGGATCATGCGTTCACCAGTTCTTGACATCACCAGTGATTGATAAATCATTGTCTATACTTTCCTGACAGTGATCAGGTCAAGTGTTTTACTAGGACTGTGAAACTACAGCGCAACAATAAGTGGAGTCAAATAATTCGATTTTAAATAAACACATTTCATCACCTTTTAGTTCTTTTATTTTGCTATTGTCAGTTCCTCTCTCTTACTATAAATTGCTCATCTAGTTAAATACCCTTATTTCAGTGCCATCACGGTCGAGTTCTATAAGATATAACTAAGCTATTGGTGACATATGCATATGCATCTCCTCTACTTGTAAAACTTTGCAGATATGCTTCTTTTATCTAAGTAAATTGCATTTACATACGCCAAGAAAGTATCTTCAGAGATATCACACTTTCAAAATCAGCTTTAAGTATAGGTGAGATCATGGTCTGCACTCTGATGCTCCTGGCTTGAATCGATTTTTAAAGTATCATAACTTAGGCAAGATACTTAATTTGAATTGTGCCTCTTTTCATCCAGCGGTGTAAATGGGTACCTGGTCACAGTTGCAGAGGTGGTGACCCTTGAGCGACCTACACGTCAGCCACATCGCTATATATAAAAGCTATCCACACATCCATTATATATTTCTGTTGCTCTTCAACATACCAAACAAAGGCTGATTAAATACAGGGCTCGTGGCTCTATTTATTAACAGAAAGAATACTTGTCATGAAAAAAATGTGAAGTACACAAGTCATTTAAATGAACAGGAACACGGGCTTCAGATTTGGGTCATGGGGTGTTCATTTTCAATGTTTTCACATTTAAATGTCTCACATTATCATATTTTCCTGCCAGGGCAAAGAACCAGCGATTGAGCAGAAATAATGTCCAAGATATCGTCGGATTTGCCGACCCTCCTGTGTTCCAGCGTTCCTGGCCCGCTCATGGCATACATCAAGGAGGACCTTCTCACTTCTCCATGCTCCAGGGATCAGATTCTTGTTTTGGTCTTCCAAGTCGAGAAGGTTGTTGTGGACTTGAGGGTATCTCAGTCGGATGAGATTGTGCAAGATAACACAGGCTGTGGTTATTCTCCTGACGTTCTCTGGCCTCTGATTCATCGTACGGAGCAAGACTCTGAACTTTTGTGCCAGAATGCCAAAAGCATTCTCCACAACACGTCGGGCCCTTGATAGTCTGTAGTTGAATATCCGCTCGTTGAACTCCATGTTCCTGAGAGAAAATGGATTCATGAGGCGCTTGCTTATTCCGAATGCATTATCCCCTGCAATGAAGTAAGGTACAGGCACGTTGTCACCGGGTAGAGATGTCTCTTCGGGAAGGTTGAAGATATTGTCCTCACTCTCTAGGCCTTCCTTTAGCTCCGACATGTTGTATATGCTCGCGTCATTGCTTGAACCATCTGCGCCGACATCAATCCAGAGGAACTTATAGTCGGCATCCACCAGTGCCATGAGTACCACAGAGAAAAATCCCTTGTAGTTCCGGTACTGTGAGCCAGTGTTCCACGGACATGTCAGCGCTACATGTTTGCCGTCCAGTGCGCCACAGCAGTGTGGCAACTGCCATCTCTTCTCAAATTGTTTAGCAATGGTAGTCCATTCTTCTGATGATGTCGGACACTGTATAACCTCCGCCGCAAACTCTGCTTGTATAGCTTCGCAGACCTCTCTGATGATAAGGGAGATGGTGTTGGGCGCAACTCTGAAGTTGTAAGATAGGCTTGGATACCCATCCCCGCAGGCAAGGTGTCTCAGGGTGATGGAGAGCTTCAATTCAGGATGAAGCGCCTTTCTGTACCAGGTGTCTCTTTTCTCGATGCGTCCATGTATTCTCTGGAGCACCTCGTCAAACAGTTCACGTGGTAACCTCGTGTAATTGAAGAAGGCTTTCTCGTCTTCAGTCTTGAGTTCATTTAGCAAGGTCGTGAAGTGGCCATATTGCTGCCTTCTATGTTCAGTCAACCAGTTCCTCACCCAACAGGACCTCTGTTTGCGTCGACGCCTCCGTCTGCTCCTATTCTGGAAATGAAATTTAAAATAACTAAATTCACATCTATCACATACTATGTCTACGACAACAGTGTCTGAATATTAGTATTTCATGAGCGTAAGCGAGAGATAACCCAATATTTATGCTCCCAATAAAGTGAGTGAAATCTAAAACAGTTTATTACATCCATTCTCTCCTGGTGTCATCTAAGTTCATTGAGCCATCCCTTCTGACCGACGTATAAATAGTTTGGATGTGACGTGTACATAGTACAAAGTATTGTAATGGTGCTTACCTGTACCGATGGATGTTCCAGGCCTGATTGCGTTTTTTTCTGCTCATTAATATGAATCCACAGGAGTAGAGCTGCAGCTTTCTTCTTTTTTGTTGTCTCTCCAGTGTAATGTGACATTTTGAATACAGAACCCAGCAACTACAAGATGTATAAATGATACTTTTGTGATTAAGCATATAAGCATACATGCGAATGATTGTTTAAAGCAAGGGTGTTAATAGGTGGTCTAGATATTTTAATCATTGAACTTTCTTGATGCAAGAATACGCGAAATGTATCATTCTACCATTGTGGCCTGTTGGCTTTAAACATCACAATAATCCTACCAGGCATCTGGCTATATATGTCATACCAAGAAAGCTACATTTGATATTACAGAAAAATTCTTTCAACGTTTCATTGAAGGCTACCAATGCTGTTTAAGTGATGAAAATGGTCGATACTACCAAAATGTTAACTGAATAAAACATTGGTTGATTTAAATATAATTATTCGTGAATTTATTGATTGCTACCTACCATATTAATATTATATAATAAAACACTAATTATAAGTTAATTAACACATTAATAACGAGTTGTTAAAAACTATTTATTACATTATTTGATTTTAACTCAATAATTATTATGATTTTTATTATTTAGACGCTTTTCTATCATAGGTGAACAAATAGAAGTGAAAATAAAGAATAGGGCCCGCCTCCGGGTTGCAATCGCGTTCCCTCCGTGATAGCAAAAATTAGCAACACGAGGGCAACACGATGGCAACCCGAAGGACTCACGACGTCGTGTAGCCATCTTGTAGACCATCGTGAGCTTTCGCATGAGCTTCGGGTGACTTTTGAGCCGATGATGATACGAACAGTATGCGGTGGCTACACGATGTTTACACGATGGCCATACGATGGTCCCGATGTTCACACGAACGATACACGAAGGGAAAACATCGTGTGACCATCGGCCCTGTTTTTAACATGCCAAAGATTTTCCGCTCACACACGATGGTGTTCCCGAACCCCAAAACAGCCTCAATATGGCCATGCGATGGTACCCGAAGGCCACACGGACATCCCGATTTAGAGCCGAAGTCGAAAAAGTTGGAATTATTTTACCTTCGTGTGACCTCCGAGTGTGATCTCCGGCAATGTGTGACACGGGCATAAGAAAAAACATGATTTTCATGCATATTGAACCAGTTCGGCAGAAAGCCACTTAGGCGTGAATGGTTATTGGTGTTTGTTTGTCCCTAAACATGTACAGCTCTATATGCAGGTGACGGTACAGTTTTCAATCGGGAAGGTTTCAGCAACTTTCTTGATTCAGTTCACGGTGACATCTCTTTTCTTACTTTAAGTAAGTTACTAATTTTGGACAGAGGAAATTGCCTTAATTTGTTGACATGCTGGCAAGCAATCTTTTTCGGATACTAAAGTTCAGTGTTATGCATATGAATATGAAATATGGATTGTTTTGCATGAACGGACGAGCTGATTTTATTTCAGGTTTGAAATTAGGAGTGATATTTTCTCATTCATTTGGCCCGTTCTTTTATTTCGAGCCTGGGTAGACATTACCCATGATATGAGTGTTTTTAGTTAGAAAATATTTTATGTTCGTTTGAGTAAACGAATTAGAACATAAATGTATTTTCTTAAGGTAAATACGGTAGCATGTATGTTCTAACCCAGGCCGGTGCATAGAATGCACGTGGAGTTCGTGCGTGTTTAGTCACGCGACAGAGGTTATAAGTAAGGGTGAGAAAGTTATGTCTTCATTCGAGTCTTCGCTTGTCTCCAGCGAGCAGGGTTGCTGATTTTATTTTTCACAATTATGATTTCATTTGAACGTTAAACATGACTATAATATTCATGTTAACACATTGATAACTTTCATTCTTTTCTTCCAGTGGATGTCTGTGTATTGCGAAGTTGTTTTTATTGTTGTATATACCTTTTATTTCTGCGTCACGTGTAATGTGTTGTGGAAAGCTTTGCGGAAGGTTTCTAGTTTTGGTATTATATTTCATGTGCAACTAGAACGCTCCTTTTGAACGAAAGTGTTTGGAGTCAGCTGATTTCGAGTGCGTCGTGAGTGGTTTCAGATCCTCCCTTGTGTTGGTAAACGTTTTATCAGTGCTTTTGTAAATTGTTCGAAAATGTGGCTACATGTTTGCTTTTTGTAATATATATATATTTATATTACGAGTGATATTCTATTTTTCTAAGCCATACATGTAAATACTTTGTATTCGTGTATATCCGATTAAGGGTCGGCATGTTTAACGATAAAGATGAATGGCAATGCAAGTATATGCAGTTTGCTTGTGGCATGACTCATGATGATGATCAAATAAGCTGTATGCAAACAAGAATGCATGTTTTGTAAAGTATCATCGATAAAGTGTGTATATGGTGTCCTTTGGCAAAGTACAATTCCGAGTGGCAATGTGGTGGACCGAACGGAAAGGTTTTCAGGTTGGTGAGTTTGAGTGACAATGCGATTATGCCGAGTGGCAATGTGATTGTCGAGTGACAATGCGATTGTGCCGAGTGGCAATGCGATTGTGTCGAGTGGCAATGTGATTGTGTCGAGTGACAATGTGATTGTGTCGAGTGGCAATGTGATTGTGTCGAGTGGCAATGTGATTGTGCCGAGTGACAATGTGATTCTGTCGAGTGACAATGTGATTGTGTCGTGTTGCAATGATTTTGTCGAGTGACAGTACAAGTGGTAATGTGGTTGTGCCGAGTGACAGTTTAATTGTGCCGAGTGGCAATGGGATTGTGCCATGTTGCAATGTGATTTTTTCGAGTGGCAATGGGATTGTGCCGAGTGGCAATGAGGTTAGCTGAATGGCAATGTGGTGATGCCGAGTGGCAATGCAATGATGCCGAATGGCAATGCAATGATGCCGAGTGGCAATGCAATGGTGCCGAGTGGCAATGCAATGGTGCCGAGTGGCAATGCAATGGTGCCGAGTGGCAATGCAACGGTGCTGAGTGGCAATGCAATGGTGCCGAATGACATTGCAACGGTGCCGAGTGGCAGTGACATGATGCCGAGTGGCAGTGACATGATGCCGAGTGGCAGTGTCATGATGTTAAGTGTCAATGTGGTGATGCAAATATGAAGCCGAAAAGGTATCTTTGAGTTTGCTGTTGAAGTCTCCCCGATAATATTGCTGTACAGAGTTGATGGATGGATTACTGACAGACGACTGAAACGAGGGATTAATTTTGTTTTAAAGATGAGTATTTTTATATTCTATATATTTTTATTCTAGAAACAAGATTCATTGACATACATATTTACAGACAATTCAAAACATTCAGCAAGCATTTTAATATACATGTACTAAAGCAAACCTTTAAGATATCGATAACGCTGAACTGTTCCCAATGTCAATGATAGAATTACAAATGTCTGTTGCAGGAATATTGGTCTCAAGACTGGACGTTTTGCCTGTTTGAGCGAAGGAGGTTCTGAATTCTTTATCTTCTGAGGCTGGAATATATATGCCGTTTGGCAGTGTGTAAAGCTGTTTATCAGTGAGTGAGTCCATTTGGTAGTTACAAGGTCGTTTGACAGTGTGCTTTGCCGTGTGGCCGTGTGTAATGTCGTTGGGCAGTGCGTATGTTCTGATGAGTATTTACGAAATTCTGTGTTACAGGAACACCCCTCTGCAGCAAGATCGTTGACTTCATCAGGACCAGCGAGTTGATCCTTAAGAGTGATCACAGTAAAACCCCTGTTTCCTCCCAGATCCACTGGTGGATTGCCCATCTTACCGCTCTCCAGGGGGCATTTGTACAGCCGGTCCCTTGCACATGAACTTTCATCTTATATCGGCTACGACTGACGGATCCTTAACTGAGCTTCAGTCGCAACATATTGCCATGTACATTAATTTAAAGAAATAAACCTGCTCGCCTAAGCCTGCGGTAGACATTACCCATGATATGAGTGTTTTTAGTTAGAAAATATTTTATGTTCGTTTGAGTAAACGAATTAGAACATAAGAGGTCTTTTGTTAGGTCCTCTTATAACAAAGGTCTTAGTTCTTTGATATTTTACGGCCGACTCTGTTATTTCTCCATCCTTTCACGTTATTGGTCATATCAATGTTATTATAACTAGTTGGCGGTTTATAAAATACATAAGACATGGTCCGTGTGCATTATCAATAATAAAGTATATTTGCCTCGTGACATGCCCGTTGGCCTACGGCCCGTGGGCAAATCCCGCGGGCAGACATCCTTTATTACTGATAATGCCCGTGGACCATGTCTTATTCATAACATAAATTTATCAGTTATTATTTTATTAAGATTCCGCACCAAGTGTTTGACCAGCGCTGATTGTCGCTTCCAGAACTCTCTCTGCCAAGAGGGTATCTGTGAGTGCCAAGTTGGCTTCAGCTATGATTCACGCAAGGAGACCTGCGTAAAAGTTGAGTTAATTTTCCAGTTATATTAATCAATTAGAACAGGATTTAACATCCCGCTACATCCATTAGCGTTATTGTATCCGCATTTTATGGAAATAGGCGCCGGTTTCTAATAAGCACTAGGTCTCTAATAAGCGTCGGGTCTCTAATAAGCGTCGGGTCAGCTAATAAGCGCCAGGTCTCTAATAAGCGTCGGGTCCTAAACATGGAATTAATGTCCCTTAGTAAACATTCTTCAGGTATTCTTTGTAAAAGACGGCTTATAGGGAAAAGGGGTGCTAAACAAATAGGCGGTAGAGGAAATACGGTAAATGGGGACACTTGTATTTCTCATACATGATAAAAGCAAAAATGCATGGAAGGGAACCTATATTTGGTAAACGAGCTAATTTTCCTCGAGATACATCTTCTTGGCTGCAAATATATTAAATTCCACCCTTGGTAATTTAAATCAAGATTATTTTTTACGAAACAATAAAACAATGACAGGGAAAATAGAAAACGTGAAATAGTCCTTTCAACGCATTCTCAGCAACTTAAATTTTGGATTTAAAAGAAAACATTCCATCCTGATACTAATGTAAACACGAATATGAACCGGAAGCTCATTTTGAAGCCGATTTCATAAACTGAAGACCCAGTTGTGTGGTCTTTTAGAGGTCCACGGGCTTACTCAAATCAAGGACGGGAAAGTACAAATTACCCCGATGAACATTCACAGGAGTGATAAGGTGAAGAGTGTCGGAATCCTTGGTCAACGAGTATTCTCGTATATAAATATGTAGCATGATCGGAGTTATTATATCCCGACCAACGACCGAGGCCAATAATGTTGTGATACCAACGATTCCGTCCGTCATTCAGTCCGTCCGATTTAGGAAAAATATTCCTCCGGTTCTTTTCAACTTTTTTTCTAGGCACAATGGTACAATGTCCGCTTTCAAACTACTTCCTGATTATTATATGTTGATAAAAAAGTGATAATATAATCTGTACTTCGTCATTTTCTAACATTCGAATTTAACTGAATGATTGCAGAAAAATTATATATAAACTTGTGTCCAAAAGAAACGCTACCGCGTGTTTGCATCGACATTAATTAAAAACAAACCCATATTGAAATATAATTTTGGTTTAACTTTAAAGAGTGTCCTTTTCACACAATGTGTATAAAGTTACAGTTTAATCAAGTCAGAATAACTGTTAGGACAAGGCTGTAAAGATGGGTGGGGTCCAATATTTGAAAAATCGCCGAAGTGTGGAGAAATGTCACAATACATGTTACAAAGTGATGTTAGTAACGGGTGTGTACACCATAAGAGTCTATACAGGCAATTGGTGCAAAGTTGGTTGGTTTGACATACCAGAATCGGACCGAACCAAGAGGAACAAAAAATGGGACATGTACTATCGTCACTGTGCAATTTAATTACATTGACGTCGTTGAGATGAACTGTTATCTAAATTTAACTACGAACATTTTAAATAAATTCGCTTACAGGAAATAATTTTTTTTGGTAACTTAATTCAGATCTTCAAAGGTTGCCACCACAGCCCAAACTCCCCCCAACCCCAGCACCCCGCAATTCGCCCCGGCTTCTGCTTATTATGAAATAAACAAGAGACGTTTGCTGTTTGCCATTTGTTATTTATTGGATAATTTGGAAGGAGTCATGCCTTCATATATTATAACAAGTTGACCGTGAAGCTATCAGCTTAAAGATGCTGTTTCATACTTGCATGCGGTTCAGGCTGAAATTTAGCTATTGAGAAAAGAAATACATCTTTTTGTAGAAAAATCTTTCGTCGAAATTTTGATATCATATTTAGATTGTTTAATCAACAATAACATACTTATTTCGACGCCCACAGCACAGTACCCCTTGTAGAAAGGGCATAGCATTTAACGAACCCGCTCTCGGTGACGTAATCATTACGAGTGTAGGATTTACACCGTGTCACAACTAGCGTATTTGCGTTCGATGGGTATCAACTTTGGCAGCGAATACCTTATTCGGAGAAAAAGAAAAGAAAATCTAGTCGTGCGCGACAAAGACGGTTTTCAAAGCGTATATTTAGAGACCGGAAGTTGTGAGATGGCCATACTTGATACGTCTTTATGTTGGCTGCCGTTTCCGTAATTTTGGTAAATTATCTCATATTTAATTAATTTTGGTCTGATTTTCCCTAGGTTGGTCGCTAAATTTTTCTAAAAATACAACGAATACATTAAAAATACTTTTTAAAATATTGCAAGTATGATACAGCATCTTTAAAGGGCCACTCCTTGAGTTAGCAGGGGTCATATATACCAAACTATACCAATAGTGTTATCTGAATGAGAATGAGAAAGTTTCGATTGTTGAAGGAAATAATAATTTTAAAGCTACTCGAAGTCATAAAGGGACAACAATAGGTTTTGAATTCACGATGGTGATCGAAAAATAAACATTGACTAACACTAAACTAGTATTCATGTTAGTTGGAAGTGTGAATTTGGCTTTTATGGATACATGTGATTGCTTAAAATTTTCATTGAAACACGTTTTTATCATATAATTGGCATTTGGGAATGAATAAGTGAGATATAATCAAATATTTTGATTTAATATCATCAATTATGCCATTTACGTTTGTATGAAAGCAACAAAAAAAGTAAATGATGAAAATCACGGAGTGGCTCTTAAACTCGTTTGAACTAAATGTAACTTTGCTTCTGCTGTGTCTGCATATTCTGCATTCTTCAAATGTTCACATGCCGCCAATGGCTGAAATATTGCCCAAGCGGAGTAAAACAAATACTCACTCACTCAAATATTGACCATCACGAACAATAGGTGCTAAGTTCAACATGAGTTTGAGATGGGATCAGAATCTCCATGTGATATTGAACATAAGGTCAGTGAGATATAGAGAATACTAAACGAATGGTAATGTGATAACATTTTTAAGCAACGAGTGTATAGAATTGGTATCAGACGAACGAAAGTGAGTTTAGTATTTTATTTATTACTCAACCCTCATATCAATATTTATGTAAACAAATCGTCAAAACAAGAATCAGCTGACTTAGAACAGTCGGGGAAACCAGCGTATGAATTTCCATGAGTCCAAATAAAATAGTTCCATATTTGTTGGATGTTTACACATATCATACGCCTATAAACATGATAAAAATTATATTGGTGAGCAATATTTCATTATCAAAAGATGCGTTGATAAAATAAACAATAAGAAGCAACGAAAACTGTCAACACATCATGCACTCACAAAGTGACGTCATCAGATCGCCAAGTGACGTCATCGGAATGTGTCCTGTTTCTAGGTCACGCTATGAAGGCGATGAGTTACAGAAAGTGTTGATAGGAACCGGGAGATAGAACTTGTGTAAAGGTATTTACACGATAACATGTTTGGATTGTGTGCTTGTGGAAGGGAAAGGTTATGGTGGCATCGGAGCAAGTAAACAGTCGAAGCGCCATGTTTTTAAATGTTACGGCAGGCAGATGAGGCAACACCGCTTGTGACGGCACAGAAGATGGACAAGTGATCAAGCGAATGATTGATTTGTGCTGGGTAGCAAAAAGATAATGCATTTAAAAAACCGCTAAGATAATATTCTTTCACATAAAATTAAATTAACATTTTGTTGAGAATGTAAAATTTGACCGTCGCCACTTTAAGTCACGTGATTGAACATTGTCATGTGACGTTCGAAAGTAGTTCCGTTTCTTTGCCAAGATGGTAATTAACTCACATGTGTGTTACCAACTCATTGTTATCTAATGAGTGATCTCGCCACGGTTGAGTAATAAATCGTGTTTTCAAGAGTTTGAAAGGAGATCAGAATCCCCATGTGAAGTTGAACATAAGAACCGTGAGATATCGTGTTAACAAGAGTTCGAAAGGAGATCAGAATCTCCATGTGAAGTTGAACATAAGGTCATTGAGATATCGTGTTAACAAGAGTTTTTCTTGTTATTTTGAAGGTAAGGTCAGTGGCATCACAACCTCGAATCTTCTGATAACACACCCTGTAATACGCTACTGCGTGAGGACGTTTGCTAGTTGCCGTTACGGTTTGCTATGCTTGAAGCAACGGCTCGCTATCACAATCATAGATCGGCTGCTTCGCAAAACAGGTATATAATGTCATATCTTCACCTTATAGCTTCGCGTTTTGTAAATGAAAGTGTGCCAGTATCTAGATACAGTTTTCTAAAATGTATTTGCGCTCTAAGATATTGTTTTAAGTGTGAATTTAAACATTTATTGTAAATTTATTACAAGCAGTAAGGATACTTTCGATTTCAATTGTTTATTTTCATGTTATTTTGTCGTAACAAACACTGCAACCAATATAATTAAGTCAAAGAAGTATTGTTGTAACATGATTGTTAACTGCATTGGCCGCACTATGTCAGGCAAAGACTGAAATGGCCAAAACTTATAAACAGTTCGTACTTTTGATGCTACGGTTGCTAATGGTAAGCCATGTGCGTAAGTACGGTTTGCTACGATGTATGTTACGGTTTGCTATGCCGTCTCAATATGACATAAACGGTTACTAAAGTTTGTAAAAGTTCATTAAAGATCTCATTGGATTCAAAATAGTTATTTGATTTGAAGCATTATTGTATGTATCTGATGGCATTATGGTATTTCCAAAAAACAACATTTAAGTAATCAGAACATGGATGAAGAATTGTCAGGGCTGGAGAAGTCTATCCTCAATGTGTCGGCTTTTTAAGCCTTTCTGACAGCAGTTTATGCACCCCGTTCAAACGACTCCAAATATCTCCACGCAGCCTGTTTGGAATGTTCCTGACACAATCAATGTCATTAACATCGTCCTCACACAGTCTATCGCACAGCAAAGTTAATATTTGAGGAAGATGGGTTGTAATTTCCAAGTGTACAGTCTCCTAACACAACCTGACCATGGTTCTTGTATCCAGACATAAATCTGGCAAACCTACCATGGAACAGTCTGTAACCAGTTTTCCAAAAAGCAATGACCTCTTTCTTGTATCGCATGTTCATTGTAGTTGTGCATGAGAACCACTTGACAACATCCATGAATAACTGGAAGGCTAAGTTTTCTGTTTGAAATGTTTTATCGGCTAACATGCGACAAAAAGTTTCTACTATTGAAGGCAATAGCCGAACTAATTCGTCCATATCACTTTCAAGATCTCCGTCAACATTCGAACTTTGTGATTCGGAGGTGTCACTACAATCTTGATCGACTTCTCTGAAAGATTCCCGACTTTCATCATCGCTGACATCATGAATTGAAGCGTTAGTACTTTCTTTTGATTCAGTATCACTCTGGGTACTTGGGCTAGATTCATTATTGACACTTTCATTTACGCTAAGTGTGATGCGCTCATTTCCTGGTGACGTTACTATCTTTTATCCTTGGTCTTGAATATATTTGGGAACGATTTGATAATTCTTTGTTACATACTGTAACTTGCCCGTCAATGACGATAAACGAACTGTTCTAATTTTAAGTTCATTTTCGGGATGGTTTTCACAGAAATGTTTGATTATCACATCAAAAAGGTCACTTTTGACGTCGCACTCATGGCACCTGTACTTCATGGCCCTGCAAGTTGTTGTAGTTGTCTAATTGTTATTGTCATAATTATAGCTGTAGCAAACCGTAGCTGTAGCAAACCGTAAAACAGTGCTAGCAAACCGTTTCACCAAGAACGAAATACAACCAGCTACCGTTGTCACGTCATGTAGCAACCGATGCATGTCGAATTTATAAATGTCTTCATATTGTCATTATTTAATATAAATTATCCATGCCAACTTACATGTATACATACACTTAGTATTACTTTTCTTCTATTGGCACATTAGTTCATGAATTGAACGCTGTTTAGACAATAAAAACAAGTCATTTCATCACTTGCAAGTGGTAGTATACCACATAACATCGAATATTTTAATAATTCCTATTTCATTTGGTAAGTGTTTTATGTCAACTTCATCGTTAATTAATATTTTACCATATCACGACAAATATGTGTCAAAGAAGCTTAAATTGGGACTTTACTTACACAATTTATGCGGCGATACATCATTGTGAAAAGTGATATTGTGATAGCGAGCCGTTGCTTCAAGCATAGCAAACCGTAACGGCAACTAGCAAACGTCCTCACGCAGTAGCGTATTACAGGGTGTGGATAATGGTGAACATAAAGTCATGTTAACATGTCTTGATTGAAATCATAATCCTTCCTTGTCAAGGAATGTTTCACAAAATTAATATTCGTTACCTTTGTCTTTTGTTTTTTGAGGACAAAATACATACTGGCAGTGTCCGTTTACGTTTTAGTCCCTACATGTGCAACCACAGGAACCCGATATCGTAAATAAAATGTAGGTAAAAGGTAGATAAGAAAGACCCACCCCTCTATATAATTGAGTAAAGGAATAAACGCATCCATCTTGTCGATCTCGACTCGCTTCTGAGTTACGTCAAAATTATCGCTTTAAATTGATGACATCTCATACACATACACAAGAACCTCTCAGTTATACATTTCTCCCCAAAACTTGGCTTATTTCCAACACATGTCACCCTTCAAATAACTTTTATATCTATTTAAATTTGTAAAACGACCGCAGAAACCTCTCGGGTTCCTCTGTGTGCAACAGGGCTTGTGGTTTGAAATTCGACAAATTTAGCAAGCCCTGCAATTTTAAGACCGATGGTTTATATAAATTACCCAAGAAACTCGGGCTTGCCGATCTCTCCTTAACGAACAAATCTTAAAGTGACCAGCAATTGGCAATCACTATTGAAACACTGCATGTTGGTTAAAAATGTGAGATGTTTTGTACCTCTGTCACAGACTTTTAAAATAAACTTTACTTGAAAGTACACAAGTTCTAAACAGCATTGAGAGCAGCTGGAAATACATCCTGCTACATCAGCGTATATGTCTCCGCTAATGCTACAACCTATCCCCTGCTATCCTCCTATAGTCTTCTGTCGTATCGCTTTATATAGCAAGCCAATCAAATGACGCCCTTTCAGCGATAGCGGCATACACCTTAGAGGTGCGTTCGATTAGACAACACTAGTGACACGTGTTGCGCTCTTGTCTAAAAAAACGCCTCGCGCAGAACACTAGTGTTGAACACAGGTCGCGCGAGTTTACTCCCCGCGAAACGAGGAGTGAGCGGTGTTCAAGCGGTGTTCAAGATGGCGTCAGAGAAGTGAGTTTGCAATTAGAAAATGTGACATTTTGCTTGTTTTAATAACAGCGGGGTAATTGAAACTAATTGATGTTGAATATTTGATGAATTGAACGTATAAATCTAGTTGTTTCACATGGTATCAGTTTTTACTGCAGTGAATTTATCAATTTTATGTACGGCACGTGTAGATTTTGTCTCGTTGTAAATTCATGTGCTGAATCATAAAGTTCAAAAACACATTAAACGTATTTTCATAGACTTATGTGAATAATTTTCATAAATTAATTGTTTGTCGAATAATTCTGAATTGTTTACCAACACACTGCATAGTAATTATGTACGTAAATGAAGCGGAGAAAAAGTTGTCATCATTAAAAACTTAATAGTTGAGCTGAAACAGTGAAATTATGTGTTAAAATCTAAACGTTTTCAGTGAAATATATACCGTATTTCCGGTAGACGACCAGGTATTTTACGGTAGGACTTTTTGTATGTCGTATGGAAAGTGCGACCACGACCACTACCGTAAATCCTTGAATAATCGTCCGACGATTATTAATTTCGAACTTTCGAATTTTTTTGGGCAGGCGATTATTCTAGGATTAACGGCATTATTATTTTTATTATCTGTGTAAACAAATACATTGATTTAATTTTCTCTTTACAGTTTTTTGATCGAAATAATAATCGATGGAGAAACATTTCATGTGGTGGCAACGCCGGAAATCGTAGAAATGTTAAATTCAGAAGGTGAGTTTTGGTGTTTTTCGAAATTTTATGCGACAACGGACATTGCAGGATAACTCAGTTCATATGCTATATTTCAAAGGTTAATCTCATTGTCCAATTCGCCTGTTTGTGTTTTAAAACAATACAATAAAATGTGTCATTACAATTTTGATTTACATGGATTGATTACATTCCAACAAAATTAATAGCGATTTCCTTTGTTTGTTTCAAACAGATAAACAGTTATTTTTTTTATTTGTCAATATTGCCAAAAATTATGTCAATGATCTTTTGAATTAACAGCTTGTTTTACAGCACCTTTTGTAATTTTATAAGCATAAGCATAGACAGATTGAAACACGGCTTATTGTTTAAACTGTAAATATATAATGGTTTTTGTTTATTCATGTAAATAATATAAACATTCTGACCATTCAGTGTGTATATAAAGTAAATATGCATGTATGAGTGAGATCAATTGGTCTTCCAATTAATACATATTAAGGGTTGTTTTCAATGGTTGATTTATACTTATTTTCAATGCAGACAAAGCTGTGAGGGAGCATGCGACCCGACAGCTTCATTCGTCCGTGGCTGCCAGTCGAGCACAAGTTCCAAAGGATTCCGAGGACATCAATGTCGAAGGTAATCACACTATACTTTCCAATTAGGGAAACTATTTCATGGATAAACAACGTTCTGGGTATATCTGAAAACTGATGAAGTGCAAAAATCAAAGGATTTCCGTAGCTTTAAAAAGCATATGTACACAGTTTTTAACTTTCCGTTTTTGGGAAGAAAACAGTTGTTTTACCATTGGCGACATTATTTTCCAAAGTCATCACTCACATATTTGCATTTGGCTAATTTGAAGGGAAGGGGGTGTATGTTTGCTCGCGGCTTCACTTGTTTCCATTTGTATTGCATTAATGATAAATGGACTGATACCAGTGTTCATGTAATGTTCTATATTTCAGGTGACCATGTGACCGACAGCTCCTCCACCGCCTCCGCGGCCTCCACCTCCAAGATGTGGTCCGAGAACGACATGAAGGCCCTTTTTGAAATGCGAAGGGAGAGGGAACAGCAGTTTCAGGGCATTAAAGGTCACGCTACTCTGTGGACCAAAATTGCCAAAGATCTTCAGGCAATGGGGATTAATGTCACAAGTTCACAGTGTATCAATAAGTGGAAATCTCTCAGAAGAGAATTTAGAAAAGTGTTGGATCATAATGCAAAGACAGGGTCTGAGAAAAAGACATGTCCCTTTTTTGAGGAGCTCTCAGAGATGTATGGCCACAGAAGTGGTACGTCTCCAGCTTTTGTTATGTCATCTGGTGTAGAGGACGACGCTCCCCAGTCAAGTTGTGACAATCAGTCCCAGTCCTCGTCTCAGTCAAGTTGCGACAATCAGTCCCAGTCCTCGTCTCAGTCACGATGCGACACGCCAACTCAGTCTACCAGTACAGCCTGTCCTAAACCTAAAGCGACTGGCAAGTCCAAACAATTAAAGAAGAGAGAAAGAAGTGACACTTTCCTACAAGAACTGGCTACTTTCAACGCTCTTAAAAAAGAAAGGTTGGAACAACAACAAAGTCAGCATATTGAAAAAATGAGTATTTTGAGGGAGGTTGTGGATGCTCTTTATGGTTTGAACCTAAAGGAATACTTTACAGTTAAACCAAGTGCATCGAACTTAAACCAGAAAGACCTTACAGAGTTTTTTACTGCAAACGCAATGAACATAGACTTGTCAACAAAATGTCTCCCAATAGACAGTTGCTCATCTACGAAATGCTTCTCCAATGCTTCTGGAGCCTCGACTCCATCTAGCCCATGTCCATTCTCTAACATCAAAGTGGGAATCAATTCTACCTTGAACATCACGGACTTTCATACCCTTTCATACCCTACTTACGGACAAATTGGAGTCGCATCTGTCCACTTTTGACAGAATTTGAATAATTTGAATAATTTGGTTTCGTGTTAAAATAATTCACTTGTTTCCATGTTTTTTCCTTAATAATGAGATAAGAATTTTCTCTCAAATCTTTGTTCATGAGGTGCTTGTGCTAAATCCAAGAGAAGAATTTGTTTACATCAGTACAAAACTGTTTTTACAAGTGTTTTATTTGTGTTTTTTTACATTCATTTAAAAAATAAAGTTTATGATATAAACGAACAAAGTTGGCTTGAGTCAATGATTTGAGTCAACGCAAAGTTAAGATCAAATGCCATTGTATTTTGTCACAGGGAAACAGTGTTAATGGCTGTTAACATTGTAGGCTCTTCAGTTACAGTTTATCACAGGGTCTGTAGGTAGTTCACCATTTCATTTCTTCGTATCCTTCCATCTTCAGCATTACCATGCAATGGACCATAATTGTTGCCATAGTTCAAGTTGTTCAGGTCATCCACATTGAAAACTTCGTTCACTGAGTCATTTGACAGCACACAGAGATTGTGGAGCACACAACAAGCCATGATAATACGACATGCACGTTCTACATCCATACATGGTAGGGCTGTGAGGCGTCTGTATCGGCATTTCAGCAAACCAATTGCTCTTTCCACACGTTGTCGTGATGTCGACAACTTCCTATTGAAATTCTTTTGTCCATCATTCAGGTGGCCGTTATCACGAAAAGGTGTCATCAAATATCGCTTTAAGGGATAAGCCGAATCTCCTGAAAAGCAGAATAAGACCAATAATATACAGGACCTGCATCTAAAAGCAACATAAGTGAAAAGATCACATTCGTAGGTAGACCAACATTAGATGTCAGTCATTTCTTAGATATACAAACAGTATATGACACATGAAATTAACATTAAAAACTTGGTATATACGGTAATATAGATCTCAAACGTTTTAGACGTAGCCTGACGAGGCATGGGAAATTGAGTAGGCCTAATGACGATATCAAAATATTAACAATGTATATAGAGCCATTTGATTCTTAATTACATACCCAGGATGAAAGAGATTTGTCCAAGGATTCCATTTTCCAACTGATCGAATATACTTGACCTAAATACACGAGCATCGTGAGTCGACCCTGGCCATCCAACGAAGCTGTCGGTGATTAAGAGCATGTGGTCGACAATGAGCTGAAGTTGAATTGAAGGGTAACCCTTCCTGTTCACATAATCCTGATCACCATTGGGGATGTTTGTGAGTGTAATGTGAGTTCCGTCGATTACTCCTACAATGCCTGGAATTTTGCATTCAGCCTCAAATTGATCGGAACTCTCTTGTTGCCGCTGCAGATCTGGCCACGAGATTACTCTGTGTTTAATGGCACAAAGAGCTTCACAAACTCCATGAACGCAATCAAAAATGGTAGATTGAGAAACGTCAAACAACACAGCCATTTCTCTCATGCTACAGGTATTGGACAAATACCAAAGGCAAATAATTGCCCGTTTCTCAGGTTTTATCGGTGCCTTTCCAAAATGCCTTTCGGTTTTAGAAATATCCACTTCTTGCAAAATTCGGTTAAAGGTGTATTTTGTCAGTCTGAGGTGACGCTCGAAATCTTTCTCAGAAAAAAGAGGCACAGTGTCCTCCCAAAAGCTGTTTACAGACGGTACCTTGTCTCTCCTACGCAGCGAGTCATGTTCCGCAACAAGGTTCATTAACACCGTGTCTTCCTCTTCCTCATCACTTAAATCTTCATCTAATAACGTGTCCACAACTGCTGCTATTGCCATTCGGTCGGCCATCTTGTCACAATGCAAACAACACTTGACAACACTTGACAACACTTGACGTTTTATTTACGGGCCTACAGCTGTACTAGAGCGCATGCGCTGATCTTACACCCGTGTTGTCTAGTGTTGTCAAATCGAACGCAACTCTAGTCTCTTGGCTTCATTCCGCGTGCTCACCTCGTGATTCAAATTAACCAATGGGAGTGCTATTAGATAATAAATCCGATTCTCATTGCAGTCTCCCGCTAAGCTCCAAATCACGCGCTCTTAGATTTCCACGTGCGACATCACTAGACAACAGTGTATGGAGTTCGAAATAGTTTGACTGAAAACAGACAGGCTATAAATAGCGTTGATCAACCACCCGTCAGCGATACGACAGAAGACAAAAGATATCAGGGGATAGGTTGTAGCATTAGCGGAGACATATACGCTGATGTAGCAGGATGCTGGAAATATGATACTCCAAGATATGCACAAAATACACACCAACCCTCCACAAATCTTGAATGGTCAGATTGACCATCAATGATCTGGGGTAAAACTAGGGTTAACGTAAACATCACCAAATCATATATATTCATCTTCAATTTTGTCTTAATAATAATATGGTATGGATTTCAAAACATAAATATTAGTTATTAATATATTGGTTGATGTTATATACGAAATAGATTCATTAACGCCCTTTAACAGATTAGTCGAAGCAGTGGATAGCTTGAAAAATGGTAATTGTTTGTTCTGCATCATAACTATGACATTGAAAGAAGTAATGAAGGGATCCTACGGAACATGTCAACAAGTATAAGCACAACTCTCTATCAAATAAATGTGACTTAGGAGCGCTGGGACCGGCGCGCAGAGAAGAGTTTGACTTCGTCTTTGATCATACCATACAATTTTAATTTTTCAAATGTTGGTGATAAAGTAATATATGCAAATAATTAGCATTAACAGTTGAAGATGGAAGAAAAGAGACAAGGGCCTTGTAGTGTATTGTAGATTATCGGAATTTCGTAAGTTATAACTTCTTAAAGGTGGACTGAAATGGTCTATGGCCACTTTCGGGATTCATAAAAAGCTGCTTGCAATTTGAATGAGAGTCAACTTTGAATTTTCGAAATCGGACGGCAACCTGCCTAAATACGGCTTTTAAAATACACTGCCTAATTAGCCCCGGCGAACAGAATCTGTGGTCACTGAAGCGTGGCCGGAACGTGGCTAACTACTGTGACGTAGCAGTAGGCGAGTAGTTTCATACGGAAGCGTATTAGTGTCACAAAATATTTTAGAACTATCTCCTACGTAGGAGATACTATCTCCTACGTAGGACTTAGTATCTCCTACGTAGGACTTAGTATCTCCTACGTAGGAGATAGTTTCTCCTACGTAGGAGATAGTATCTCCTACGTAGGACTTAATAACCTAATACTTACTATCTCCTACGTAGGACATAGTATCTCCTACGTAGGACTTAGTATCTCCTACGTAGGACATAGTATCTCCTACGTAGGACTTTGTATCTCCTTCGTAGGACATAGTAACTCCTACGTAGGACATAGTATCTCCTACTTAGGACTTAGTATCTCCTACGTAGGACATAGTAACTCCTACGTAGGACATAGTATCTCCTATGAGGACTTAGTATCTCCTACGTAGGACATAGTATCTCCTACGTAGGAGATAGTATCTCCTACGTAGGACATAGTATCTCCTACGTAGGACATAGTAACTCCTACGTAGGACATAGTATCTCCTACGTAGGACTTAGTATCTCCTACGTAGGACATAGTAACTCCTACGTAGGACATAGTATCTCCTACGTAGGACTTAGTATCTCTCGTATTAGACATTGCTCAATTTACAGGGTTTTTGTGTTTATTTGCTGGTGTATTAATTATTTCTATTTGATATGTTGATGTTAATATTAAATAATATCGAATAATGAATGAAGTTATTGAAAGTTTTGTTAAATGTTTGATGGTCATAAATAGGATATGTATAGTTTTGTTCTTAATGAATTGGGTCATTTAACAAATTATACCATATAATGTTGTATTGATATTTGTTGTTATTAACAGACAATTCGATTTGGAACAAACGCTTTAGGTCAATATGGTCGTAAACTGAACTAGATATTGTTACTAAGCGTTATTGACTCATCGGGCCCCTTACTCGGCGAAGTTACGAAGTCACATCTTTACCTAAATTGTGAAAAAGATGATAAACATAACTGTGATTCAAAGTTACTTTTATGTAAGTTAACAGTCACGCTATTTGTAAAAATAATCAATGATGCCCCCAGTCTGGGATGAATCGATCTGATTGCATATAGATATCATCGCCACACATCTAAATCGGGTAAATTTAACTTGACAGACAACAATATTCTTAATTCTTCAATCTAGTTTATTAGCAAAAGTAACGATTTTGTTGTAAACTATTATCACTCATTTGTGATATATTTCCTTAGTATTTGTAGCATAAATTGACCTAAGGCTTCTCCCAAAACATTTGGCCTTAACGAATTATACAAATTGCTTTGATTATAAAGATGTTAGATGGTTTTTTGGTTTATTCAAATACTTTTTAGTATTTATATGTGTACAACCTTCTGTTGTTTTTAAGGGCGGCCTTTAAATAAGCCTATTGCTTGGTCGACAAACATAGTTTCACCGTATGAAATAAAATGTTTCCAAACCAGGGCTAGACAATATCGAACCGCACATTGAGATATTTGCTATTGTCCGTAAGATGTTTCTATCTAAGGAAGCGCTTATCTATCTGTTATTCTTAACCGAGTTGTTCTGCTTTGAATCACATGTATATTTATCTCAATATTCATAGATAATATAAGGCAAAAGTGTAGATGTCTTAGAGAATTGCGTCAACTTATGTGAATCCTCTTGCTGTAAACATTGCTACTTAATATTGTTCTTTTTCACAATAATCACAATACGCATTCCAATACTAGAAGTAGTATTTAATGTATCATTTATGGTATTATATGTAGGACTAATGTTGTATACGGTATTCAGCGAAATCAAACAGTATTTTCTTAGCGAAAGAACGCACAAAAAGTTAATATTCATGCCTCAAATATTCTAAAAAAATTATGAGGAGTGCAGAAAAGGTACATTTGTATTTGTATTATTTGAAGCGTACAATAAGGCAGTCGCTGGCCCGCACATTAAAAAAGATATGAAAACAGAAAACAGAAACCACAAAACTCAATCAAGCTGATTTTCGTTTACAAATTAATCGTTACTTTTGCTTATAATCTAAGATTTAAGGATATTGTTGTCTGTTGCTTTGTAATACTGTCTATTGCGTTGCTTTGAAAAGGATTGAGATATTTGTCGATTATATATATAACTTTAGCTGCATTTAAATCAATCAGATCAGATTGAGGCGACAATGGTTATCTTGACAAAAGCGAGTCTGTAACCTTTGAGAAACAGCTTGAATTTTCATATTTTAAAAAATTTGTTATTTCGACGAGTGAGTGGTCCTATGAAAAAGAAACTTGAATAACTAGTTTAGTTTTCGATCAGATTTGAAACAGTCTCCCTTTTGCTGATATATACAAAACTTAAGTTGAAACACTACCAAAATTCCAACTAAAATAATATATTAATATCAACATATATTCATATAATATTACATGGAATAATTGGTAAATAAGACGTGACATGGACAGTTTAACATTATTATGTCCTAAGTCCTACGTAGGAGATACTATCTTCCACGTAGGAGATACTATCTCCTACGTAGGAGATACTATGTCCTACGTAGGAGATACGAAGTCCTACGTAGGAGATACTATGTCCTACGTAGGAGATACTAAGTCCTACGTAGGAGATACCTTGTTAAATTGGCGCCGTTATGGCTAGACATGTCCGTTAGAGTGATAATCTGATTGTCTGTTGTTTGCTGAATCTTAAATAACATACACTGACTATTATTTCCGACGGTGACAAATAACAAATCGTTTATGTTTTCAGTGAACAAACCGACTACTTTCTACAATCGAATACCTACAATGTTAATTTTGTGTGAGTTTATTGCACTATAAAGATATATTTTAAAGAGGCCAATAGACTGTGAATAATTTTACCATGATGGTTTGAAACGAAAGGAAAAGTGTGAACGGTTTCATGTTATTTAATTTGATATTTTTCTCTTATGAAAAGATAGGCGCCACAGTGGATTGATTATCTTTAGTACGTTATGATCAATGTCCGTATTTTTACAACACATATCAATAATAAAATAATTAAACATTATTTAACATTGGTTGATCTATTCAAGATATATAAGGTTTCAATTCGTATCGAAAATGAAACAATGTTATATTTGAGATCACACTGTTTTGCATATAACATTCTGAATATTGGTTCAGTCACATCCATCAAAGCGATTCCGTCAACAAAAGTAGTACAGAGTATTTCTTAGATATTATCGTACTTGCTTCTTGCCTTTTTATTAATCTGAAATAAACATATAAATCGTTTGGTTTGAAGGAGGTTTGTCTCCAGACTTTATGGTAGACACGCAAATGGAGACAGGCCCGGTTGGCGGGGCGTCACGCTCTAATGAGTTTTTAAAGCGTTCGCCTGTTGATTTCGGCTGCATTCTAAAAACCGGGTAAAAAATACTGATTAAAAGTCTAATTTATGTGTGTATTGTCTCAGTTATATGCTCATTGCATTCTCATAGATATTAGTACTGGAGATATTGATCTATCATTCTTAGAAAAAGTACATTGCATAACCTCTTTAAATCAGAAACATTTGGTGGTACCGATATTGTTACATGTTGTGGAGTTAACCCAAAACATTTTTTGTAAAGAATTTTTTTTTTTAAAGTGACTCCTTTCAACTAACGAGGAAAAGCCTGTATTTGGTGTTTTTCGTGACTTTGGTCGTTCCTCACTGCACCCGAAATTTCTCCTTCTTATTTCTTCAATCAGTTAAGTGCAACTGTGACCCGTTAAGTGTTTTCCCGCAAAATGACTATAATTTATGATTGAATAACAATCATTTTAAGTGTATAACCATCATCTTCCGAACGCATCGGGCGAAATATGCATATCTCGCCTGATGCGTATGAATTTCTTGTAAATCTCGCCCGATGCGTTCGGAAGATGATAACCATAGGATTTATCAATTTTTAATTATGACAAAGATTTTTTGTGTATTTTAAATGCAATCGAAAATTCAAGTCAATCCGATTGTTCTTGAAAATTGCCCACTAAAGATAATCTAAAGCGACACTTAATTTAACAATTTAATTTGACAAATATTTGTTGATGGAAACCCAGCTATTCCAATAGTTGAGGTGGCCTAGAACCAAAGACCAAAATTAATCTACAAACTTAATTCTCCATATGCATGTGTCAAAGCTATTATTCCAAAGATTTGAATTTGTTTGTCATCAACCCTTGGGACCCTTAAGTTGAACAGATATTTTCTGATCATAATCTTAGATGACATTCCATAATTTATAGATTCCTAGTAGAACTTATTTTTTTCAGAAACTCAAAAGAGAGTTGGAGACCATGCCAGCCAAAATGTTCTAAAGGATCACATTCCAATCTAGAAACTGATGTTCCGGCAACAAACCACATAACCTGAGAAGATAGGCTTTCTTAAACTTTCTGCCAATGGTCATTTTTAACAAACTTGTTTCTGCCAATGGTCATTTGTAGTAGGGTCAGTGTCAAATCTACAAACTTTGTTTCTCTGGGTGTAAGACACCTCCCTTCAAAATTTCAGCATACAGAAGTTTTGAAGTACAAGAAAGTTGAAAATTTTAAAAAACCTTGAATATTCTCTTGGACAGGGCCATGCAAAAAGCCTTACTAGCATAATGAGATTGAACTGTGAGTAAATATTTCACAATGAAATTAACATGATTCATGCTCAGGTGAAATTTTTCTCACTAACACATTAGACAAGAATCTGTTTTATTTTCACAGGTTCATGTAAAACAGCCCGAGAAAGACATATATATGGTATGGACCCTACCCTACTTCATTATTATTCATTTTCATTATTATTCATAATATAAGTAGGGTAGCATCTATTATGATATGTCTTGTTAACACTTTTTCTTAGCAAAACATGTCCCTGTGTTTATTTCTTCAAGTGTATCATGATGTTAGGGAGAAAATTCTTGTTTTCTCTCAGAACAGTTTTGATAAATTCAAAATATAGGGTTTCATAAAAAAGCATAGCAATATTTTTTTAATTGGATTCTCACCCCGTAACAATTCACAGTAATCAATATCTAGTTTCTGCATTGCACCAAAATTGATGATTTGAATGCAAACTTTTCATCACCAACCTCAAGGTGAGCTGAAAGATCTGTTGCAAGAGCAGAAAGAGCTTGTACACATAATGTTTCAGATGGGTTATTTAAGAGAGAAGGACCTGCCACGAGGGCTTTCTATCAAAGAATGCCCACTGACCAGGGTAGTGGCCAAGGGGGAGGGCTTTAGTCTGACCCCGCCGCAAATTCTGAGGGCAGGAGCATTCTTTGACGAAAAGCCTGAGGGAGAGGTCCTTTTCTTACTTATATACCGAAATATATCACAGATTTTCATTTCAATATCGCTCTCCTAGCCCTGTCATAAACGGAAAAGAATCACCCATAAAATCTCGCTTAAATTTGTAAGCGTTAACAAGGCCCTCCTTCCTGGGTATTGTCTGGGCCAAGTCCTCCCATTCTCAGCTGGGATCTTCCACGGGATAAAAACTGACTGTGTTAATACATTCGGAAGGTATATAATTCCTTTCAAACAAAAAATAACAGAATGAAGGTTCAAGGCTGGGCAGTATTTATTATGTACAGAATATCTAAGAAACACATGTTACAATTATTTACCCTTTATACATTAAGGTTTCCGATTAGTGTTAGTTTGATGTAGAAATTGACTATGTTAAAGACTTGCATTATGCAAAGCAATCAAATCAGTACATCCACATCATGCGAAAATTCTGTACAGTAATCAGTTATAAGGAAAACATTACCAGACATAAATACCACTTATACAGACAGTTGGAAGGAAAATACTGCCATATCTGAATATAGACAATATTAGAAATAAGCCTGCAAGCCCTTACATACATAGCATCATCAGGGCTGACAAGTATTTGAATAAAATACTAAATACAAACTGTAAATAGTTCTTAGGAAAAGGCTGTTGTTTATCAGTATATGGACTGAAGTTGAAGCAGGACAGCCTGTTTACTGGTTAGTTATTAACATGGCAAATAAACTGTTTTCTTTTGTCATTAACATTATTTGAACTGACAAATATTCACAGTTACTTTCAAAGCATGCAAACGCAATTTGAACATGGAGCAAGAGTTAATAAATTGATTAATAAAAAAAGATATATATATCATGGTGTACTTTTATTGATTATTTAGAGTTGACAGTTACTAACATGAGTTTGATGACAGGATACAGGAACTTAGTACAAACATGAGTTTCTTTGGCACTGTTCATGTCTCACAAGATGGAAGGTTAACAGCAATACAAACTGAAGCCTATTAATGAATAAGACTATGGCTTTAATACAACAACACAACTCACATTGTATAATCTCAAATATGACAAAATATTGAGAACAATTTAAATATAAATGTAATGCCTGAAAACTCTTTACAATGAATCTGATGAAACTGTCATATTTTCAAATTGGAGGTTTTTTTTAAAGGTCTTTTAAGTATAGACAGTTCCAAGGGGAAAAGTAAATAGCGTCTTTACCAAGTTACAATTTTATTCTATGACACGGTCAGATCAAGAGTGGATTCTCTTTGAAATGATTAAAGAAATCACCTGTAAAAAGAATCCACCGTGCATCCAAAAAGGAATAAACACCTGCAGTTTCATCAGATAAATTGCTTGGTCAACTTTCCCCACAAGGCATAACTCATACAGTCCCTCACTGGCTTTTTAAGGCCTTGCTGCATTGCAACAACATTTTTGCTTTTAGTTCAGTGTCCTCATTGTTGGTTTATAACAATTCATGATTACTTCTTTGAGAGGCAATGAGAAGTTGTAGGATGAATGAGGAAGAATTCTATGGACTCTTTGCACTCTTGTAATAAAGAAGTTGAAAAATCCATAGAATTCTTCCTAATTCATGATTAGATTGTAGTGAACTGAGTGAGTGAGTGAGTTATTGTTTAGCGCCGCTTGGGCAATATTGCAGCCATTAGCGGCGAGGTAGTGAACTGAAGATGGTACACAGTTCAATGACATATAGTATGAACTTAATTAACCTGAGCTACACATTGTAGTGATCTGTATTCAGATTAAATTGAGTAAAAGGCCAAAATATTTGAGTTGACAGCTGAAGGATCAAGATATTAAGATCAAGGATCAAGAAATGCAGCAAAATCTTTATTAGCTCCGTCTGATTAAAATCGGCCTAGTTCTGATGAATAAAATATTATATAACTCTATGCAAATATGAAATCCTCTACACTAGGTCTGACTGCATCCCCATACGTCGCATGTTTTTTACCAGTTTACCATCAAAACCCAATCGTCAGATGACCAATAAAACTGTCTCGCTTATTAGTTCCAAGTGCTGATCATGTTCAAAGCACGATTTACAGGAGTTACTTGCCCCTATTACTGATACTGTAGGCTTTTGCCGGTGGCTTGTGATTGGTTAGTTGAGTAAATGTCAGAACATGCGACCTATGGGGCTGCGGTTGGACTCAGAGGAGAGGAAGCCTATCGAATCAAAAACTCGATTCTTTATAGTCAATATTCTTTTATTCCTCGGAATAAGGCTGATTTTAAGCAGACTGTTAATTAGCTTAATTTGAGCTATGCCTTGCAGTGAAAGGTAAAAACAGGTCTGTATTTAGATCAAATTGAGTAAAGTTTGAACACAATGCCATAATATCTGAGTTGACAGCTAAAGAATCACTCCTGTAAGTAATACTTCACTGAATGCCCTGCAACAATTTGTGGACAGATTACCTTTATGAATAATCACCTTATTTGTAAAAATGAACATAATACACATTAGGATATATGACATGGCTGTATCAAAAGTGATCGCTGAAATATGAAATAGTATTGAACATGTATAGTTCATAATTTATACCTTTATTAAACTCTTCTACCCTTTTTCACTGGTATCTGTTTGTTTGGTGTACAAAAACTACAAGCATGAAAATAAGTTAATGAGTCATTATGAATACTGAGTGTTAAGACTAGGGTAGAACACATGATCAAAACAGTATCTGCTCACCCTTATACTCAAGACCTTAATTACTTGCTGTTAAATCTTCAAAGACATTGCAAATATTACCCTAAAAATATTCTCCATTGCGTTTAATTTTTTTTAACGTAATCTATTTCAATTGAAGATGATTGAAATAATTATTGGTTATTGGGTACAGATATAAACATGATGGTTGATTTATTGTCACCATTCTTAAATTTTAAAAAATATTAAGACATTTTCATAAATATAGAAATTAGGATATTTTATGTTCTCAAAACCCTTTGGTTTATTTTTGTAGACAAATACAATGGTTCAAATTCAAATGTGTAAAACAACTGAAAATAAGCACTTTTGAGAAATAATTTTTGTTACGAAAAGCTTACAATACATTCACAGAGTCACAGTTATATTGAACTTGAGCACTCGTCAGTTTTTGCATGATACCTACTTAGAAACCTAACTTTTTAAAAGAATTTTTGATAAATTTTCCATTATTTTTATTTCAAATGCTTTTTGATAGGATTCTGAATTTGTCAACTGACTTTCCTTTTCATAATTTTTCAGATGAAAAAGACTGATTTCGTTATTACTGTTAACTATGCAATTAGCATAAATAAAGCCCTCAATTAAGAGTATAAGCTGATGTCAAAGGTCAACTAGAATGTCATCCTCAAATTCCTTGATTTTTAGCAGTTTTAACAGATGTATTCAGGATGTAATTACGATGATTACAGTATTAATATTAGAAGACATCCAAGTCTTAATTATAAAATTCATGTACTGGGAAGTATTTTCAAAGTTTAAGATTATGAAGTTAACATGATACTTTTAAAAATCTTTTTATTGAAAGCATGATGAATCAAGTTTGCATAGTTAGTGCAAGAAGTAGAAAACACAAAATAGAGTTCACAAATAGTAGATTAGATATAAAGAAGTACTATTGGGAGAGACGGGTTTTTTGTTAATGCTTGCGTATAAAAGGTATTGATAATATCATAATATACACACAATGCAACACACTTTTAGTGCATACAGTCCATAGCAAACTTAAAGAGTCGGTCCAGATAATATATTACAAGGATCTCTATTATTAGATTACAGGACTTAGGGCAAATACATTCAAGATT
Organism: Steromphala cineraria; assembly: GCA_916613615.1. Classification (NCBI taxonomy): domain Eukaryota; kingdom Metazoa; phylum Mollusca; class Gastropoda; order Trochida; family Trochidae; genus Steromphala; species Steromphala cineraria. The sequence continues at coordinate 26,190,037 of OU744735.1, read as the reverse complement.
GTATCAGTAGCTGAAATGGTTAGTGAGGAATTAATAAGAACTTAAAATCCCTTATTTATGCAAGTAATTTCCACTTTATGGTTCGGTTTGTTTGTATCAGTAGTTGAAATGGTAAGTGAGGAAATAATAAGAGCTTAAAGGGGCAGTAGCACGTTTTTCGGGGGAGTATAAGGTGATGTCAGGAAAATGAAAATTAATGGTTCCAATTGAAAGACAATGTATTTAAACTAAATGGAGCAGTAATAATATCAATATATAACGTAAAGTTTAGCCATGCGATTCCTTTTTCTTACAAAAATGAATTAAAGGTGTTCACACAAAAATGGCCGCCAATGGATTTTATGTAAATCTTCATACTTTGTCCTCTGACTATGGATGATTGACTTGTGTAATGAGATTTTTGACACTGTCAAAGTAATACATTTAACATTAACTTACAATTATCAGTGAAAATTGTTAAATATAAAATTATCAAAAAACGTGCTACTGCCCCTTTAAAATCCCTTATTTACGCAAGTAATTTCAACTTAATCATTCGGTTCAACTTTCATTAAATAATCAGAATCATGACTTAGAAATTCGGTAGATTTGGATGTTGATTGATAAATTTTCATTTTTATGAAAATTATTTATATTCATCATATTAACACATTTTTCGTTCTGTTCAAGTTTCATTAAACGATTATGATCATGACATTGAAATTGGTAGATTTGGATGTCAATTGATACATTTTCATTTTTATAAAGATTATTATATTCATCATATTAATACATTTTTGTTCTGTTTCAGTTTCACTAAACTATCATAAGCATGACATAGATATTTTTTAGATTTGGATGGTCGATTGATACATTTTAATTTTTATGAAGATTATTAATATTCATCATATAAACACATTTTCCTTTCTGTCCCAGTTTCATTAAACAATCATAATCATGACATAGATATTTGTTAGATTTGGATGTCAATTGATACATTTTCATTTTTATGAAGATTATTTATATTCATCATATAAACACATTCTGCAATTTTCGGAAATATAAGCGTTACTAAGTAGATTGATAGTCACGGTGGTTAGAGTTTCAACATGAAACGTAATTTTTCAAAAAATTTGTGCAATTGCATGTGTTTAGTCACTGTACAATAACCAGAGGCTGAAATCAACATTGGAAAACAAAACCAGTAACAAAGCAAACAGTTAAATAATGAGGAATCACAACTTACAGCGCCGTATTATACACCTAGGTGAAGACTATGCATACTGTACACATTGGCAGCGTATAAAACATGATCACATGGAAAGATATTGACAATGAAACGTAAATCAGAACAAGCAAAGTGTCTTTAAGAGACAAAGGATTTCCTAAGTACATCAAGCATTGTGAATCATGATTTCTACCATATATATTTACGTTTCATATATTTCATAAAACATGAAATTTGAATACCGGTAAATGATTCTTTAAAACTGACTAGAGAATCCTTCCTGATTTGTTGTCTGAATAGTTCTTATGACACTGCTTATGACATTCTGACGAAAAACAATCTCATTGAAATAAGATCTAGCCATTGGTTTATATTACTGTCTCATACAATACCATCTAGATCAATTGCGGATAAGGATCACTAGGTCTTACAAAGCCCTAATTGACATCAAGAGAGAAATGGTAAGTAGGACAGTTCCCTATGATGCAAGCCAAACCATAATGCTGTTTGAAGAAATTGTTACGATAAGAAATGAAATTTCTGAGGTCTTAGCGATCTTAAAGTGGCGCCGCTTTCAAAAGTATTTAACTTATATCGCGGCTGCTAGTATTATTTCAGGGAGAAAGCCCACAACACCAATGAGGCTATGCATTAGAATGAAACCTGCGAGCATCGGCTGGAACCATGGGTGGTTATATATAGCAGTCATATATTACCAAAAGTTAGCAATTTTTAGATCCTGTTTCAATGAGATTGATCAATAAACTATGATAAATGTTCATGATGTTTGTTGATGACTGACAATGATAAAAAAGAACAAGCTAGCATGGCAAATTCATTCATGAAGAGATAATTGCAATTTCATGTGACTGATTCCACATGGTTCATTGATTCACTCACTGACAAGATCAAAGTTCTGCAAGTCAAACACTTTAACAAGTCTGTATCAGGTAGTCAGTAATAACTAGTGTCACACCAATTGTGATATACACATCTTCAATAATGTTATCTACGTTGAATAGAGAGGAGTTATTTTGCAAAGAAAACAGGAAGATGCTATGATTAGACTTATGATGATTATTAATATCTGATTGTACAAGTTTGGATACATAATATTTACGCAACCTCATTCAATGATACAATATCTGAGCTGAAATTGAACAAGTCGGGTTAGAGCTCAAAATTGACCAATAATCAAAGAGTTGTCAATTGACCAATCAGCTCGAAGCTGAATATCAACCAATCAAATCCGAGCTGAAAAGTGACCAATCTGGTCAAAATAGAACAAGTACAAAAACGTACCCAGTATTTACAACATAAATGACTACATTCATCAAACAGCGTAAAAAGGTAAATAGTTTACCTGTTTTTAAAAAAACAAACATGATCTCCAGCCAAGCTCGAGAGTTTGATTGCACGACGTTTTCAGTAGCATTGATAGTGCATGCGGTCTCCACTACAGCCATGCTACTATATAGACAGCTTTCATCTACTGCCTTGTTCATCTCTAGACCTGAACAAGCATACGGTTTAATCTTTAACAATTATCCACGTGATTGAAATAATTCTTTATACAGCTCTAGACAATTGCTTACTTAACCTCTAGCCCTGAATAAACATTCATAATCTGGCTATAGTTACCTCCCTTGGGTCAACAATAGTCAAGAACAAATTTATCATAACCTTTTTCTCCTAACAAGTTGAGTACTTCACGGGTAAATAAATGCTTTTAACAGAGCCTTTACGCTCCACATGATCTTGTTGTTGAATCAATAGTCATTCATTTATCTTGAATAAGACTTTTATATGTTTGAGAAGCTGTATACGTTGAGGACATATTTCACATGTATACAAACACATCATACTCATGATCTCAGGGTCATAGAAAATTAACAGTACATAGTTGTCATCACTAAGTATCTTAGATTAAATGGGTTAGTTAACTATGAAATAGTTACATTATCTTTGAGCTATAAGTTTTAGTGATAAAACTCATATTGGCATTCATCTTGATTTCACTTCTTACACACTTTCCGTTCACTAGTCATCTATGTTCACATATTTAGAACAGATTCACATATTGCAGATATATCAAGGGTCCATGTTTGGCCATGTAATGTAAGCAAAGAAATATCAAATCATAATAATTACTGATCATCTTTGTGTTAGTTCCGTGATGAATTAAATTTGATTAGATCAATTGATAATGTACTGAATATGGGATAGCATGCAGAAATTTGAATACTATTATCTTCAAAAGCATAGAACAAGAAATCCGAAACACATGACACGAGCTTTGCATATAATTTGATTTCAAATTAGCACTAAGTATAAGATTTCATCCAATAGAAGCAAGTTCAGAACTGGAAGCAGATTGGTAGGTAATATAAGACAGATCAGCAGGGTGTAACAGGGTTATTCGTTGACCTTGTAGGACCTGCAAGATAGGGGTCAAGGACAATTTCAGGTCAGCACGTTGAAAAGGGAAACACACATCATTCACTTCTCATATAACAGCAGGAAATAAAGATATCATATCAGCTGAAAGGGTTATGTTGGATGTATTTCATTGCAAAGGAGGAATCTTGATGCACTGGTAATTGTCTGTATGAGGACATATGAACTGTATCTGAAACAGCAGTGGAGACAACATGGAGGTCTAAGGACAACATGGCAGTCTGACGACAACATTGAGGTCAGATGACAACATGGTTGTCTGATGAGAACATTGAGGTCAGAAAACAACATGGCAGTCTGATGACAACATTGCCATCTGACGAGGTCTGATGACAACATGGCCATCTGATGACAACATTGCCATCTGACAACAAGATCTGATGACAACATTGCCATCTGACAACATGGCCATCTGATGACAACATTGCAATCTGACAACATTGTGGTCTGATGACAACATGGCCACCTGACAACCTTGCAATCTGATGTCAACATGGTCATCAGCCAACATATATGGCATTCTGACAACAACATGGCGGTCCGACAATAACATGCCTTCTGACTACAACTTCGCCATCTGACGACATCATTGCCATCGGACAAGATAATTGCCATCAGACAAAAAACAGTCTGATGACGACATGGCATTCAAGGCTTAGGTGAGGACAACAGAGAAGCTGTGTCAACTAAGATGGCAGAGAATGCCAGGAGGGCTTGGTTCACCACTGGGCAATAATTTCTTCTTTCCTCTTCCAGGACAAGCTGGTATGGCAGACACTCTGAATATCTTCACTCTTGACCAATCATGTCTCTTGTTACACTTGGTGATGCATCTTTCAACAAATCAAGTTTCTTGTTACATATTATATGTATCATCCAATCATACGATAGAAATTTGAGGTGTTGACCAATATACCTGCAGCTATCTGGATAACATGACTACAGGCATTACAATGCTGGCGGGGGGAATTGACACTGCCCGACGTGATTCATTGTCAGTTGGTGGTCGGTGAACAGTTTATTGAAACAGGAGACACCAAACAGTTCTTCCAGTGCTGTTGTACTGACTTTAATCAAAATCTTAGCTTCATGATGATTTTATACTACGCTAATCATGGGCTTGGGCACAATAAGCCAATCAGCAGTTTGTTCAATACTTCAGCACTATTCAGTCTTTCAACACGCAGGATCAGCCTTTCAAACACATGGATACTAGTAGGTGATCTCAGTTTCAAGCCAGTTGCAAAGGTGATCTCAGTTTTTCCATAGTCAGGTCACAAAGGTGATCTTAGTTTCAAGCCAGTTCCAAAGGTGATCTCCAAAACAATCCAACAGGTGATCAGTTTCACCAATGGTCCTAAAGTCAATTGCACAATGGCCCCAGAATGATCTTAATTTCTCCATGGTTCAAAGGTGAGCCCAGTTTCACCACGGTCATATAGGATAGGTGATCTCATTTTCCTCACGTCTCCTGTTCCAATCCCGACCACAATAGCAGGTGCCCCTATCAGAGAGTCAGATTCTAGGCGATGCAATGCTCCGTGTTGTTCTCCATGTCACTAGACCTGATCCTGGTCATACAGATGAACCTCTATGTACGAAGTCGGCACAAACCCTTCTGAATTGTCGTCCTTTCTGACTCGCGTCCACCCGTCGCCTTGATCTGCCTCGATAATGTTGAACTCCTCGTTCTCCATCATACTAATTGAGCCCTCACTGCTCCCTGAAAATCAAAACGTTTATGATTAGGTCCCTCATGACATCTGGGTCCATAAAGTGATGAAAAAATTTAAAATTTAAATTTTGAAGCTTACTATTGATATAATGGGCAATGGCCCATTTGAAACTCAGAAAATTGACAAAAACCTGGAAAATGGCCCATCGTCAAAGATGGCTTTCACAATACCTGTCCATTAAACAAAACACCCAATTAGCAAGAATGCAATTGTAAAATTGGTAATAAGGTTTACCGTAGTGGTAATTTTTTTTATTGATCTCCTCGAGATATTTCGATGGAGGTCATGTTCAACTGACCTTTGATGACCATTGACCGACCAATCATATGAAGGCCGGAAGTCAACATTTGTATAGATCAAAACTCGCCACCATTTTTACTTAATTTATTTAAAATCTTCAAAAATGCTTAAAATCATAGAAGTTTGTTTTTCAAGGAGTGTTCATTTAGTTCTTTTGTGATGAGTTTATTATTACCCTTGAATGAGATTGAACAAGTGCTTAATTCCTATAATGTGATAACCTTGAGTAGGCATAACCTAGCTTGTTTCAACTAAACGGCAGTCTAACATCATGCACTCACCATCAAATGGGTAGAGAGCTCTACAAGTTCCAATAATTGGGAACTCTGGAAATTCATCAGCCTCTTCGTCGTCCCCGTCTATAGGCCTGAAACAAATTGACAAACATTTAAATCTTTATTATGTGAAATTCAATTTTTCCAAATACTGAATACTCATGCATACACAATATACCACAATTGTCCGATGGCCATTTCTGTGCTGCCATTGCTAACAAACAATAAACATAAGATTGCTAGGATGAGAGAGAAACTTGGTTGGGTGTTAGGTTCAAACATGTGTTGTCAATAGTATACGCCAGTATTATTGCAGGAAGAAAGCCCACAACACCATTGTGGCTATGTATTGCGGTGAAACCTGCGCGCATCTGCTGGAACTAGCGAACCATGGGTGGTACTGCACTGAAATTCAGTGTAGCATTGCACCCAAACCTGACTGCATGTAGAACAGTTCTCTACTGCAGACAAAGTTGCAGAGCCCCTGGCGGGATTCGAACCACGGACCTTCTGATCTGAAGCCGAACACGCTAACCACTGCGCTATCCCGCCCCTTTTTTAAATGAATTTGGGTGCTGTTGTAATATTTTTTTTATTAATGTGATGCATTGACCACTCCAGATATAATAATTGCTCTTTTATTGACTATCTAATGAACTAAAAATCTGTCATATGCAAAATAATGAAAATATGAGTAAAGCTGCGAGACCACTGAAATTTTGCCAAATATAACTATTGTCATAGGGGAGAATCTACACATTAAACTCTGGATTTTTTAAATAAAGAATACCTAGTTGACATTCATATACAAAAAGCTTTTTTATCATGCATGAGAAGAGGCTAGCAGGACATTGAATTTTCAGTAATTTTTCCATCGATGATTCCTACTATCTTAAAATCTGCGAGTAAATTTGAGATTCTTTCAGTTGATTTTTATAACTATGATACAATAAATACTTACGCATACACATTATGCTGCGTATTGGGTGTGCTAGGTTCGGACACTTGTTGTACGTTGGCTATCTGCGAACTGCCATCGCTGGGCGTGAGGGACTCGTTGGAAGTGCTGTGTCGTCTATGCTTGCCTTCAGCTTCCCCAAGATATGACTAAAGAGAAAACATCTCAGACATTTACATAATATCTTACAAACCTAATTGAGTGATCTTACTCTTGAAACTTTCAAATATTTCAGAAATTAGACATTTTTTTTTTACATGACACACAGCAGAAACTGAAAAGTTTTGATTGGTTAAGAAATGGTCATGAAATTGTAGAAAAACACATCTCAAAAAACATGATTATTCACAAAGTTGTAACAAGTGGTAAACTTGTCTTGTGAAAATAGCACACATATGATTAATGTGATAATCACTCATTGAAAAATCTCATTTTCCAAACAGATGGATAGCTGAGCATTGTTTATTGTTTTTTATTGCTGCTGTTTAGTAAAAAGAGCATGCAAACTCATAAAATTGAGCAACACCAATATTTTGAATTATCTATTGCATTACACTCTTCTGTATCGCCAAATATTGCAATATGGAAATGAGGAACAATACCCATCGTTACTATTTGATATTCTAGTAGGCCTTTGATTGAATTAATGAAAGGTAAAAAAGGCAAGCAAGAACACCTGACACAAACCCTATAGAGCATTACTCAGACCAGAAACACAGCATAGTTAAAGTGTAAGTTTCAACCTACTTTATATGAGATTGCGTTCCAAAATACAACCTGTCAAAAACCTTCAGAAAAAACTCACTTCGAACTTGTGCAGCTCTTGTCGTAGACTATCTAATTTCTCAGCATTTTCTTCTATCTTCTTATCTAGTGTACTAGGGTCACCCAGCGCAGGGTTGTGTGCATATACATCCTTCATCTTCAGCATGCCTTCTCTGTGACAATGTGAAAATAAGGTCAAGGTCATCAAAATAAAACTTTATCCTTAATCTTACCTAAAAGCAGGTCTTTGCTACATTAATTAAAGAGAATTGACTGAAAGGATCTTGCGATATTGTTCTGAGAGTAAAATGTCATGGTCCCATCTTGACCTTGAAATTAAGGTCAGGGTCACCAAAACTAACATAGTTCTGCATTTGCCTTAAAAGAAAGTCAGTGTAACACATGTAGAGAATCCAGTGAAAGGTATATGTGATTCTTTTTTATGTCCCAGAATCGGAGATTCTCGTTTATTGTTTTTGGCCTGTCCCTCTGTCTGTCTGTCTGTCTGTCCGTCACAGCATTTTTTTTATCAATTTCATATTCTGCATACCAGGCATATAGTCATTTAAACACTTCAGCAAAAAGTACAATGCATGTCATATAAATAATGGGATATAAAATATCATATTTACCTATAGTGTAAGTAATACATTATATTTACACCAAACTTAACAATAAATGCAAAATAGACTAAAATCTTTGATCAGTGCCATTTGAGAAATGAATATATTACATGCCATAGCCATGTTCTTGTAATATTTTGCTGACAGTGAATTATCGAGGTCTATCTGGATCTTGAAATGATCATGGTTGTTGCCTTTAAAGCAATGGATATTATAAAATAAAATGCTGTAACACACAAGATTATTTTTTTCTGTCCTTTTGCAAAATCATTATTTAAAATGTCAAAGATATTGTAGAATGCCTTTGTAAGGAAATTTGTGATATGTAAACTAATCTCAAGAATTTTGACCATCACATCGTTATGTTGACAGAAATAAGCTATAGATCAAACACCAAAGATTTAACAATTGACTCACTAAAAAAATCATCACAACAGAAAAGTTTTCTACTTCCTGCAAGAATCTTGTTCCTAGGTAATTCTGAATATATTAGTATTGGAGACAAAAATTATTAATCAAGGTTATTATATTTCATAACAAACAGTATATTCCAATCATACCTTTCTGCTTGTTCTTTAGCCATTTCTTTCCTTATTCCGTCTATTTTCTGTTGAAGTTTCTTTCGACGTTGATTCGGCGGCAAATCGCTAAAATCCTCCTTCGTATCGTCAGTCTACAACAAATTATCCTATATAAACATTTAAATTCAAAATATTGAACCAAGATCTTCATCTGAAAACAAGGAAAATCTAAAAATAATTACTTTGATGATGGATCAACAATGTTATTTAAGATTTAAGATCATTTATATGAAAGCTCTTAATGAAAATAGTGAAAGCAAAGCGTTAAAGCTGACTTGGCGTAGTTCTACACATCAAGCATGCTACAAGTCATTAAATCATGCTGAACAAACAGCACAGTAAAATCCATAAATATTTTGCATTAAAATTTAATATATAGATGTATTCAACTATTTATTTATGTAACATTTTCGAAATAAAACAACCCCCCGAGTTCTACCTAAACCCATCCATGCTATCATGCTGCATCGAAGCAACCTCATGCGTTTGACAGGTTCATCTTAATAACAGAAAGCTAAAATTATTCTGTTCAATTCTAATATCATTTTTAATTTTGCTCAAGAGAAGTGGCTGTGACATGATTTCTATTGCTATCTTATATAAAAGAAAATGAAATCTTGAATGAAAAAATATTTTAAAAGTGTTGTATTTTCCAACGTAACAAATATTTGTAATATGATAATATTTACTCAAAACACAAAAAACATATGAGGCAATGACAAGTACTTCTCTTCAAAACATAATATTCTAACCATACCAGGCACGTGATACATCTGATATAATATTGAAAGAGAGGAAGTGAATATGACCATTCATATGAAATTACAAGTAGCGCTTAAAGGGGCAGTAGCACGTTTTTCGAGGGAATATAAGGTGATGTCAGGAAAATGAAAATAAATGATTCCAATCGGAATACAATGTATTTAAACTAAATGAAGCAGTAATAATTCAAATATATAATGTAATGTTAAGCCATGCGATTCCTTTTCTTACACAAAATGAATTAAAGGTGTTCACACAAAAATGGCTGCCAATGTATTTTATGTGAATCTTTATATTATTTGTTCTCTGACTATGGATGATTGATTTGTGTAATGAGTTTTTTGACAGTATCAAAGTAATACATTAAGCATTAACGTACAATAATCTGTGACAAATAAAAAATAGAGCCATTGGCTCTGTAGCTCATCAGGCTTCATCATCAATTATGCTGTAGAGTGTGGCAATGTGATTCCCCCTTTGTAGAGGCCACAGGGTCACCAATAATTAAAATTAAATATATAGGCGACAAGTTTCAGTTTTCTAGGCTTTATACTTCAGGAGAAGAAGATGAAAATAGATTTGGACGTTCCTGTTGCCTTTATTAGGGGCAATAGGGTCACCAAAGCTACAATTCATAATCCTCACTAGTCAAGGAGTCTGTACACAAGGTTTCAGCTTTCTAGGCCTTATGCTTCTGGAGAAGAAGGTGAAAATAGGTTTCAAGGACCTGGCCCCTGTGGCCCTTATTAGGGGTCATAGGGCCACCAAAGCTACAATTTATAATCCACACTAGCCAAGGAGTCTGTACACAACGTTTCAGCTTTCTAGGCCTCATGGTTCTGGAGAAGAAGATGAAAATAGGTTTTTAGGGTGTGGCCCCTGTGGCCCTTATTAGGGGTCACAGGGCCACCAAAGCTACAATTTATAATCATAATCCCACCAGCCAAGGAGTCTGTACACAAAGTTTCAGCTTTCTAGGCCTTATGGTTCTGGAGAAGAAGATGAAAATAGGTTTTTAGGGTGTGGCCCCTGTGGCCCTTATTAGGGGTCAGAGGGCCACCAAAGCTACAATTTATAATCCCCACTAGCCAAGGAGTCTGTACACAACGGTTCAGCTTTCTAGGCCTTATGGTTCTGGAGAAGAAGTCGAAATTCAACAAAGTTTACGGACGGACGGACGGACGGCGGACACCATGCCATGCCATAAGCCCATCGGGCCTTACAGGCCAGATGAGCTAAAAATTAAAAATTGTCAAAAAACGTGCTACTGCCCCTTTAAAGGCACCAATCAATCAGCTTTCATCCGCCATCTTGAAAGTTAGCATTGCGAGAAAACAATTGTGCTGTATTATGCTTATTCATTAACAAAATTAAGAAATAACTACTTGATTCATAGAAGAGGAACAAATTTACAAATAATTCATAATAAAAGTTATCAGTTACGACAGCATTTTGTTGTAATAATGTATTCCATAATCGTACCTACGATGATTGACTTTTCATATATTTTGAGCGATACACTTTATTCTTTGTCAAATTGTTAAACCTTCAACAAATGAAACACTAACCTCACAAACATATTTGAAATGAAGTGTGAAATTATTATGTAAAAATCCAATATAATTGTAAACAGGAAAGTCCTCCTGAATTTCATTTCGACAAAAATACCCAGCTCAAATGGTTCCTTTAAGTCCGTAGCAAAATCTAAATTGGCACAATAACTAAACCAAATTTTGAAATGACTAACGTAAACAGACTAACCTGAGACTCAGAATAAAAATGTAAACCTCAACATGTCAATATTTGCTCTATAAATAACCCTTTTTATTTCTAAACTTGTTAGAATAACAGACTTGTAGAAGCATAACAAATTTTTTTCACATTTGTTTTGTCTGTGAATTTTCATAGCCTACCTTCTTTATGATTCAGGATTCACATCAATTTCAAATCATGAAAGATAGCACCGATAGGGTTATTACAACATTTACCTCCAGGTTGAACCAATCCCAATCAACATAGGTGTGGATAATTTAATTCATTTTACAACATAAATGTTTGGTTAATCTAATTAATATACAACATAAATGTTTAGTTTCGGTCTAATTAATATACAACATAAATGTTTAGTTGAGACTTAATTAATATACAACATAAATGTTTAGTTTCGGTCCAATCAATACACAACATAAATGGTAAGTTTAATCTAATTAATATACAACATAAATGTTTAGTTTCGGTCTAATAATATACAACATAAATGTTTAGTTTTGGTCTAATTAATATACAACATAAATGTTTAGTTCAGTGTAGAATCTTTTTTTATGCAATAGCACTGTCGGAATTTCACCTTGAGTCAAAGGATAAATCTGACCCCAAAATAATAAATATTTCCTTGATAATTTCATTCTTGTACTTCAAGATAATCCCAATTGAAAAGAAAACACAAACATATATCAAATCCAACACTGCCATTGACAGTTAATTGTCATTTATGCTGTTAGTGACGGGCATGCAGAAGAACTGTAAATATTTTTATCTACAAACTAGTGTTGACATATTTTAGATTAACCCTCGATCATGGTTTCGCAAAACTTAACAGCTTAATTTAGTATCTAAACTAATATTTTAGTAACTAATGAGTATGAAGCGCATAAAATGTCCAATGATATGATGAAATCCTCCTCCTTTTATGCAATGAAGAAGCTAAAGAATATCTGCTCAGTTTGAGCAAGAAAGTTTAGTCACGAACCACATCAAAGACAACAATCTAAATATTCACTAATCTAAAGTGATTTCACTGACTATATATACCAGATAAGTAACTAATACATCAATTGTACCCATACTAGATGACTGTAGGTTGTATTTTTTAAGTATTCATGAACTCAACTCAATAACATCCAGTTAGACTTTTAATTTTTTTTAACCATTTTCAGTCCTGTTGAAAGACATGATTTTGTTCTTCTATTTGACTAGTGTGATTCATGTCTAATAAGACAAATTGTCATGACAGCAGCCAATCTCATTAAATTCATACCAAATCAAACACTTACACTTCATTACATTTCTATTCTGAGAACTTCTACAAAGGGGCTATGACAAATGACCTTGTTAATAAGTTTTAACCAATCACAGGCCAACTTTTACGAAAGATGCTGATGACAAATGACCTTGTTTCAAAGTTCCGTCCAATCACAGACCAACTTTTACCAAATGATGCTGATGACAAATGACCCTGTTTCAAAGTTCCGTCCAATCACAGGCCAACTTTTACCAAATGATGCTGATGACAAATGACCTTGTTTATAAGTTATAATCAATCACAGGGCCTCTTTTACGAAAGATGCTAATGACAAATGACCGTATTCATAAGTTTTTACCAATCACTGGCCAAATTTAACGGAATGATTCTGATGACAAACGACCTTGTTCAAAAGTTTTTACCAATCACAGACCAACTTTTACCGAATGATGCTGTTGACAAATGACCTTGTTCATAAGATTTTACCAATAACAGGCCAACTTTTACCAAATGATGCTGTTGACAAGTAACCTTGTTTCAAAGTTCCTACAAATCACAGACCCTCTTATGCAGATTTTCCTGGCTTTTTTGCTGATTGGCTGGAGAGAAGGTCACTGTACATGACCCCTAAGTAGCAGAACTCAGACAAGGAGCTGCAAGTTTCATTTAAATTTCTGAGGTCTTAACATTACCGAATTCTCCATAGATAGCTTGACCCGCCCGACTGGATGTTATCGGTTGATATATCCCAGGTTGAGTATGAAGTTATACCATCATGGGATCTAGGCTGTGATACTGGTATTAGTACTGCAGAATATCATAGACATTGGCTGGTGAAAAGTACCTTAATATATTTTTTGGTGAATTGTGACTTATTTGGTGTAGTATCGGTATATCATTATTGGTGATTTTGAGTGCATATGCTATTAGTTATTATAATAACTCCAATATGATGGTGTGTTTCAGCAATAAGCTTGCTGCTGTATGTGAAGTTAGGCCATTGATTGACTATTTGTATATGTGGGTAAGAAAAAATAATAATGTTAACTTTGTAATCAATGATAATAACAATTTTGATATTTAATTTCCATTGTAATTTTTACAAAATGTTTACAAAATAACCTGGAACAAATGTAAACATCTAACATTTTTTTCACAAGCATTGGTCAAGAGAAGAATTAAGAGACTGATGATTTAAGAGAAAAGAATTTGTATAACTCTTCTTGAAAATATATTTCAGGTATCCGCCTTTTCAAAAGGTTTGTCTGCCAAATGGTCTATGATAAACTGCATAAGTCCTGAGAGTGACACTTAATGACACCAAGTAATCAAGTAATCGCTGAGTAATCAAGTAATAAGGCGACAGAGTGACAGTGACCGACGTGACGAGGTGACATATTTACCGTGTTGGAGGATAGATGGGGTAAGAGCTAAAAACAAAACAGATACACACATTGCGAGAGAGTTATAACTTTCTACTGCTACGAAAATTGCGTAAAAAAAATTGCAGTTAGCTGATTGATGAAGAAAGGGTGGAAAGACACCATGTTTCTTGCAAAATTGATCACGATAAGAGGTAACATTGTAGATTCTTTCCTTATGGCAACAAAAAAATGATTAACGAGAAAATAATGTTTACATTACATAGTTTGTTTCAATCAATAAAATGAGTTCTTAACAAAAATACCAAATTCAGGTTGAATCTAGATCCCTTACTCGATCTAAAGGTGTTCACATCAAAATGGCTGCATGAAGTCTCACCTCTGATACAGCTTTGACTACATGGAATTGGGTTGAATGTAACAGTATGTACTACGGTGTCCTTAAACATTAATAGTCTGCTGAAAGACTGAATATTCTCTCAGATAGAAAATTTTATATCTGAATAATGTTTGAAATCAGGGATGCCACGATACACCGGTGCATCGTCGTGATTCAATTCACAATACAATACACAATAAAGTTAACCAAATCATGAAACAATTTTGGTGACTATTCTTTTAAACTTTAGTATATACTGAATCTAGAAATCCTCTTAGTGAAATACAATCAGGTTTTTATTATGAACTTGGCTTGTTTTTATGTAAATCTGTTTGTTCCTGAAATAACTTCTGTCAATTTTAAAGTATCAATATTATGCAAAAGAAATGGTGCCTTTCCAACTCTTTATATATATGTGGTAAATTGCAGCCTTAAATAATATTGATCTTGCAAAATCTAAAGATAATAAGTACTTAATAATATAAGAAATATAAAATACCTGACCCATAACTGAAAAAAAAAGTCTAAGATTTGTTCACTTATTGGACATATTATGCAAAACAACCATGCATCCATTGGGACAATATCAGTAACTATGCTGAAAGAAAACACAATGAAATAAAAGTCCACAAAAACCTCAAAGTAGTTTGACAAAAAGTTTAATAAATTTCTTAAATTTCATTGCTTATAAAGTTTTTAAAGGATAAACTGAGAAAATATCTCCCAAAAAACTCAACAAGTTAAAAAAACATACCTTTACATAGTCCAAGATATAATAGGCCAAATATTCCCCAGTAAAAGAAATTTGATTTTTGGTATGGGAGTTGTTTTCAAAAATATTTCCTTCATTATTTAATTATCGTAAATACTATTTTCATGTTATCTCGATCAAATCAAAAGTATATTTAACCTTTGGTCAAATAAATTGATTTTCTATAGTCAAACGACTTTGAGTATACTTGCATCTAAACATGCCATGCAAACTGAACGGGTTCTAGGACTGGGCGCGCTAAGATGCAGGGCTTTTTGACACCATCTGCATTCCTTTACATACCAGCAATCCAATGATCTTTAACATGAGGAGAAAAAATAAAATAGCTGGCTAGAAATCAATTTCCAACATCCATCTATTTTGAAATAATATGGAAATGCTTTTTAATGACACTCACACATAAACATTGTACAACCTATAAAATAAATAGATATCTCACATTTAGACACTGGACGGACAAAAATGAAATGATTCTAAATAATTTGGGTCAAGCATTCGACATTAACGATTCTTGTGAAGATTTGAGGGTCAGTGACTAAATGCAACAAAGATGACAAATGATATGCGATGATTTTTTTTTTACATGACCATTCAACTTTTATGAAGTGATTTTCCTTCTTGATGAAACTATTTTTTAACACTTAGGATATTTGGACATGAATGGACTTGATTTTGAAATGAACCATGAAATAGACAAATGATAGACAGCAATAAACAGACAAATGAATGATATGCTTTTAGTCACTGACGTTCAAATCTGCACAAGACTATTCTTTGGGAACAAGTGACATTGATATATTTTACTTGAAAACCGACCTGGGATTTCTGCAGCAAAATTTAATCAAATTTGATGTCAATTATATTTCAAGAAATTTGAAAGGAAAATAAAAGGTCTTAGGGTGATGCAATTTTATAGCTTTTCTACATTACTGTGAAAAAATTGAAATCAAAAGTAAATAAACAATAGTAGTTCCATTACTTCTATCTACAAGGACAATGTGAAACACTTAAAATCGGATGTGATCCCAGTTTTGCATTTCTGACAAATTTGACAAAGAAAAGAGTCTTAATTGTACATAGTAAATACACATGTTAATAGTTCACAAGTCATTAACATATCTATTATGAATTCTATTCAATTTTTAAAAAATCATAAAATTGTTAATTCATCAAAAAATTATCAAAATATATCGAATCAGATATCAATGGAATCATAGATGTCAAATCATAACTAAGACATTGAAAACAATTTGAATGAGACAATATGTGATCAATGTAAATTGCAATTGACTAAAATTATGAGAAATTTCCTATCTGCTAATTTCAAAATGCAAAGAATGTGATTATATATACTACACTCTAGATAGATATGTGGTTAAGTAGCTATACACATAATCAAACCATTAGTAAAGATGGACAGAATGTCTCACAACATACCTTGGATGACTGAAATAAGCCGAATATACCGCCCCGTTTACGACCCTTGCCAGAGACAGTGGATGACTTGAAGGTGTTTTTGATGTCCGAGGGTTGTGACTTGGGAGTGGAGTGGTTCGAGTTCTCCATCGCCTGGTTGTTACTTAGATCCTCAAATGGAATGTCCTCTGGCGGCTGGAAGCCCGATTTGTGACGTTCTACAACCATCTTTGAATCCTGAAGTGAATGGAACCACATTTGAAAGAGTCTTACTAAACAAAAGGATAAGATCTGAATTCTTTTAAGTACAATTTCAAAGCACTATCATCTTCCTCTGGGAGGCATATATATAATTCTGTCTAGTCTCCATACCTTATCTAAATCTTGCTGAATTATGTAACTTTTCTAACTCCAGTTGGTGGGTTCTACTTATTGTTCATGGGGCACTACATTCATGAGAAAAAAAATTGCTTTGAATTTTTTAAGAGTTGTGGGTTGGCATATTTAGAGTTACCTCCCTTCCCATTCTAACAGACTCATGGTGCTGGTAGCTCATTATCAGTCACTTGAAGAACCATAAGAAGTCCATACTGTTTGTCTCAATGGTATGGCTCTTTGAGAGGCATATAGAAGTTGTAAGATGAATAAGGAAGAGTTTCATGGATTTTCAACTTCTTTATTGCAGGAGTGCGATGTTTTGGTGTAGATACTTACACCGTTTTTAAACTAATGATTTGCTTGATAACGGTGTAGTATCTACACTGAAACGTCGTACTCCTGCAATAAAGTTGAAAATCCATAGAAATCTTCCTTATTTATTTATTTATATATGGCATAGGTTTTTGCAAAATTTTCTGACATATTGACTAAAACTATCATGTCATTTTCAAATTGTGTTGATTTTATGCGCCCCTTTGAAGACATTATCTAAAAGAGAGATAGGCAATAAAGAAGTAAGAGAACCTCTTTTGCATTGATAGAGACGGCTGCTTTCTTCATGCCATCGATGCAGGTGTTGATGATGGGCATGACGTTCCTCTCCGTCTCCGCACAGTTCGTGATGGCCTCCTGTAGCTTGTTTATACGCTTCTCGTCCATGTCTTGTAGATTCTGAAATGATTTTTACAATTTTTGTAGTCAAGTCATCAACATTATGCACAGACTAATGTGAGAAATTCAAATACTGAAGACTTCTGAAACCATGTTTTTGCAGGTTATGAACAGTTTTGCAAAAGATTACAAACATCTTTTCTTTTTTGCTCAACTTCTACAAGGAAACAAAAGAGGATGTCAAAATACACAAGAAGTATTCATGAAAGAATGTCATACTTGTGAGAGATTTTAATTTTTTCATATCTCCATTTTCTGCTTTTACTATTGCAACATAGCACAAATTTGCCTTCAGCATCAGTAAATGGCTTCAATGACAAAGTCTTATGGCAAAATGGTTTGCTAACCAAACATACAGGAATAAGCTTTAATACTTTAGTAAACTGATATTTCCTTGAGTACAACTCCAGGATATTTGTTTTCTTGAATCCTCATTACATTCCTTTATCCACTTCTTTCCTTAAAGGCCCAGGTTGTTCTCAAGCTCTAGGATTTATTTAAAGGCACCACTCGAATGCGTTTCATCCGCCATTTGAAACGTTAGCATATTGCGGGAAAACAACACGTTATTCTTGGTCAAATTGTTAAATCTTGAACAACTGAAATGCTAACCTCACAAACACATTTTAAATTAAGTTAAAATTATTATGTAAAAATCATATATAATTGTAAACAGGAAAGTCCTCCTGAATTTTGTTTCCACAAAAAATACCCCACTCGAATGGTCCCTTTAATGGCCCAGGTTGTTTTCAAGGTTTAGGATTTATTCAATGCCTAGGAGGTATTTGACATCCAGTCATAATTAACATCATGGTTGACTTATTCCTGTTGAATGTATACAAACCTGAAATACTTGTGGCATATTTGTTGTGTAATACTCCTTCTGATGGGTGTTGGTTTGTTGGAGCATAGATGCGTACTCGTTCTTACTGTCTTCACACTGGGACGCCTTCGCGTTCATGATGATCCGATGCTATGGGAGGAAGAAAAGTTCATTACAGCAAAATATCTGCTTTCATATTTCATTCATGCCTCTTTACATCAAGACTGGAAACTTATATTGCTATTGAATGAAATCCATTGGTAAGAAGTGCCATGGAAAAATATTGTGGACCTATTCAGAGAGAGGGAAAAGAGGATACCTGACAGAGCGAAAACTAGCCGATGCACAAACCGAACCAACTCAATAATAATAGATAGTGAATTAATGTAAACTCATCAATCATAATGGTATGTCCCACTTTGAGGGTGTGAGTGAGTGAGTTGGGGTTTACGGTGTTGTCAGCTATTTAACAAGTGGATGTTGCCATTCAAAAGAGAAAGGACAGATCCGAGAGAAAGAAGATCAACAGGATCAAGAAAGTTGGTGTTTTGGTTCGAATAATGATGGTTCTCGAAACAAAAACGATAAGAATTTGCACAAATGGATTTAGTGTGATCCAAAATATCTGTAACGGCTAGAATCACCTTGTTAATGTAGCAGTCTGTTCAGACTTTTGTGCATGTTAAATTAGCTTTAATGGCAAATTGATGAAACAGGTTTATAAGTGACTTACGCATAAACATCAGCCATTCAAAGAGCCAAGTTGGTCCTTCTTGAGTAATTAATATCTTGCTGATATGTTTATATAACACGTGGTTCATCATGTTTCTACAATTTACAACATCTACTTAACCAGTGACAGCATACCTTTTCAACCTCTGCCCGTGATAGGTTAATGTCAGCATCAGCCTTTCTGTAGTTGTCCAATGCCTTTTCACTCTCCTTGAAGGCCTTTTCATACTGACGTTTTGACTGAAAATAATTATCATAAAGTTGCATACTTCAATCAAGAACGTCATTGATATTTGATAACCTTTTCATCCTTAGAATCAAGAAATCAGACTCAAAGGGTATTTTTGTTACCAGTTTCTTAGGGAGAAAGGTTTAATTACTCAAATTATATTTTGATATCTGAAGACTTATGCATGAGATTCTCTATAAGACTTTAAAGGCAGTTTTAAATCATACACATTTAACATGAAATTTGTGACAGGCTTACAATTTGGTAATGTGGATTATCTCCCTTTGACTTTAACTCTTGAACCAAAGATTTATTCTTACTATTCAACACACCATCACAATATTACTTCCCTTTGACCTCGACATTAGATATCAAGATTCTGGTGTAACCAAACATCCAGTTACAGATACAAAAATGTTTATGCTTTTATTTATGCCAGTCTTAATCAGAAATGTTTGATGGATTTAAGAATCCTTGTGTTGACGTGAAACTTACTCTATCCAAATGCTGGTACGTTTGTTTGAGAGCATCTTGAACTTTTGAGCCTTCTTGTAAATTCTGAAAGATAAAGCATATTCAGAAAATTCATTGAAAACGAACCAGAAACAGATGGACTGTCATCCTGCCTAATCTTATAGTCATCGTTTGCCATATGCTGGCCACACAGGGTAAGCACGTGTCCACTCCATAATGAAAATTGTTCATTTGCAAAGACCTCATTCCCGATGGACAGTAAAAACAACAGTTGGACTCAACATGTTTTAGGCGAGAATTTTCACCCTTAAAGCACATGTTAACAATATTTTTGTCTGAAGGATTGAATGTCTTTAATCAATCAAATTTTCATGCTGTTAAAAGTGATTAATTTGGATTGCACTACCAATGTTTTTAGACTTCATTGGCTGGTTGTTTAGACAGTGGTAAACAATAACAAAATAGACAGACAGGAGCTCATATGGGCATTTTACAGATCTAAAGATAAGGTCACAAAGGGATTCAAATCAAGCAATTTTGGCTGTGTGAGAAACCACTGGTGAGGGTTGAAAGATTGTAGTCCAGAGGTATATGAGGTAACCAGACAAGGCAAATCCTGAGAGGGCAACCAAGGACTGCAGAAGTCTCATGGATGTGATAAAGCTAACATTATAACAAGAGAGGATACTGAAGAACTTTCAAATAATTGTCTGGAGGTTATGAACTGAACAACATATTCCAAACAATATGACATCAGTTAACAATTTCATAACAATTTGTACAGATTGCAAGAACAATTCCTACAGACCTTTTTCCTCTCGTGCCGGATCTCCCCGACAAGGGTCTGCAGATCTCGTTGTACGTTGGTCTGCAAATTCTCTGCGATCATCTCATGCTGGCTGGCAATGTCGTGCAGCTCCTTTATCATATCCACGAAGGCCCGGGCCCATGAAAACCTGCACACAGGTAAATAATGGTTAAGCCTTTACCCTGGGGTTTATCTTTCATGATTTTTCATTTTCTGTTAAGTTTTCAAGATTATACACTGAAATGAATACCTATTATAACAATGGTTTATGGAGACTCACTATGGCAAAGATCTGGAGAGGGTGGGGGAGAATTCACACGAATATTATTTTTGGATAAAACGTGGTGATCCCTATCAGCCCCCACCTCGAAGTTGTTTTGGATCCAAATAAAAACTAAGTCAGTTGATAACAAAAGTTTTAATAAGAAACATCTGATTGGACCAAAAAAAGTCAGTAATCAACGCAGTCAATGGTGAAATAATCATGAAATAATACTGGGGGGCGTAGTTCAGTGGTAGAGTGTCCGCTCCTCACCCGGAAGACCAGGGTTCGATTTAAAACACGTTAAATGATGGGAGTTGCTTGACACTCAGCATTGCAAAGGCAGAACAACGCATTAACTGGTGCTGCACTGTGGCTGCCGGGTGCTTTGGCACAAAACAAATATCTGATATGTATGTATGTACTGAGGACAATACAGTGTTATTATGGATGTTGGTCATGATTGAGGTGAAGACATAACCCAAGTGTTACAGGATATGACTACTTCCTATGATGCTGAGACTAAACAAGACTTCACCAGTATCATCAATCCAGTCTACGGTTGAACACCTGTGGTGGAAGAAGTGACTACAGTATATGGGTCACACCTGAGGTGCAGACTACCCAGGGGCGGGTGTAAGAGGATATGTGTCTAGGGACCCCGCCTTAACTGTAAACAGGTAGATCCTGTCCCTGACATGTGGAGGGCTGTAGTTACTAATGCTTGAAATGGAGGAGTAAGATATGAATGGATAAACTTGCAACAAAGGAGCTGTGAAATTTCCTGTAGGTACTTACCAATTCCTGTATTACAATAAGTTATTTCTTCATTCTTGGTGATTTTTCAGATACAGTAAATTACAAGATTTTATGGATATCAAAATTCTTTATTTACAGAACAGCGACTGCATAATGATCTATACCTGAGAATAAAGAAGTTGAATATCATTAACATCTTGTACTTTATTACCCTAAATTTTTTAGAATGCTATTCAAATGAAAATTCTAATTGTTTACACACTAATGTTGAAGATTTTATTTGCAAAATGATAAAAAGGTCCATGAATAATTCTTAGTGCAATATGTAAAGCAGGTATAATGAGAGACCACAATCAATGTTTCTGACGTGAAAGCTGAGTAACATATTGGATAGGTGTGACAATGAATATTACACATTTATTTATCAATAAGAAAGTATCATAGTTATGGAAACCATGGAATGTCACAACTCTAAGAATTTGAGATGGAGATTTATGTAGACATGAATGCTATAATGTTCATAGTCCTCTTCAATATCTATGAGTCTAAGTCAATCAGCAAGTCTAGATTTGACTAAATGCACATTACACACCAAGACCAAAACATTAACAATCAGAAATATTTTTCATTAAATAAAAATTTCATGGACCGTTTTCAATGTTGACAAGACAAGGCAAAATGATAATTTCTAAGACCAAATGACAGTCTAATTTAGTGATTCCTTGCCAGCAAGATAGCCAGACTAGAGAACAGCTGTTTTTTATCACATAACCTGATGAAGACAGACAAGAGCCAGATACCACTCAAATTTGGGAGGAGCACTTTATACCTTGCACACACTCCCTCTAGTAAATCACAATTCTTCTGCTAAGGAAATCAGGTACTGTGTTTCTTTTATCAAAAATTATGCTGATCTTACAAATATATTTAATTTCTAACATGAAAATGCAATGTTTTTAGCTATGAAGGAGTAAGCAAAAAAAATTCCAACAAATATAGAATGCTTGCTCAGCAAAAACTGAATATGGTCAATGATAGAAAGTGAGTTCTTGTTAAGAACTACTTTGGCAATTCTTCAGCAGTTAACAGCAAATATTTTATGAGAAAAAAAACAAAATAGACACAAATATTTAAATATCATCTATATATTTGAGACTGAATTACATGGTTATTGTCTCTCAATCAATATTGTGCACTGGAATTTATACTGATGTCAATTAACTAGGAACTTTGAGATTTTTTATGATGAATGTCAACAGTTGGTCAATTCAAAATCATACTGTAATTCATAATTTCACAATTTTTATATATCCTTAGTTTTGTTCAGTAGAAAAACTTTAGTACACATTTGAAATTTGAAACTTAATATCAATTCCAGATCTCAAGTCTCTTGATCAATACTGCAACT
Source organism: Steromphala cineraria (assembly GCA_916613615.1). NCBI lineage: Eukaryota > Metazoa > Mollusca > Gastropoda > Trochida > Trochidae > Steromphala > Steromphala cineraria. The sequence goes on along the minus strand of OU744735.1, from coordinate 26,166,797 downwards.
CGAAACTTCATGAGAAACCACTTGAATACTTTTCAAAACACACAATCAAGGGATCTACTACAACCATCAATTTCAAGGTATTTTCAAAATAAGCAACTCGAACAGGATTCTTTCTCAACATAGATTTCTAAACAGGTTAATCAAAATACTTTTCAAGCAGAAATAATTTTAAAGTAAGGGTCCTGATTATGAGTTTTAATCAAAACACAAGATCAAACATCAGTGCATGAACCAACACTGTTATCAAAGCACGCACAGATGTTTTACCAAAGATCGTAATCTACGTTTGAATCAATAAAACCCTGGTTACTCTCAGCAGTGCGATTGTGCATATCAAATCGATAGAGATTGTGACTGATCAGTCAATAATACAGCACACCACATCATTGGAGGAATCAGACTTGCTTTATGACTCCTGATTGTTCCCGAGTGATTTGAACCATTGAATAATACTGGAAGTTATATTTGAACAAGAAGACACGATATATCGGGATATTGGTATTTGGTATTTGGTATTTGGTATATTGGTATATTGGTATATTGCGATACAGCAACAACATGATATATATTTGTACACGCCCTTGAGAATATCCAATATATCAGACATTTGAAATAGAAAGATTTCATCTCAAATTCCTAAAAAACACTGAATATGTTACAGGTTGTTCTAACAGATCTGTACTCGTGTTGTCAAAAAGGGGGGAAATCTGTGTAAGCTCATAATCTGTCATTAAAATTTCTCACTTTCCAAAAAGTTTGAGCAGTGGGTGTTATTATGGGGATGCCCTTAAATTTATATCACACATATATACTGTTAATACAATGCTGTATTTCCTCAAAACAATGCCCACCTAATGTTGATAAGGGCCAGGACACTTATTAGAGGAAATATGGTAATTCAGCTGCAACACAGAGATTGTACAGAAGCAAGGAGAAAGCCTGCTTTACCCTTGTGTTTGAGTAAACGTGCGAGTGTTGATTCAAAGCAGTGTTGTTCCTGGGTGGTAAAGGGGTCATTTTGGCCTTTTCTGAGCAGATAGGACCCCTTACAATGGTAAAAGTATCCTACTTCTCAAAATTTTAAGAGACACCAGACAAAAAGGGTGGGCAAATGTCTTTGAAACCCCCTCTAGGAACAACACTGCAAAGTTACAATCTTGAAGCAGAGTTCACCTTTTGAGCAACTCAAGTTATCATTGCATCTATCAAGATGAAATTTTATCGATTTCTATATTTATTATCTCTATTGATTTTCTATATTAGTTGACAAAACAAAAGTATTTCCACTTACACATAATCATCTTCTTCTTTCTTCCGAGGCTGGTATGTTTTAACAAGTTTCCTGAAAAAGAAGAAATCAATTTATATCATATACAACTGAACAATTTATATCATATACAACTGAAAAATGGCAAAGACACGAATAAAAATTTCCTGAGAATTCACACCTGTTCAACTTGTTGATGTCTATTAGTAATCAATTAGTTGGGTTTACTTTTTGCAATAAGTCACATAGCAAGCGGTCTTTTGCCACTAGGTAATAGTTTAGGCCTTCCAAACTCATTAACTGATGGGTAAATGAGTGAGTTATTGTTTAGCGCCGCTTGGGCAATATTGCAGCCATAAGTAGCGGGATGGGTAAATGAGCAATGAGTAAATACCTCATTTATTATCATTATGTGATACAAATTGAATCAAGCTTAAAACAAGAACATTTTGATTCAAATCTTAACAAAACATTCATTTTCACTTGACATAAAAACCCACCATTTCCTGCTTATCAGGAAATACATTACAAAATATTTAATAAAATCCCCCTTTCCAGCTGTGTGGTTTTTAATCAAACAAGGCACTTTATCTTTGTTGACAGTCTCTAATTACTTCAGTAATGTAACAGGTCAGCATGACCTATACATAATGACAGTGCTTCTACAAGGATCCACAAATAGTCCTTTCTTATTGCTTTTGTCATATTATTAAGGGTAATTTCACTTGAAATAATCACAGCCTGGACTAGCAACCACAATTAACATCATCTAGACTGACTCAGTCCCCTAAAGCATTATTTGTTGCATTCTTTATATCTTCTACATATTTACAGACAAGTGTATTGCAAGAGCATATGCAAAACCCCATAAGTATGAAAATCATCTGTTCCCAATATCTTGATAATTGCATTACATCGTAGGAACTTCTTTGAAAGATGGCATCATCATCATCATCATCATCATCATCATCGTCTAGACTTGCTCTTCAAGAGGTTTTGTGAATGTAAAAATGTTAATTACTACAGTCTGGGTACTACAAGACAACAAGAACATGCAAAGTCGTCAGTAGCCTATAGCTTGATAATTTAGTAACATGCAATGGAACTTCTTTGAAAGATGTCATCATCATCATCATCATCATCATCATCATCATCATCATCCAGAGATAACTATCACAGGGTCCAAGATCAAGTCTACCTCACATCTCTGGCGTAGATGGAGAGCCCAGTAATGTGTGATCAATCAAGTTGATGATTCTCTGACTGAGGTCGACACCCAACACCAAGTAAACCCTCCAGCTGTACCTAACCTCTGCTGGAGGGAACATCGTACTTTATCAATTTGGACAAAACTTTTCTGGTTCTTTGAGATTTGACATCTGTAAACTTGACTTGATGCATCCCAGATCGGTTAAGTGTTGGTCCGAGTGGGGTCCTGGCTAACATTGGAGGACCCCGAAATATTTGACGCACATCTCAAGTTTTGTTCTTTAAATATTACCTTATTCTGCTCCCCTTTGCAACTTTGGACTGCCTAGATATGGTTTTATGAATCTTGATTTAAAGTTTTAAAACTTATGAAAAGTTGCCATCCTAAATAGCAATGTCATTCTCAAACTTCGTCTTGTGAATCCATTGTCAAATCATCAGGTCATTTCAAGATGGAGACTCACCAATTAATCAGATAGAGCAAAATGCAAGTGGCAGCATTTATAACTAATAAAATGAAAAACTACATCTTTTCTATTTAGTAATTCAAAATAGTCAGAATGACGCATATATCGCAACACTCTACTACCTGCTTGAGAATATTATGAGCCCTGAGGCATTTGATTAAAGACCACTAAATGATGCTTTAACTTCACATCAAAAACCTGTTAGATTTGTGGTCGATCACTCAGGGCAAGTGATAGATGGGTTCAATCTAATGAGTCTAGTTTATAAATATGTTTTACTTCCAACCCTTTTAATTATCATCATTCCTTTTCAGTGTTAAATGATAATATGCAGGGTTAAAAATCGGCACTAGACAGGTAGCCCATGGCTAGTAGAAAATATAAGGGATGTCATCGATGCGATACAAGATACAGTTTAACCATATAGTCAGTATCGTTCAAAATTTGTGTTAATATCGAATTAAAATTCCAGAGTTAATCATGGAATAAAAGTTACAATCCTTGTTAAGATAGTATTTATTTTTATGTTAAAAATGAAAAAAAAAAAGGATTATATGACTTTTTCCTAAAGAAGTTGACTTCTTTTTGTGTTTAAATGTAATTACTCAAATAATTCTCGTTAGAAATTTTCAATTTAAATTAGTAAATCTGTATCCCAATATGTATTGCATCGGTAGTATTGTGATACATATCGTATCATGAGATACTTGTATCGTGACAGCCTTTGAATATATATGCTGAGCTAGTTAAAAGGTCATGACTAGTAGAAGACAATCTAAAGACAAAATGATCATTTGACGTAGCTGGAAAGCATTTGAGCTGATATTTCATGAATATATAAGTCTGGATAACTAGAACTGAGAAAAGATTAATTTCAACCTCTTCACTGGACTATTTTGCCTCGAGTCTATCCTTTACTTACATTTCGTACAACATATAGTACAACAACATGTTCAACTCACAGAGGCTAAAGTAATTTTTCCCACATAATCCCTGTTCCAAGTGGGATAGAATGGTGCAACTAATAGTCTTATACCTTTAATGTAAAGCTAAATATTCCCCTTTAATCAATTTTTTGGAATTGCTAAAATCTCATCAAGTTGGTCTTCTCTCTCCTTGCTTAAACATTGACAGAAACATGAATATCCTACAGTAAGAGTTGAAATTGTATTTACCCAGACATTTACCAGTTTCTTATACAGCTTTGAATGTTAGTTTTATTAAAATTAATAAGTAATAACATGTTGACAATATTCCACACAAAAAGCACTTTTTCATATCATAAATGTTAATCTATCATCAAATTTCTCTTCGCTGTTACAGCTAAATTAATTTGTTGACATCGTCGAAACTAAACACTTGAACCTTTGATATTTTGAATTATTCTCAATTTAGGTCCCTACGGGGAAAAATGGCTATTCAGTGCATTTTTTCTAGAAAATGTAAGAAAGAAATGCCAAAGTACACCAGACACATAACAACGTGAATGAAATGTTACACGGGGGAAAACAGGCACTCTTTAACATTCCTACACAAAGAGACACAGAAATGTTCTACATCTTAAAGAGAGACATATTTGTAGGTCAAGGTGATAAACAGAAAATTATGAAACAAAAAAAATATTGCGCAAATTAAATATGGAATTTTCATAAGATTGTATTTCAATTCAGTCAATCAGTAACTGAAATACAGCTTGGAGTTGAAATTTTGAAATGAAAAAAAAATTACATTCAAGTAATTGAATGCAAAAAATAGTTATCTTTTTCCTAAGGGCATCAAGGTTGATTAAAGTATGCTCCTTGTGAAATTTAGACTATTGAAATTATCTCACTTTTTTCTATTTTTTTCTCTCTGAAATTTGTACTCAACATTCCAAATGAAATCTCAAAATCTCAATCTTAATGTTACTGGAAATTCTATGAATTTTATGAATAAATACCTGTTTGCAAGAAAAATCAACAATTTTTTAACCATACAAATAAGTCCCAGTTACCAAGAGCCAGTCATGCACAACCACTATATTTCCTATGTTATTTAAAAGAGAAATAAGCATTACTTTCACTATCTCGGACAGAAGAATGTCGACTCATGCTTGACTTGTTTGTTAAAGAAGGTATCAAAGCATGTCGATACAGGGTTATTGTCCAAAACTCAATCAAATACAGCTCTAGGTGATATACCCAGGTTCTTGTGGTCTGCAGTCTATTAACAAGTGTTATGACCCACTATTGAGTGACATCTTTGCTGTACTCAATTATATATTTATCACCATTGTAAAGGATATATATACACAGTGATCAATCTACAAAAATGACCTGCTGAGTTCAGGGAATTGGAAGAACAATGTCTTATGAATCCTTGCAGATTTAAATGAGTTCTTCAATGTGTAAGCAATAGTACCATGAAAAACAAGTTGCATCCCTGCACAGCTTAGATTTTTTTAATCCTTTCAGAATTTCCGAGTATTTGAAGCAGGAATTGGGGTAAATACCTATACATTAATACATACAAACATAGATAGGCTTTAAAAAACAATTTGTGAAATTAAAAGCATTTATTCAAATTCAAAATTTATAGGCCTGACTCTAAATGTGACAAGACAAGATAACAAACTGAAAGTGTCTTATCGATAAATATTAAAGGGAAGATAAGTATCTTTTTGGTGATATCTAAAAGACCAAACTAAAACGTTGTAGCAAAAATCATGACAGGATGACCCTAAGTGCATAATTGCGATATATGTCAAGTTTGACGACAAAATGATACTCTCAAAAAGTTAAAACAACTGAAAGAGTTTAGTGATGAGAAGGACAGAGGTAAAGCAAACTGGAGGATGGCGGCGACAGACTATTCAAATATTGAACTTCTCCGAGAGCTCTGTTGATTGAAGGCGCATGGCGGACACCAGAGAAAGATGTGCTTTGTTTACTTTACATCACACTCTGTTTTAGCAGGGGAAAGGAACACGATGACCAATTAACTTCATCAACTGCTGGCCAATTTGTGCATAATTTTAACGACAGATGTCACCTGACCTTTGACCTTGACTTTAGTTCCATTAAATTCTGATGCAACAGAAGTCCTTGAATACCTGTCCTTAACTTGGGGTAGACATTTTGATCAAAAGGAAATCTCTAAATATGATCAATTGCAGCATACCATATGTTGCGACTCTTTACTCACACATTGATTCCATTTTACTTCGTAAATACAACTGTAATCCTAGTTTGTTTATCCTAAGCATTAGGTTGATCATTTTGACAGAGTACAAATTTCAACATTATCAAAAGTCAAATTAATTTACGACTTACTTAAGTTCACATATAACCTATCAACCAAATATCATTTATATTACCAAATGAAGAGCATTTTTCAAATAACTTCATCACAATATCAGTTATTTTCGACAAATAATTTATTCAAAAGAAATACACACAAAATCTTCAGACTTAATCAGCAATATAAAATTCTTTATCAAATAATAACATGAGTGTATTAAGCATCCGCTGGGCATGTTTTGGCAGGAAATTAAGGCGCATGTTTATGATATTTAAAAAGGCGTGAAATGTCTGTAACTTGGCAACCCTTGCCTTGCTAAACTAAATGGAGCAGCTTTCAGGGCTGCACTTAGTAAACATAACTCAAATATCTAAAGGGTTTGCAGAGTTACAAGTTAGGACCATCTGTTGGATCTGGATTGGATCACCCAATATCAACATGAACCGGTCAAAGCTTAATATGTATTCAGCAAATAATGGCGTAAACTTTCATATTCATTGTTATTGAATTTTCTCATAAGTCTGTATTGAATTTTGACATTTTTACAATATGGGGTAGTAACTTGAATTGGAAAATAATGGTGTGTATGTGTTCAGAAAATAATGGTGGAAAATTTTATTTTCATTGCTATTGAATTTTCTCATAAGTCTGTATTGAATTTTGACATTTATATCATATGGGGTAGTAACTTGAATTGGTGTGTGTTAAGAAAATAATGGTGTAAACATTGAATTTATTGCTATTGAATATTTTTCATAAGAGATGAAATCTGTATTGAATTTTGTAATTTTTATCGAGTGGGATAGTCAATTGAATTGGTTCAAATTAATTATATGTGTCTTCAGCAAATAATGATGTCAATTTTCATTGCTGTTAAATTTTCTCTAAATAGACACCATATCAAATTGAGTCACTTTTGTTATGGCGTGTTTGCAATGTTAATTGAATTGATTCATAATAATGATACATGAGTTCACCAAAAATGGTGTCCATTTTTTCAATGCTTCTGAATTTTGTCATAATAGAGAGTTGATATAGATTTTTGTCATTTTCATGGTGGGCCAATGTGACTTATTTATGCAAGTTGTATTGGTTCATATCAGTGATAAATGTGTTCAGAAAACAATGGCGTAAACTTTTATCCAAGGATCAATTAATTTAATTTGCAATTTTTAATGATAACCAACTTGTAAATATCAATGCAGCAAATTCCAAATATCTTTCAACACATAAATTTCTAACAAACAATGGCAACACCATCAGTTTCAACTGTATAATCAATATTTGGTCCTTGCCATAAATTTCACTTATACTGACCTTGGTGAGTCATATAATACACAATTTCACACCTAAACACAAAATTGAAAATTCAAAAAAAAAACGTAATTAAAATCATAAACCAAAAACAGTTATCATTATCTCCGCATCTTGGAGTATCAATTTCATTGGATTGCAAAGCACCTGTTGAGAGATGCAAGATTTATCAGCCTCCACAACAAAAGAGTTCTCAATTCTGTGAGCTGTGAAAGATGACACTGTCCCTTTAATGGAGTTGTCTCAAAGTCAAGTTGTAGAAAGACAATAGCGAGTCATCTAGAGCCGTCAACAGTTGAAGATTATTAATCTTTAATGATTCCATCTCCCCAAACTGCCTTGCCAACTAGAGAGGCTCAAACTCAACTGTTACTCCATGTTAAATATTCATGTCAACACTCCCGCAATCAATTATGAACATTGTGCATGATTCAGCATGACAAGGGAAGGAGAAAGGGGGACGGAGTTTAGGGGACACAAGAGGATATTTTAGAGCAGAAAAATTTGGAGAAGAAAAGTGACATCATTTTGGGTAGAAACTGGAGCAAAAAAGAATGTTAGGGTATGAGGATTTTTGGTCGAAAAAAAGCATTTTTGGGGGATGATGGGATTTTTTGGATTGAACAAGTGACATTCTATGGGGATCAGAAAGAGATTTCATGAATAATTTTTTAACTTATTTTAAATGTTTGAAAATATTTAATTTATTTGAGTGTATTGGATTGTTGACCACTGATAATAATATGAAGATAATGGTTTACCTTGAAAATACACAAAATCATCTTTAATGTTATATTAATTATATGGTAACAAACAGATTACCAAAGCAAAAATTATAACTCTGCTTTTTCAAGCCTTTTTTAAATTTTCTGACACATTTTCAAAAGAAGGAAAAGCCAAATTATTTATTGCAGCCACATTGTTTACTGTTGCAGACAACTTAATGCAGAATTGAAAAACAAAGCCCTGAAAATCATAGCTGTTTTTGAAGATAGAATTTAATTAGGAGAGGTTTGACAATATTCAGAGTGCAACATAATCTATTGTTTCTCTCTTCAAAACGTCTCTGTTTATTGCCTCAGCCCTTCCCTCTATTGTTCAGTTTTATTGTCTTATTGTGGATTTATTGAAGGAAATTCCTTTGGGAAGCCACGTTTCCAAACTTTTTAACTTGATCTTCATTGTTTAATCAAGTGAATAATTTTGGTCAAAGGAAACAGCACATCTTTACAGACAACATTTTATTTCCATGTGTAATCAAAAACTGTTTATCAAAAAGTGTCATGTATATTTTTTATCAAAACTCAAATGGATTTTCTTTGCAGTAATTTTCAATCCAAGTATATATATGGTACGGGTAATTTGAGCACTATTAATTCGGTACCAAATCTTAATCAAACTGAAATAGTTACAATACAAACCAAAGAAATGCAATTAATCAACCATAGAAAGAAATGACTGTGTAGTTATTAGCTTGAGAAGAAGACAGACCAAAAAAGGGAATTTTGGAAATATAGCTGGGTAAATTGAAGAAAAACCTCAAAATTACCAACCAGACCAAAAGTAACCAGGTTGGGCTGGTTGAAGCCTTATTTCAATAAACTGGTAATGAACATTTAGTAAGAGAGTTGATATGAAGTGTCGCTTGCTTAGTATTTGGCAATCAGTGGCTGAATGAACATTTGAATCCTCTTTATTTTTAATGAAAATATTGTCTGAGCAATGACATTTGACCTTCAAGTGTTCCAACATAATGGAACCAGCTGAGGCAACAAACTTAGACTTTGTCACTGTGACCAGTGTGCTAGTTCTCCCAGCTGGAATCTAGAATCTCGGACATGGCTGGTTTGTCTTTGCAACTTCCACATGCTGGTCCTACCAAAATACCAATTACCCACAAACAAAACAACCCAAGAATGTTAATCGGCCCCATCAGGCCGTTGGCCATTGTTGGAGGGGTGTACAATGACTGCGTCAAATATTGGATCAAACCAAATGAACAAAGTGTGGGGAAATGTATGAAATCTTGGAACTAATTTGTAATTCATTTTATTAGTTTTGGCAACTTTGTAGACCTTGTTAACAGGATTCAACCATTCAACAAGACAAGCCTTTAATTGGCGCTAAAGGTATGCTGGAAGATGATGATTGATGGGAGGTCATTCACCTGACCCCCCTTTCTGAGAGAATGAACTAGCCTACAAGAACCACAGACATCTGACCTTGTGACAAATGCTACTGTACGAAAACAGCTCTGCCATTTCGGGACCAACACACTGGTCATAATGTGAGAGCTGTGTTGGAAACCATTTGGCCATTTACGTAACAGTTCCTATTTCAAGAAGCTGTGGAACAACAGAAAACTTGGAATTCAAAGTCTGTTGGAGTTCAACTTTTGATTGCATTGGATTAAAGTGACCGTTGCTGAATTTGATTGGGGATTATCTTGTGAAACTGTGACATTGGATAATTGTTACGAAATGGAGAAACATACTGCCATAATAACCTTGTCTATTCTGAGCTTGATAGTACAAGCAAGTCAAGCAGACCCTGCAACAGGATGTGAAAGAATCGAGGTACCAATGTGTAAAGGTCTGGTAAACTATGAACTAACTCGCCTACCGAACCAGTTCAACCACAGAACACAATCAGATGTATACTGGGCCTTGCAGGAATGGTGGCCTTTCATGGACATGATGTGTTCAGCTAACCTGAGGGTTCTTCTTTGTGGGATGTATCTACCCAAGTGCACTCCTGGATCGCCTAGAGTCCAACTACCATGTAGGGAAACATGTCGAAAGGCAAAGGTTCGATGTTCTGCCGACATGCAGCGTCAGGGCCGACCATGGACACGTCAGCTGCGTTGTCCACAATTTCTCCCAAAGAGGACCAACAGGTGCATCAATCCAATTCCAGAAAAGAAGAAGAAAACGCAGCGTGGTCATGTAGCATGCCAGAGAAATACCCTCTCAATGTGTTCAAGCATTAACGAACCGTTCACCTTCGGATCCTTACCAAACATGTTCCTGCAGAGTAACATTCCTCTGATGGAGGCCGAAATGAGGCAATACGAGCCTCTCCTTCAATCTGGCTGTTCGCAGAATCTCAGATTCTTTCTCTGTGGTGTATTTATGCCATTTTGTGTTCACCAACGCCAACAGGATATTCCATTTGTTGTTCCATGCAGAGAACTCTGTCAGGAAGTCTATGACAGTTGTAACGAAGAATTTACTCGCACACGTAACGGCATACCCTGGCCTGGCAAACTGCATTGTCATAGGTACCCTTCTTTCTCTGTCAACACCAACTCTAACGCAACACTTCCATGTACTATGCAGCCTCTTTCTGGAGGACAGGGTCAAAGTTCACTCACAGGGGATATAACTGCTCCCCGACAGCGTCCACAACGTCCTAACAGAGAAGGGCCAAACGCAAGAGGACCAAATGCAAGAAGACCCAACACAAGAGGACCTAATGCTAGAGGGCCAAACGCAAGAGGACCGAATGCAAGAAGACCTAACAACAGACGAAGGAGACCAAACAGACGCAGAAGACCAACTGCCAATCGGAGAGGAGCACAAACATCAAGGACGGCAAATGCAGCAGGACGGGCAAATCGACCTACTCGCGGAACAAGCCGCAGACAGAACTAAATGTGATTACTTTATAATTGACTGATCAATTAACTTGTGGGGGCAATTACTGGAATAACATCAGAACCCAATTCATAAGTTCAATTCTGAACCAATGTTCTCCTCAAAAATTGTTACTCTATTGTGGATGTTCATTTGGGATTTAAAGAGACAATATTGACAAAAGAAATTGACCATATGCACACATGGAGACCAAGTTCAATAAAAACAGGTAAAGCTTATACAGACAATTGTCAATAAGACAAATTAACAAGAACTCGATAAGCCATTTTTCAAGACTCAGCATTAGTCAACAAGCATCATCTGTAACCGTCTGAAAAGTAGTTTTACAGTGCTCAGGTAGGCGTCCATATACAGTGTTATTCCTTGGTGGTCAGTTTAGAGGTCATTTGGCCAATGCTGAACAGATCGAACTCTTTCCAATCGTAGAGGTGTTGTAACAATATTTTAAGAGAAACCAAGCTTTTGGATCCGAACAATAATTTGGTGTCTATTAAGTGTCATTGTCAGACAAAGTTCAACTACTTGACCATTTAATAAATGGCCATCATACACTAATAAAATAGCGGAAACTTTAATGCTAACAATTCAGTCAAAAGAAATTACCAAAAAGATTTCTTATTTTGTAATTACCAATAATCATACAACTGACTAATCATCATATTTGCAAGTTATTTTTTAAGCAACTTACATATTAATAGAATAATGTACGAGGTGTCTTATTGCTTAATACTGAGTGAAAGTGTCAGAAAGAGACGACTTATGATTCACATGAGATTGGATGCATGTTGCAAGGATTCTACTGAATAATGACATGTTTAAATTGAAAATAATTGGCAAATAAAGATATTTTCCATATATATTTCTTTTTGACTGCTATTCATAATTTCACATATGGTGACAAGAGATATTCACTACTTTTGATTCCAAAATGAAATATACTCAACAAAATAAGGTAACTGGACAGTCCTATCGGGGGTGTTTTTGTTGAAACAAAATTCACAAGGACGCATTCTATGCTTTTTATCAATTGTTAAATCTAAAAAAACTAATATGTTACCCTCACTAACATACATCAAAATTAATGTGAAATAATCAAGAATCAATCATATTTTAGCATAAACAGGGAAGTACTCTTGAATTTAGTTTCTTCGATATGATAAGCTCTTATAATATCAAGATATTATTATAATTCAAATAGCTAAAATAGTGACCTGAATGATGCTTAAACATAAAATACAGCGGTCAACCTAACCTTAACTTTTAGTGTTTCTTAAACTAAGTCGAGGTTGAGTAACAAAATATTATATTACATCATCATATCAAATGTCACTGGTACCCTTTACAATAAACAACCCCCCCCCCCCCTCTCTCTTCCCCTCCTACACCTGAAAGAGTGTACTTGACTCCTATACAAAGTGAAGAGGGGAAAATTGCAGTCAATGGGTGGAGGTTGTGAACTCAGCATTGAGGCTCTAAACATGGGGGTTACTTCCATTTTCCATTTTCATCACGTCTACATACAGACATGAAATTTCAAGACCAAGAAATGAACATTATGAACAATATTTCAGTGTTTTTATTAGATAGTTTCACGAAACTCAATATAAGAAAAGTTAAACATCAACATCAACTAACTCGACCATACCACTTCTCAATTTTCGTTCAAAGATTTTTCAAAAAAATAAAAGCTGGACTTAATTTTTGTTAATTTGTCCAATAAACACCTTTAATTAGCCTTTCATTTAGACAGCGTAATTATTGGTTGTGAAAAACCCACCTGGGTTAGGGGCCATAAAACTCGCGCGGATGTGACGTAATAAACAGACTATACAGAGTAACGCATCATTATTTCAACAGAAATACCGCCTAAATAATTGTTTAATTACCATTGATGTGATGATCTTTTTTAAACCAAAGGGTTAGTAGTGTTACGTCGTCAAATGATTTATCTTACTGAGTGGAAAAAATTTTCTGAAAATCGTTAATTATTAGGTTGTTTTCCTGTGGTATTGTTACGATAGATGTATAGATAACGAGGCTGATCTGTTTATGACGTCACATAATGGGGGCGTGACCACTGACCAGTCATGCATTCACTTGTTTTTTTGTCGGATAGATCTAAGCGGCCCATCAAAAGTGGCTTTCAAAAACGGCTTTCATTACCAAACTAAACATATTTGAGTAGCGACCTTTAACACACTATACAATATTGTAATCAGACTTTCTATATTCCAACGAAAATAATGAAATATGTTTGTGGTTATGTGAACTTTAAGGAAGTTAATATTTCTTAAGATTTTTGTTCCTTTGATTCAATTTATTATTTTTAACAATCAATTATTCTGTTAATAAGCTGAAAAAATTCTTAACAGTTTAGAAATCAGAACCAGGAAAATAATTATAAACCAATAAAGATATATCTATATTATAAACAATTTGAGTTGAAATAGGTTCAAAACTTCATGAAAGCATTATCTCTCAAAGGCAATATCTTTTCACAATTTACAAGCATCACCCATAGAGGGCCTCTCAGCTGCCTTAGATAAGGGTAAAGCTACAATAGTAAGAAGTGCAAGCTGTTAGCTTCAATGAGGCCTTGCTTGGGATGAGTTGGAGATTGTCATCTGGACAACATAGTAAGTCATACTTGATACAATCAGCATAGTTAATCTGCCTGACTTGCAGACTAGGCTTTCTCATTGATTAGCCCTTGAAATTTTCTGGTTTTAGTCTACTGCAGGTTCTTTTATTGGAAATAAAGGAATAACTGTCTCAAAATAAGTTATTTAAAGGGGCAGTAGCACGATTTTAGGGGGAATATAAGGTGATGTCACGAAATTGAAAATGAATGGTCCCAATTGAAAGACAACGTATTTAAACTAAATGGAGCAGTATCAATTCAAATATATAATACAAAGTTTAGCCATGCTATTTCCTTTTTCTTACACGAAATGAATTTAAGGTGTTCACACAAAATGGCCGCCGTCGGATTTATGTAAATCTTCATACTTTGTCCTCTGACTATGGACGATTGGCTAGTGTAATGAGATTTTTGACACTGTCAAAATAATACATTAAGCATAAACTTACAATTATCAGTGAAAATTTTAAAATATAAAATTATCAAAAACGTGCTACTGCCCCTTTAAGGTCTGGACAATTATTCTTCTTTGCATTCAGATTTTGACTCAAACGGTTTTTTTTATTTTAACATTTGGTATAAATTTCAAAGTTTTAAAATGAAGTTACGATGAATCGTGTTTCAATTTTTTAGGAAAGCTTTTAAGTGCTTCCTCTCTAATATACAAAGCAAATTGCAAAGCTAATTTTTGTTTTTAGAATCAGCATCTTCATCAAATATGTGACAAAGTAAATAAAAAGCCACCGGTATGATCTTTATATGTGTTCACCTAACCTTATGACTTTTGACTTATTCATGAAAATATTAATATTATCCTATTCCAGACAAGTCCTTATTTTCTCCTTGAAAATATTTTATCCAAACATTACTACTCTTTATCATTAGATATGAGACTTGTTTTAAAATCAGAAAACCAATCCACGAATTATTGAAATAGGAAAGTCATTTTATACCTGCGTCATATTAATATCTACAAATATGTTGAAATAAGCTAATAAAGTGTTACTGGATGTGACTTGACAATTGACCATAGTCTGGGTCTAGTGGTGTTGCCCCACACTAAGTAATTCACTGGGCAAGTTAGACTTAATTTTAGTCTCTGAAATGAAAATATAATCAAAATGCAACTTTATATTATCAAAAGAGAAAACAGCCCATTGAAGCCTAAAACGGTAGTGATCTAGACTTGCTGTAATAATATAGACTTGCATGGGTCTTTAAAGATATTTTGTTTCAGGAGCTGTTAGACAGACAATGGGCAAGTCAACTATTCATATGAAGAAAATAATCGCCTGTAGTATGGTTGGAATGTCATGTTGTGTACAATCATAACTATGAATGCTAATTACCCATATGGCCGAAAGTAGATAGGTCTGAGAACAATAAATGCTGTAGTCTTACACTCAGACTGTAGTTAATAACATTTTTACATTAACAACAACCCAGGGATTAGGAAGGGCAGGGGCCATGGGCCATTTGCACATTTTCTGAAAAAATGGCCCATTAAAATTTTGAAGTTTACTTTTGATATAAGGGCAATGGCCCCTTTAAAATGCAGAAAATTACTAAAAGCCATGAAAATGGCCCATTATCAAAAGTGTCCTTCCTAATCACTGCAACCTCTTCAAAAGCAATTCTAGATCTGTGTTGAACTACCAATTCTCCAAGGCTTCTCTTTTTTATTTATAAAATAATTGCTTTTGAGAATAATTTTTCTGAGACAAAATATAAGTCTATAGATGCTAAAACAGACAATAGTAACACAAAGAGCTGTGAACTTTAAAGGGACAGTAGCACGTATTTTGAAAATTTTATATTTTCAATTTTTCCCTTATAATTGTACGTTAATGCTTGATGTATTATTTTGATAGTGTCATAAATTTCATTACACAAACCAATCTAGTGTCATAAATTTCATTACACAAGCCAATCATCCATTGTCAGAGAACAAATTTTAAAGATTCACATAAAGTCCAATGGCTGCCATTTTTTTAACACCATTGCATGGCTGAACTTTACATTATTTATTTGATTTATTACTTCTTCATTTAGTTTAAAATACATTGTCTTTCAACTGGAACCATTTATTTTCATTTTCCTGACATCACCTCATATTCCCCCTAAAAACGTGCTACTTCCCCTTCAAAGTCATCAAAGATTTGAGCACTATTTTTTTGTAGTAAAGGGTGTTAACTATAGCTCTAGTCATAAAAAACATGATCAGCCAAGTAATAATTCTGTTCTCTTGGCTAAATGTGAATGTTTAACGTTATGCATTTAATATTTGCATGATAATGTATCAAAGAGGTCATGACCAAATTTGTACGAAACATACAGAAAATGAATTTGCCTTTCACTCATGAAGATAAACTAGAGATTTGTGGATTCATTCATGCAGCGCTCCAATCTCTTACTTCCTTTTAAAATAAATAAATGATTAAAATGAAATTATATCTAGTTCATAATAAAAACGTCACCTATATTTTTCTATTTCCCTATAATGACATTTTCAAGGAAGTCAATTAAGAATTCAGTTCCTCAAATATTTGCACAAAAAGAGTGAGAAGTTTCAGAGAATGATGAATTGTTGTTTGAATATTAAATATCATTTCAATGACGGAACATATGTTTAGTAATATTGAGATATACTTGCAACAAACTGAGAAAGTTGTTGACAAAAATAATCAAAGGTTTTCTCTGATATGAAGTGAATTAGACTTTGAAGTAATATGAATCATATGAAACTATTTACTTAATAATAATAAATTTAATTTAATATTTAATAGATAACAAAAATAATATTTCAACTAGATTAGCGTTTGCGGGATACCGCAAAAGCAGAGCAGCCCCGGAACTTTGGGTTTCGCCTTACCCTGTTCCGCCTTTTACAGGCCTCACCAAATTGGGAATTTTCTCGTGACCTTGACCTTTGACACTCAAGGTCACACAATCAATGAACACATTTCATTAAGTATAACATTATTGTAATGAAATAAAGTGTTAAAAATACAATTAATCCATTTTCTCCATATATGTTGACCTTGCTGTGACCTTGACCTTCGACAGTTAGTACCCAAAACTTTTTGAAAATGTTGAACTTCTCAAGAGATAATATATACAAAATCTAAACTTCATAGCACAAAAACTTTTCAAGTTATTGTGTTTAGAAGGAATTGCAATAACTCATATCTCATGACCTTGACCTTTGACCTTCAAGGTCACACAATAATTGAACACTTTTTATTGAGTATAACAATCATGTATTGATTAAAAGTGATCATAGTTAAAATTAAGCATTTCGCTAAACCATGCTTAAGTCATGACCTTGCTGTGACCTTGACCTTTGACAGATTGTAGCCGAAACCTTTTCAAAAATTTTTACTTTTCCAAGGATGATATATACCAAGTAAGAGCTTCATAGCATAAAAACTTTTCAAGTTACCGTGTTTACAAAGAATTTTGTGGTGATTTTATAACTCGTGACCTTGACCTTTGAACTTGAAAGTGAACATGTCATAATGCTTCCCTGGAAGTATTAACATTTAGACATGTTCATGAGTTCTGAAAAGCTAAATGGGATAAAGTTATACCCCAATTTAGTGCATTTTGTAATAACTCATATCTCATGACCTTGACCTTTGACCTTCAAGGTCACACAATCATTGAACACTTTTTTTTGAGTATAACAATCATGTATTGATTAAAAGTGTTCATAGTTAAAATAAAGCATTTTCGCTAAAACATGCTTACGTCATGACCTTGCTGTGACCTTGACCTTTGACGGATTGTAGCCAAAACCTTTTCAAAAATTTTTACTTTTCCAAGGATGATATATACCAAGTTAGAGCTTCATAGCACAAAAACTTTTCAAGTTATTGCGTTTACAAGGAATTCTTAGTGTGAATACATAGCTCGTGACCTTGACCTTTGACCTTGAAAGTGAACGTGTCAAAATCGTTCCCCCGAGGTATGAGGAGTAAGGTATGAATAAGAGTTCTGGAAAGCTTAGGGGAAAAAAGTTATAGCTAGTAGTACGAGTGCGGCGGCGGCGGCGGCGGCGGCGGCGGCGATGGAAACTTCACAAAAACTGATAGCAGCCCCGTCCTTAGACGGGGCTGCTAATTACTAATGTCTCCTCAAGATATTATCAGGAAATTTTGATTACACAGTATGAAGTTTATTTTCTATCGGAAAATGATTTGTTGAAACAAATTATCATTGATCTAATCAAACACAGATCTCAATTACAGTATCCAAAATAGGATGTTCAAAGACAAATCAAATGTCAAGTAATAACAGAAATAACTCTACATCAACTTGGCCTAATGAATCAATCGTTTGAACTTTGCCCTTACGAAATTGAGACATGAGATTTAGAATTTGATATGCATTTAGTATTCACATGCAAATTTATCTGGTTATGAGTTTCATGATGAAGAGTACAAGTACAAGACTTCATTGATATTTGAAAACTAAAAACATTAATAAATTTAAAAAAGGATTGTTTAAAGATTTTAGTGAAGTTTATTTCCAAATAATTCAAGGTTTGGCTGCTAAAAAAATAAGTAAAACTCTTCAATGAAGTGAACCAATGCTACTTGATATTAGGGGTGGGTATTGCAAGAAATTTTCATATTGCGATATACTGCGATATGCACACTAGTATTGCGATACGCATTGCAATAAATTGCAAGACGTTTTTTGGCACAAAAACTCACCTTATGAGTTAACTTTTGATTCTTAAATGATGAAAAAAGCATAAAAAAATTCAATTCTTGTTAATTTTTTAATAAAACCATGAAAAATGAACAGATTTCAAAACTTGTCATTACATATAACCTGGAAATGAAATAGATTCAGACTATTCGGCACGATAGTAAACTCTCTCGTGTCGTCTGCTGTAGCCATGATGAAACAAACGCATGACATCCGTTGTGAAAAACGGAAATACACGAAGCTTTCAGAGTGTAACGAACTTTTCCGAATGCTTATAAAAAAACGGTTTTCAACAAGCGTATCGCAATACGTACCGATCTCATGTTTGAACCGGTTAATATTGCGCACCCCTACTTGATATACTCAAGATTAACACATTTGAAACATTTTTACACAAGATATAGAGATATACCAATAATCAAACTGTGCTAATGTATAAGAAAACTTACTTGAGATTTTTGGCATATTCCGTTTCTATTGTACAGCGTTCTTTCAAAAAGTGTTGGAATTTCTCACAAAAATCAATTCCTTTTGCCGTGTGCAGGGAAACACTGTCATACTGATCCTGTAACATAAAACAATGGAGTGAGGAGGAGATCCTGAAACCTCTTTGGTTTGTGTTCAAAATAGAACCTGTACACATTTGATGAATGTAAATACAAACGGTCTTGAATACTTGTTGATAGTCATTCTGTTCCTGAAACATAACATAATTTTAACAGAAAGAGAGTCTGCAATAATCTGTCTATAATTTCAAAGTAACAAAGTTGAAGGTAAATCTCTTGTCCAACATTTATAATGGTTTGAATGTAATGTACATGTAACAATTAAGCATATTTTTTGAGGTGATAAAGAGTATGTTTGGGCTTTTTTCCCAGCAACAAATAGCAATGATGAAATTCATATTTTTGTAATTATATAAGTATTTAGACAGTATGAGAACATCAGACTAGTGAATGATAATTAAGACTATTTAAGTATAATTGCAAGTAAATTATTAGCTTATTTAGAATATCAGCATATCATATGAAATATAAGTAGCATTTCCTGCAATGAATACTCTGAATTGGTTCTCAGTGTTTAATAAATGATCTTATGACTCATAACAGAATGGGAAAAAGTTCAAGAAATTATTATCATGACACACTGATAAACTTTGAAATTCTGAACATTCATTACAAGAAATGACAAAAGAGAGATCTTCCTCAAAATATGAACGATATTCGCAAATGACAACAGAGTCAAGGAAAGAAATACCTGCAAATGATTTTCCACTTTCATTTTCACTTTGAAGGTTTGATCTTTTTCAAGAGAATTACATTTAATATTTAATCCATGCTTTCAAGTCATCTTGACTTCAGAATTGAGATAAGCTAAACCAAAAATTTGATATCCAAAATTTCACTCTGGGTCATTTGAGATCGCATATGTGAGCATCAAAGAGTGAAGTCTCTTTAAACTGTTCCTGTGTGCACAAATATCCAAATCAATCCAAAAGTTTCAGAAAAATGCCGATTCATTCACTAGAACAGTCCAAGGAGCAAACACAGAATAATCCTGCCAGTGTTGTTCCTAGAGGGGGTCCTGGGGGAATTTGCCCACTCTTTTGGCTTGATGTCCCTTAAATGTTTAGAAGTTGGATACTTCTAGCACTGCAAAGGGTCAAATAGTCTCAGAATTGACCAAAATGACCCCTCAACTGATCCCATAGGAACAACACTGATGCACAAATTTGACCAATAGTGAAATCAAGAGAGCAGAGGAATAGATAAAACAAAAACTGATCGAAGAGTCACAGTGTGAAGTAAGTGAAATATGGCATCCACAATATCCAGTGAGTTCCAAGACAGATGGTAAACTTGTTTTAATACACACCAGTTGCAAAGAAAAAGAATTTCAAATTCACCTCTGTACATCTTCCATTTAAAATTTGCAGCAAATAGAATCAATGCTCGACAAAATCAGATGAAAACATTTTACTAAACACATCAGCTACAAACAACCAAGAATCAACAAATTAACTCTTACAGCTGCTGCGGTGAAGACAGTCATACCCAATTGCAGCCAGCATACTGAAATATTACTTAGGTACAGATGTTCCGAGTTGCTAAAACCAACGTCAGTTCCATTAGAGTAAACATCACAAATTAACTTCCAAGAAGCAAAATGAGTATCCTTACATACAGACACTTCAGAGTTATTTAGCAGGTTCATAAACACAAGTCAAGTTGTAACAGCATCCATCAGATCACAGAGTTAAGCATCAAGAAATTATCCTTATGTACACTGTATAAACTCCAGACACAGTTAAGCATCAAGAAATTATCCTTGTAAGCTCCAGCGAAAGTAATTTAGATAGAGTTTTCCAGTCAAGCATTAACAAAAATTATGATAGCAGACACATATGCATTTGTTGTGTTTCTCAAAGCATATATACTGACAACACTGTACTTTCCAAGCTTTAGACTGAGTAAATGATGGATTCTCTTTTTATTCTGAATTCGGTAAAAGCTCTAGATCCATGCAACACATACAGGTCATTGCCTCGACAGATTCAACACAACACCACTGACACACCAGTCATCAACTGTTGCGAGAGAGAAGCATGTCAAAGAAACATAATGCACAGTTGCCTGGTAAAACCATCAACTGGTTCTACACCAAGCACTCTGCAAGTGACTGATTTCCCTCTGTATTGATTGGCCAGCTAGACATGGGATATCAATGAATAATTGGTGTCCAATTTCTCCAAAGTGATGCTGATATGGACAGTTAACCCACACCATGCATTATAGCAATGACTGAGACAAAGAGATTACATGCCCCCCTTGGATTTAATGATATAGTGGGTCTTTCTTTGAATCCTTGGAGAATTACTCCTTATACCAAGACCTGTTGAGATGAATGGGCCCAAGGGCAAGTGGCAAAATTAACAAAACACGGTGTATCTGAATTCACAGATAATAAGAATATTGATATATAGATATTGTATGTATCACTTGTTCGATGTTGAGTAATTTCAAGTTGATTGATCACAAAATGTGGCCATTATTAGTCATAAGGAACGTTTCACAAGAATAACAATTTCCTGTTGTCATTTTGATTAAGTACTTGTACATATGATAGAAAGCAATGAAAGCCAGCAGATAGGTAAGGAACCATGTCCAGACATCAAACAATAACAAGAACCTAGCTTGGATACAGATGTACACATAAATCTGTGAAATGTTCAATATAACCAATAATGTACCCGGCCCGTCATGTTGTTAAGCCTTTACAAAATCATTTATAAATCCTTCAACATCATTTAACCGTAACTCATGGGAATATATATATAAGAAAACATACCACTTTATTCAATCTTAAAGAATATTGATTTCAAGGATGATAAACATGATTTCAAAATGCCAATTTCCACACTAACATCCAGGATCATGTTAAAGATTTAAAATATCAATTTTCTTCCTTCTATACTGTAAGGTGAAGCTACAAGAGAAGGCCTTTGATCCCATAATCATGAAAGTGTATATATCCTGTCTCTTAGAACAAGATTAGAACTGTCGGTCTCCACTACTAAACATGATTGCATTTGAAAACAAGGATACATATTCAAGTGAATTTTCCTCCTGCTATGATTAACGATCTATACAAACCTTCAATCCCACAATCATGGTAATAACTCCCTCCACCAAGAGACACTTGGTCCCACAGCCGAGATCAACTTCTCCTGTGTGGTATCCGAGACAAGAACCAGTCTACTGGCTGCCCTCAACGTGCTAATGACTTTACACTAGGATATGCTTCCTTTCTTGCAGCAAATTAGCATAGAAACACACTGAAAGTTTCCTCGTTGATAGCGCTTATGCTAGGTTGCTCTTGTATAAACTGATAATTGTTTTATGAACTGTTTATGGTTGCTGGTTATGTTTGGATACTAATTATGGCTGAATAGGCTGTTTATGGTTTGATAATGATTAGGGTTGTATAGATTGTATAAGGCAAAGCTCTTATTTCTGGAAATTATGAATTTTTAGACTAGCGTAAATGAGTCTTATTCTTATCCAAATAAAGAAAGACTCAATTATTCTTCATTGTTGATGGTTGAAGGATATATCTAGGAGTTAGTTTATAATTTGTAAACATACACTGACCAATTATTTTTATTTAATCCTTGATTGAGTGTGGCAACTTTTTTTCTTCAGAATCTTTGTTCTGATTTGGCCCTCGATTTCCTTGTGAAATAAAACAGCTTCTCACGGAATGAGTCACACAAATAATTTGTTTTGACTTACGGAACCGTATCAATTATCACTGATATCGGCCACAATTGACAAACCGCCTGCACTGTTAACTACAAGATAACATATAAACGCACATATAACTTCCTCAGGAACTATGAAACAGGTATAGGGACACTGCTTGTTTCAAACCGTCAAGAATACACAGAATTATTTCCTTGTTGAATTCATAAGTTGGGAGTCAGATATCTTTCCTCCAAATTGAAATAAACGTATTGATTTCC
Source organism: Steromphala cineraria (assembly GCA_916613615.1). Lineage (NCBI taxonomy): Eukaryota > Metazoa > Mollusca > Gastropoda > Trochida > Trochidae > Steromphala > Steromphala cineraria. Next base: position 26,143,726 of record OU744735.1, on the reverse strand, counting down.
TTCAGAAACTAAGGGTTTATGGACAAAAGAGCTTATTTAAAATTCAAATAAAAACACTAATCCTTGTAATTATTGTCGGTAAAGCCAGCAAAGAATCCCAAATCCAGATATCCTTGAGGTATCCTTGATTAACTGCACATCAAAAGAGACAAGACTGGAAAACTGAAGGCATCATCTGAGAGTTGTCATCTCATAAGCAGATTCCATAATGTCTTCAATTTGAGAAAGTCTTTAACAAATTATCTCCAAATCACATTCCAAAATGTCTTTTTTTTGTGAATGTCGAGGACAAATCTTTCTCCAAATTGCCACAGACACTGACAGTATTTGCAGTACAATCGTCAGATGATCCTTGCTGAGAATGATCTCAAAGTTTTTGACTTGGGACTATATTATAGAAAGACCTTTTCCAAATTACCACAGAAAGCAACAGGATATTTCCTGGTATTGACTGAGAGTATCAGTCCGATAGGCAAACATACCCACTAGTTGAGAGCTTAATCAACAATGCTCTGTACATTGGGGTTATTTGAACGAGACTAATTCCATCTACATCCAATTATATCAACTGGCTCGTTTACATATACAAACTGGAGGTGGCCTTAAATGCACCAAAGATCAAAGTATTTCCACATTTTTCCATTTTGCAAATTAGCTTTAAGGAGTGTGCCTTTTGCACTTGCTCAAATAGACTGAAATTGAGTCTGTTTAAATAATTTCATCATAAGCATACAAAATTTAATATCTACAGAATTTTATTTTTAGTGCTCAAAGATATTTTCAATAGTAAGAAAAAAACATTTTTTTTAAAGTTCAGTAAGATAACAGACATAAGTAAGTAATAAATCAACCCTCTGGGAAACAGTCTTTTGTTCTGAGTATACACAAGAAGATACTTAGTCTGTTCAAGAGTTAAATAATTATTTTGCAAAAATAGAAGTTAAATAGCACAAGGGAAGTTTTGCATTCTCAGAATTCACTTCTGTATTAGTTGGAAAAAGACTAAAGCTGCAGTAGGATAGGAGGTGAGGTGATATTCGGTTTATCGCTACTTTCAAGAGTATTTCACTTAAATCGCGGCTGCTAGTATTATGGCAAGGAGAAAGCCCGCAACACTATTGTGGCTATGTATTGCGGTGAAACCTGGGAGCATCGGCTGGAACTAACGAACCATGAGAGATACTGCGCTGAAAGCAGTAAGATAGGAAACAACGGTAAAAATACAAGTGATCAGGATGAAGAATATTATCTCGGTTATGAGTATGCATTACAGAATCTTTGTAAATAATTCAGTAATCGTAATGTTAGCTTTAGTTTATATCAAATATATAAAGGTAACAGACATTTTAAATTCTCAAGGACATATTGATCATTTTTTTAGGACTAAGTCTAAAAGAAACAAGCTGCAGTTCAAACGAAGGCAGTGAAAATAATAAATGCATCAACTGGAAGAGAGTCTGGTGTCCTGAGTGTAAGGTTTATTATTTAGGTGTAGAAAGTGCAGATTATGAAGACCTTGACAAGTTTATGTTAGCCAGCTGGAGGGTGGAGTGGAGCAGGGAGGTTATGGTGGAGTTTTATTAGATCAAGATGAGGTTAGCTTCCCTCAACTGAGTCACCAGGGCTGGACAGATGTGCAGACATAAACATTGACTTAGCTCATGAAGTAATTTTTCTCCACAAATTTGATGTTCATAAATTTCAGTGAATTTTACCTATATTTTTAAACGTGAAACTTACCTATTCGAGGTATATCTCCTACCTTACATTATACAATTATTCCCGCTAATTATATTCCTGCAAAATGAACAGTTATCCATTAAATTGCTAATCTTTTTCTTCCAAATTGTATTTAACCCTTCATACATACAATACAGAACAGGCTCGGTTTATAAGACTGAGATGAAAGGGTTAATGGTGACAAACAGAATATAGGAATGAAATACATAAAGAAAGGCAAGATTTCATGACAACAACTCCTTCATTGTGAAAATACACCTTTTGGAGTTTAATGCTTGATCATCAGGTTGAATCTAATCACTTCCAAAATATGACATCCTCACAATAAAGAAGATGCAATCCAAAAAATCTTTCCATAACTTCATCTGTCCACAAAAACGTGGACCTCCATGTCTGTTAGAGGTGTATACAAGCTCACAGCACCAAACCTACACTGCTAGCAATTGGATCAATACATACAGGAAATGCCCTTCGAGTCGTCTAGACAGATTCGGGACATCAGTATTGACACTCTAATGAATTTGGTTACACAAAGAACTCTGACTATGGTCAGCATGGGACACTGGACCGGTCATTCAATACTGGAGTCGTTCCAACAGTCACATGAGATTAGAACGCTTGGCATGGACGCAAGTCTTAACTTTTTCTCACCACACATGACATTGATGAATCCTGACATGAAAATTACATGGAACAGTGACTTCAAATGCAGTTTAGGAATGACCAACTTATTTTCACAAAACCAGCAGTTAATATGGGTTTAGACTTAAATTCAGTCTCAAAATTCTCAAAAAACAACTATTTTATTATCAGTAAATATAAGAAAGGAGCCTCAAAGAATTAGAAATTTCAGTTCACCGTAGATCTAGATTTGCTTTTATAGAGGTTTTGTTAGGTCAAAATCATAGTAACTACAGCCTGGAAGACTAGAATGGGTTGTAATACCAGTGTATAAATAAAGCCCATCTAAAAGCCTATTACTTGGTTATACTTTTGGTCCGAACTTAAATCTTACCATTATAATTTACAAAATACCTCTTTTGGACTGGCTACTTTTCAAGCTTATTTCATATACTGGTAATACCCAGTCTAAGTAAACCTAACCTCAATATTATCCGTTTCACTCCTATACTGAGTCTAAAAAGGTCTAGTAGAGGGTCGCGTCAGCCCACGTATCGAATTGACCAATCAGAACTCAGCTTGCCAAGCCACAATAGTCTGCCTTCGCACTTATAACGTTGGAGGGTCATAGGTCGCAGAAAGGTCAGCTGACGCGACCCTCTACTAGACTTTTCTAGACTCAGTATAGGAGTGAAACGGATAATATTGAGGCTAGGTTTACTTAGACTGTGGTAATACCCTTTTCAAAATACACACATCTTAATTATCCAATAATTGGCCCTCCAAAGTTAATATTTTCTCCCATTAAATAACTTTTTTTAGCTCTTTCTTTAGCCACTGTAATAATCTTCTACACTGAACTATCATATCCTGTATCTAAATCATACTGATATAAAATGCAAGACAAGTAAAATTCATTGAATAAATAACATTTTCACCAAATCAAATTCTAATTTCTCATAAAATGTTAGGAAAAGTTTGGAGGATATTAAGTATTGCAACAATATGCCCTTGGTGACCAAGAAAGCCTCAAAACTAGCAGTTTTTCCTGAACACTGAGAGTCCCTGAAAAATTTTAATTTTTAAATTTTATCATCTCAATTTTTTATTTGAAGTGAGATGAAAAAGAGTCCTAACCAATGCTTAATTTCAGTCTAGAGGCAACTAGACTTGCCAACATCTTCTAGACTGAAAAAGGCTCCTTTTATCTTTTTTGCTTTAGGGTCTTGGTAACAGACTACAAAACACCTTGAATGTCAATATAAACATCTCCACACTATTATAAGCTTCTGGATACTGCTGTGTAAAATATAATACCATTATTACCTATACAAATTTAATCAGTGTAGTATTATGCATAGTACACGAGTGTGTCAACAATTAATTTCTCGGCAATTACGGAACAACATGATATAGCCTCTGTGTGAGTCAACCAATTAACAGCTATTTCACACAACAGGAAGTGGCGAAATGATTGTTGCATTATGGTCCTTGATCTACTCATGTGGTCAATAAATGCTGATACACTGAGTTGTGCGAGACACAATAATAGTAAAATAACAGCTTTTTATCGACCGTTACACTGATTAACTTTTCATATAGATTGATACACACAGGCTTGGTTCTGCAACACCAAATGTAGGTTGAATTGTTAGAGAATAACATAAGTATGTATTAGTATGTACAAATCCACCTTCATGTTGCTGTAACGCAGTGCCGCAATAGTCTGCTTTCGCACATATATCGTTGAAGGGTCATAGGTCGCCGAAAGGTCGGCTGACGCAACCTCTTACTGTATCTCGCTAGACTCAGTATGGGAGTATAGCGAGTATTATTGAGGCTAGGTTTACTTAGACTGAAGCTTGAACAACATTTCTTTCCTGGCAGATTCAAACCTCAGACCTGCTGAGAGAAAGTTGAAGGCACAATGACTTTGCTACCTAAATTGAAGTTTTCAAGTGCGACAATATAGAGGATACCATATTTCCTCTAATAAGCGCCAGGTCTTTGATAAGCACTGGGCCTCTGATAAGCGCCTTGGGGTCATTGGTAGTTGAAAAATAAGCACCAGGCCTCTTATAAGTTCCAGTTCTATAAGCGCTGAATCCTAACCATGGAATTATTGTCCCTTAGATATTCATTGTAAAAGAGAGCTTAAAACAAATTTTCTATGAAAGAAATTAGGCCTGTGTATCGTGACCTATGTGGCGAGACGATATATCCCGATACAAATTTTATGGGGCGAGACGATATATCACAAAAGTATTGGCAAGGTACCTGCGAGACGATTATCATCACGATACCATGGTGGCGATACAATACGTATCCCAATTCACAACTATTTTTAAAATGATATGAGAAATTCCTCTTCAGTCAAAGACTCAAGTTCCAACATTATCATGAGATAAGTTTATGCCTTCAACATTGCCTTTACAGGAGAGTCTGAATCAGACACAAGTATAATATAGCCTATAATGAAATGGCTATGATTTAAAAAAGATATAATACCATCTGTTTAGTAAATACAAAGTAAAATATTTAAACATCTAAACTTTCAGTCAAAGTTCCAATATTGTCATGACAGTAGTTGACTCTCTCACATTCATTCTCTCATTCTTATAACACAGCCAGACACAAGTAGAATTTGGTTGATTTATAAGGAAAATTATGAAATGACTATGATCTAAAAATAGATAAAAAAAGCATCCTCATGTATTAAGTATCATTATTAAAAGTAAAACAGCTAAAATTTCAACCAGAGTTTTAAAAATGACAGAAGTTTACTCTCTCATATCCATGCTTTAATTCTATGCCTTGACAATATGAATTTGAGTTGACACAAGCATCACTGGCCCATAATGAAAATATTTAACACAGTGTAATCAGTTAAAAATATATATATATGTAAATATAATATATCTATTTTGTTTTAAATAGACACCATATGAAAATTGTTTTATCATTTATGTGCCGAAATGGCAACATAACAAAAACATTATCTCTATTGCTTGATGTTTTGCAAATATTAAAGCTAAGTAAAAGCATTGTTTCTCAAATAAAACATAATTTGGTACTTCATATTGTTATTATAATGCTTAATTATAACTAATATGACAATGAATAAACTTTGTTTGGGTCACAAATTCCCGATAGCGACAAGTTTGTTTTGGGTACGAACTTACTGTTGATTAAACAACCAGAGTTGCCTCCCTTAGCTGTTATTTGTAACTTGTTGCATTCGATTTGATCAGAAGTTTTCTTATTAAAACATGAAAAATAATGGGATATATCCTCTCCTGTGCAGATACATCGATGTATCATGAACCCTCACGATATTAATATCCTGATATATTGCCTAAACGAGTTTTGCATCGATGCACTCGTATCGTGAGGTCCACGATGTGTACATCGATACTATCGATGAATCGTTACACCACTAAAAGAAATAATCACCAGGCCTCTGGGAATAAAGGGTTGCCGAGGGGTGGACAAAATACGGTAATTGGAATTTATGTATCACTTCCAAATAACTCGAACAAATTCTGTCATATATGGAAAAGATCATATAGATTGAGGTTTAAGTTCTATTACCTATATCTAAGAAAACCTTAATGTGTGCAATAAAGCACAATAAAAAACCTCAAATTTTAGCAAATGAAATAAGAAAAAGCTTCAAACAAAAAAATCATTCAATAATGTCTTGACCTGAATATCAATCTTTTCGAAAGCCATATTTCGAGGAGATGCAAAATGATGCATAATTTTCAAGAACCAACATCTTGTGTTACAATGTTACAATATGACAAACTTAAGACAAAGTGCATTACATTTCCTTCCGCATTTGGTTCAACTACTTCCTGTCCATAATAATATAATATCACCATACACACTCCATGCAATATGTCCTTGTTTCAATTGTTACCAGCAAATTTGCCATTATACAAAGATATCTATAGTCAGGGAAAAAAGTTTCCCTATTCCATCCGAAGCCAGCTGGGCCCCTAAAATATTTTTTTCAGGAGCCCAGAATAAAATCCAGGAGCCCAATCAATTCTCGGCTTTAAGTAAATAGAAACATAAATCAAATAATTTTTCAATTGTTTAATTTAAACTATTTAAATAAGGCCAATCAAAGTGACATAACATGAAAAAAGCTAAGATTATTCTCAATAAATATTGACCAAATTGACAAGATTATTGGAAGGGAGCCGAGGTCACTCTTTCTTACTTTCGTTTTCAAGTGGCAGTCGTGTTTACGATGGCATTATTTTGAAATGACGACGTAGATTATGGAATCTCTTAGAATATTGTACTCTCATAAAATAAATCTTATAATATCATTCACCACCTGGGCTACTGGAATTTGGATGTTAGGGGCCCAACTGGATTTTTAATGGCCATGGGCGTCTGGGCCCCTGTAAACTTTTTTCCCTGATAGTCATAATAGGTATAGGGATGTCTTTTTTACAAGCTCTTTAATTGCCATTCATAATAATCCTTATCCGTTTTTTATCCGTAGATTTTATAGGAGATAAAAATGAACTTATTTGCAAGAAGTCAGAGGAAGAGTTTAATCATTTATAAATTCTCCCCAGAGTCCTGCATCAAATACTCATAGAATTTGAAAGGGTCCATAAAAATTTAAGCTGCAAAATTGTTTGTGGTTCTATTTGCTTCCTTATTAAGGGACTCCCTAAACCTACCCTGACTCATGGGACCTTGTATAGTGAGTTTCTTGAATCTGCAGTTCATATTTAAAGACTTATCAGCGGTTAAAAAATTCCTCAACCTTTTTCTAAGATATGAAATTAATAATAAATAGACAAGGAAAGGTGATGCTAATCTAAGTCAAGAGACTCGCTGTGCGAGGATACAGCATTCGCCGACAGAAATTTCGGTCTAATGCTAATCTAAATCATTGCCTCTCTCGATTCTTTTCATTACTTCTTCAACAAGGGATGTAACTCAATTTGGTAGAGTGTCCTGGTAAAACCAAGATGACGGAGGTTTGATTCCCTGCCACCTCATACCAAATGACATGGGAGTTGTTGCTTCCTTGCTTGACACTCAGCAGACAGGACAATGCTGTCTGGAGCTGCACTGTGACTGCCAGGTTAGATATGCAGTGAATTGATTTCTAACATACACTCGACCAGTAATTATCACTCATTACTATAAGTTTAAAATCCAAAGTAACAAAATCACTTGCATTCAAGAAAATATTAATCTAAAAACTTCGTACATCGTTAATTTCAGTAAGGTCAGCGTCAACTGTAAAAGTAATATCTAATGTCCTAGCCTATCACAAGTTGGAGTCCTGAGATTAAACCAGAAGCTATCGACATCAATCAATTCATCTCCGTTGATGCAATTTTGATATTGACATTCTCCATGCAGGTTTTACAGTCATAAAATACGTTGCAGGTTGTTTCAGGTAATGAAAAAATATGCTGAGTTGTCTTTCTTTATTACAAACACAGGCAAATTAGATTAAAGGTCCTCTATTGATCTGATTTATGAGCAACATTGTAAAAACTGAGGGCATTATCAATCTGGCGGAAAAATACAGATCCTGTTATATCAAACATGACCAGAATATCAGGACAAACAGACTTGGAAGAATACTCCTGAAAGAGTCATAAAAGGCAGGGGTCAAAATTAGTCTTATTAAAGTACGGTACTAGCCATTCGGACTAGTTGATTTCTAAAACAAATAGCCGAAACCCAATTCCAGTTAACCCAGGGATTGTCCTGGGCAGATATTTGGGGATATTTACCCATTGACATACTGAAATTTCCATTAGAAATTCTGGTAAGGGGAGAAAATCCTATTACAAAAATGTATAATTCTTAAAATTATTAGTATTATTTTAATAAATCCCATTAATGTCTCTGAAAATCCCACTGTGTAAGGCAAAGAGGGATTTTTCTCCCAAAACATTGAAAGGTTCTTTTTATCCTTAATATGTGACTTGTCCTTCAGACTACCAGTTGATACATTTCACTAGCCCAGCAGGTTTTCTACTAGCCATTGGCTACCAAACTAGCGTTTATTTAAACCCGAAAGGCATTACAAAATTATTGAGAAGTTACCATTACAGCTCAACTCAAAGATCTATTGAATTTGAACACCATACTACTATTGAATTTGTTAACATTTAATTATTTGTGCCTATTACCATTCTTGAGAGGCCAGCATAGCCATACATTTTGGCTTGGTGTCCCTTAAAAGTTTAAAAGGAACCTACTCTTTGTAAAGGGTACGACATGTTCAGAATAAGACATATGACCCCTTGACTGTTCACCTGGAAATAAGCCTTATTAATTCACAGGTTAGGGTAAGATTGTTATTTTATTCAGTGACTCTTTGACAATCAACTTCTTAGTTTTTTGTAGAAGACAGATTTGATTGAAAGAAAATTTGTAGCTTTGTATAAAATCACACAGGTGCTTGATAGATAAACAAACTGGTCGCTCAAGATGTAAATCTGATCCAAAGTTACTGAGATTTCTTATGTGAATCTCTTGAAATCAATTTGATCACAAAGATCACAAGACTATGTATTCCTTACATACAATATCCTGATAACTGTCTGGTTGTGTTAAGTTTTCCTTATTCAGGTTACAGGAAGATAATTAATAAAACCAGATAGATTAGATTAAGCAGTCTACAAACATTAACAATGGGAATCATACAGAATGTCAGCAATGTTATTATGTATAGTGGGCAAAAAAATGAAATAACATTTTAGAAATAAAAAAAAGATGTTTGTCTTATCTTATAAGTAATTTGATGGACGAACTGAATTTTTTTTTTAAATATATATAACCAAACTAGTTTTGCAATTTCAAAACAGTGATATCAATTTAAATTGGAAATAAAATTTGAGTATAAAACAAATTTTCATTAATTTCATTATTTCTTAAATCAAATTTAAATCATGTTCATGTGTCAAGGGAACAAGTATCTTTGAAAATAACTTGAATAAAAGATTGATTTAAGATCAAAAATAAATTAATTCAATCAAAAGCCAAGTGTGCTTTTCCAAATCTCGGACCGTCTGCTTTAAGATGAATGAGGTCAGTGTCAAGTCCACAACCAACTGTAAACAAGATGGACCATGGACTATCTAAAGAACCTTAAATCCTCCTCACAAAAGCAAGGACTTGTAACGGGAGAAACTGATTACTCGGCAGATTATCTCAATTAGAAGGGCAGTGTCAGTGGACACAGACCACATTGAGATCACTGGGTCGTGGTGCCCTGTGAAAACTACCAGACCGATACAAGAAACTCCTGTGACCAGGGAAAGAATCTTCTTCCAAAAGTTACTGGTCATTTTTCTTCAAATTGTAGAGGATTTGTTTTCTCTTCGGAAGACCACCATTGACTTTTTTAACACTTCAGGTGTGTTGAGCCAGTCATTTACCTCCATATTTTTTTTAAATGCTTGGTTTATGTTTCAAAATCGACACTTAAAAACTTAACTTAAAAATCCCTTAAAATTTCTTATTTGAATCAATATTTAAAGAAGCAAACATTTCACCTTGTGATACTGTTCCAATATCTCTAAAACTAATGATATGATACACTTCATGGTAAATTTTTGTAGTTATTTCTATTTTAATGAAACACTTTCACCCTTAGTTTTAGGGGAATAAATAATTTCAAAGTTAACAAATGCACCATACCACAATACAGACAGATGTTTAATATAAGCATATTATGAGTTTAAAGTCAAATGTTATCCCATAAATTTGTTTTTGACACAGAAATTATGCACAATGTCTTGGTATCAAAGTAGATAAAAAAACACATAAATTAAACCATTCTCGACAAAGATGAAGAATGTAAGTTATCAACTGTCACATTTGTCTAGTACATTAAAGGCTACCATACCCAACAATGACCATATGAACTTTTTGTGACTTCAGTACCACTTTAATCTTAATAATCCTTGATATGTCAAGATCATTGGTACAAGACACTCCATTATACCACTGGACATCTACTAAATCTCCCATGTTAACCTTTCATTGAATCAAAAGCAACCTACAAACTTTTGACCTTCACCTTCAATGAGACAGCATTCTTGAAATCAAGGTGAAGTTCACAATTGAGGGATCAATATTGAGTGAGAAATTTAGATATAAGGATGGTCAATATTTTTGCAAGTAAAAACCATCATGGCTATCTATTTTAGTGAATTATGCAGAACTTGCTGGACCTACTGAGCCATATTCATCACAAAGAATCATTGCACTCAAACCTTACTGTCATTAGATTTTAATCTCATATTTCTTGAACATAAATGTCTCCTATTAACCACTGCATTTTCCTGCTCACCCAGAATCAAGGGGATGAAATTGTATATATCACTCAAAATCAATAAATCCTTCAAAGTTGACACGGGTGCTCCCCAGGCCAGTGGATCAGAATTTGAGAACACTGCATTTTCCTGCATGCAACCAACAAGGGTTGACATTTTCCATGTAGACTTCACTTGACACTAAGACCCACAAATGACAACCATGCCATTCCCAACACCACAATATTTCATTGTACCATTCAGGAACAGTCGCTACAATCAATTCACATTCATAAAAAAACAGCAGGACATCCTATGTTTCGAAAACTTCCAAACAAGTTAATTATTTAAATTTTCATTTACCATAACCACAAGCACTCTGCCATTCACCAGCACAACAATGAAGAATTAAAAAAAATTCTGTATATGATACTTTGGACACTTAAAGAATCCATTATGAAGTGATTTTGCATAAAATAACACTTCATTGCAACACAAGGTCTGTACCATTGAGATACTGCATATCCGCTAGTACAGTAAACAGGGACATACAGAGACTGGCATACAGAGATGGACGCAAAATCATCACATGAGTGTCAGTCAATGTGTCGCAGGATGGGGAAGCCAGTTACAGTACGACTTAACGACACCTCGTTCGACCTCAGTCACAAACACAATGGAAAGAAAACAGATTAAAATTCTAAGGAGTTACTTGTCATGCCCTTGGTCAGAAGTCATGGAAAGTAAATAAAAGGAAACAAGGGAATGTCCTGAAGAGATTTGAGGTACAAGGCAACAAGTGTGACACTATCGGATCGGCAAGGTTAATTGGGAGAGAGACGACAAATTATCTAAGCTGTGATATCCTGACTACAAGTCACTGTGTTTGCCCTTGTACAAACAAATTGTTAACCTGTTACATAATTCATATTTGGCATAGACACATTTGATGTGCATACATATCTTTATCAGTGAGAAGTGTCAGATGCAACTAGCAAAATGCAATAAGAACTTTTCAAAACATTTACCCAATTAACATTTTTCAACAATATTTTCAGTGAAAAATATAAATTTTCAGACTCAAATATTTGTATGTTATTTTAATATGAAAATATATATATATACCTCAGAATCAAATATTTGTAGGTTATTTTAATATGAAAATATATATATATACCTCAAAATGAAATTAACCATGTCATATTTAATTAATCCTGATAGTAGCTGACTCAAAATCATATCATCACGTATGAATAAATCAAGATGAACATACCTTGAAATGTAATACACAATCGATCATGGGATCAGAACCAATTTCAGGTGTTTGTGAGACAGTCGTTGCGATGACTTCCACCAAATTCTGCATTTTTTGCGGTCCTAGCCTCCATGCTGATATTTTCCTTGGAACTTCAGGAAGTTTGATTTTCAATTTGGGTGATCCGTTCTGATTTTCCATGTCTATATATCCTGATGTTTCGACAGGGAATTTTAAATCATGAACATCACAGCTCTGGAGTTGACTTCTGGTTTGACTAAACAATTCTGCTTACCTTGCACAAAGATAGACAAACTCAACTCCAAATGTGTTAACTGATTTGACAAATTTGAAATTTCCTCTTCGGCAAACAGTTTGGATATTTTTTCCAGAGTTCAATGTTGACCCTCCAGTATTTGAGTCCAACTCAACTGTGGACAACTTGCAAGGATGTGCAAGGTTAATGAAATACCATCTTCAAAAACAGAAAATTCCCAATGGTCCGTATGTCAGAAAAAATTATGCAAGAAAAAAATATTTCTATGCTCAGGATGAAATCTATGAACTATCATCTGTATCCAAGAATTCATGTGTATCATTTAGCCACCATATGGACAATTTTAACAAAATCTTCAGTCCATCACTCCATTTCCACAATTGTCTTTCAGTTCATGTATGCAAATGTCCAGGACTTCTAAGTCTCACAAATTCAACTTCTCGTACCTCAAATGAATTATGAACAAGGATGATCTGAGTTTTAGATTTAGAGAAAACTAAAATATCATAACTGTCAGATTTGCATGATCTCTGTTGCCCTGGGCAACTAAAATAGGAAGTAGATCATTCAAGAGTGTTAATTCCCATGGGATATAGATGGAGAGTCACGCTTCACTGATCACCACAAGATTTTATCTACATAGATATATATGTAAATTAATACTTGCTTAATTAATTTAGGTGTCAAAATTAAAATGCCTGATTCCAAAAGTTATAGCCAACATTTATCTTATGCAAATTACAAATTATTTTTGCTGCACAAACAAAATTTACTGCAACATAAACTTTGATTATTGGTACATCAATAATTAATAATTATATTGTAATTGTTAAAAAATATACTAACAGAATATATTCAAGGAAATTTAACCTATAGCTGCCAAAATAAGGTTGGTTATAACAGCACTGCAAATAGGCATTATTTTATCTAAAACATCACTTTTGTAACCCTAAAACAATTGTAGATTATGAACTAAGTTACCTTTGATCCCTTAGGTAAATTAAAACTCACTTCATTTACCTATTGGCACCTGTCATATAGATAATACACTCTCTGGAAAGTGGTTTTAAGATATAAACTTTTATATGATCTGATTTGTCTTATTTTATAAAAGCACCTGTTTACAATAAATAGCTTACAGATAAAAATGAAAACAAGATTTTAACAGAAAATTAGTACAGTAGTTAACTTTGTGACAGATAGCTGTGCTGTGCTTATTCTAACTTTAGAAAAGAGTTATCAAAATATGACACTGAACTATTTAGGCTCTGTTATCATTCAAAGAGATTTGAATTCCTTATTGTAAGAGCACTAGGCAAAAGAAATACATGTTGTTCCCAAGTGGTCAAATTGCTTCGGCACAAATGGCTGATGGTCTAAATTCCATATGGGATCAAACCCACTAAGTGCAAGAATTTTATTGTGATCCCTGGTTTAGGCTTATTCTGGGTGTCACAATCAAAGAGTTCTCAAGTTGGATCCAACAACTCTTATCTTTTAGAGATATTATATGATATGATGCAACCTGGAGTTGAACTCAGGTCTTCGTTGATGAAGAGCAGAAACTCTACCAACTGAGCTACATCCCAAATATCCATCCAAACTTTTGGACAAAATAAATCTAATTCTCGAAATAATTTAACTATTACTGAATATTTGAGCTTGGTTAGTACCACACCTGGTCTGAATACCTGTAACAAGGAAATAGCACACTTAACTGAAGAAATCGTGAATTTTAATTTCTGCTTGGGGCAAACACACACAGGAAATCGGTAATGAAACAACCAATACTATAAATGATTGATAGAGAGATTCAATCTTTAATTACTGATTCTGTGAAGAGGATGATTTTCTGGTTGCAGGTAAGAAAGAATGATAACAGTGATAACTCATTTGCATAGCATTTAGAATTCAACAAACCCTCTGTCTAATTCATATTTGATATGTCCTCGATTGATGTCAATATTTTTTCTTTTACAATGTCATTTCACTGACTGGAGTTATTTCCACTTCAAGGTAAGTTGTTATAATGATAACGATCATAATTTGCAGAGCGAACCAGTTGTTTATGCCCTTGATCAATCAGGTTTTTTACATACTATCTCCTACATTCACATCAGTGCCATATGTTTAAGTCATAGAGTCGTCAACTGAAGGATATGCAAAAAGGTATTACAGATTTTTGCATTTGAGTTAATGGTGGTTGTGTCAAATCTTTAGCTTTTAAGCCTAAAAAAGATTAAATATGTGAATATTTGGGAGCTTATAACAAGAAGAAAACCCAAGACAGTTGCAGTAGATATTGTGACAGGTGGGATAGGTGGTTGTGTCACATTCTTTAATTCTTGAGTATTGACATGCTTAAAATCATGGACGTTCTTATTTAGGGAGGGGCACTGATAAAATTGGATAACAACTCAAGAAAAAGCTTAGGAACCATCAACAAACCAATCACAGGTCTCCAGATTCCCAAATAATGAACTACGACCCTTGTCTTTACTCCTATGAACTCAAATACTCCTGGCATGTTTGTTTATCATTATTCTGACCATTCCACAACAAAGTTGCCTGACCGACCACACTTCACAGTTAATGAGACTGTATGGCATTTATATTGCAGAGCAGCTACTGGCTTCGACATACATGCCGATAAATGTCAAACTAATTCTCCTATATTCACACCCTTGTAGACAGTCAAAGTCAAAACTGGATACACATCATTATGGGTGAAATCTGTAGATACCCTAAACCTATTAGACATTAAAGTCAAATCTAGTCACATTAGACATTGAAGTCAAATCTAGTCACACAGATGGATCTATATCCTATTTGGAAAGTCAAATCTTGTTATACATAATCATACAGAGGATAATTTCCTGAAACTTTTAACTCGTGGATTGAAAATGTTCAAGCCAGTAAAGTTACACAGAATAATTTTGGTACTTACTCAAAAGTCAAATCTGGATACACATCATTATGGGTGAAATCTGTAGATATCCTAAACCTATTAGACATTGAAGTCAAATCTAGTCACACAAATGTATCTATATCATATTTCGAAAGTCAAATCTTGTTATACATATACAGAGGATAATTCCTGAAACTTTTAACTCCTCGATCGAAAATGTACAAGTGAGATATAGTTACACAGAATAATCTAGGTACTAACTCAAAACTTATTTGAGAGGCATTTAGAAGTTGTAGAATGAATGAGGAAGATTTCTATAGATTTTTCAACTTGTCTTTTACAAGAGTGCGACGTTTCGGCATAAATACTAACACTGTTTTCAAGCAAATGATTTTGCTTGAAAACGGTGTTAGTATTTAGACTAAAACGTCACACTCTTGTAATAAAGAAGTTGAAAATCCATAGAATTCTTCCTCATACTAACTCAAAAGTCAAATTTGGATTCACATCATTCTATAGGCAATGATTCCTGAACTCTTCCAAAAAATCAAAATTCAGGTCATTGTTAACTGATATGAAGTCCACTTGCTAACCACTGTAGAATATTATCAAGCACACAAAAATCTTTTGTAAATTCATCAATTGTTATCATCATCAATATCAACTGATTTAAAAATTCTAGCAGAAAATAGCGTTAATGATTTACTCAAATATTTCCAACATTTAAAACCTGTACAAATATGAAGATCAATTTAAGATTATTATTACAAGGCAAATTTCGGTTCATTCATTTTCTCCCAAATACTTCAATATTTAACCAGGCCGATTAGGTTTAGGATCAATTAGAGATGTAGAGGATCAATGAATAACATTGAAGATATTGTTGATCAAAAAAGGTCAAATCAAATTCTGTAAACTGACAGAGCACTTAACAGATATAAAATTTAAACATACTTATTCCTGAAGGAAATTCGATAGGCGCTTCCATGGGTCCAACATATTGGACTCGATCAATCGAGGGGTCAGACTCGACTCATACCTGGGCACCTGAAATTCTTATATTAAAGTTAACATGTAATGTCTTTCAGCCCAGATGTTATAAACATATGATTACTAAAGATGGTCATGTAAAGAATCTTTTGACACTAATGTCTTGATATTTTCATGTTGATAATAGAGATTTCACACATCACACACAAACTGTCTTAAATAACTTAAATAAGTAATAATGACCTCCCCTTTTGGAGTCCTCGAGTTCAAGAAAATTGACTTGAGTCCAGGTCGACCCGACTCAGGCTCAAATACTTGCGCACCCCTAGAAGCCCAAGAGCATAATTACAGACTTTATAATTGCATACCACTACAGATACATCAAGTCAAAAGATCAAAAACAGAGACAATGTCGTGATGATAACAAGGAATGTGACAACCTTGACAATCCATAATGATGAGGAAAATAAATAATTAAACGCTAACCTACTGAATCTCAATACACATGAGTATCTGAATATGAGAAATCGTAATATGAAAGGTCAAGTCTGATATAATAGTGAAATTCCTAAACTTAGTAAGTAAATGGACTTGAGTCCGCCTACCCAGCCCAGCCCAACCCAACCCAACTCGATTACCCATGGAAGTTCATTTAGTAAATAGTAAGTGCCATACCTTTCTGTGTTGACAATTAACAATAATATTATCTCATTAACAAGCAGACATTGGTTACTGGTCGGAACAATAATAAATCTCCTAACATAATTCATCAAGAAAGAAGGCACTCTTTCTTGAATCAAGAACTCATTAGACTGAGTAAGGATGGCTACAAAACATGATAGTCACTGGACGTCTTATTCATTCAAATTACAATGATCTCTTATCGTAGAACATCATCGAAAATGAAAATTTCCGAACTCAATGTTATCTACTTTCAACTCAAAAAACAGTTAAGAACTAGATTAGTGTTTGCGGGACACCGCAAAAACAGAGCAGCCCCGAAACTTAGGGTTTCGCCTTACCCTGTTCCGCCTTCTACAAGCCTCAGCATATTGGGCATTTTCTTGTGACCTTGACCTTTGACACTCAAGGTCATGCAATCAATGAATACATTTCATTGAATATAACATTAATGTAACAAATTAAAGAGGTAAAAGTAAAAATAATCCATTTTCTCAATATTTGTTGACCTTGCTGTGACCTTGACCTTTGACACTTCATACCCAAAACCTTTCCAAAATTTTGTACTTCTCAAGAGATAATACATACAAAATTTAAACTTCATAGCACAAAAACTTTTCAAGTTATCGCGTTTACAAATAATTTTTAAGTGATTTTATAGCTCGTGACCTTGACCTTTGATCTTGAATGTGACCATGTCATTGTAAGTCCCCAGAGGTGTAAACAATTATACATCTTTATAAGTTCTGAAAAACTGAATTGGATTAAGTTATATCCATATTAGTTCCACATTGTAATAACACAAATCTCATGACCTTGACCTTTGACCTTCATGGTTACACAATCAATGAACACTTTTCAATGAGTATAACAATCATCTATTGCTTAAAAGTGTTCATAGTTAAAATAAAGCATTTTCGCAAAACCATGCTAAAGTCATGACCTTGCTGCGACCTTGACCTTGGACAGATTGTAGCGAAAACCTTTTCAAAATTTTTTACTCTTCCAAGGATGTTATATATCAAGTTAGAGCTTCATAGCACAAAAACTTTTCAAGTTATCGCGTTTACAAGGAATTTTTTAGTGATTTTATTGCTCGTGACCTTGACCTTTGACCTTGAAAGAGAACATGTCATTCTAAGTCCCCAGAGGTATGGACACTTATACATGTTTATGAGTTCTGAAAAGCTTAATGAGATCAAGTTATATCCAAATTAGTTGCACATTGCAATAACACAAATCTCATGACCTTGACCTTTGACCTTCAAGGTTACACAATCAATGAACACTTTTCATTGAGTATAACAATCATCTATTGATTACAAGAGTTCATAGTTAAAATAAAGCATTTTCGCAAAACCATGCTAAAGTAATGACCTCGCTGTGACCTTGACCTTGGACAGATTGTAGCGAAAACCTTTTCAAAATTTTTTACTCTTCCAAGGATGTTATATATCAAGTGAGAGCTTCATAGCACAAAAACTTTTCAAGTTATCGCGTTTACAAGGAATTTTTTAGTGATTTTATAGCTCGTGACTTTGACCTTTGACCTTGAAAGAGAACATGTCAAAATCGTTCCCCCGAGGTATAAGCAGTAAGTTATAAATACAAGTTCTGGAAAGCTTAGTAGAAAAAAGTTATAGCCATTAGTATGAGCGCGGCGGACGCGGCGGCGGCGGCGGCGGCGGCGGCGGCGGAAACTGCACAAATACTGATAGCAGCCCCGACTAAGTCGGGGCTGCTAATGAATGAGATCTCTTCACCCCCAAGTGGGCTACTACGGGCCAATTGTAAGCTGATTAAAAGCACTTAGCAGGGCTATCAAGTGTAACTTTACATGCTGAATTAGACATGTTATTACAGCTGATGCAGCTGAGCAATCTAGATGAAAATATGATGCCTATGATGAGGCAATCACTATTTTATGTCATATCTTGTCCAAACATCAGTAAATATATGAATAAAACTTGGACTCTGCATCATTTCAGCTCCTTTTCAAATCAATTTGTCAAATTCTTTATCCTCTACTAATTATTGAATTATTTGAAAAATATAAATAAAGATAGCATCACTTCAATGGTGAATTGAAATACTTCAATGGTGAATTGAAATACTTCATTGGTGAATTGAAATACTTCAATGGAAATATTTAATGATTGGTGAAGGGGTGATTCTCGCAAAAGTGCACAATGAAACAGAATATCTAAAAGACTATCTAAAGGGGCTGCAGCATATTTTTCTGAAATAATGTACCTTCAAAATTTTCTTATAAACATAAGCTTATGTATAATCTTCAAAGAGTTGAACATCTCATAACTTCACCGGATGATCTAAAGAAGAATATCAGTGAAACTGTTTATGACCTCTTATTCATTTGAGGGGAAATGGAATCGGCTGTCACATTTGACAGTAACAGTAACATTGACAGCACCAGTAACATTAACATTGACTGCGACAGTAACTGACAAAGCAAAATAGATACTTAAAGACAACACTGTCAGTTGATTAAAAGCTGAAATTCCTATAAATGCTCTTATAATATATAATGAAAATGGAAATTAGGTAATAAAAAGTTCATAAAAGTTGATTAACGATGTCTAGAAAGTTCTGAAATCAATAAATTGCAACCTTCACAACATAATCTACCGGTAATGCCAAAAATAGATTCCAATTTAGTTCTTGTGACAAAGGTTACCAAAACTAGGTCAAACTGACGTAATTGCTCTAATTTACTCTTGATTGATTCTCTATATTACATAGTACCACATATATGCGAAAGAGATACACAAAACTTGTTCGGTAATCACTGATTGGGTGATAAGGGCACCTTTGTTCATTTATCACACTGATATCATGATATCAGACCAACCTAAGGATTATAGCATACCGTTTTTCCTTAATTACACGCCGGGCGTCTATTATTTTCAAAAGGTCTACATCATAGGCGTCTATTTGAGGCAGGCTTCTATTCAAGGCAGGCGTCTATTTCGTAAAAAGCGAAACCGTTCAGACTATTTTGTAAAAAAATCAGATAATTAAACAAAAAAGAGCGTTTTTATATATTAAACTTGGTTTACGCTGCGTTTAATTAAGGCAGGCATTTATTATTTTCAGAAAATCTTATGCAAGGGCGTCTATTCGAGGCAGGCGTATATTCAAGGCAGGCGTGTAATTAAGGAAATACGGTACAGTAAACCAGTAATAGCAACAACATGCATGGATGAATTATTCAGGCCATCAGGACAACCAATGTTACACAACCGGATGATAACTTGAATATTTGTTTAACCATCACAATAAGAGAATAACAGACTACGGTTGTTGACACTTAACCAGCAATGTCAACAATAACCATTGATGAATGAACAAAATTATTCAGATTCAAACCACTGTTGCACAAACTGATGAAAATTATGACACATGTTTTTCTTGCTTATTGATAATAGAATAGCAGGATAAACTATGAATAATATACAAGGATTAATAATCGTTTGAAATTATAATAGTTTAGGGTAAAACTATACTTTAAAACACATGGTGGTTAGGGCATCTCTATTACTTTGTCCAATTTAACTCTACTACTCTACTCAAATTTAACCAAAATAGTTTGTAATCGCATTCTACCACGAATTGAAAATTCTTTATATGGACCATGGCTAGTGACATCATAGTCAATTGTTAAGTCTTTAGCCATTGTTTCATGACGTCACTTGAAAACTATACTTTATTGTGGAATAAAGGGTGGGAGGCGCTTTTAATCTTTACAGGAACAATACTAGAAAACAGGATAAGAGATTGCATAAACATAAAACCAGCAATGTTGACAATACGGGTTCATGAATGATCAAATGTTTTCTGCATACCTGTTGCTACACAAACTGAAGATAAATTTTCACACTTACTTGTTCTTTGATTACAGATAACAGCCTGAAAAAGCTTACATTTAATCAGCAATGTCAACAATGGGCATGGATGGCTTATCACATTTATCAAGGTAAACCACTGCTACACAAAATGATAACTCTGCCAACATTGTTCATCTACAACACAGATAACACACTGCCATAGCTCACAAGCAAACTAGCAATGTCAACAACATGCATGGGTGAATGAACAGATTTATTCACGCAAACACTGTTACACAAACTGTTGTAAACTTTGAAATCAACAACATCAAGGCCCAAAGGACAGATAGACAGATAACTACAAAATGCTGTGTCAACGACCTGATTTGAAACAAGCTGTCGAAAAGGTCAACATCATTAGAATACTTTTTTCAGTTGTGAATATCATATTGTTTATTTCAATATTCAGATGGTAAACATTGGTAATGGTTAAGAATAATTATGCCAATTGTATTCATCTTAATGCAGATGTGAATATGTTTGAGGATATGATTATTCAAATATGAAGGATTAAATTTATTATTGATGTCAGTGAAATAACATTTATGTAAACAAAATAAAAAATATTTAATTCTGAGGATTATTGTAAAATGGTTGATTCAAGATGACACACTGGGAAGAAGGATTCTTAGAAAAGATTTGTGCATAACTTGCAAATGATTTCTCATTTGACGACTAAATCAGAAATGACATTTCCAAAAGCATATCAAAATCCTGAAATGATACAGTAATTATCACACATAGCCATATTCCTACAAAAAAAAACTTTGAGTTCAAAAGCACAAACATCATTCAAATCTAAACCAAATAATAAAGATTATTTTACATACCATATAAATAATTCTAGGTCCTCTAAAACACTCCATATGGAACAAAAGTTGACATTCCGTAGCTTGCTGAATGCTAATTAGCCAATATCAAGTATTGCTAGCAATTAGCAGCAATAACAAATTATCCCTTCCTTTTCGGTTCCATGTCAGACGACAATGGTGGTAAGCAAGTTTCTTTGATACATGGGTCAAACAAAATCTTATCTATCTGGGCTAATTATCTTCATTTACTCTTCTTGTCTTGGAGAAACTATCCAATCGAAAATGGGATACCAAATATTTAGAATAACATCCAAACATGTAAGTCTGTTGCCTGCACTCTATGTAATGAATTTTTGATACAAACTTACTGAATACATAAAGATGCCATATGAAATCAATATATTTCAATTCGACATACTTAAAAGTTCATTTTCAAACATATTTGTAAGGCATCAATGCACAACAAGCAAAGAGGCGATTCATGTTTAAATTGATGCAATGTTAAAACTTTATCAAGTTTAGATATAAAGTTACTAGCCATTACATTGTCCACTCATTACAATAAATGCAATATCTGGTATTGTTATTCTGCAGATGTACTATCGATCAAGGTACATAAAAATAATTAATAAACCAATAAAGATCTTGTATATATACTGGAAAGTATTGGTTAGGGATATTGTAATATTCATAATCAATATTTCATCAGGTGACCAATGAAGAAATATTAGAGGTGTGACGATACAGATTTTTCACGATATGATGCGTATCACAATATCTCATGGTGATACGATACACATCAAAATACGCTATTTCAAGGTTTTTTTATAAAATAGACCTTTAAGTTTTATGAATCATCTGATTTTTAGGGGAAATAAGCCATTTAATAGTCAACAATACGTATCACGATACAGAGAATGTATCACAATACTTGTATTGTCAGATTTAGTATCGCGATTCACGAATACCATGATATATCGTCACACCTACATATATCAATTTTCATATTCCAAAATTGTCCATGTATCTGATTATTTTTGTCAAATATATGTACATGTATGTCTTCAATTGATAATGTGTCTACCACATGACATTTTCCAGTCAGTTATATTGACAACATTCTCCTATTATATCCCAGACATGTAATACAAGACAATGTTATCAGCGATATCATCACCTTTCTGACACCGACACTTCTACATGCGTAATGAGGACCAAGTGTCACATCTCCACCCTACACAAAATGAATAATTAGATAATCGCACTTATTACCGAGAATTATGTAAACAAAAGCCAATGTCAACATCCTCTATGTAACATAAGCTTATATTTGCATGTTGCTATCACACGTATGAAATGACATACTTTCACTAGAATACCAGCGATGACAATGGAGATTTTGAAAACAGCTGAAATGCATGGAATTTAGCTTCTTGGATAGTCATTTATCAATAAAAACTACAGGAAGAACAATATTAAAAACAGCTGAATTCAGTTGATCAGCTGAAAATTGCCATCCCTGGAGTACAAATAGTGATTTGAAATAAGTCAAAATTTTCAGCATGATTATCGAATCCACAATTTTACTAAAGGTGAAATAAATATGAGATACAAAAAAAAACCTATTCACATTTATTTATTTTCGTAACATTTTCAAAACAAGTTACATAAGTAAAACATAAATGTCTCTTTAATTTGGCAAATTATATGCTGCACAACATAACCACCACTTCACCAAAGCAATGAATACCCATGCAAACCATGTAAATACCACTGAGGCCCCTAACCTATAATTTCCTCCAATCCAAAGATACACCCTGAACTGTACATATTACAGGTCACATATATGGCCTTCAGCAGTGAGAGGGTTAAACATGGTGCTATGCACCATCAAGAAGAATTATTTGAATACCACCTAAGGGTACAGACTCTTAATAACAAGAATTGACCATATAAACAGGGTCAGGTAGTTATAGAGAAAGTTTCATTCTTCTGAATCGGATGGAAAGTAAGCCAAATGGTCGCCAATCACATGAAATGACCATTTATAATATAAACAGGGACAGGTAACAACATACAGAAATTCTTTTGATTTGGGAAGAAAGTTAGCCTAAGGAGATGCAGTTAACTTGCTCAATCATTATTCTTTTGAAAGAGAACATTTTAGAAATGGCAATCACAGAACAGTTTGAGATTAACCTTATCAATGCATTAGCCATTAGACCTTTTTTTTTTCTTGCCTTCACATGTTCTAACAGGCTATTTGTTTAAAGTGATAATGTCTAATGAATAGCAGTTAATATTTTTCACTCAGCTAGCCATGAGCAAGTGGACTAGTATAAATTTAAATCCTTAAATTACTCATAGAATAATTTATCAAGTGTTTCTGGGCAAATTCTGGTAACATGGGAGTTTTATAGGTTTTACAATAATTAACACTGATACATAAAGCTCTTGAGCTTTATCTTCAGAAGAGACTTTATTAACTGTAAATGGGGTTCATGAAAACTTGTAATTGATTGAATTCAAGCGGTGGGATGAGGTGATCTGGAGTTTAACGCCGCTTTCACGAGTATTTCACTTATATTGTGGCTGCTAGTATTGCAGGGAGAGAGCCAGTAACACCATTGTGGTTATGCATTGCGGTAAAACCTGCAAGCATCGGCTGGAACTATCGAACCATGGGTGGTACTGCGCTGAAATTCAATGTAGCATTGCGTCCAAACCCTACTGCGTGTAGAACAGTTCTCTTTTGCAGACAAAGTTACCGAGCCCCTGGTGGGATTCGAACCACGGACCTCATGATCTGAAGCGGAACGCGCTGAACACTGCGCTATCCCGCCCCCTGATTTCAAGGAGAGTGATATTACCTTAAACACACAAATGATGTGTAAAAAATTTACAGTGTACAGAAATCCCTTGACTTCTTTTTTTATTTTCCCTGAATTACTTCACAATGAATTTCAAGATATATTTCAAGAATTACCGGTACATTACATAGTATGTCTTTGTTACAACTGCATGCATACTGCATGGAAATACCACTCAGTAATTATACATTTTTATGATACAGGACAAGTCACACACCAAAGTGAACAAGGTAGTAAAGTGCATTCTGAAAACAGACATATTTCTAGGAACTAAATTCCTCCGAGAACTATCAACATCGCTATAGGGTGTATTTCTTAGTCCCCACCCTACCACTTCACCAAATCAGGTAGCAAGAAACCCCTGGGGTTGTTTGACTATATGAGAGGCTTGTTCATCAATCACTGATTATGTCAAATGTCGGAAGTCTTGTTAGCCACTTGAAATAATTCAAGGCTATAAATTACTATTAGTATCCTGGTTCTTGCTATCTATTAGTAAGTATACCGTCATGATGGGAGAACACCAGTTTTTCTGGAAAAGACGGGTCAGGGTTTGAATGGAATCATTACCAAAGTTAAGTTTAAGTATACACAACATGGACCGGGTCTGGTAAAACAGGTGTGGAAGTCCCTGACTTGACCTATGATGTCATTTTAGGGATAGGAAACAGCCCTTGAGCACTCATTTTAAAAATTTAAGGAACAATTTGAGAGGATAATGTAAAATTATAAGTGCCACTTTCACTGATGGATGCAAACCTTTCATGCTGTCTCGCTGCAGATGATGGAAATATTATGGATATACAACTTCTTTATTCAGGTTTTGTGTTGTTTCAACATATACTAATGTCGTTCTCAAGCAAATTAGTATCTTTGTCAAAACCTAAATACAGAAGATGTATATCCATAATATTGCCTTAATCTTCTTCATACATGCAACTTCTAGAATGCCAATCAAGGAAATTAATTGTCAGCAAAGAGAATATCCAAACATTAACCACTTGTATTGGATAATGAATACTGATTATTGCTGCATTAGAAAATTAAGTTAAATAATCTGTCAACATTTCTGATTCACTTTTTAAGTGACCAGTTTGTCTTCATTTGGTCCTTAGGAAAGAGATAAGAATAAACCTTGAAATTTGAAAACAACTCATTTGAATTTGATTTTCAATTTATTAATGTTGCCAATGCTAAAAAGATGATCTGGTCTTCCATATATTCTAGTTATTCCGATATCCCTCAGTGACAAATTAAATGTTTCCTATTTATGCAGAGGATTATATGGATGACAACTTCTTTGTTCATTGTATGAGACGTTTTAAAAAATTTGTGTGTCGTTCTCAAGCAGAGGAAGAGTAATGGAGTAGGAGCATATATATATATAAGTAAATAGTACAATACACAGTAAAAACAACTTAATGAAAAGAGTAAATGTAATTAAACAGAGAATGTATGTTTGCTGAAATTTTTTTTCAAATTTAAACAAAAAAGAAACAATGAATGGGCCCTTTAGTTTTCTTCAGTTTAAAGCTCTTGTCATAAACATGGCTAGGTTTTACCTTATTTAATTACGGGTCTGGACGACTGACAACATATTTTATATTAACCTGACCTGATAATCTCTTTCATTATAAGCACAATAACATAACAGATGTGACTCAATTGGAGTGTTTAGACGGAATCAGTTCACCAAATAAAGATAAAGCCTATTCCTGTTGATTACATCACTCTTATGGGAAAAAAGTCTTTGTATGCATTGCATAAACATGTTAAATCGTTAAAAACTTTTTCTAATATTGATCATTTTTTAGTCAAAACTAATTAACATCATCACAGGTTACCTTAATGTTATAAGCCAATAAAAGGTCAACTCAGGTAAACTATGCCATAAACAAATTAATGCCTTTGGCACCTACATACAAATTTCACACTAGGAAGGAATTTACAGCCCTTAACTTTGCCAGTTAACTTCATTACCTTCACTGTTTCATATTGACTACACGACTATTGACAAGCAAAGTCTAACCTGTAAAAATAATTGCCAAAAGTTCTTAGAGGATATTTCTTTCTTCCTTTTTATGACTCGCTAACATATTCATAAAATAAACTTTCAAAAATTACCTTTAAGTCAAAATTACTCAGGAACAAGTCCATTAAACTAAAGAACATCAGCAAACACTTAACAACATGAAGCTGGTGATGATTAGTATGATTTACATTTACATGATTACATTTCACCATCTATTGAGATCTTTTTCATATTAACCATGGCCTTGCAAATTTCATACCCAGTTATTCGGAAAGGCAAAGACCATGACCAATGTTTCCAAAATAGATGAAGAAATGGCCAACTAAATTTTTATATCAGGGAATGGCCCATTGCAAATTCACTTTAAAGCTTGCAATGTTCCATTGTCAAAGAAGTCAAGTCTTTCCCAGTTCCTGGATCATACCTGTGATAAGTTCTTTGTAAGTCATATAATTTATTAAAAAGCATTCTCCTATTAAAATAGCATACAATCTCAGGTGTCTAGGAATGTGTAATCACTGAACACACAATTGAATTAAATGAACTAAATTCATTTGCAAATATTATAATATAATATATATACTACCTTGTGGTTTTGAAATATGAAGATAATAAGTACCTTCTATGCGATTTGTCTTAGAAAACAAATATTCCCTGGACAAAACCATTGCAACACAATCTTAAACAAATGTACTTCCTTGTGATCTGGAAAACTTCAGATAATGCAAGCCCTCCAACCTATCTGTTTTCACCGAAAACTGATAAAGCCGGGAGTACCCAGACATTACAGTGATAACATCACAGCCGGGTTGTATTCATTGGTGGATAACTATAATCAGAGCTATATAGACAAGAAATGTGATACCTAACACCTAGCACCTGTCAGGTACAAAACCTCAGGTAATTGATCTCTCAATAGGAAGAAATTTGACAGAGATATTAATTATTTCATACCTCACACATCAAACAAAACTCAAAATTGTATCTAACTTCTTACTGCTTTGAGTAAATAGAAATTTGAATGCATTTATAGTGAAATATATATTTTATAGTGAAATATTATTTTGGCATTTTTTCACATTTATTTATGGCTTTGTAAGCTTTTATTGTTAAACATGAATTACTAACATTGTTGATTGTTTCATATCAAAGTATTTACATCAATCAAATTTTTCAAGTATGAAAGGTCAAATTCTAAATGTTAAATATTCCGGCTTGTTCTTTATGGCTTTATATTTTTTAAAGAAACTAAATGCTTACATTGTTAACAAACTCTCAAAACGTTGTAGATAAATCTTAATTTAAAAGCATTGCTATTGCAATTCAAATGCTAAATGATGGATGGCCTGTGTGATTTTTCTGAAATACTCAAATGCAATGAGGAAATAAAATAACCAAACAATTCCAAACAATGCTGTTGAACCAGCCCACTATACAATACAGTGTTTACAAACTGAACAATGATGGCTACCTGAAATTGGGTCAAACTGTGTTATGTGCTCGTACATGGCATGGTAGATATCTGTATATCAAACAGACAGAATATAAGTACAAACTTATGTTACTTGACCTACATAGTAGGCACAGTTTTCTTTTCATGTTTACAAACAATAGTCTAACTCAACATAATGTGGTACTGACATCAGAAACTACAATGTCAAATTTTTATAAAACCAATCTGCTTTCAATGAACGACAGGTAAAAACACAAGCAGAAACGCGGAGTAATGTAGTCTTTGTTTTACACGTGTTCCACACATTTTATTTAAGAGAACACAATTTCCTTATATTCAAACTCCTTCTCTAGTCACATAAAACATGTAACAGCCATGACACTTTTGCTTTGTTGCTTTTTGCTAAATAAAGCAGGGTCATCACATTTCATAGAATACTTAACCTTTGACACCAATTACCCTTACTCTCTACATTGAAATAATTTTCATTACCATGACTAGAGTCATTGACTGATCCATAACGGAATAAAACTAAAATTGACCTGTTGGAAGAACTATAATAATCAGTGATCAAAAAGTATAATTGATACTATTCGCATAATAATATAGTGAGTGAGTTATTGTTTTACGCCGCTTAGGCAATATTTCAGCCATTAGCGGCGTGGACATGATAATATAAATGAGATAAACATAAATGTACATCTAATGCTAGCATAGGTCAGCTTATGTGCCCATAGCTTGTAAGTTGACACTAATGTTTATCCGAGGATGTGAATAGTTATCTAGTGTAGTGCATAGGTCAACATGATGTCATATCAAGATTCAAGAGTTTCTTCTTCCAGGTTGATAAATATAATCCAAAATTTTATCAGCTGAAATAAATTGGTTAACAAAAGGAAAATGCTAAAGGTGAAACAAGGGTGGAAAATGATATAGCAACAACTGAAAAAAATCATAATCCTGAAAAAAAGACACAAATGTACGATCAAATGCATAATCATTCTTTTGATTAAACATGGATGATATGTCTCATGTTTTAATATCAAATTCGAAATTTGATAGTAAAGACTAAGTCACATGAGGAAATATTTGCCCAAATGTCTGCTTCATTGCTATAAGTGCCTTGTAATAACCCCTCACAGCCTATGAAACTCTAAACATGTAAACATAAACGATACTCCAGAGGTGACAATTTCAACAGGTCTGGAACATGATTGTGATAAATAATTTTTGATAGAGGTTTATAAACAAACTGATTAGAGAGGTAAATTTTTACAGGTGATTTATGGATGAAGAGAAGGGTAAAGAAGGTGAAACTAATCACTAAATTTTGAACATAAAAGAGTGACATCACACTGGTCCAAACCTTGGTGATGATTCACATGGCCCATGTGTGATGCTTTTCAAAGATGAGGATGTTTCATATCTGAATTTCATTAATTTCGACCTTCATCGCCAAAAATACTGGTCTAGAATTTACAATTATTAATTTATTGTCATCATTTAGACAAGAAATCAGCAAATTTGGACGCTGAATTCATAATCAGATGACGAATTATCTGTGTTCACTGCGAGACAGACAGTTTCAGACTATCTTTCAAGCGATAAAAACAAGCATCTCTATCGAAAAAATACCTCGTAATCAGGCTACAGATTAATGATTTTAATAAACTATGTCTCACCCATAACTCTGTTCCCCAGCTCATGACTGCATAAGTCCAATTTCGTTTGGCAAAAGCCGGGAAACGATATATACTTTGATTTATCTGTCACTCGCCTATTTCCTCTATTTCTCAGATCAATAGAATCATGGCGGACACCTCTCGCGCACTTCCGGAAAAACGAGACAAGCAACAATTACTTAAATGTCCGCCGTTTGTCGTGTTTAAGAAAGATAGACAACATAAGTATCATGTGATAGGTATTCAAGGTGTACTTGTGTCGCAATCAAAGCGTTTAGACGCTAATTAGATTGAAAAATGCATTTCAAGGGAAGCAACTCTTGTTAGATAAATTAGGTGCGTCCCGCAAATAAGACTCCTTGGAATGTCTTACTCAGGAATTTCGTACATACACTAGACTGATTTTTCTGAGTCATTCACAACTATATAAGTGCGCACCAAGTCAATGAAACATTTCCTTAATAAAAACACTATAGACTATTGTATTGTTGACTCAACATTTTCCGTTTTATTAATTGATACATGTCTTTTTTTATATCAATTGTACTGACTGTCCCGAGGGCTTAGCGCCGCGCTTCAATAACCACTTGACATAAATGAAACCGAACGCTTTATGCTAAATAAACTAACAAGAAAATGAAAATTATTATCATCAAAATTGTTTTGAATGATTTTAAATAGATTCACATTTGATGTATCTTTTTACTCTCTATTTACTACATTACCATATACATAATATACTTTTATATAGAGAATCTCACCCAAGTGTCTTCTGATATCAAATATATCAATAGAAGTTGATAAAAGTAACAAATATCCGAGGCTTGCCGAGGATATTTTACTTTTATCAAAGAGTGTTGATATATTTGATATCAGAAGACACGAGGGTGAGATTCTATTTATCCTCTAAAATCGTGTTTCATAACATTTGCATGAAAAATGTACATCTCTGAACACTGAATAGCCCTAAAACCCCATAACCAGTGATGTCATAGCATTGTGACGTCATCGTGTTTATAACGTCATAGCATTGTGACGTCATCTTGTTTATGATGTCATAGTATTGTGATGTCATTACTGATGATGTAAACTGTTTGTGATGTCATTTATTTTCTGTTTACAGGGCATTGTTCAAAATCTACTGTCAAAGCGATATCTCCTAGGAGATATCGCTTGATCTTCCACAAGCGATATCTCCTGTGGAACACAGTTTTAGATGATAAATACGTATATTGTTTGGTCTACCAAATTTTTACACTAAATTCATTGTAGGCCTATCAATTCGCAAATGAATTATAAACTATTCTTATGATAAAGACAAAGGTATTCGTTTCTTGTTCCTATGATAATGTTTGGTGCATTTGTGTAACGATTGATTGACAATGAGATTTATTTCCTTTTTTTAAAACTAAATCAAGGATGTAGGCCTATATATACGAGACTGGAAGAAAATCGTATGGAGATTATAAACTCAATAAAGAAACGTTGTTCTGTATCAATGTTTTATTTTAATAATCATTTCATCTAACTGAGTGTAGCCTACATCAAGTAGTATCGTTATAATAAGATTTTATTCTGCCTACCCTCGCTTAAGTTTAGACAGAGACTCTATATACAGTATATAGAGTTTCTGGTTTATATTGATAGCAAACCTCAGCCATCCAGAGAGTGGACCGATACTCGATATAATATTCATCTAATGCTAGCGTTCAACACCGTGGTCTGCACTTGTACGCCTATAAATCGTTACTCAAGGAAGTGAAAGAGTTTCTCTGCGAGAGGAAATTGTCCATGTGTATTCGTTGTAGCATTTTGTTGGAACGTTATTGAGAAAAGATATTCCAGGATGTAAAATGCACAGGAACCCGATATCGTTCAAACATGTAGGTAAAACGTAGATAGGAAAGACCGACCCCTCTATATAATTGAGTATTATATAGAGGGGTGGGTCTTTACTATCTACGTTTTACCTACATTTTATTTACGATATCGGGTTCCTGTGGTAAAATGGTGTACAAATGACACTGGTGAGTTAGGAGATTAAAAATAACATCACCGTGTGTCCTCGGTCGACCATTGCATCACAATAAAAGAGCCACCTCTTGTTGTATTCTTAAATATTGTTTTAATGCCTGTGAATAATCATATATTGTTTATGTACCTTAATGTAAAACATTCAAATGGATATATATTCCAGGTTTGATGTCTTATTATTGGCGGATAATAATATTAGAATGTCTGAAATACACATGGTACTAAAACAGTAAACGGCTTATTAAAGGGGACCACGTCTCAAATTTACTTTAGGAATGTGTTCACCAAGATATCATCGATACCGGTGGACATTTAATGTAATCTCAGTAGCTATCGCTATAGCTATTCGTTAGATTTTGACTTACGTTTTAGAAGATATACTTTTTTTTTTTTTTTTTTTTTTTTTTTTTTTTTTTTTATTCCTCAAACCCTGTAACAATCAAAAACTCAGCAGCCAGGGGACTGCCAAGTCGACTCAAATGAAATCAAATTCAGTCTGGGTTACAAGGAAGCCTTTTTTAAACAATAAAATACAGACAGAAACTTTCACACACCATTCACACCAATACTAGATCAATGTCAAGAAGTTAGACATTAATGATTCAGTCGTCTTTGAATAAACAATGGTACATAGCCCACTTGGCATAAAATTCTTTTTTGCAACATTTTTTAGAAGATATACTTGAAAAAAAGATCAAAATATGTATGATTAAAAACAATAAACCGACCGCGTTTGTGTACAAATGTATACAGGGTATAAAATTACCTCTATCCATCTAAATTTCCTCAGCTATTAATTTCTAAAGCAATGTTTGTGATTATTAATGTTTGCAACTTTACATCCTGAAATACCTTTTCTCAAAAGTACCTGAAAACCGATTTATTCAACAAAACCCGACATCAAATGCTCATAACCAAACTATCTTCTCCCAGAAAAAACTAGTTCACTTCCTTGAGTAACGATTTCCAGGCGTTCACGTTCCTGTGGTGAGCGTTCTGTCTCCTCGGATATTTGTTACTTTTATCAACTTGTGTTGATATATTTGATATCAGAAGACACTTGGGTGAGATTCTCTATATATCACAATCTTGTATTCAACCGTAGAGTATTTTCTGGCAAGCATCTGTCTTTAAATTTCAACGAGGTGCATTTAACAATCAATTACTTTATGAATTATAATTTATTTAGATTAAAAAAACATAAATTATATATATATAACTCCTTTGAGAGGCATTTTAGAAGTTGGGATGACAATAATGCTGAGGAATATATGGATGACAACTTCTTTGTTCATTAGTTCATGAACAAAGAAGTTGTCATCCATATATTCCTCAGCATTATTATATATATACAGTGTATAAAATAGATTTGAAACCTAGCCTGACCTGAAAATTAGTTGGTCAATTCCTAAGGGGAAAAAAAGAAAAAAATTGAAAAGTAACCAGTCCTGACTAAAAAGTAACCAGTCCTGGTAAAAAGTAGCCAGTCAAGGACTGGCGGACGGGCTATAATTTATACACTGATATATATATATATATTAATTAATTAATTAAGAAACCATCATTTTATTAGATAACATTCTGCTTAGAATAATATCTAGAAAAAAAAACCTTATAAAAACCTTTGAATTTATTAATTTTGAAATAATAAAACATTTTGTTAAATCCTAACAAACGATGCAGGTGCGATTTTTCAAAACTGGAATCCGTCTAAGAAAGAAAGGCATCGTCGCAATTCATCAGCGATCCGAAACCAGTTTAAGAATTGACTGTTCAAGGAGTGACCTCCCTTTGATGAAATATTGTAAACAGAAGCTTTTCACAGACGAAAACAATAGAAATACTCAAATAGCTTCCCATTGTCGGTAAGATAACCATCAATAGTTAGTACATTAAGTATTTTAAAAAGTCAGGGTCATTATATGAAAAGAAAATCTTATTAAAGAAAAAGATAAGAAGCAATTCATAATTTAAATCTTTTGTAAAAATTGAAAGAAGCACCCATAAATTTGGCATAAAACATTTGTTTTTTAAAGTTATTAAACATTTATGATACAAATTGCTATTTTCCTCTTCATAATTATTGGCATGTTTTAGAGGAAAATTATTATGTTTTTGAATTAACTCATATTTGTGATATAACATTGCGTACAGTTTTTCAAGCCCTTACAACAAACAGCGGCAGTTGCATCAAACAAGATATCAATTACGCTACATTTTTATCAATCCTTGAGGAACACTTAATAATTGAATAATACTACACTCAAACTCTTTTTACATTGAAGAAGTCAATTTATTGTGCATTTAGGTAGAATGGTGGAATGAAGATAAATCTAGTGTGTTTGAAAATCAGAGACATGTTATACTGGATGTATAGCACTGTGAGGTTTTAATTGAATTTACTCGCTATCAATCCAGTATAAGATGTCAATGATTTTCAGACACTTACTAGTTATATTATTATTAATATTTAGTTCTGAACAATCATAGTTATTGTAAATTAATATTCAGTAAGATTCAAGTAAGATTGATAAAGTTTAGGACCTCTGAATATTTCTTTATACTAGATTGTGAAATACAATCATCAAAAGTTGGTGATGGGATTGCTTCTGTTGTCTTAGCAAATTGCACTTTTATTAGTCCATACTTCTGGCAACAAAAATGAACTCGTCTGTGCCGGGGTTTTACTCCTGTTGCTCTGATTAACCACTTAAACTTATTTTTTGTGTGGAAAATACTTACCTCATACAAAAAATACATCTACCTCAAACAATTTGGTCCTCCTAGGTAAACACAGGAAAATAAATCATGTTCAATAACTTTAAAAAAAATATCAATCTCAGTAAAAAGGAGCATACCTGTTCTGAAATTGCCAGTTGGGTCAGTCAATGCGCGATGAAGCGGCCTCAAATCCATAATTGATGGCGTTTGATTTTTCAGGAGAACCACTCAGATTCTGTTTTTGAGCCCCTCAGATCCTGTGACGTATCACATTTCATGCTTTTGTTGGGTGATTTAAAATGAAAAAATTAATTATCAATTTTGACCTATACCAACTTATACAAATGTGTAAGATCTCGAATTTTACAAATAATTTTGTTTTTGGTGATATCACAAAGTAGGCATTACTTATTCCCAATGAATAATATTAGTTACAAATATCCGAATTAAAAGTGTTGTTTAATGAAATAATTAAAGAGAAACTTGTTCATATTGAATGAATGTAATAACACAACCGAAATTAACAATGGCATTACATTAGAATCTCTTAATGGATAATGGTCATTGTAAATTTTGATTCTGAAATTGTCAGTCGAGCGGCCGTTTTACTTCCCAATTCCATCTGAGGTCAAGGTCATCCGTATGACCCGTTTGGTATGTCACGTGACAAATTTGACGGGGTGTACACTTCGTACACCCTGCCAAATCCGACTACACGGGTATGTATGCTTTGGCTATTGAGAATCAAAATTCGAGAAATTTATCCTAAGGGTAATAATATATCATAGACAAATCTGCCGACATCCAAAAATATTTCTTCTCTTGTTCAAGTCTTTATGGGGTCACTCACTTATAAGCTCATCTGGCCTGAAAGGCCCGATGGGCTTATGGCACTGCATGGTGTCCGGCTTGCGTCTGTCCGTCCGTCCATCCGTCCAGCTATCCATCCGTTCATCTGTAAACTTGTTGCATTTTATTTTATTTTCGAGAAGCATAGGGCCTAGAAAGCTGAAACTTTGTGTACAGACTCCTTGACCAGTGAGGATTATAACTTTTAGCTTTAGTGGCCCTGTGACTCCTAATAAGGGCCACAGGTGCGACGCCTTAAAAAACTATTTTCATCTTCTTCTCCAGAAGCAAGAGGCCTAGAAAGTTGAAACAATGTGTTGACTCCTTGACTAGTGAAGATTATAAATTGTAACTTTGGTGGCCCTGTGGGCCCTGATAAGGACCACACCCTTAAATCCTATTTTCATCTTTTTCTCAAGAAGCATAAGGTCTAGAAAGCTGAAACTTCGCGATCTCCTTCAAATCTACCAGCCTGCTCGACCTCTCAGATCACAGAACAAGTCTCTCCTTGTTGTTCCCAACACAAAGACTGTCCGACATGGCCACCGCTCTTTTGCATATGCCGCAGCCACTGAGTGGAACAACCTCCCCCAAGAACTTAAAGACTCTCCCAGCTTGTCATCATTCAAAGCAAATCTAAAAACATTCCTTTTCCGCCAAGCTTCCTGTGACCACTGACTTTCCTTAACTGTGCGCTTTGAGCATGCTTATGCATGGAAATAGCGCGATATAAATGCACTATTATTATTATTATTATTACAGACTCCTAAGTTAGATAAGGAGGATTCTAGATTGTACATTTGGTGATCCTGTGGCCCCAAGTAAGGGGGTAACCACATTTGCCACACCCTAAAGCAAAATTGATATGAAGCCTCATGAGGTACAGAGCCAATGGCTCTAATTTTAAGTTTTCATTTAAAGAATAATGTTATGCATCTCCTTAAAGCCCCATTATCATACTTGCATGAGGTTTGTGGGGAAATTAGCTATTGAGAAAAGAAATACATCACTCAGTAGAAAGTTTGATATCATATTTCGTGTTTTGATCAACAATAAAATACCTAATTCGACGTCAAAAGTACAGTACCCTCTGCAATTGTGGCATAGCTTTTAACCAACCCTCTTTCAGTGACATCTTCATTATGTGTGTGGGGTTTTACATTGAGTCTCAGTTACTGCAATTGTGTCCAATGGGTATCAAGTTGGGTAGCAACTAATGCCTGACTCTGAGAAAAAGAAAAGAAAATGTAGTTGTGTGCTACAAAAAACGCTTTCAAGCGTATATTTAGGAACCGGATAATTGTGAGATGGCCCAGTCTGATTAAAATCGACTGAGCT
The DNA here is from genome assembly GCA_916613615.1 of Steromphala cineraria. Classification (NCBI taxonomy): domain Eukaryota; kingdom Metazoa; phylum Mollusca; class Gastropoda; order Trochida; family Trochidae; genus Steromphala; species Steromphala cineraria. The sequence goes on along the minus strand of OU744735.1, from coordinate 26,107,249 downwards.
CCAAGGAATAAAATAGCAAAAATGTTGTCTCTATCGGGGTTCGAACCAGCCGGGATGTCCTTTCTGAATGCACCCACCTTTATAGCATGTTTCTGACGTATGCTCATTAACCAATCGCATGGTGGGCAGCAAAAACTTCTGATATTATGCTAGGGGCAGGTAACTCCAGTGTACCATTCGTTATACATAAACGCTATTTAAAAAAGAGGATGTGATTGGATAGCTTACGACTGGGTTTGTATGTGCTAAAGTGGTTATAGCAACATGCAACAGAGGTGGTTGCATTCAGACCGAGACGGAGAGGCTGGTTCCAACCCCGATTGAGACAACATTTTTATTTTATGTCAATTTAAATCAGACTGTGAGATGGCCACACTTGATTCGCCTTCATGTCGACTTGCCGGGGCTTACATTTCGGTCATTGTGGTAAACTGTCTCCTATTTAATGAATTTGGGTCCGATCTTCTAATAGTTGGTCACAAAATAATGCTAAAAAAATTCCCGAATACAGTAAAAATGCTTTTTTAATTATTGCAGTTTGATAATGGGTATTCAACTAATGTGTAGTTTCATAACTTCAGAAAAAGAAAGAATTCTGTTAATTTTACATGCATCTTTCATCTGTTGGAATTTTACTCAAAAGATCTGAATAGACAATACAATAGTAAAATTTTATATTTAATATTGACTCACCATTTGATAAGATTCAATGAGAAAATACAATTTGAATACATAGAGGATATCTGTCTTTTCTTGACTAATACCATGTTTATCTCATCGAGTGAGGTAGAAAGGTTATATTTTCACGAGTGGCGCAGCCACGAGTGAAAATATTTAACTTATCTACCTCACAAGATGAGATAAACATGGTATTTGTCAAGAATTGACAGATATTCTATTTATTATATGATGAAATCCTTCTAATTACGTCAAAAAAGGCCAATTTCATGTTGAGCGGCCGCTTGGAAGAGCCCGTCACCGCGGTAACAGTGTGACGTCATAGGAGAATTCATGACGTCAAACTCTTGAACTTGACGTCACTAGAGTGGTGATAAAGTTTATCACCACTCAGTAGAGTGACGATAAAGGTTATTGCCACTGTAGCCAGATAGAGGGTTTATTTCACTGATAGAATAGAGTATCTCACCTTCAATCATATAATAAAATTGAACATCATGTAGCAAGGAAAAATGAAAAAGTCTTCTTTTGTGATAGTATATTTGATATTCTTCATGCATGCAAGAAATCTGAGTGGTACGTAGATCTAGACTTACCTTGCTTGCGTATGCCACATGGAAATTAGTACAAATTACACGAGTCGTTCACATTATTCATGGTATTTTTATATTTTGATGGTTTAAGAGAATTTTGATAAATAAGGGTTGGGATCTGAAACAACAAGAGCATTGTTTATTAAAAGCTATGCATTGATTAACGCATTTAGGTTTAACGATACGGCAATACAGTATCGTATCGTGATACATGGTCCACAATACATCATATCATTTTGAAGGATGCGTATGGCGATACATAACATTAATAAATTCTCAAAATAGATGCTTAAAACTAGGATTTTATGTGTCAGATGTTAACCCTATTGTGGTCTACTAAGCAGAATTCATACTAATTTATTCAATTCTTCTGTCATGTTAAACTAAATTAATAATTTGAAGACGTGTAAATCTTGCAACAGTTTGTCTGGTCTTTATAGTTTAAAACAATGCAAACAGCACTCACATTAGAGAACCAATTTTCAGGTCATAGCGCAAAGTGCTAACTTTCTGTTGCTGAGGTTTTGTTGAAAAAACATTCGTTTTCCAACCAACAGAGAGAGATGTGTTCAATGTGCCTGATTTCAATTTTAATCTTGGTCTTCTATCAACCAATGTCTTCATCATTTTTGATACCTGATGACGACATGAGAATTTCACGGTCAGACGATGAAAATTTGCTTTTGGGCGCAACTGAACTGAGGAATATACTAGATGGAAAGAAGTCTGAGTTCAAAAATGAAAACATCCTCATGGAGAATCCAATCGTTCACAGCCCAGACGGACAGAAAAAATTCCAGCTTCAGTTTGACGTCCGACAATTCAAACCAGAAGAGATTGTGGTTAAAACTGCAGCAAATCAGCTCTCTGTGCACGCCCGGCATGAAGAGAAAGACAGCAAATCAGTGTTCCGTGAATACAGCGTACAGTACACCATTCCTGAAGATATAAATCCAGAATCGCTCATTTCCAAGATTTCAAGGGATGGTCTACTCACAATTGAAGCTCCGTTGCCTGCAGAAAAACCAATGTCTACAACATTCTTGATACCTGATGACAAAAAAAGAATTTCACGGTCAGAGAGTGAAAATTCGCTCCCTGGCAAATTTGAACAGACGAATAAAAAATTGGATAGGGAAAAGTCAGAGTTTAAAATCGAAGTTGATTTGAAAAACTTTGAACCTGAAAATATCCAAGTTAAGACACAGGGAAACTTGCTGGTGATTTTGGCTCGTCTTGAAAATGACCTTGGCTACAAAGAAGAAATTCTTGAAACAAGACGCGAATTTGTGATTCCAGTGTCTGTTGATCGAGCATCTATTGTGACTTGGCTTACAGAAGATGGCATTCTTACAATCACAGCTGGAAATAAACAGCATTCGAGAAGAGCAGAGGTCATATATCCTTCTACAGAAATGGACCTTCTTCAATGTCCAAGATGTGGATTATGACATTTTACCGTATCAAATTTGATCTCTCAATAACAGATAAGTACATTTAATAAAAAAAAGTTTGTGCAGGGATTGGGAAAACAACTTTGACAATGAGCCATTTTCATGATTTCTGGTAATTTTCTGAATTTCAAATGGGCCATTTCCCATTACATCAATAGTAAACTTCAAAATTTTGATGGGCCATTTCTTCACCCAATGTGCAAAATGGCCCATGGCCCCTGCCTTTCCCAGTCACTTTTTGTGTATTAGATGTTTTTGAAATGATGCCCCTAATTTAAACAGAATTGAAATTGCGAAAATATTGTCAAAATTAAACTATTAAAAAATGCTCTTTGGGTTTTTAGCTCACCTTTACAAAGTAAATGTGAGCTTATGTCATGGCGCTTCGTCCGTCGTCCGTCTGTCCGTCCGTCCGTCCGTAAACTTTCAGGAATTAGACTACTCCTCCTAAACGAATCCAGATATCATTCTGAAATTGTAGTATGTTATACCCATGGTGATTCCTCACAGAAAGGTAGACGTTTCAGTTTTGAGAATCCAAGATGGCCGCCGTAGCAGCCATATTGAATTTTCAATTAGATTTCACGAAAAAGACTACTCCTCCTAAACAAATCCAGATATCATTCTGAAATTGTAGTATGTTATACCCATGGTGATTCCTCACAGAAAGGTAGACGTTTCAGTTTTGAGAATCCAAGATGGCCGCCATGGCAGCCATATTGAATTTTCAATTAGATTTCACGAAAAAGACTACTCCTCCTAAACAAATGCAGATATCATTCTGAAATTGTAGTATGTTATACCCATGGTGATTCCTCGCAGAAAGGTAGACGTTTCAGTTTTGAGAATCCAAGATGGCCGCTATGGCAGCCATATTGAATTTTCAATTAGATTTCATGAAAAGACTACTCCTCCTAAACGAATCCAGATATCATTCTGAAATTGTAGTATGTTATACCCATGGTGATTCCTCACAGAAAGGTAGACGTTTCAGTTTTGAGAATCCAAGATGGCCGCCGTAGCAGCCATATTGAATTTTCAATTAGATTTCACGAAAAAGACTACTCCTCCTAAACAAATCCAGATATCATTCTGAAATTGTAGTATGTTATACCCATGGTGATTCCTCACAGAAAGGTAGACGTTTCAGTTTTGAGAATCCAAGATGGCCGCCATGGCAGCCATATTGAATTTTCAATTAGATTTCACGAAAAAGACTACTCCTCCTAAACAAATGCAGATATCATTCTGAAATTGTAGTATGTTATACCCATGGTGATTCCTCGCAGAAAGGTAGACGTTTCAGTTTTGAGAATCCAAGATGGCCGCTATGGCAGCCATATTGAATTTTCAATTAGATTTCATGAAAAGACTACTCTTTCTAAACCAATCTAGATATCATTCTGAAATTGTATTATGTTATACCCATGGTGATTCCTCACAGAAAGGTAGACGTTTCAGTTTTGAGAATCCAAGATGGCCGCCATGACAGCCATATTGAATTTTCAATGAGATTTCATGAAAATGACTACTTCTCCTAAACCAATCTAGATATCATTTTCATATTGTAGTATGTTATACCTATAGTGATTCCTCCCACAAAGGTAGACGTTTCAGTTTTGAGAATCCAAGATGGCTGCGATAGCATCCATATTGACTTTTCAGCTGCAGATAACACATCATTATTACTAAATTTTAAGCTTTCATCAAGTGATCACTCGCAGTATATAAATTCTCTAATTTGAACTTACTAATCATAATTTTATCTTGAATATAGAATATTTAAGATTGTCATGCAAGTTGTTCTATATTTTAAGTGTTTCTAAAACATTAAGATGAAAGACAAACATAATTAATTAATTTGTTTAAAATATTTATGGCAACTAGCTGCAAAAACCCAATGACATTAAACATCATGTTAGATTTTGAACAATGGTATCTCCCTTATATTCCTTTAAATACCACACATAAGGGGTCAACCAGAGTTCAGATATTTCTGTTGAGTCCACTATGCTGTCTAATACACATCCCAATACAGGCTGCTAGCATCATAGTGTCAGCTGCTAGTCTGTTGCATAATCAACCTGACCCAATTGATATGGTAGAGCATTATGCTATATGGCCATGTGTATGCAATAAGAGTTATGGAAATTAGACTTGTATTCTCATGACAGTGATATGTTCTTTCTAAGAATAACAACTTACACAAAACTTGTCACTTGTTTTGTGTTTAGCAATCTACATGATAAGTTGATGTGGAAAGAGTTATTTTGCACAGGTTCCAGTTCCTGTGTTTTACTCATATTTGTACCATTTCTATATCTAACAGCAGTTCTTCTTGACACAAAATCAATTTAGGACATAAGCTAACTATATTTTGTGAAATTATATATATTTTTCACAACAATTCATGTTCTCTCCCGTCAAGTCTATTAATACCACACATAAGGGCTTAGCCAGAGTTCAGGTTTACATGCTCAGCACACTAGGATGCTTCTCCAAATATACGTACACAAAGCCAAATACACAAATTGCTACACTCTCCTTAAGGATCTGGGGCTAGCAGCCCTGCCTGCTTGTATATTGCATAGTAATCCTGACCTAATTGATTAATAGAACATAATGGACTTTATGGAAAGTATATAAATTGTCTTTATGAAAAGTATACTTGTATTCTATCAATAGTAATACTTTTTACAAATAACAATTTAAACAAGTCAAGAATCAGCTTTTGTGTACAACAATCTGCACGATGAGTTAATATTAACAAGTCAAGAATCTGCTTTTATGTTCAGTTATCTACATGATAAGTTAATAATAGAGGTATTTTGTATCAGGTTCCAGTTCCAATACCATGTGTTTTATAAATACCTGTAAAAATAAATGATAATTGTATCATGCTGAAGGGGTTCTGGGAACAACATGTCGTCATAGAAGTCATTATTTTTCAATTAGATTTCAGGCCAAGTACTACTCCTACTAAATCAATTAAGATATCATTCTGAAAAGTGAGTATTTTTTTATATAGTGATTCCTGACAAAGACGCATTTATTTTATTATCAAGAATCCAAGATGGTCAATATGTCAATTATATTGAATTTTCAATTAGATTTCATGAAATTCATTGAAAAGAATACATTTCCTGATCAATCAAATCAATGTCATTATATTTGTATTGATACGCTTGTTGTAATATTTATCAACACTATAAATACAGTTACAAAAAACTGTATGAATCATCTTTATCCGCGAACAGCCTGAAGCATGACTGTTTTAATAAATCCTTTCCGTTTTACATAATTCCTGACACTTCATATATATGGCAAATAACATAGCCAGTGAGGGATAAATATACATTTTATAATCATCTATATCTGATTACGGTCTGAACAATGATTATCTAGATAATTATAATGATCATTAATTCAAACAAATCCTTTTCAAAAGCATTTAAAATGATTAAATTTGTTCACTCCCAACACTAACTGTTAGGTTTTTTAGTCCATTGTTCCCATGCAATTAATTTATTCCAAATTGAAAATTTTGGTTAATGAATAACAAATTATCTTTTATTTTGTTTGTCATGCTAATAAAAGATATCATTTAATATTCATCTTCAAAACTAATTGAACAGCTGTCTGAACAATTCTTTTTTTACAAAGTCTTTCTCACCAATTCTCTCTGTTTGTTAAGATACTTCAATAAACATATTACTGAGTTGACCTCCAGATTATTTCCATTGCAAACCTCTCTTCTACCCCCACCCCTTCTATCCCCCCTTTCCCTCCTCCCCTTTTTTCTCCTGTCCTTCCATTGCAAACCTATCCCACATTCCTTCTATCCCCCTCCCCCCCCCAACCCCCCCAACCCCCCCATCTATCCTTCCAGCCCCTCTCCTGCAACTCTCCTCTAAAGAGTATCTGTTTTGCATATTGAAATGAGGGGAGGACACTCACTATATGGAATAACAGTAACTTACATAAGAGGATAAGTTACATAAGCTACATGCAGGTGCAAGAGGTCATCATAGGTCATCATATCTAGTAATTAGCATAAACCCCCATGTTGCTAGCCTATTCTGACCAATCAGATTGCACTAACATAGGTCAAGATTTAAGATATTCAGAAATCTTCAGTTAGAATTACATGAGACATTGACCTGGACAGTTTTCTTTGGCAATTGGACCTATCACTAGCTGAATTTGTGATTTGTGTCAGAGGGATATATTCCAAATGTTTATGTGCATCATTTTTTTAGTTCTTTGGAAGTTGAGAGTGTGACTAAATGAATACTCCTAAACCAATCAAGATATCATAATGAAATTAATACAGATGCCCACATAAAAGTAGCAATTTGAAGATTAAAAAGTCCAAGATGGTCACCAATTTAGCCATAGATATACAAAAATGTTATACAAAAACCTACTGCTTGTTAACAAATCATGATTATATCATTCTTGTATTAATGTTTGTTCAAACTCTAGTGGTTTCCAACAGAAGAAAAGCATTTTAAAAGATAAAAAAATCATGATGGCAGCCATATAATCAATTATCATATAAAAGATGATTACACAATTCAACCATATTACCACATCATTCATTTTAAGGTGAGCTTCTGTACCCTCGGTACTTTTATTTTCTCATATAATTTAAACATATTTTGTTCAATGAAGAAATGTTGTTCCTCGGTGTTCATCGAAGGGGGTCATATTGGTAAAATTTGAGCAGATGGACCTCTTTGCAAAGGTAAAAGTATCCTACATCTTATTATGTTAAAGGGGCAGTAGCACGTTTTTATGGGGAATACAAGGTGATGTCAGGAAAATGAAAATACCGTATTTCCTCTAATAAGCGCCGGGTCTCAAATAAGCGCCGGGCCTCTAATAAGCGCCGGGGGGTCATTGGTAGTTGAGAAAATAAGCGCCGGGCCTCTTATAAGCGCCGGGTCTCTAATAAGCGCCGGGTCCTAACTATTAGATAAAGGCTCCCTCAGTAAACATTTTACAGGTATTCATGGTAAAAGACGGCTTAAAACAATCTTCAGTGTCTGTGAAAGAAATAAGCGCCGGGTTTCCAACAAGCGCCGGGCCTCTAATAAGCGCCCGGGCCCTTATTAGAGGAAATACGGTAAATGGTTCCGATTGAAAGACCATGTATTCAAACTAAATGAAGCAGTAATAAATCAAATGTATGATGTAAAGTTCAGCCATGCCATTCCTTTTTCTTACACAAAATAAATTAAAGGTGTTCAAAAAATGGCCGCTAATGGATTTCATGTAAATCTTTATAATTCGTTCTCCTACTATGGATGATTGGTTTGCATAAAAAAAGATTTATGACACTATCAAAATAATACTTTTAGCATGTATGTCCAATTATCAGTAAAAAAAATAAAATATAAAATTGTCAAAAAACGTGCTACTGCCCCTTTAAGGGACACCAAGCCAAAAGGGTGGGCAAATGTCCCCAGGACCCCCTCTAGGAACAACACCGAAGAAGAATGGATATTACCTTACAATTGGTTGTAAAGGTGTTTGCTTCAATATTGATTTGCATATTACCTAACAATTTGTTGTAAGAGATTTGTTATTTGAATGTACTAAGAAAAGAAAAGAGATATGTTAAATTTACTTCACACATAATCAGTTTTTGAAATAATTTTTCAAGATCACTAGTAAACCAGGCTAGAAAGTTTTCAAAGTTACTAGCCCAAAAGAAAAATTACTAGACCAATTAAGTAAAGATAAAAAATGTTTTCTGACATTCATTGTTTGAAAATCAAACTGCTCAAGAGGTCTTGCATGTGATTGGGGTGATCGGAAACTTACACAAAATAGAAACTGAATGATATACATAATTGTATGAAAAAAAGTCTAATATATTTTTGATACACCAATCCACACTGGCCAACCATGCTATAATTTCTTTTTTTTCTACTAACCCAGGCAAATTTCAACTAGCCACTGGCTACCAGGCTAGTGGTTATTTCGGACACTGCACATAATGTGACAATTATTCTGTAGAACTTTTTATGCACCAACTGCTAAGGGGTTTGTTCTGCACCTTCTCTTAAGTATATATATATTGTAATATTTCCTTTGATCTAAGGGCCATAACTCCAGTTCTACAAGTCTTTATTTGATGTCACCCATAGCTCCTCTAGACTAACATATTGTCACTGAATTTGATTAATGTCTGAATATGTTTAAGGTATATGAGGTAAAAAATAACCCATAGGGAGTAAAATTATACTTAACGCTCTCAACCCTTAGTAATGAATGCATTTTTGGTTGATTTGGGTTACCGGTACAGACTAGACTATTACTTAATTGTCCCCAGCTGCTGCGAAGTACAGAGTGGGGGGACATAGTTTTCAGCTCTGTGTGTTTGTACATTCATCCCGCTTCCCATGATATCTCACAAACCCTTCCGCCTAGAGCCTTCAAACTTGGTATCAACCTTAATTCAAACTTGGTATCAGCCTTAGTTGGGTGAATAAGCAGACACAAGTCAGTTTTGATGACCTTGACCTAATATTCATGGTCGTGGCAGGATTTTGACCTGTATGTTAAGCCTTGTTAGCGTGACATCTCTTAAACCTTTCCGCCTAGAGCCTTCAAACTTGGTATAAGTTTAATTGGGTGGATACTCAGACATCAGTTGGTTTTGGTGACCATGACCCAATTTTCATGGTCACGACTGGACTTTGACTAGTACATTAAATCTAGATACACCACGTGGTGCGGTTATCAGGTCAATATCAGAGGTTAACTATTTTGTATAACCAGGCGTGCGATGGTTATATTATATAACCTTACCTCTTCACATACAATGTGCGTTTGGTCGATGTGTTCTCGGTTCGATACCACAAAGAAGTTCGGCTTCGCCTCACTTCTTTGTGGTATCGCACCTCGAGAGAACTTAAAACCACTGTGTTTTAGGGTACGTCAAGGTACCCAACACCTTGAAATGTTGACTCTGTATCAAAGACATATTTACGAAAGAATACATAATATCAAAGCAATTTTGAAACATACTTTATTTACAGATTTTTGTTTTTTTTTACTATAAAATGCACCACATGGTGATATCATTGTGTGCTTTGTGCTTAACCATGATGAATACAGACCTCAAGGTCTTTTAGTATTTTCATCTTAACACTCACACACAAATTCACGTCGTTCTCGGTTAGATGAAAAGCTTAAGTAGAACACAGAATCCAAGTGAACAATGTTTCCAATCCTTTGACAAGCTAAACTCTGTTCAATTCATATGGTCTTTGTTGAATAATCCATAATAAGGTCGACTTTTATGTTGTTTGGGTAATCAATCAAATGTCCATATGTAGTCCCTGAAACCAAAGTGTAACGTTAGTTGTTAACACCAGTGATCTTTGTAAATTGCTTATCGATGTTTGACTTTATTGCTTAATGTTGATCTCTCTCTAGGTATGAATATTTGTTCTAATGTTATTTCAAAACATTTTGAATCTGACTTTTGAATATTGTTAGAGTATACTTTAATGGACCAATCATATTTTAAAGATAACTGTCGAATAATGTGATTAATTGTAAGAAATAAACATGCTAAATTAATTTCAGATTAATAAGCTTATAAGCACCTTGTTACAATATTTATCAATATTATGTACACATTGCTATATACATTAATACATGATATTGAAAATAATAATTACATTAACAATCATTTTCAACAGCAAAATCCTTAAATATTAGCTTGGTTGTTGACAGCTTGTTTTATACCGTGTGAACCCTCTGTAACATACTTCAGCATTTTCGTAGATCCCCGCATAAATAGCATTCAACAGCAAATTCATGAATATACTTGAAAGTTCAACTCACCTTTACTTCCTCCTGAAAAACCTTGAAACGCGGCCATAAATTTGTTCAAAACAAGAGACCACTTCATTTTCGTCTCCACCTTCAAACCATGTGCTTTCGATTGTGTACAACTCGTGCGATATGACATTTACTTAAAATCCGTGCATCGCAAGATGAAATTGACAACGTCCGTGTAGCAACCCCTTTTGCTTCACATAGAGGGAAATATTTGATGGACTGAATAGTGTATTAAACATAAGAATATCATTTGCCATAAATCACAATTTCGGTGACGTTTTTGACAATTATTTAATTTCAGTTCAATGTAGAATTTAAATGTTTTTTGTAAGTCGAAACAACTAAAAACAAATTGCTTCTTGCTCAGATTTGTCTGATTGACACCTTCGCCATGACATGCTCAATCTGCACGTGCAGTTCGCGTATTGTGCAAATGGAATGTTTTACCCCATAACAACAACTATCAAATACATTGTAACTAAATATTTGGTTGATGTTCTACTTATTCTATGTTAAAATGCAAATTGGTAAAGCCATGTGGTGTATGCGAGATAATGACCACATCCTTGTAGCTATCGAATATAACCTTCTCGCTGTCGCTTGAAGGTTATATTACGATACCTACTCGGCTGTAGGTCATTATCTCAACCTTAGTGCGATATTTCACAAACCCTTGCACCCAGAGCTTTCAAACTTGGTATCAGTCTTCATTGGATGGATACGCAGAAAGTAGTTGATTTTTGGTTTTTGTGACCTTCACCTAATTTTCAATGTCATGAGCTTGACCAGAACTATTTTATAACGATATCTCACGAACCCTTGCTTTCAGTCTTCATTGTCATTGTCATTGTTCATTAGATATGCAGACACCAGTCGGTTTTGATAACCTTGACATCATTTTTAGGGCAACTATGGGACACAAACCCTGATGTGTGGCAATCCCTTTTAACCAATTTCTTTCTTGCGACTGGGGACACTACTTGTTTTGGTTTTTTAAAAATTTAATTGATATTTTATTTTTGAATACCTGTATTTAAAGATTTTGATGACAGACTATGCCAACCTAATCTATTCAGACCAACTCAGTCTCTTTTTAATTAGTCATTTGCACAAAAACAAAAGCTAGGGAAAATGCTTTTTACATCAAGTGATAAAAAGTAACTATTGAGCTTCAAGATATGATATTATCACAAGAGATGTAGAGATATTTTTATTATTTGCAGATGTTAGAAATTATAGTGGTAATAAAGAATTTGAAAATGCTCACTTAGTCTCCAAAGCTGGTCATTTTACAATGAAAAAGGGATATTGATAATGTTATCAAATGATAACAATTAAGGAAAATGAGATAACATATAATTTTGTGAAAGGAAATTAGTTTTTATACCTATGGGAACTATATTTCACAATTTTAGTTATAAGAGTATTAAAGACCATTAAATCACTGACTCATGACCTTTCTTTAATCCCCATTTGATGAAGAGAGATTTCTCCTTCTCTCTTCCCCCTCCCCTTTCACTTGACACATCACCTCTTCTTTAGTAAAATGCAAGACCAGTTTGATAGTGCTCTCATATGACATTCCCCTACCTAAACTTCATCCCCTCCCTCCACATGTCAAAAACAAGTCTTGAAGTCTTGTTTTCAACCCTCCCTCTCCATTGCAACACGTAAAACCACTTGCATCTAAGGGTTGGTCAGACATGCTTGTGTCTTAGAGACCAACTCCTCACTGTGCTGGGTATAAATAACCCTGTAAGGAGAATGTGACTCACAATGAGGCTGTAGGGCAGACTGATAACTGCTGATTCCAGTGAATCAAAGTTGATAAAGAAAACCTTCAGTTTGAGATAAAGTTTCTAAGTTTTGTCTTTTGGAAGAAGATTTGAAGTTGCAAGATGTCTCTGACACGCCAGATTCCTATTTTCTGGGACACACCCAGTTCTTGGAGCAGACAGGGATGGGACATGAACCTTTTCAACCCAGAGAAACAGTTGGATATGCTGGACAGAGAAATGAGAAATATGAACATGCGAGGTGGAAATGGAATGCGTGACATGAACATGAGATCTGATAATCAAATTTCAAACATGAGGTCAGATTTTGATCGAATGGCAGCAAACATGAGATCCGACAACCAGCTTGCTAATATGAGATCAGATTACGACCGAATGGCCGCCAGTATGCAAGGGGATGACAGGATGACGTCATATCGACCATTGTCGTCATCATTCTCAAACTATTCGTCTCCTGTGACGTCAGTGATGCCATCTTCTTCAATGATGATGCGCCCGATTGAAAGTGACTACAACAGTTCTCTTCATCAAATGGACCGAGAAATGAGAAGAATGTCGGAGGAAATGAACAGAATGTTCTCCCATGTGCAACACCTTATCCCGATCGATTCAAAGCCTGACACTTGGAGAACACGTGAAAACTTCCTCATGGAGAATCCAATCGTTCACAGCCGAGACGGACAGAAAAAATTCCAGCTTCAGTTTGACGTCCGACAATTCAAACCAGAGGAGATAATTGTTAAAACCGCAGCAAATCAGCTCTCTGTGCACGCTCGGCATGAAGAGAAAGATGACAACAAATCAGTGTTCCGTGAATACAGCAGACAGTATACCATTCCTAAAGATATGAATCCGGAATCCCTCATTTCCAAGATGTCTAGGGATGGTCTACTCACAATTGAAGCTCCGTTGCCTGCAGAAGAAGAATCTGTCAAACTGATCCCGATTGAACACAAGTAATCTTTAACATGTGCCTTTAGTTATTGTATAAACTTTACTTTATATGGACCTTTGGAAAGAAAAACTTTAATGACATATCTTGTATATCTGAACTTGGACTATTTATTCCTTATATTGAAGATTATACTCAGGACTGTTGAAATCCTTGAAGGTAATGGATAAATATATATATATTTATATATCATTGTGAGTTTCTAGTCAAATTTATGTATATATACTGTTTCTTTAATACTTTTTCTTGCAAAAATGATTTTGCAATTTTAATCATGTCGTATTAATCCATGAGTTTTCTAGTCATTTTTTTTTATTTATTTTCCTATGGAGAGTTGGTTAGCAAGCCATACCTCACTGATTTTGGTGCTATAAAGACTATTAAATCACAATACTAAGTATTGAGATTGGAGGTTTTGTAAATTTGTATTTATCATGTATATTGTGTTCACATTGTTTATAAATCGGTCCACTATTATAAGATATTCTTGTTTCTCCTTTCCATCCCACTTAAACGTCCCTCAAAATTGAAATATTTTTCCCTTAAGAATTTTACATAGATTTTGTTGATCAATTTTTCTCACTAGTTAAAATGAAATTAAGAATAGAATATTTTCCAATGCCAAAGAATTTTTGAAAACAATGAGAAACAAGAATATTTTCAACCATGAATATAATGTTTTTAACAATGTAATAATTTATATTGCCCTTGTAATAAATCTTGTAAATATTGGCTTTGTTTTCTACTTTCTCTTATTATGCATTTGTGATACAGTTATTCTAAAATTCATGTGACAAGATATACATCCATCAATATTCTTAATGTTTCTGATTATTAATGAAAATCTTTTGATGATAAGAAAAACAATAATCTTTATGAAAAAGTCAACCCAATAAATTATTTTTAACAAATGCGTGGCATTTGTAAGTCCATTTCTTATGTTTGAGAGTCATATCTAACAAGATAAGTATGTTTATCAAAACCAAATTTTAGACTGTATATATAGGGATATTGTATGAGTTTATCCATGACATGCTATGTTTATGACACATCTGATATTTAATTACTACCAACTTTTGTTGGTCCCATCTCTGCATCCTTAAGTGGATCCTGATGCTGTCATCCCTACCAGAACTTTTTTTAGACAGAACGTCAAGCGCCTCATAAAACATGATATTTAGGAACTAGAGTCATAATCATATGCCATGGACACAAATACGACATTCTGTAATATTACTGAAGTGGAAATAAAAATCACCATCCAAGCAATGCCAAAGGTGAACACAGTTACGGTTAAAGTATTCTTAAATGACATGACGTCATAATGAAAAAAGGATTTTTGAGGGTCGTGAATAATATTAACTCTATGTCTGTGATGTGATTGCCCTCATGGGTAATAAAACAGTTCTCTTGTGTTAAAAGTACAGTGAGAGAACATTAAGATCTCTCAGTTAAAGGGAAGGTTGCACATTTTCTGAAATTTCATTATACCCCCACTACAAAGTCGGTGCATGTAGCTGTTACCATCTGTCCTTCCGTCACGTCAGTTATCACAAAATCCTTTAAGTCGAGATCAACCAAACTTTGCACACTTGTTTATAATGTTAACCACAGCCTTTTCTAGAATTAAGGCTAACAAAACTTTTTTCTGAATTTTAATTTCTTAGTCGTTACCAAGGAACTTGGTATGCTCACTTTTTTCTCAAAATAAATATTGGCTTATGCCAAACATATTATCTTAAGAGGGTCAAACATTACCGTTAATTCATTTGATGTTTGGAAATTGATTTTTGTAGCATAACAGAACATGGCAGATAAATTAAAGAACTGCTTAAGTTGATTAAGAATATTGTCTTGTAAATTAAAACATTGATTTTCATTTTGTAATTTGTATAAAATCACTCCTTTAACCAAAACATGCTCAGCTTCTTTAAAGGGACAGTCCAATTGGTATATTTTTTGTGGAAACAAAATTCAAGAGAACTTCCCTGTTTATACTTATATATATGATTATTTCATGATTATTTTCATATATTTAGAGAGGGCAAGATTTATGTTGTTCAAGATATAACAATTTGACAAAAAATACAATGCATCACTGCTTCCTCTTGAATTTAGTTTCCACAAATACTGGTAATACCCCAATAGGACTGTCCCTTTAATTGGGCAGTAGCAGGTTTTTTGACAATTTTATATTTTAAAATTTTCAGTCATAATTGTAAGTTAATGTTAAATGTATTATTTTGACAGTGTCAAAAATGTCATTACACAAGTCAATCATCCATAGTCGGAGGACAAAGTATGAAGATTCACATACAATACATAGGCGGCCATTTTTGTGTGAACACCTTTAATTCATTTTATGTAAGAAAAAGGAATCGCATGGCTAAACTTTACGTTAAATATTTGAATTATTACTGCTCCATTTAGTTTAAATACATTGTCTTTCAATTGGAACCATTAATTTTCATTTTCCTGACATCACCTTCTATTCCCCCTAAAAACGTGCTACTGCTCCTTTAAAGGGACAGTCCAATTGGTATATTTTTTGTGGAAACAAAATTCAAGAGAACTTCCCTGTTTATACTTATATATATGATTATTTCATGATTATTTTCATATATGTTAGAGAGGGCAAGATTTATGTTGTTCAAGATATAACAATTTGACAAAAAATACAATGCATCACTGCTTCCTCTTGAATTTAGTTTCCACAAATACTGGTAATACCCCAATAGGACTGTCCCTTTAATTGGGCAGTAGCAGGATTTTTGATAATTTTATATTTCAAATTTTTAACTGATAATTGTATGTTAATGCTAAATGAATTATTTTGATAGTGTCAAAAATCTCTTTACACAAGCCAATCATCCATTGTAAGAGGACAAAGCATGAAGATTCACATAAAATCCATTAGTGGCCATTTTGTGTGAACACATTTAATTAATTTTGTGTAAGGAATAGAAATCGCATAGCTAAACTTAACGTCATATATTTGAATTATTACTGCTCCATTTAGTTTAAATACATTGTCTTTCAATTGAAACCATTAATTTTCATTTTCCTGACATCACCTTATATTCCCCCTAAAAACGTGCTACCTTCCCTTTAAGACACACGGTTGTTTTCCAAGACTATAATACCTCATAAAGATAGTTGGCCAGTAGCATTCCACAAGCAGTACCTCAAAACTTACTGTTGCCACCCAACAAGCATGCATTTGATGTGACGAGCCAGTCAACATACACCTCCACACTGGTTTAATGTACATGTTTCACTTGTCCTGCAGCTTCAGTTGTTGTTGTCAAACAGCCAGGTTTTGTTGAATCAAAGGAACAAATAACAATTTGTCTTACTTGCAAGTATTTGATTTTGTAACTTCATGGGCAGTTTAAGGTTGGTAACAAAGTATTTGATTTTGTGACTTCAGGGGCAGTTTACGGAAGATTAAGTTTAAGGTTAGGCCTCAGGTACATTAATTAGCCTCAAGTTTAGCTTTTGATCTGTTAGTGTACGTCCACAGCAATTTTATATCTGAAAGGAACATGTTGAAAGAAAGAATATGAACTTTTTGATAATTTTATTTCTCTTGAATTTCTTGGAGTTGTACAACTCACTATATTGATTTAAGATTTCCAATATTGCAGACTTTCTTACTGTTCTATAAAATTTGTTAGGTTTTGATGCTGTAAAGCAAATACTGTTCACAATTTTCTTTTAGAAATGAGTGAAAACAAAGCTCTACTACTTAAGTTCAGTTAAGAAATGAATTTCATAATGGTTGTCCACACGGTTATAACTTGTTTGAAACTTGTAAGATAAACTTGTATAACTGATGAGCTTGCGAAGTGACGACCCTCAAGACTGCGGTCAGCCTGGAATGGCTGTAAGATCAGGGGAATCCCTGAGAAATGTAGTTCCGGCAGGATATCCTATAACCTTCATTTACTGAAAGTTATTTTGTATACCCTGTAATTTAGGATTCATTGAAATGTATGCCGATCACATGATCTTGTTAGATCCAATCAGAATTGAGCATATTGTTTACATTTCAAAGTCTAGATTATATATACATTTACAAATAATAAGTGATAGAATAATATAAGTGATTCCATTCAGAGGCTGGGGTAATGGGGATATATCAGCCTCTAGCTTGGTGTTATGCGACAAGCCGAAGGCTGATATATGCCCATATCCCCCGCCTCTGAATAGTATAATGAATTTATCTTACCGAATGTTTAAACAAAACGCATATACCGGTAATATCAAAATAAAAATAGCAAGAAATACTGCGTAAGCGCTTTGACTATAGTTTGTTCACGGCTACATATTGGTTGATAAAAAGTAACCTTGATGTGTTTGAAGCAACATACATTGTACATTTCAAGACGCTCAATCTGCATGCTTTTTTCATGCTTTTTGTCGCGGGGTATGAATAATTTATCATCCTGCTCAAGAGGGTGATATGAGTATTTATCCAGGGTCTAATGGACCAATCAGAGATCGAGATTCTTACATGAGGTAGGATAAATAGCCATGCAGTTACGGAGTGCTATTCCTTGTCATTTGTGATATGGTAAGCAACTAAAACGTACATTCGGGTAAATAAATTGTGAAATATCCTGCAGCCCCCCATTTCGATATTGTGCAGTATCTTCTATGGTTACAGCAGGTTTCACCAGACGACAAAGCCACATTTGAAAGATTAGTTTCTTATCATAGAAATAATAATGACTTATTTTACTGAAAGATTCCAGTGATAAAAATTGGCCTAGCAATACAGCTTTTCTAACATTGTACTTAGAATTGACCCTTTCTTTTCTTTTTCTAGACATGATTCTTGAGATTTGAATTTTATTTGAGCATTAACTATTTCGAATTAACATTTTCTCTGATTTAACAGAAATGTAGGAGGAAAAATATATAAATATGACATGTCACATGCAACCGGTATACACATTGCACTGCCTTAAATCAAGTCATAAAGCTATGAGATAATATATATATATATATATATACACAAAGTTCACAATCATAGATTGTCAGGTCCAACTCTCAGGTATTGAAATATATAAAAAAGTTCGAAGTTAGAAGTAATGATCCATTAATTTTAATGACTAGCGCTTTCAGCTTTACAAGCCTCTTCAGGCCATTACATAACGGATAATAACGTTGTCAGGCAACGCCGTCGTGAACATTATGACGTCATTACATTATGACGTCATAGGCAAGGTATCAAAAGGATGGACATCAAGGTTTAGCATTTAACTTTGGCGAAAACATTTCGATAAATTTGCTTTCCTTTGTTTCTAAAAGCTTACTATTATCAAAATTTAATTTATACATTGGGAAGACAGAAAAATGCCCGTTTCCGCATTCGGCCAAGTGTTTACTTAATGGGATAGTACGGTTTTTGGGCTGATTAATGTGTGATCTGTGTAAGTTCATTCGTAATTTCAACTTCAGTTCTGTCTTCCCAATGTATTTTTCATTACAACCAGAGCATATGATGACATATATAACATTTTTGCTGCTACAATTGAGATTTTGGCGAACAGAAAACAATTTGGTTTCAGTAATTTTTACAGAAGAGCCGACAAGAATGTTTTTACAAGTATGGCATCGCGAATCCCCGCACTTGGATACAATTGGTTCTACATTACATGAATCAAACTTGGAGGATGTCAACAAATTTCGCAGATTTTTAGGTTGTTTGAGACTGTTTACAATTTTTGACTTACATAAAACCTTTTCCATATTTTTGCCTTGATGTAAGATAGGTAAGTTTTTCTCAATTATAGAAATTGCACTCTGATGGTTGGGATTGAAAGTAGAAACCAATGGAACAATATCTACGCATTTCTGGGTAGATTTAGGAACTCTGAGCTGAGATTGATCTAAAGAAGCAGCTTTCATAACACCATCTAAAACCAGATTTTCTGGGTAATTTTGAATCAATAAGAATTCCTTGAGTTCATTTAAACGTTCCTTCTTTTGAGTGTCATCTGTAACAATGGCACATATTCTTCGCGCAAGGCAGTATGGGATGTTTCGCTTTGTATGACTTGGATGGCAGGATTGAAAATCCAGATACTGATGTGTATCTGTAGGTTTGTAGTACAGATCAGTCTCTATACGGCCATCCTCTTTGATAATGACAGTCACATCCAGAAAACTTAACTCTGAATCGCTCTTCTCCATTGTGAATGTTAATGAAGGATTTAACGAGTTAAGAATATCATGCAATATACATAGTTCCTCCTCAGTTCCTGTAAATGGCATAAAGCAGTCGTCTAAAAACCTTTTCCAGTTGAGTTTTATATGCTTCTGCATATTTTCCCCGAGCGACTGTCCAACTTTTTCATGGAATAACGTTTCAAGATATCCCAAAACCAGTGTGGTATAGGTGGGGGCCACTTTCGTTCCCATAGCAACGCCTTTTGTTTGTGTGTAGAATTCACCATCAAAATAGAATACATTATTAGATATGACAAGATCAAGAGCATCTAGAATGAAACTATCTGAAAATCTATCATTAATGTCACATCTACATTCTTTTAACCAGTATTGTATAGCTTCTAGACCCAGTTGTTTATCAATGTTATTGTACATGTTAACAATATCAAAACTAACTAAACTAGTACCTGGCTTAACTTGCTTAGGGAGCTTACATAAGAAATCTAAATCATCTCTTAAATAACTTTCAACATTGCTACACAATGGCTTAAGAATAATATCTATAAAGTTACTTAAGCGTTGTGTCGGGCTTTCAGGGCCTCCGACTATAGGACGGAAAGATAAATCTTCCGGATTTTCAACTGTTATCACAATGTTATTCTGCTCTTTGATTTCTTTTTGTATAATTTTACTCTTATGGATTTTAGGGAGTCCATAAAAATAAGCTGTCTTCGCTTCGAAATTACAGAGAAAGTCTTGTTCTTGGTGTGTAAGCTCTGCGCAGTATTGTTTGAGTAAGGAAGTTATTTTCCTTTTAATGCGATTCTCTTCTGTTTGACTTGTTTCCTTTTGATACCTTGCCTATGACGTCATAATGTAATGACGTCATAATGTTCACGACGGCGTTGCCTGACAACGTTATTATCCGTTATGTAATGGCCTGAAGAGGCTTGTAAAGCTGAAAGCGCTAGTCATTAAAATTAATGGATCATTACTTCTAACTTCGAACTTTTTTATATATATATATATATACCAAATTTTCAAACACTGTACCATCTTGATCTCAAAACACACAAAGATACACTCATAATACACTATAATAGTACAACATACTGCATTGTACACCATAACATTACTTATTTGCATGTTTGCTTTACAATTTGACGTTTAAACGTTTTGGAAAGAGGAAGAGGAGAGGGTTTACAGCTCCTCAACACTAACCTGATTTCTCAATCTAGATGCTAAATATTGAAATAGAGATTTTAAAAGATACTTGCTCACAAGAACCTTTCCTGATACTTGGAAGTTGATCAAATTACAATAACATCAAACCAGGTTGAGTTAAATTCTTGCACAAGGATACTTATTGTATTGCGACCCCATTATCGGGATACATATGGTATTTGATGTTTCATTAGTTATGTACAAACTAATTAGGAGAATATACTAATTGATAATTCTTGTGTCTGAATTGTTTTTTAAAATAATTTTGATGGGGCTGACGGTAATAGGATTTCTCAATATCATGTTTGTTTGTACCTGACTTTGCTGTTACTTTAAAAAATTGCAATAAATCTTCTTTCATGGAAAGCAGTGCGGTTTTAACAGCCGTCCAAAAAACTTACTTTATTTCAGGTTCTACTGTTCTAGGTTCTTGTTGTTCTAATATTTATGTAATCAAATAACCATTGAACAATAAAATATCTTAGGGGCTGTCCTGGCTGCTCAAAGATGAATAAAAAGTAAATTAACATGTCAATGGTAACTGTTGGTAGAATTGTTTTGTCTCATTCAGTAGGAGTGTGATAGCACTGTCAGATTAGTTCATCTAATATATAGATAGTATTATACCTGGGTAATATCATATCACATTCTGTATCAGCCTGAGACTCCAATATCAGCCTGAGAGCTTTAGCTCGAGGGCTGATATTGATCGAGGGCTGATACAAAATGTGATATGAAAATACCCATTTTATACTATTTTTATCATATATACTTACCAAACAAAAAACGGAAAAAATTGTTACATTTTAAAATTTGAATTCATATCATTAGAATCAAATATGAGTGTTTACTTTGCTAATATTAAGTGACACAAACCGATAGTCAAAGCTCCTGAGCGTACACCTCTTGTGACTTTTGAGTTTATGTTTCTCTCTAGATATATTTCCAAATTGGAACGTTTTCTTTGCGATGTCGACCGTGTTCAAACGTCAGCTGTACAAAGGGAGACAACTCTAAATTCCTCACGACTTCGATCTATTTTTCGCAATCGTTGCCTAGGGTTCTGGGTTCAAGTCCCTTGATGACGGGCTGATACAGGTTTTTGCCCTTGATGACGGGCTGATACAGCTTATCTGCCCTGCGGGCTGATACAGGGTGCTTGACGGAGGGTGTATCGTGCATTCAAAATCTCTGTATTTATAACCAAGTATATGATAAAAACTCTTATTCCGGCTACTGCCTTCATTGAGTCCGGAATACGAGTTTATACCAGCTGAACTATGTCAGATGATCGATTTTAGGAAACAACTGCATAATTTCGTTTCATTTTATTTTCAATTTATTTCATATATTATTCCATAATTCTTTTGCAGCATGCTGTTACAACTTTAAACGTCAAAGTAACATACAAAAGAATGCTGACCTTGACCCATTAGATTTTTTTCTTTATCCATATATGACCACAAAGGATATAAAGAATATCTATTGGTTTTATCCTGGTGAGAACACTATCAATTGTAGGACATAAAGGGAGGCTATTCTGATTTATCATGAGAGTAATCTCCCTTGTTGCAGGGATGGAGGAAGGGCAGGCTCCAGTTTCTGTACCTGATGACCCTGAACTTGAAGCAGACGAATGTCGACTGTGGATAGGAAATCTGGACAAGAAAATAACAGAGTAAGGGTAGATTATTTGTACAAAATATCTGTTTGTTTGATAACTGACAATTTCCTTATTTTCAATATATCGTGAGAGTTAAAAGCTTCATTTTCTCCCCACACTCTGTAATGTCTTCCCTTCTAACCCCTGTTACAAGCCTTGAAATATAATTAATTTGCTATGGCCCTGGAGAATATCCTGCAGGCAAACACAAGATTACATCTTCATAATGTAAGTGGGTCATGTTTTACATGTTTGCCATCTCTGATTACTAAAGGTGAAGTGTTCATAAAATGTCATCTGGAACGAAATTCTCATCTAAAACGGCAAGAGTTATTAGTATAGTGTATAGCAATTGGCAGAACTATCTTTAGCCAAAATAATGTAATTGTATTTGCATTCACTTATCATACTGTACAACATAACATCTTATTCAAGGGGCCTGAAGTACAATATCTTCTAACCCTGCATTATCTAATCCAGGGACTCAATTTATTACATTAACTGGGTCTATAGAGTGCAATATGAGTTATTATCCTCAATAGATATCAGGGTATAGTAGGAGGTACGCAGATACAAAAACCCTGACGTATGTCAATGATATATAAATTCGTCTGTAACAGGTTCTCAATGCTCAAGGTTGTCCAGAGGTATGGCAGTCTGCGCAAGTTTGACTTCCTCTACAACAAGGCAGGACCAGAGATCGGAAAGCCACGTGGGTACTGTTTCGTCAGCTACAATAATCGACAGGTAATTCTTTTTGAGTCACAAATGACATTTCATTTATCGTCAGTTCATGACCTGCTGTGAAAAACTTTTTTCAGAGAAAAATCCAATTGCTTGATCATTATGGATGATGAATTTCAAATCTTTTGTAAATAATTTTAACATTGAAGAGTCATCCTTACTGCATCATGATAACACTATCATTTCTCAAAGTACTAGAAATATTATAATAAAACATGTGATGTATTCTTACCTACATTTTAAGATTTTGTCTTTGTAAATTCTTATAGGATGCAGAAAAGGCTTTGAAAATGCTAAATGGTAAATTGGCATTGTCTAAGAAGTTAGCTGTCCGTTGGGCCCACCAAGAAAAGGAGGTATGTTGATAATATAAAACTTCACCATTCACCCTCCAGTGAGATGCAATGATTGTATTTTATCAAGGGTCAATTTAGTGACCTTTTTCAATATTCAGCGAGGGCAGTCTTTCAAATGAGGCCTGTACCTGGTTAATTTTGGTCTGGGCTGCTAGGATTAAAATGTACAAAATGTCACACTGGCAACTCTTGAAATTTGTTTCATTTAACAGTGAGGGTGTTTGTGATATCTTTGAGAATCATTTAGATATAAACTTATGAACATTCAAAGCCTAATAAGCTTTATCTAGCTAGCCCATGGCTCTGTTTTTGTTTTCAATCATGAAATGACTTTTGCATCTTATTTCATCAACAGTGATTGAAATCTACAAATATTACTTATGATTTCAGAAAACTGATGTTGTTCTAAAACCTGCAGAAACTCATCCACAGCCAGAAAGGTATGAAAGTAGTCAAATAATGAATTAACAGAAAATCATTTTCAAATTCACAAACTCTTTTTATACATTTCCAATTAAGAGAGCTGAAATAATTTCATTTCTCTAAAATAAAATAAAAATTTGACTAAAATGTCCAATTCAAAGTTCAATAAAAACATAGGGATATAAAAAGCACAAATTGATAGTGAACTTCCCCTACAAGTCATGTCTTGCAATAATCTCCATCACAAGCTTATCAAAGACTTTCTTCATTGCACCAGTGGCCGTATGCACATCTCAGGCGCAGGTTAAGCCAGATGTAAAGCGTGTTGTTCTTAAAAAAAAGTTTAAAGTCTTGCTTGAACCCAGCGGCAGACTACGGCATTGAAACGCGACCATGTTTTCACTAGTTGCCCCCGTTTTATGCAGCATCTGTAGATTTTTCAGACAATGTCTATTGTTTAACTATTTTTTACTTTGACCGCTCACTGTTAAGATACATATCAAGAACATATTTTAATGAATAATCCTTATAGATAACCACATCATAATGGCAATGTTGTCATTATAAAGATATCTTAAATTGAAAAGTACTTTTAAGATAATTACCCTTTGAAATGATTCTATTTTTCAAATTTAATGATTTTAAGCAACGGTTAAATGATTTAAACTTACTTTTGGCACTTGGTTGAAATTTTAGAAGTGATTTAAATTCATTGCCTTATGTGGTTGAATTATTGATTTTGAGAATTAATGGAGATATTATGGTACTTAATTTGTAGTAACCCTAAGAATTCTGTTTTTACTTTTAAGCTCAGTAGCAGCAGAAGGCTGAAGAACAGGCACTTATTAGAACAATACGTAATCTGGTACGATGTTTGATTTGCAGTGTGGACCTCAAGATTCAAGCAATAGAAGCAAAGCTCCTTCACATGGAGAAAACTCAGAAAGACTTTACACTGAGCACGAATGTTGAGGCTCCACCTGGTAGCAGCAAACTCAGCATCGCAAATCCAGACAACGCTCGGAACATTCGGAACATTCCGCCTTCCAGGTTGAAACCTAAACCTTATAACAGGAAATCAAGAAGATGACAGAGAAGAGGATAAAACTTGGTAGCGAGAACTTGATCCCAAAACCGTGTTGGCCTGATTGATATAAAGGTTCTTCACAGATCAGAATTGCAAAGAATGTGTTGATTTGCAACAGGAAAAGCAAGAAGATGACTGAAAAGTGCGTAAGACTCAGAAGTGAGAATTTGATCTCAAAATGTGTTGGTGTGATTGATATAAAGGTTTTTCACAGATCAGAACATGTGTTGATTTGCAACTTCAAAATGTGAATTATCCTCAAATAGGAAAGCAGGGAAGATGACAGAGAAGAGGATAAAACTTGCTAGCGAGAACTTGACCTCAAAATGTGTTGGTCTGATTGATGTTAAGGTGGTTTCACAGATCACAATTGCAAAGAACATGTGTTGATTTGCAACTTCAAGATGTGAACTAACCTCAATTGGGAAAGCAAGAAGCAAAGAAAATGACAAGAAAGTGCAAAAACTCAAAAGCGAGAAATTGATCTCGAAATGTCTGTTGGTACCATTTGTATGGAGGAAACTTAAGAAAATGAAATTGTGAGCCGTCCTCAGATAGGGAAAAGGGATGACCTTCGGATGGCAAGGAAAGAGATGGCTATTCAAGGTGTGTGATGAACGGCTGTTTCAATGACATGAATGGTCCTCAGTTTGGGAAGAGCGAAGACCTTTTAGTGCCAAAGACCAAAAGAATGGATGCTGATTGGTGAAGTGCACTGGTCCAATGAATCAAATGAATATAAAACCTGATATGACATAAGGCAAAGGATATGCTTCAGTCCTGAAGATATTTGCACTTATGAAATTCTAAATCAAGATCAAAACCAAATTATTTCTACATTGAGTTTAAGAGCCACTCCTGATTTTCATCACTTACTGTTTTGTTTTGATAATTCATGATATTAGCTCAAAATATATCTCATATTCATTCCCAAATGCCAAATAGAAACCTGATTTCCATGAAATCCTTAAAACAGTCCTATATTCGCAAAAGACAA
The DNA here is from genome assembly GCA_916613615.1 of Steromphala cineraria. Lineage (NCBI taxonomy): Eukaryota > Metazoa > Mollusca > Gastropoda > Trochida > Trochidae > Steromphala > Steromphala cineraria. The sequence continues at coordinate 26,081,245 of OU744735.1, read as the reverse complement.
ATTCACATGTCTAACTTAAATGAATACTATTTATATTACTTATCAATTATGATCAACTCATAACTTTTATTCTGGCTGCTTTAAAAAAGTTTCAAAAATTATGTTTCACTGATTGACATGCTAATGTCCTGTTTTTGATTACAATCGTGAAATCAAACCTACCTGCTATGACTAACAACATCAATTAGCTTTATAAAGATAATTTCCTTCAAAAGTCCATAGTTCTCGATCAGATTACACTATTGACAAAGTTTGGCATATATGACCCATAACAACTCATGGAGTGGCTGCTTAAGGTCTTTCGAAGCCAATTCAGGTATATAATTCATGATGTCATCTGAACAATCCTATTGCCATAAGATTGGGCACGTTGTTTTGAGGACTCTTGATTGGTATGGAAATCTGTATGTAAAGCCTATGAGATGTCAAGAAAATTTTGGTATTTCTTTAAATTATTTTTGGTTGCTTTTGGTGGACAAGACACATTTTCTGTGACCTTGACATAGTTTGTGTGCCATTTTAAAAATGCTACGAACTTGAACATTAGCAGAAACTTTATTTCAACAAGTATTTTATTTTATGCATCAATGTATAGTGAAATTCCTATTGACTATAATACATTCTCAAAAATGACATCTAATATGCAGTGGATAATTACTAAAGAATAAAATTGTCAAACCAGGACCCTGGGCTCTAAGCAAGAATATCCAGACGTGATGTGTTTATTTTATGAACTTGTTCTACTTGTATCATAGATGGAAGGAGAAAGCCTGCATCCAATGTGGCCTGCAAGTCTTAAACTAATATTGATTGGTGATATTGGCATATTGCTCTTAAAGGGGCAGTAGCACGTTTTAGGGGAATATAACTTGATGTCAGGAAAATGAAAATAAATGGTTCCAATTGAAGACAATGTATTTAAACTAAATGATTATTGAAGCAGCAATAAATTCAATAGATATTGTAAAGTTCTGCCATGCATTTCCTTTTTCTTACACAAAATGAATTAAAGGTGTTCACACAAAAATGGCAGCAAATGGACATTATGTGGATATATATAATTTGTTATCTGACTATAGATGATTGGTTAGTGTAATGAGATTTTTGACTCTATCAAAATGATACATTAAGCATTAATGTATAATTATCAGCGAAAATTGAAAATATAAAATTTAAAAAAAACGTGCTACTGCCCCTTTAAAATCAATGTTACATTTCACCCAAACTTTAATTCATGCAGTCTGATTAAATCGGCCTAGTTCTGATAAAAAATATAAAAAATATTATCTCTACTGAGATATGAAATCCTGTACACTAGGTCTGACCACACAACCATATCTTGCATGTTTTTTTATCAGTTTAGTGCAGCCAAAACCTAGTCGTTAATGGACCAATCACATCGTTTCACTTATAAGACTGCTAGCTGAGCATGGTTAACAGGAGTTACCCTTTGTTACTGGTACCGAAGGATTTGGCGGCTTGTGATTGGTTAGTTGAGTAAACGTATGGACAAGCGACCTACAGGGCTGTGGTCTGACCTAGTGAAGAGGAAACCTATTGTAATAACAAGTTAGATTCTCAATATAGTTATATATTTTTAGCTCATCAGGTCTGAAAGACCCGATGGGCTTATGGCATGGCATGGCGTCCGGCGTCCGTCCATCCGTAAACTTTTCACATTTTCATCTTCTTCTCCGAAACCAATGACTCTAGAGAGCTGAAATTTGATGTGCAGACTCCTTGGCAAATGGAGATTCTAAATTGTAGATTTCGTGACCCCATGACCCCAAATGGGGTCACAGGGGTCAAAACCTTAAAAACCTATTTTCATCTTCTTCTCCAGTTCCAAAAGGTCTATAGAGCTGAAAAGTTGTGTGTAGACTCCTTGGCCAATGGGGATTCTAAATTGTAGATTGTGTCACCCCATGACCCCAAATGGGGTCACAGGGGTCAAAACCTTAAAAACCTATTTTCATCTTCTTCTCCAGTTCCAGAATGTCTAGAGAGCTGAAAAGTTGTGTGTAGACTCCTTGGCCCATGGGGATTCTAAATTGTAGATTTCGTGACCCCATGACCCCAAATGGGATCACAGGGGTCAAAACCTTAAAAGCCTATTTACATCTTCTTCTCCAGTTCCAAAAGGTCTAGAGAGCCGAAAAGTTGTGTGTAGACTCCTTGGCCAATGGGGATTCTAAATTGTAGATTTCGTGACCCCATGACCCCAAATGGGGTCACAGGGGTCAAAATCCTAAAAGCCTGTTTTCATCTTCTTCTCCAGTTCCAAAATGTCTAGAGAGCTGAAAAGTAGTGTGTAGACTCCATGGCAAATGGGGATTCTGAATTGTAGATTTCGTGACCCCATGACCCCAAATGGGGTCACAGGGGTCAAAATCTTAAAAGCCTGTTTTCATCTTCTTCTCAAGATTCCAAAATGTATAGAGAGCTGAAAAGTAGTGTGTAGACTCCTTGGCAAATGGGGATTCTGAATTGTAGATTTCGTGACCTCAAAACATATTTTAATCAAAAGTCTGATGAGCTACAGAGCCGATGGCTCTATTTTTAAACTTTCATTCCTCGAACCTAGGCCGATTTTAATCAGAATGTTTATCATGTGAACAATATTTGCCAGTTTTAAATTTGTTTTCAAATAAAGTTTTAAATCCAGAAATATTCTTTACCGGTTCATCACCACAGTACCATGAACAATAAAGTGTGGAATATCTAATGGAATTTTTCTGTTTTGTTTCTTTAAAATAAGAGAGGATATTACACTCGATCAAACATAGCGTGAAATAATGAAAAACAACACAAATATATGACAAACACATGGCATGGCATGGTGTCCGGTATCCGTCCGTCCGTAAACTTTGTGGAATCTTTACTTCTTCTCCAGAACCATAAGGCCTAGAAAGCTGAAACTTTGAGTACAGACTCCTTGGCTAGTGCAGATTATAAATTGTAGCTTTGGTGGCCCTGTGGTCCCTAATAAGGGCCACAGGGGCCACATCCTTAAAACCTATTTTCATTTTCTTCTCCTAGACCATAAAGCCTAGAAAGCTGAAACTTTGTGTACATACTCCTTGACTAGTGGGAATCAAACTTTGTAGCTTTGGTGGCCCTGTGGCCCCTATTAAAGGCAACAGGGGCCACACCCTTAAAACCTATTTACATCTTATTCTCAAGAACCATAAGGCCTAGAAAGCTGAAACCTTGTGTACATACTCCTTGACTAGCGAGGAACATAATTCATAGCTTATATGGCCCTGTGACCCCTAAAAAGGGGTAATGAAAAATTCAGACAAAAAAAAAAAAAAAAGCAGAATGCCTTTAGTGTGCTGAAGATGATATTTATTTATGAAACTATGCAGGTATTCTAAAAGGTACAAAAATTACTTAAATTATCATAATTTTCCCTCTTTTTTTTCTAGTTTAGGGATTAACTTTTTAACATTACCTTTTTTCGGAATGATTCCGACCTTTTTTTATATTTGTCAAAATTGGTAAAAGTTATTGATTTTGTGAGCCTTACTGTATTTGTACTTTTTAGCCTTAGCTGTATTCATATACGGTATGTGACAAACAAGATTTCATTATCTTACAAGGCATACCAAATAAACTACAACAGTAAACGACAAATTCGGGTAATTAAATAGTTTACAGACATGATGATCTCACAATTTAGTGATACGGAAAGAAAAGCATCGAAATGTCAACCTTTTCTGACAATGAGCACTGTGAGGGACAAAGGAATATGATTGAGAGACTGTTACGGGTTTAACTTGTTTTCAGCAATATTTCAGAAAAACTTGATAGGCACACACAGTGATACATGCAATACTGAGCTCCAGAACTAAATAAAACATGCTGTGTTGCGACATCACCCAATGGTGAAGAAGGCGTTAAACCGCCATCCAACAACAACTACCACTGTTTTAACAGGATCATATGTTATTGTTCCATTCAACAAAAGAGAATTTATTTTTTATAATTTATTATTCTGAGCGAATCCTGCCCAAGTTTTTCCTTCTAAACCGTGTCGGGATGGCACCAAACACCACCTCCCCCACTGAGCCAAAAAAATAAAAAGTTCCCCCCTCTCCTGGTGCGACAGGCAGATAATGAGCAATTGATCATATAGATTATTCTTGTCACCTTTTCATGGGTGAAATACCTTGTAAGATTCCAAATCAAGCAGGGACAAATATCACAAATTCATTCAACAGATAGTGGAAAATTTGCTTGATAATGCAAAATTCTGAATAATACATTTACTTATAGAACACAATGGTCACCAAATCTTATTCTTATAATATAATGGCATTTATAAGCCTGATGAGCTATAAAGCAAACATTTTTTTCGACAGAGGATAAATACATTTCAAAACTCATTTTCAACCTCTCAGGTATTATAGGCAATTCTCTGTTCATAAATATCATGTTGGAGAGTTTTTTTTTTTTTTTTTTATAAATTTAAGATGTAAACAAATTATCCCTTTGTTTCGAACTGTCCTGTGACAAAGCACGTAGAATATTCTCTAATTTTAAAAGGCTACTGTAATGGTTCTATATAGAGAGAAAACAATAATTATTTGTTAAAAGTAAGTTTCTGCTGGATTGGCATAAACCTGACCAGATATTTCTGGAAATGACGTGCTTTCTTTTGAATATTTTATTCCTACTAATTCGTCAGGAAATCTCAATGAATCACACTAATCCAATCATCGTTTTGGAATTAATTGTATATTTTTTAATGAAAAGATCTGCCCAAATATCAGTCAATGTCGTTACTGTATCTATTGCAACTTTAACACATAATGCCAGCCTAAAAATGAGCACGTTTTGAAAAAAGCGAGCTTCATTGATAAGTACTGAAGGGAATTCGTTGGCTATTTTCGGAGATCCCGTGGCTAGTTGAGACTGGTTAGCGAAGGTTCTAGGAAGTTGTTCAACTGTTTGATCCAGGCCGAAAACGTCTGGAAAATTCTGGCGATGGCTTGATTTCTGTGAAATTCGCCTTTGTCAGTGATGTATTTCAGGCTTATCCTTCTTCAAAAGGATTCGTTTGGAATGATTCGTTCATCATGTCGATGAGTATTATGCAGGTGAGCTTTTGATGAATCATTTTATGAAATTTGTAAACATGGCAATCTGATCTGTTTTATGTGCTTACGTTCAAGGACCCACGTTCAAAGTTAGAACACCTCTGAAAACATTGCCATTAGCTAATATTTTGAGATAAGGCTATTTTCGTGTGTCATTCCAATACCAATGTCATTATGTGCAGAAGATTTGCATTTCAATCCTTGATAAATTATCAGTGTCTTTAATTTATCAGTTGTCAACTGTTTTGACTTGCTTGTAGTTGGTCATGCGAAAATAAATAGAAAGAAATACTGCAGTACAGTCAGCGGCCAAAAGTGAGTTCGCACTAACGTTAATTTCCATAGACTTACATGTTAATTAGCAATCACAAGAATAATTTTCATGAATTAAAAAAAGTCAATTTGTTTTGATATTTTGCATATGGCTTGGAAATCATCTCGGCTACATTCACGAAATTATCATTAATCTCTACATTGATTAGTTATCGAATGACACAAATTTAATCATCAAATGTACAACTTGTGATTTCATTGTCCCATTGGCGGCCATGTTAAACGTAATCGACATGTTTCATATGTGTTATCAAATAACATGTATATTTCTTAATAATCATCGGGCAATTTAATGAAAATTATGACATTCTAGCCCTGATGATTTCCGCCAACTTGCGGAGAATAAAAAATGAATCAACAAACGTATAATTCATGAAAATTATTCTCGCAATTGCAAATTAAAGGGGAACTAGTACTTTGAGGCTTTCACACCTAATTGACCAGCAGTTACGTAATGCCATAGCCGGGAAAGAGGGCACGTGACACGGACTGGGTGCCGGCCAAGCGAGGTGCGGTCATTATGACAGGGGAATCCCCTTTATGACATGCGGTCGTTGATTGGCTAATTCATTTTCGTTCCTCTGTTTATAAACAATGTCGTGTGACACGATGCCTGCAGTCCAAAATGGCTAGCATTTCTACTATCACGTGTCGTTGTAAGAACACCTGCAATCGGTCGACTAAAAGGGGAGCATGTCCTTGCCGTTCAGCCGGACAATCGTGCACCGACCTATGCCTTTGTGGATGGACGTTACCATGTATCAACAGAGAATCGCCGAACCCACCATCCGTTTCAGGTTGCAAGTCGGATTTGTTCGGGGATCTAGTAGAACGCGAGGTATGCATAATTTTCAAAATAATACGTTTACCTTATGATTAAATATGTTTTCAATTTCATAAATTCGCTAAGTAAACGTGTAAGAGACAATTCAGTTACACGTCACCTAATATACTTTTTGATAAAGACATAAATGGCATTGTGATTTCTTTTCCCTATTTGCTTATTATGTATTCATTCAATTATATTTCGAAAATAACCTGTAAATTGTGTTGTCTTATTTTACTGATACATAAAATAATCTTTGTTTGCCTTTTGTTTAAATTTAAACAAATTCACATATCTTATAGATATAGATATCAAAATATTATTGTCTCATAGAATCATGTTTCTGATATAACTGATTGTAACAATTGTAGGAGGCTGATCTACCTGAAGAGACTGAATGTCTGTCAGCAACAGACTGCTCTACACAGAAGAGGAAGAAAGCAACGAAGAGAAGAAATGCGACAAAGAAGAAAAAACACAACAATGAGGAAGTTGAGGTATTTTTTAAATTACATTGATTATTGCTTCCTAAACTTTAGTGGTTAATGGTAACTATTTAAAATAACAGTAATGAATATCCTAGGCTTATCCTAATAAAGATGTAATAATCTGTACTTATAATGTATTTCCACAGTCATTGAAAAATAAAGATGTAATCACTATCTTCATATAATTAAAATGTACAATATTATTGTATATATATATATATATAATTTTGATATAGGATATCTTGGAAAGTACAGTGTCACCACTTCAACCCATCAGCGTTCGCAGAAGACTTGAAGTCCACACTTTTCCTGAAAATGTGAGTACCATACAGGGCAAATTTTATTGTTATGTTTCTTGGGTATAGCTTAAAAGGCAACAGTCATCTGATACCTTCTACGTATAGCTGGTAGTTGATGCTCCTTAGATTACATTCTCATACTTCACATCAATTTTATGATATGTACATGGACCAAATAAGTTAGGGATATTGTTATTTCAAACATTGATACTGCATCAGGTGGTTGGTGAAGAAAAATAGAAATGTTCTTTATCTCAAATTTCTCTGTTGTATAAATGTTTAATTAGCATATAAAGAAAGAAATTCAATATTATAATTTAATTAATTGTAGCCAACAACCGAAACACCCAAGAGAAGAGTGACAGCAAGAAAGACGTCCACACCAATGACATCTCACACTACCCAGAGACCAACTCCTGCAACACAGCATCGGCAAGCTGTTGAGGTGATTTCTTCAGTAAAATATTTATAACAGTTAAAAAGGATTTTGAAATGAAAAAAGAGGTCATTTATATCTGATCCAGATCATTACTTGTACTATGAAAACATATTCAATATTGTTATCCAACATACATATAGATATAAGTTTTTTTTTACAAATTTTAACAGAACTTTGCTGCTCAACTTGGCGAGATGGCACTGCGGAAGATTGTAGTTGAGTTGCTGACACGAGACCAAGGAGCTTTCCAGGACTATGCACTTGGCTACAGACCAGAAGAGGACCCACCACAGTCACCAACCCCTCAGCCTGAGAGCCCAGCTTGGTGTCGGTGTGGCAACTGTCGTCCGATGGCCACAGCAACTGAGAACAAGTGCTGCATGGGAAGAGGGGCAACATGCTGTGCAACACAGGCCCCAAACTTCTATCTAGTTGTAGAGCCAGCTGTACTGGACTTAGCCATCGCCCACTATAATGACTTCATGGTCCATGACCAGGTTCGAGACAACGCGTCATACAGACATCAAGCGTACAGACAGTTTGTTCTGCAGCGATTTGGACGTCTTGGAACTGGAAACAGACGAGTGGTGCCATCCTGTGTTGTTTTGGCAATAAGGCAACGGTTCCCTGATCCACAGGGCCAGTACACTGGCTTCATTGGCATGTAGTTGTGTAATAATAACATAAGTCATCAAATCATTTGTATATAATATTTATTAAATTTTATGATCAGCATATTCTCATTTACTTAATTATGTAAATAACAGGATTTTTGGATTTCAACTAATTAAAAATCATGTAATGTGTTTTCTTATAGATAAATGTATTGAGATAGATACATGTAAACGATATCTGTATAGGTATGAAAGTGTATACCTTACCTAACTGAAGATTTGTACATTGTAATCAATTTAAAATAGGGCCAGCTTGTATTTGACAAATTGCTTGAAAGGATAATATAATGATATAGTATATAATCAATTATGTAATGTGTTTTCTTATAGATACTTGTATTGACATATATACATGTAAACAATATCTGTATATCTGTATAGGTATGAAAGTGTTTACCTTACCCAACTGAAGATTTGTACATTGTAATCAAATTCAAAATAAGGCACATTTTGAATTTTGACAAATTGCTTGAAAGGATAATGCATATATGTATGTTATTCATAAAATATATTCAAATAAATTGTGAAAACATGTCGACACAACATTTGGCATATGCTATACACAGTATCACAGTAAAACAAAGACAATAAAAGAAATGTACCTAACCAGGTGTTCCCTTTATTTGTTGTGAAATGTATATATATAATCTTTGGTTTCAGACTATGGACTAAAATGGCAGACAGACATTCCAAAATATAGTAGTATATATTTATACGTAAAAACATATGTACATGGTTTAACAAATATTACATTTATGACAGACAGACAGACAGAAATATTTTATTTAAGTGTCATAAGTCAGTTTCAAAGGTATATAAAGCATGATATATATGTACAGCATAAAAAAACTGACATCCAGCCATAAATTGGCTTATGAGACACTAAGCAAACTAAAACACTATATTTATCATAAAAGCATATTATTTAACAATTACATAAAAAACTGCTTATATAAGAGCGTTAAAATATATAAATTTATATATACCCAAGATTGTTTGATTACACTAAAAAGGGTAAAAAGATATAAGAAATGAGATACGATAGTAGTGAGAAAAATATAATGCTAAAAAGATTAAGTAGAATGTAAATATTACGATATAAAAAGATTATAGCATAAAGAATTTACCCATTTGTAAATATAGTATGTCTATAAAACATTTTAGTTATGCTGTTTGCTAGTAATTTGATAAAAGCATAGTTATAATATCAAAATAACACTACTTGTTATGAGAGACTATAATTGCACCAATAATTTGATGAATATACAGTTTAAAACATACATCTTACATTTTGTCCAAGTCATGTTATTTACAGGACATCCACATCAATATATTTTGACAACCATACTTCCTGTGTATTGGGACTACATAGCACACCACTGCTCAACCCTTCACTACCAATTAATCTAATTATGTAACACCAAAGGGCAATCTAAACTGGTATTGCACATAATCAGCACTAAATTAGGATGTGTATTACTCTTACTTTTAGTGTTGCAAGCAGACAGACAGATTGTTAATTGGATTAAAAATACACACAATACATTGGATAAAACAACAAAAGTTGAGACACCAATATAAGGGATTATGAGAGACTTACATAGTAGAAAATATTGGAAAAAATTCAGAATGTTAGCATTGGTTCATTTGAAGAAAAGATGGCATGTCTTTGCCAAATGAAACTCATGTCTTTGACAAAGAAATTCATTGTCATATTGATTAATTTTCCCTACTTTTTTGCAAGTTCAAGCGGTGTCAACCCAAGGTCATAATTATACTTCTTTATATACCCTACTTGAATCTTGATATCCTCTCCTTGATCAAATCATTGATGGGTGGACAAGGACGCTTTGCAATTGTGGAGGAAATCAACTTGGGGTCATCCGGGTCGAGAGGGGTCTTGCGCTTGATCCCTCCTTTCTGGTCGTTGTCCTTTAGTTGGAAGGTCAGGAGTTGGAGGTCGGTGTTGTAACTGTAATTCTTCTCCTGCTTCTCCATCTTGGGCCTCCAACGCTTACTCCTCTTGCTGTAGCATCCAGAGTAGCTACAAGGAAAAGGCATTTTTGAAGCGCATTGTATTTACACACCAAAAAGAAAAAATCTCCACGTTATACAAAAGGGTAGAGCCAAAAGAACAATAAAGTATAAAGAAGTGGTTGGTCAAAATAATCATTTTACCAGCGTTGGTCATTTACAAGTTTCATAAACTTATTTCAAAGTTATATGAATATATATAGAATAGGATAGGATGAAGTTGAATTTTTATGAACAAAATGATGAAACTAACACTGTGTCACCACTGGAGTCCACTTTCTCTGGTCTATGAAGATGGTGATTGTGGTCAATGGCTGCAAGTTTGTTCCTGGTCTGATAGCCAATCAAACTGATAAACAATCAAGAAGATTATATCAAATATAATACAAGTCTCATATTTTACACATATACACATATTTATATCATTAATCTTACAAATCTGAAGAGTTATACACATACTTTTTTCTGTAGCACTGTACATGCCACTTTTATTCATTCAGTTCATCAAAATTAAAGTCAATTAACAATTTCATCATTTCTTCATGATATCTTTATGATCAATATTCAACGGATATTGCACCCCCAAATATTAAACTTACTTGTAGGAGTTGCGCTTTGGAGCATACATTAGGATATGGTTGTTAAAACCCTCAAGTGCGCCTGTGTGTCTGAAAGGTTCAAAATAAATCCATTCACAACTCATTTTTTCACATATCAATTAACTATCTAATCAATATTGTCAGATCTATATACTCAATATGCTGCTTGTCTCAAAAGGTATAGATATTTGTGAAATGTATATACTTGTGTAATGATAATATTGCATTCACTGAAATTTTTTGACTTGCAAGTTTGGCTTAACAATTGATATATCCTCATTAAATACTGTTTAAATATATCATAATAGACTAAGAAAATGTCACATATTTTCTTATGCAGTATAAAAAACAAATTTACAAATTTAAACTCAAATATATAAACAAATAAACAACTATATTTTTTTTAAACACAATTCAGAAAATTTCCATTACAAATGGAACCCACTCCTACAAGTACTAACATGACCAATAGGACTCAAATTGCTTCAGTTAAATATAATAACATAAATATACATGAGTGTTTATTTGTATGAGTGTTATCACATCATGTATACATTCTTTTGTCTGTTGGTGTGCAGAAACCATGACAATTGTATATATGTGATATCTTTATAAGAACCAATAAAACATTGCTGTCACTTATTTACCTGAAATTCCGGAAAAAGTCGAACTGCTTTAGGAAACGTGCTTCGGTGACCACTTGGCGAAGGGTGTCCATATCCTCACTTTTGTTGTCCAGCCATGGTCGCTCGTGGTCCTCTTGGTTAAGGGGACCGTGACTGCAACTGCCCTGTGTATGTCCTGCAACTGCCCACTCATGGACATTGCAAACGTGGGATAACACTCTTATCCAGGTTTCCTGAAAGACCATCGTATTCATAATCAACATTCTCAATGATTGACAACGTTTAACCGACAAGGAGTAGCAAAGAAACATTGTAATTTGTGTGAAACAAATAGAGAAATCATCCCTAACATGAGCTTGTATAATTATATACAAGCAAATCCGCTTTTTTTAAATTGTTGAAACAAGAATACATTTTCACTTTATCTGGATTTGGCAAAAGTATAGAAACAGAATTATCATCTGCAATAAGTTGTAACTACCTTCATCTTCAAAGTTTGTCCACCGCAGACCTGGGCACTCCACCAAAAGTGGTTCTTGATGGGAGTAATCCACTGCCGTAACACAGAGTTTGGCTTGCATGACTAGAAAAAAAAATCTTTGTTTAGGATAGGTGAAGTGACCTTTACTATATTGTTCACATGTTAAATGAGTGGAAATGCTTGAGTTTGAGGTACAGAAAATTTTCAGAAAAGTATCAGATCAATCTTAGAAATCTTAAAATATTTGACTTCAAACTACAATCCACTTTCTGTATTTTAACAGAATGATGTTCAATGTGATTAAAGAATACTATATAGTAATAGAACCTACTGTCGTGAGACGCTTCTCAAGGTTTTTTGCTGCATGCCAGATGTCGTACTGGTGAAGAATACCTTCATATGCAGGATTTGTTCCTAGAAAAGTGTACAACAAATTGTATATACATGCCATGGCTAAAGTCATAGTTAAAATATATACTTAAAATACAGTTTACATCCGTCAGCAAAGAAATGATGGAAACAGATGTCATTCTGATTCTATATGCATGACCAAATATGAAAAATATAACATGTACTTTATTTGCTCTCAAACTGCTCATGATTTGGAACTTTTATTCAGAAGATTTACTTTGTGTCATTTTCTAAATGCATGACCAAATAGGTATTATCTAACATGTATTTATTTGCTATCAAACAGTTTATGATTTGGAAGTTTTATTCAGAGGATATACTTCATGATGTCATTTACAATTACTTCCTACGTTAAGAATTACACTGTAGTAATACTGGAATATCATAGGAAACTGATACTTACTCATGACCTTGGTTATCGATGGACTCTGGTCGGTAACAATCTCAGCCACGTCAACCTTTGACTGTAGGAAGTCAACTCCTTTCATGAAGCCCATCTTCTCCATGGCCACGCTGGACGTAGTCTGCCGGACATCTACTACCTCCAGGTGCAGTACAGCGTCTGTATCCGTGTCAAGGAAGGCGTAGGTGCAGTACTGTGCAGAGTATCCCGGGCTATCGTTGCGACCATCACCGGCAAGACACACAGGCTGACCTTGTCTAGTCTTCTCAAGGAGAAGTCTGGTCTGCATATCCAGCCAGAACTTGTCGACAGCTGGAGCAGCATACAGCCTCTGTACCTGATAAATAAATAATTGTACTATTGATTCATGTTAAAAGAGTTAAAAAAGAATGTGGTTTCCCTGAAATCATAAATTTTGATAAACAAATTTATTTAGGCAAATGTTGTAGGACCTCCTTCAGTTCTTTGATAATTACAGTACTCCTTAAATTCTTTAATTATTACAGTATTTCATGTGCTTACTTCTAGATTTTAATGAAACATTAAGGTTACCTGGTAGAATGTTGATTCCTGGATACATCCGAGTTCAAAGAATTTGAACAGTAAGGCAATCTTCCTGAAAGAATTCCCACTGAAGAGAATGCTGCTGGCCAGCTGCAGGTTTCCAGCGAACATCCGCTTCACCTTTGGCTGGGAGGCCCAAGATCCACAGGAGTGGCCGGCACTGCAAAACCACTTGATGCAAACAGCGCTTCCGAATCGATGATGCGTGAAGGTTAGGGGCTGCTCACAAAACCGTCTACTGCAGCTGCTGCCAGCCATCTGCTTCACTAGCTCCATCAGTGGGTCAAGGTAGGCGATAAACTTCTTCGCTGAGACCAGGTCCTCCAGGCTGTCTGACGGATCCGGGATGTTTAGCGTCTCATCCTCATCTTGCTCTTCGTGTGAAGGAAGCTGCAAGAGGTCTTCCTCCAGTGCAGACTTGTCTCCAGAGTCCTCTCCGTAGGTAGCCCTGCAAACAAATATGTTAGGGATAAGTGCTTACATTAATGATATTGGTTGATAAGAGTGTAGTCCAGTAATACATAGAGCATAAGTCTTTTTCACCTAACTGAAAACTGAAGGAAAAACTCCTGGCTTCTATCCACAAGGTAATTAGTTAAAAAAACAAAAAACTCACATGCAATTGTCATAAGTTTGTTTTCCAAATCAAAGCATTTTTGGCTTATTTGGTCTTATAAGGTCTGTCACAAGATTTGACAAGAGTGCATATTGAATATTTTGAAAGGTATCTCTAGAAGACTGGGCATTTTCTTAATTTGACACAAAAGACGAACCTTGCATTGCTCAGATTTGGGTCATAAGCTGCCTCACTCTCTTCCTCTGCCTCACTCGGTGCCTCAATCTCTTCTTGGTCTCTGTAAGAGAAAAGTTATCAAATACACCTTACACTCCATGAAAGAATTTCAAGTACATTCATTTCATTGCATCTGCCTATCTGCAATACATTTCAACAATTGCTGAAACCAAATTTTATCATTGTACAAGCTATAAATTCCAAAGCACATGACTGGAGACTCTAGCTGGTAAATATAGACATATTTAGGCAAATAGGTTAAAAACGTTAATATTCCCCATACCTTAACATTTATCAGTAATCAATTCATGGTAAACATAATGTGATAAACAATTTGTGATTCAATCATACATTTTGCAACTAAGACTAAATTATCCAATTACAGGTTACCACTGTAACAGTCAAACATAGGAGAGAAAATGTTAAACAGATTTTGATGGTTGACAAAAATAAGTATGACAGCAATAAAACTTTAATTTTCAATTGTCATACATGTAATAAAGAGTCAAGTGAATGTTTATTAACAAGATTGTTAAGTTGCTATAGAATGCAATGAAGTTGAATTTCCTTATGGCTTTCTGGCAGTATTTTAGGAGACGGAATGTTGCGGAATGTCAAGTTATCTTAAAATACCTGATGTACTGGAGATGGGGTGATGTATCGTTTGACAAAGAAGATGGAGATGGCGGCAAACTGACAGCCAGACTTGAAAGGCTGTTATCTGGAAGAAAAGGGAACAGTAGCCTAAACATGTGCACTTGAAATTTAGACATACATTTTCCTGTTTGCTTAGATGAAATTGTAATTAAAAATACATGTTGCTAGCATTTTATCACAAATGTATATAAACAAACATAATTACCTAAATTTTCCTTTACATAACATATGTACACATGTTTTCTTTTATAAAAATTAGTAGGCTAGTAGCATGATTATTTAAAATAACTAAATGGGCCTGTAGGACCACAGCACTTCAAAAATGATGGGCCATAGATAAAAATCATTTAGGAATGGCCCCCAGCTCTTGAAAAGTTACTCTTAAAACCTTATTCTAATATGAAATGAGCTTACTGAAATTTGGTGTGCAAACTTGAGCGCATTCTGGAGTGATGAAGTTTGGCGAAACCGATTGAGCTTGTGGTGTTTTGACTTGATCAACCTCTATGTCTTTCTGTTTCCTGGAAAAGAAATACATGTTTCCTTTTGAGACTTGAAGACAGGAAATTTAAAATAATCATACCCAGATTATGCTGCTAAAATGTATAGGACAAGACGTACATATGAAATAGGCTTACAACATTTAAAAATCTACTTAAACTTTTTTCGACAGATGGAAATAACTGACGAGTTTAAATCTTCACCACGGTTAAATATATTCTTGACCGAAGATAATGATTAAAATTATTGTTAATGTAAAACTTTTATGGGCAGTGACTCCATCATCAAGGTAACCCTTTTAGTTTTATAACTTTTATAACTAGTGACCAGCATATACTTCATATATTCGTGTTTTTTATAACAAAATATCAAAATTATCGTAAGTTTGTCGTGGCCAAGATTACAAGTAAAATGTAAACAACTGCATCATATCAGAGTACCAAGGTTTTTTTTATCTAGTTTTGCAAAAGGTGAGGGAAATCTTTAAAAAACTAAAAAATAAAGAATTCACTTCACAAAGATTTATTATTTCTATTACCATGATGACAGGGACATCTGACTGTTTAAAACATCTGAAGGCATTATTTTATATATTTCAACAGATGCGTTTATACATATTTTTATGATATTTGTGCTAGAAAAATTTCCATTCTCTTGGAAGACAAACAATAACATCTCAAGATGATATAGACTAAAAGTTTATGATGAAGATAACATCCCATGTTCTCTTACAGTTTCCTACACAAAAAAAACCCAGAATAAACTAGCTAAACTACACTTACTTGTCACAACCACAGAAAGCTTCGTGGACGTTCAACAGGTGAAGTATGAAATCGCTTGTACCGATCCCAATGTTGTTTCGGACAGTATCCCACTTCTCTGAAAAATGTCCGAGGGAGATTCTCGACAGATTATTCTTCCTGTTGCGCGCTACGACACGTCTTTTCTTCGCTGATTCAGTAATACGTGGTCGACCAGGTGCCATATCTCATATGGCAGTTCAGTTGTAGAACAATTGTTTACATCGCCATTTCTCATCTTATATAGAAACGCATTTCCGGTTGGTTAGTTCGCGCGAGTAGGGACACCGCGAGAGTAGGGCGCCGCGCAGTAAAAACAGCGCTGAGTAGAGGGCGCGCTGATTGAGATTTACGACCCTCTCGGGGCTTCGCTAATAAAACACTGGAAGTGAAAAATTGAAGTTGGAGACTCCCTTTAACATGTAAGTTTATAGGAATTCACGTCAGTGCGAACTCACTTTTGGCCGCTGACTGTAGGCATCAACTAGAGGAATGTGTCCATAACCTTAGTTAGATAAAAGCTTCATAGTATTATTCATTTTATCAATTTTTAATTGTCTGAATCATAATGAATGATAAAATATTGATCATTTGCTTCTTGGCTAGATGCAAAATTGATAAGAGAACTTTAAGACATACAGCGGGTGGCCATATTATTACGTACAAGTGACGTCATTCCCATTGACTTACATGTTAATTAGCTATTGCGAGAATAATTATCGTAAATTTAGTTGAAATCTATTTACTGTAATATTTTGCAGGCAGCTTGGAAATCGTCAAAGCTACACATACATAATTTCGATTTATGTTTTTGATTATTGTTAAGAAAACTGCATCTCATTTCAAAGCACTATGCAACACACCCGCTACGTTCAACATGGCCGTCAATGGGACTGTCGAATCGCAAGTTGTACATGTGATTTTTCACAAAGTGTCATTTGATAACTAATTAACGGATAGGGGAAGTGTAATTATGTATAAATAGCTGAGTTGATTTCCATGATGTCTGCAAAATATGTCAGCAATCGGATCATTTCCTAATTTATAATAATTATTCTCCAAATTGTTAATTAACATGCAAGTCAATGGGAATGACGTCGCTTGTACGTAATAATATGGCCACCCGCTGTACAGTGCTGACAGATAAGGATAAGCACCTAAGAGATAAATTATGGGAAATGCAAGATATGAGGAAACCCAATGTCAATCTGAATGTGAAAGTTTAGGGTTTAATTGACTATTCTAATGTAGAATTGTCTTTTGAATTTCTTTTTGTGAAAGGCAGTCCAAGTTTTCAAACGACTACCTCCTATTTTGCACATGTCCAGAACTGAGAAGGGTACAACTTGACAAGGCTGTATTACAAAGTACTAAACGATTAGGAATTAATAAGCCCTTTCTCAAAATTGTTGGTAATTTACTAAACTGTACCACTACAGAAACAAGTGATCATAATGCTATAAAATGTAATCAAAGACTCAACTTTTAAAACATTTATAAAGGTTATTTGAAATTTTGTTTTTTCAGGTGTTTGGTCGTTCTTGATCAACTTATACACTCTGCCACATCATGCCTGCTCAAGGCCCTCAATGGACGGAGTTTCTGTCCTGTCACGTATGTTTTAATATGTTTGACGAAAGAGTCCACCGCCCCATTAGTTTAGGGTGTGGACACACTCTTTGCAAGGCCTGTCTTTCAAACCTGCCAAATGGCAAGTGCCCATTTGACCAAAGTGCCATCTCACGAAATGTTGACGAATTGCCAGCAAACTATGCATTGTTACAACTAGTTGGGGCGGCAATCCCTAAGAACATGCGAGAAAATGAGGAGACTGCTATCACCCCAGAAGACCAGGGATGTTACACCACTTGTAACAAATGCATCGAAGATCTTGCTGTAAACTTAAAATCCGGTGGGTAATTATTTTAATTTGGTGACATTTTTAAGATCACAGAGCAAAATATGATTACCGATTTAATTTTTTTTAAATGAAAATCCCTATTGAAGTGGACACAGGATTCATATCAGGCAAACACCAGTTTTGTACTTGAGATTTGATTCAATGCCCAATTGCAAATGAGTTTGAAAAGACAGCTTTCCTGAAATTGGTAAGAATTGAACTTTATTCAAGCTTGTTTGTTTCACAAATACTTGAAAATAGCTAGGCAAAACTTAAAACATTTGACTTTTGAGGATAATCAATGGATAGCCATGGAGAAAAGCTGCTTGTGTGAGGAAAGTTGCTCCAAATCTTTCAAAATAATTGAAAGAAACTTTTAATGCTTTTTGACAAGGAAGACGATTGACTATCTTAAACTTTAAAGGGGCAGTAGCACGTTTTTAAGGGGAATATAAGGTGATCTCAGGAAAATAAAATAAATGGTTCCAATTGAAAGACAACGTATCTAAACTAAATAGAGCAGTAATAATTCAAATATATAACAAAGTTTCGCCATGCGATTCCTTTTTCTTTCACAAAATGAATTAAAGGTGTTCAAGGTGTGGACTTTATGTCAATCTTTATAATTCGTTCTCTGACTATGGATTATTGGTTTGTATTATGAGATTTTTGACTATTAAAGTAATGCATTTATCATTTACTTACAATTATCAGTGAACAATTGAAAATATAAAATTCTCAAGAAACGTGCTACTGCCCCTTTAAGGTAATCAATAAGGAAGATTATTTTATGGATAATCAACTTCTTTATTCTTTGAAAGTTGATTATCCATAAAATATTCTTCCTTATTGATCATCACACCAACTTCTAGAATGCCAATCAAAGAAGTCAAGGTAGATAAACAGGCATAAAAAAGACCTAAAAAACGGTAGAAGAAAAATAATTTCAAAATGTATTTTTCATCAGATGCAGCAGACCTGAAAGCAGACGACACTCAGGATGACGACTACTCGAAGAACAGTCACATGGGCAATCTCCCTAGCAACAGTTTGCTGAGCCGACCCATGCAACGGAAACTTGTTGCCTTGGTCAACTGTCAGCTGCTAGAAGAGGAAGGGAGATCTCGTGCAATGAGAGCTGCACGATCTCTTGGAGAAAGAGCTGTTACAGAACTGATTCTGCAGCACCAGAATCCTCATCAGCTCTCGGCTAATCTCTGGGCAGCGGTACGGACAAGAGGATGTCAGTTTCTTGGACCAGGTAGGGGATGAGACTGTCTCACCAGTGTTGTTCCTAGAGGGGGTCCTTGGGAAATTTGCCGATCCTTTTAGCTTGGTGTCCCTTAAAATTTGGAAAAGTAGGATACTTCTACCATTGCAAGGGGTCCCATATGCTCAGAATAGGCCAAAATGACCCCCTCAGCTTATCACCTAGAAACAACACTGCTAAACTAAGGGATTCATATCTTCATTATATTTATGTTACAGATCTTGCTATATCAAGTTTTTTATAACTTTGTAAAAAATCTCTCGATCATTTTCTTGATATTTGGCTTGTATGCCCTGATCACCAGTCAGTGAAATAACTTATGTGCAAAATAACATTTATATGAGCGAACGGATGCTTTAAAATTCTTCATAGCAACACAATGACTGGGCCATTTTAGACATTTGAGTAATTTTCTGAATTTTAAATGGACAATTGTCCTTATATCAATAGTAAACTTAATTTTGTTAATGGGCTAATTTTCATTCAATATGCAAAATGCTTCATGACCCCTATCTAACCTAATCTCTGCAATGTGGAGACTTTAGTATGATTGCAGTTTAGGAAATATTTCACAGAAGGTAGGCAATACTGCAACAAGATTTGACAACAGTTATTAAAAAATTCGTCATTAAAACAAACAAATAAACATAAGAAAGAATATGATGTTATCAAAATTAGAATTGCCCTCCCTCCCTAGGCATTCTGGTAGTTGTAAAACAAAATTCATGTATCAATTTCTTATCAACATTTCTTTCTTTCTGGTTTAGCTATGCAGGAAGAAGTATTACGACTGATCCTGTTGGTGTTAGAAGACGCGTCTGCTCTGTCTAGGAAGATTCTGGTTCTGTTTGTTGTCCAACAGCTGGAGGAGAGCTACCCTCAGGCATCCAAAACAGCCATTGGACATGTAGTGCAACTCCTCTACAGGGCCTCCTGCTTTAAGGTAACCACAGTTATCTCCCTTTGATTGTAAATTGCATGACTGAATGGCTGCCTGTGTGGAGGCTTTTGAAAGTATTTCATAAGCATCGAAAAAGAGTGAGAATTGTTTTGAGTCTTCTATGGCAACAGGGTTAGTGTTTTGTATTGAAGCTTGCACTTTTCAAAACTAACTGGCCCTGTAATGTATAAAAAATCCCACAAGCCAGTTGGACTCATCGAAAGATTTTGCAACAAGCCCAATCATAAATAAACCAGCAAATTGCCTAGCGGGCAGGCAGCTTTTTTAAATAATGAAATGAAAATCCTTTCATACATATTACACAATCTAGTTGGAGTAAGTGCAGAATTGGCTGATGTGTGACCACAACACAATACTTGTAGGTAACAAAGAGGGAAGAAGAATCCTCTTTGATGCAGTTGAAGGAAGAGTTCAGAACTTACGAGGCTCTCAGACGAGAACATGACTCCCAGATTGTCCAAATCGCGATGGAGGCGGGTCTGCGTATCTCCCCTGAACAGTGGTCCTCGCTCCTCTATGGGGACACCTCACACAAGTCTCATATGCAGTCCATCATAGATAAGGTGAGATGTGGTTTTTGAAGTAAGCATGGTTATATTTCTCAACAAGGTTATTCTTTCACCATAGAGGTTCCAGTTGATTGCTTGTAAGTTTCACCGCAATCCATAGCCACAATAGTGTTGCAGGCTTTGTCCCTGCAATAATTTTGGTATCCGTGATAAACTCTTGAAAGCAGCTTTTAACGCAAAATCACCTTCCCGCCTTACCACAGAGACAACAATCGTTTCTAACTTTGGATACAAGTGGGTCATATTTAAGGATTCAGCCTTAAGGCTGAATCCTTATTGTTATTGGCGTGTTTTATTATTTTTTTATTTTTTTTTGTCTTCCCCCGAATTTTGTGCCCGCGATTCAGCCAAAACGGCTTATGCTATAACAGTAAAATTTAGCACACTGATAGTCCTCTATGAGAAGAGGCTCTAATAAGCTTTTGGGCGAAATCGGTCGACAAGTAAAAGGTCAAGGTCGAATCCAAAATCGAAAAATTAACATAGGATTTGTTTTCAAAATGCAGCTAGAGACTTGAAATTTCACATGGAGATGGACAATGACATTCTAAGCAAAAAAGGCAATCAGGACGAAGTCGTAGGTCACGTGGTTTGGCCGCCATATTGGATTTTTCAACTTTTTAGATTTTCCGGACCCCATGCATCTTTGAGAATCTTCTCCTCTTAAGATACTTGCTACAGAGAGCTGAAACTTGTTGTATGTTGTAGCTGAGGCATTGGACATTAAAGTTTGGTTCCATCGAAGACTGTATCTCAAATAGTTTTGTCTCTAGAAGCGTTCAAAGTCGGGCGACTTAGTACAATGTGCAACTTTCAAAGGGTGATAACTCAAAAAGTTGGACTCAGAATTATGCAATTTTTTCACGAATGCAAGACAAAAATATATACAACAGGAATCTGTCAAAACATCGATCGCGAACAATCATTTTCGTTCAGAATGTTTGATCAAAGTCGACAGAAAAAATGTCGGAAATTGCTAAAAATGCTCCTGAAGCTTAATGCGTCAGCAGAACTTGCTGAAATTTTTAGGACTGACTCCTGACATGTTTATCTATGCCATGAATAATGCATACTGCATAATGCATAATTAATGTGTAGCGAAACCTTCAAAGTTTGATTTGTTGTAGAAAAAAAAAAATTTCAAATGCAGATAAAACAAAAACGTGACCAAAGATTTTCATGATTTTTCTATGAGAGGGTGCGCAAGGATATTCTACGCAAAAAAAAGTATCATGACGAAGTCGTAGGTCACGTTGTTTGGTCGGCATATTGGATTTTTCAACTTTTCAGAATTTCCGGACCCAATGCACCTTTGAAGATCTTTTTCTCTGAAGATACTTGCACTAAAGTGCTGTAACTTTGGTATGTTGTAGCTGGAGCATTGGGCATTGCACTTGAATAATTCGAAGACTGTATCTTATATAGTTTTTTTTCTATAAATGTTCAAAGTTGGATGACTTAGTACAAGGTGTCATTTTCAAAGGGCGGTTACTCAAAAAGTTGGACTCAGAATTATGCACTTTTTTCAGGAATGTAAGATAAATATACATACAATAGGAATCTGTCAAAATATTGATCGCAAACAGTCAATTTCGTTCAGAATTTATGAACAAAATCGATAGAAAAAAAGGTCGGAAAAAAAGAAAAATGCTAAAAAGGCTCCTGAAGCTGAACGCATCAGCAGAACAGGACTAATCTATGCCATGAATAATGCATACTGCATTACTTGCCTCAAATACTCACAGCAGTCATTCACTGGCACTACAGACATGTAATATTGGTTTAATGTCTCCAATAGTGACAATGCAAGGTACATTTTATAACAGTTAGTCGCTGACAAAAATACAGTGAAATGCAGAGAAGCGTCGTAAAATCTCTTCTAAAGGCCCATTCAGTTAGAGAATTGCTTGATTGATAATTTTCTAAAAATGTTCTAGGAACTTTATGCATTAACAAAAAGTCATGAAACTTTCAGGAATGACGCCTGACATGTTTATAGTTAGACATTACCAAGGTCTTTAAGATACAAGAATTAATTCGTTCGTGAACATTCATTTGTTGCCGTTGCGTTGTGTCAAATTACATAAGATAAGTAAAAAAACTCAAAATGCGTGTGTTAAATATCCACAACTACCTTACTGATTAAGCTATCTTACAATTTATTACACCTACACACGCGCTATTTCAAGTACAACATTTGCTATGCTACATTACATTATAAAAAGTCGATAGTTAAAGGCCTGAGGAGACTAACATCGAGCAGAGTTCTAAAAATATTAACTTTTCACAGTTTTCAGCAAAGTTTAAAAAAAAAACGTTACTCCTTTACTATTAAAGTCATCTTAACATACTATACATCAATGGATGCGCTTGTTAAAGACACAAATACTTTGTGTAGTACCTCATTATAAAAATATAAACAGTAAACCGAGAGTATTAAGCTAAATTATCTATTTCTTGAGATAAAGTTTGATATTTGCAACAGATGTCGCATCGCTCACCATTTCTTTACTTTTTCATGCTCATAAACAAATAATGTATGCATATAAAGACAAATCTCTCCTCTATTCACTGGTGAAAAAAATATGAACTATATATCTTTAATGGTTCGGGAGGTACATGCATAGAGGGCGCAAGGGGATTGCTAATTTGGATGGAAAATGTGATATTTTTGCGGCAGATGTCGCATCGCTCACCATTTCTTTACTTTTTCATGCTCATAAACAAATAATGTATGCATATAAAGACAAATCTCTCCTCTATTCACTGGTGAAAATAATATGCCGATATCTTTATTGGTTCGGGAGGTACATGTGAAAAGGGCGCAAGGGCATTGCTCATTCTGATGGAAAATGTGTTATTCGCGACAGATGTCGCATCGCTCACCATTTCTATACGTTTTCATGCTCATAACCATAATATAAATGCAAATTTAGACAATTCTCTCCTCTACACACTGGTGGAAAGAATATGAACATATCTTTATTGGTTCGGGATATATCAATGCTGAAAGACAAGTACCTCAGTCATCTCGAGATAAAACTTGATGTTTGAGACAGATGTCGCATCGTTTACCGTTTCTTTACTTTTTCGTTCAAATGTACAAATGACACATTGGATTGAAGCTGGTTCTTCGCCCTTTGCAATGGTATAAATCATTTGAAATTTCGCCACCCCGTTCAAGAGAAACGAGTGCAAAGAAGGATGGGGGTTCACAACTTTGATAGTAAGAAATTTACATGGAGATCGGTTTTCACTACGCTATCGTAGTATCAACCCTTATAAGGTGTCTCCATATATGGCATTTTTTTTTTATCATTACGCGTCTGAAAGAGCACCCCTCCTTTTTTTCAATAACTGTGCGTCCACGCCCTGTTATGTCAGGATTGTGCCAGGAATCAAAATGTCACTGTATTTTACATGGAACAATGATGTTTGTACTTTCTGAATCTTGCCTATTAGCTTTGTTTACTTTTATGGTAAACCAAATTGAGAGGCTCCGCGCATCCCTTTTCTAATTTCCTTCAAACCAACAACCAAGTGATCGCGTCTCAGCAAACGTCTTTCATTATTTTTTATGCATATCTCTTCCCACATCTCAACTGCTCTTTGGTGTTTCTATGCCCAGATTCCTCCATTTGAAGATGAAAAGAAAAACATTTATGCAACACCCCCCGAAGTAGTCATCCATGAGTTCATTCATGGATTGAAAAGCGGGATGCATGCTTTTCTCGCAAAACACGGGCATTGACGCGCTCCAGCTCATATTGCTAGGCTTTGCTTTTGTTTTGAAATTGAAAACAAGTATAAAATTTAAATTGGTTTTCTTTGACAAATTTGCTTCTGTATTTTCACATTTGTCATGTTTTTTATACTGACAATTTGTTACTATGTATTTGTGGGCTCTGTGAATAAGCATGTAGCAGCTGGAAATCGTATTTTAGACCTAAACAACACATCAAGGAGCTCAAAATGGTCAAAATGGTTGAAATTTATGTTTATCAAAGTACATACACAAATACAGGCTTTAACGTTAAGTATCAAGTGACTCAAAATCGATAGAAAAAAGGTCAGAAAAAAAAAATGCTAAAAAGTCTCCTGAAGCTAAACGTGTTGACAGAACTTGATGAAACTTTCAGGAATGACTCCTGACATGTTTATCTTTGTACTGAACACGCTGTTGATGCGGCTGAATCCTGTTGTCGCCGCTTGCGGCTATATTTGTCATTTATATTTCAGCCTGAAAATTCAAATCATTCATACCGTTCTTATATATGTGTCAAATGAAAAAGTGCTTCATCTCAGACTGACATTTGTTTTGTTAGAAATGTGTACATATCAAAGGTGAAGGAACTTCAGTCTCCTTAATTGTAATGGAAATAGCTTAGTAACTAGATGACTATCTACTTACAAACAATTTCACAAGATTTTTGACATGTTTTGTTTCTTCTTTCCCTAGCTTCAAACCCCGCAGTCATTCACCCAGAGTCTGAATGAGTTGTCAATTGCCCTCCAGCGAACAGGGGACCCATGCAACTTGCAGCACCTTCGACCTCACCTCGAATTCCTTGCTAATGTCGACCCAAGTCCAGGTAATGACGTCAAATAAAGTAATCTTAGACTTTCATAAATTTGAAGAATAAGGCAGGGAATTTTTACTTCAACCATTCATTTGAAAACAAATCAACTGGAAGGCACTTATAAATCTGAAAAGTGATTCTCAGGCATCATGTTTCTGACCATTTTAAAAAGTCAAGTGTTCAATCTAAGAGTCAATGACACACGTTAGATCAATACATGCCTGCAATTGGTTGCACCTTTAATACATGTCTGTGATTGGTTGCGTATTTAAAAGAAGGATAATTCCAGAGAATTACCCTTACTGATTAGAATTCAGATTAAACTGCGGTTAAAGTCTTACAATTGGTATATTAATGAGATCAAGTCCTCTCAACTTTCTAATAATCCAAATGAGATTAAATACTCCATCAACACATGCAGATAAATGCAGGGGGAAAAGATAGATAAATTGAAGTAGATTGTAGCTGTGAAAATTGTAATTGTGAGATGGGACAAAACTTCCTATAATCAGAGTTTATTGAAATCTGTTTTCACATAGTCATTTTAATTACTTTTAGATGCCCCACACCTAACACGGAAGAATTTGAAAGCTCAAAGATCGAACAGAACTTCTTATCAAAATTTAATGAAATCTGTACCACATAGTTATTCTAATTTTTCTTTAAGATGCCCAACACCCAACATGGGAGAATTTGGAAGCTCCAAGATTATACAGAACTTCTTATCAAACTTTAAAGAAATCTGTACCACATAGTCATTTAAATTTAACTTTTAGATGCCCCACACCCAACACGGAAGAATTTGAAAGCTCTAAGATCGAACAGAACTTCTTATCAAAATTTAATGAAATCTGTACCACATAGTTATTCTAATTTTTCTTTAAGATGCCCCACACCCAACCCTGAAGAATTTAAAAGCTCAAAGATCGAACAGAACTTCTTATCAAAATTTAATGAAATCTGTACCACATAGTTATTCTAATTTTTCTTTAAGATGCCCAACACCCAACATGGGAGAATTTGGAAGCTCCAAGATTATACAGAACTTCTTATCAAACTTTAAAGAAATCTGTACCACATAGTCATTTAAATTTTATTTTTAGATGCCCCACACCCAACATGGGAGAATTTGAAAGCTCTAAGATCGAACAGAACTTCTTTTCAAAATTTAAGGAAATCCGTTTCACATGGTTATTTTAATTTTACTTTAAAGGGGCCGATCGAGCCTCTTTCTGAGAAATAAGCTTTAGATCGGGACCGAGGCTGTTTTCGAATAGCGCGTCATAGTTTTTAGATCTATAAATAGCACGAGAAACGCCCCTTCCCATAATGCAACGCTATATGTAAACAACATGGCTCGTTTGTGTCAGGGTGTCAAATGAATTTTGGCATTTATTTATTTATTTCTATGTCTTGCTCATTCCAATTATTATGACTTGGGGGTATACGAAAAAACTACAACATAAATTGTAATATCAAAATATTTCAATATTATAAATGACATAATTATTTATATAAATTTCCATTTATAGATTTCTTGCTTATCTCTGATGTAAACAAAGTATTTTGTTTGGATAATTATTTGTGAAATTTCTTTTCCATTTTAATGCAATATTTAATATCACAATATTTCAATATTAATTAGAAATGAAAATTATTTACATATATATTTATCAATTTATGGATTTCTTGCTAATCTCAACCCGACTCATAGTAAATCATTTTTTCTTCCAAAATATATCTTAGTCACTTAAATCACATGAAGTTTTTATGTTCGAAAAAGTGCAATACGGACTATGTATATTTCGGAGTGCGACAGCGCTGACGATTTTTTTTATATTCGATGCGAATCAACTATTCTTCTCAGTGTCACATTGATTGAGTGTCATATGTAGATTTCAATAAACAATCTGTTTGTCTGTCAATTTTCTTATGCAAACATTATTAACAAATTTCCTACAAATTAAACATCCAAGTAACTACAACACCGACCAGACAATCAGCTGACAATAATCCTAGTGGTCGCCATGATCAAGGCTTCGAGTTCGATCGGCTTTCCTCCGCCATTTTGAATTGTTTGCATTGCGAGAAAACAAATGTACTGTATCATGCTAATTCATTGAGTAAATCAAGAAAAAATAAGTGATTGATAGAAGAGGGACATGTTTACACGTGATGCATAATAAAAGTTATCAGTTAAGACAGTATTTTGTTGCAGTAAATGCCAGTAATGCATCTCACGCTCGTAGCTCCGATGATTGGCTTCATTTCACGATGTTTTTCTTTTTGGGGGGCGATACACTTTATTCTTTATCAAATTGTTAAATCATGAACAACTTGAATGATAACCTCATTAACATTTTGAATTTTTTGAAATTAAGTGTGAAATAATCATGTAAAAATCGTATTTATTAGTTAACAGGAATGTCCTCCGTGAATTTCGTTTCCACAAACAAACAAAATCACCGCTCGATGTGCTTGTCAGTGGCTTTATTTATTTTCGCAATTTTTTTGTTTTGAAGGGCGGATTAGAACAAATTACCAAATATGACATAGTTATTAACATAAAAAAAAATAGAAAACAAAGTCGAATATATAAAATTTGACGTGTCGTGTGCAAAAGGGAATTCCCTCCCGAATATTTGTGGAACAGAAAATAGCCGCTCGATCGGCCCCTTTAAGACACCCCTCATTTAACATGGGAGAACTTGGAAATCTCAAAGATCGAACAGAACTTTTTTTTTTAAATTTAAAGAAATATGTATCACATAGTTATTTTAATCTTTCCTTTAGATGCCCCACACCCAACATGGGAGAACTTGGAGGCGGTACTGAAGGCTCTGAGGACAGTTGTACAAGGTCTTGTGGGCTTCTTCTCCTCCAACAGCATGAAGAAGAACGAGCTTCTTCCTCTCCAGAACGCTCGCTACAAGACGAGCATGTGTCGGGACCAGACACAACAAGGCATGTGTCCACGAGGCAACTCCTGTACCTTCGCTCACTCGCAGGAGGAGCTCGAGAGGTGAGTGAGGGAGAAGCTTTAGAAGTGTGACCATACAGATTTTTCACGATACGTAACGTATCACTATTTCTCATAGGGATACGATTTGATACGATACACACGCTGTTTCAAGGTTTTTGACAAAATGAAACATTAATTTTTTGGAAATCCTCATATTTTTAGGCAAATTAATCCATTTACAAGTCAACGATACGTATCACGATACAAAGAATGTATCATGATACGTGTATCGTCAGATTAAGTATCACAATTCATGTATATCATCATACCTCTAGTTTGCCTGCAGTCTTTGTTTATGGAGAATTTACAAAAACAGGCATTAGAAAAGGCAGGGCCATGGGCCATTTTGCACATTGGGTTTAAAATGGCTCATTAAAATTCTAAAGTTCACCTTTGACATAAGGACAATGGCCAATTTGAAATTCATAAATTACTAAAAACTCTGAAAAGGCCCACTGTGAAATGAAAAACTGTCGGTCAACAGAAAGTCTGTTTCAAACAGGAATTACGGACAAAATTTGATCAATTCTTGATCAATAAAGATAACAATTCATGAGCCAGATAATCTTATCTCTGTTCAGATAAAAACTCTGCATGTATACCTTTATTTGTGCAGATACAGAGCTAGAAGCAAGAGACTTGGTGTCAAAGGAGCAGGACTCACACCCACGTCTGCTGCCCTCAGTCCGAAGGAGAAAGCTGAACTGGATAAAGTTAATAAAATGACAAGTCAAAAACTGGCTTCTAACATCAAACAACCTGAAACAGTGGGGCAATCAAAACCAAACAGTGGAGAGAATAGCTTCAAGTAGGTTTTTTCTATATGACTTTTGTGAAATTTTGATAGATGATTTTAGGTATTGCAAATGGATAAAATTATGCAGTACCAATCGCGTTTTGCAACACATGACTAAAGGTTGTGAGTGGCGTTTGAGTCGTATAGTATACAAATAATAGGTATATTGATCTATAGACATCTGTTGTTATTGTAGGGATATAACAGTCCAAAACTACATTAGTTTAACACCACTATTTTGGTTTCACTGTACTACAAAATGCAATTTCAGTTTATACCAAATAAGATTCAACCTTTTTGAATCTTTATAGATGTTTTTACTCTACCATTCTTCTGACTTTATTTAAAGGAAATTTTACTTCTGTCATGATTTTGTTTTGCTGCTTTCTGGTTCTGTACCGAAACAGATTTGATCAAACAGAGGCTTCTGTACCGCAATGTTAATTGACCAAAAGCGCAAGTGTACCATTTCACTCCTGCCTTATTTTACACATTCCTTAACATTGAAATGTCTTTCACACAGGAGCCCCAAGGAGACTGTCATGACCCAGTCATTGGCAAACCTGTCGCTGTCACCTAAGGTTTTGCCGCCTGCGGACAACGTAGCAGTATCTGCTGGTCCTAACAGCGGTATCCCCAAGGGTAACACCACCCCCAGTGTAGCGGCCCCAGCTCATTATAGAACCCCTGCACTGGGGGC
This sequence comes from Steromphala cineraria, assembly GCA_916613615.1. Classification (NCBI taxonomy): domain Eukaryota; kingdom Metazoa; phylum Mollusca; class Gastropoda; order Trochida; family Trochidae; genus Steromphala; species Steromphala cineraria. The sequence continues at coordinate 26,051,417 of OU744735.1, read as the reverse complement.
GGGCACTTCTGTGAAGGAGACCTACTTCCATCCCCGCATGCCTCAAGGAGCCACAAGAATGACTCCCTATGAGATGGAAGGTTCGTATTGAACTTTGGTGACAAATGTTTTCTTGGATTGGTTTAAGTCGACCTATCTATAAAAGTTCCCATCTCTCCTCCTCTGTAATAGTTACAATCCATATGATTCCAGCATTTTCCAATCACTCAATTTGTTTGTAACCGACATGAAAAATTCTCTTCTTGTGATCACCCTTGGAATATATTCTTAATCTTCTATTGAAATATTGCTCAAACAGCATGTAGCAAAAACTCATTTACTCTAGCCTTAGGGTCTTCAAACTTTAACCCTTGAGGGGATCCAAGTTTCCTTTATTTAGGATATTATGTATAGGTTATTGTCCGAGTAACTCTCCATTCCTAAAAAATAATGGAGCCGAGGGCCCCAGGGAATGGAGAGTTACAAGGATATTAACCGACTTAAATTACACTCAACTGAATGCCTTTTAAAAAAATATTTAAAAAAATGAAATTTGAAGTGAAAAAGTTGATGTTAAATACGTTTTTATTACTGAAAAATAATGGAGCGAGAGAACAATAGGATGACGTCACAAGTGTAATTTAATAGTAATTAGGATAACCTTGTCTCCTTTCATTGCAATTGAAATAAGGCCAATTTGTAAAACTCCATGTAATCTTTTGCAGGGCATAGATACAACAACCCGGGCTATATGATGAATCCTCCTTTACAAGGAGTCGGGGCACCAATGGGACAGTTCCCGCCCATGAACTACCCTAAGTCAGAGGTACCAATGCACAAACAAGGATATCCACCTAACCCTTACAATATGTGTGACCACCAGAGATCACTTACAGGAGCGGAGCAGTGGGGAACTCCACAGCAGTGCTATGGTCAGTCAGATACCCTGTACGAAGCTCAGATGCAATGGCCTTACCATGGCAACAACCAACCGCCTGGCTACAGTCAGCAGCCATTTTATCCAGGCCAATCATCTTCGTCTTTTCAATCGCCACCTCCAACCACACCACCCTATTCGAGTCAGGTATGATACTATTTTGATTTTATCTTTTCTGCAGGTAAGTATATACAAGGGCAGCTGCTGATCAGATATTCTTCTTTATCTTGTTGATTGGTGAACAATGTTCAAATTCTTGAGGTTGTTACTTAGAATGCAGCGTATTATCTTTAGATGTGAATTGCTGCGTCCAAATTTCCATTGAGTTTTGCATTTAAGATCGTATCTTACATGTTTAATGCTAACAATGACTACTTTTATGTATGTAATAATTGAAAACTTATAGATTGTGAAAGAGTGAAAACTGCATAAACACCTTAGTCTTGATTTGTACATTATCATATGATGTTTACATTATTTGGCATGCGGATTCCCATTTGTAACATTTTTTCACAATTTATGAGCTAGTTATAAAGTTCTGTAAACACAAAAGAATTCAACAAGGCAAAACTTGAATTCTTTTGTGATTAAAATCTTATGTTATAAAGTCTTCGTTACCATTGTTAATCATAGTTTATCATTGTCGTCTCCTTCAATACTTGAAGCGAACTTCAAGCTTTGTGGTCTTAAGAAATTTGTGTTTTCTTAAATTTGATTCATTTCGATTCAATTTGATTCGAATGACATTCGTCATTGAAAATGTTTGCATGAGGTGGCTTCTAAGATCAAAGATACAATTCACAAGGTCAAACAAAATCTTGCGAGATCGTTGGTTTGTTTTCAAAGTTGATACCAATACCATTATTATCAGGGGCATGGAAAGAGTTGGACATTTTAAAAGAGAATTGATTGAAGTATAAGGTTTGGGTGCAATGCTACTTAAGATTAAAGTGTGGTACCATCAATGGTTCACTAGTTGCTAGTTTCAACGTAATTCTTTGTCATAAAGTGGTATTGGCCTTGTTACTCTGCCATAGGTGAAATTCTCTTTGAAAAATTTTGAAGGAGGTAAATATCTGTGCTGTTACTGTGAGGCTAATATCACATCTCTAAGGAAAAGGATCATATTCACATGTTTTTCCCAAACAGTCGTCACTTGCGGGCAGTTCACCAATTTAGATGAATTATGCAACTGGAGATAGCAGGCATTTCACTAGAAATTTTAGTGTGAAATAAGGGTTAACAGTACAAATTGGTAAAGGATTTTAGAAACAAAACCTTTGTTACAGTTATAGAGGATTTCATTCTAGGAGTTTTGGAGACATTTTGACTGGAACAGTTTGTAGCAGTGGTTGTTTGTTGCGATGGTTCAAAGAGGTAAAATGAAAGATTACAAAGAGATACATTCAGTCCTGAAGTCTTTGAGGAATTCTCAAACAGAAAAATTTATTGAACAAAAAAATAAAATTAAAAAAAAATAAATCAGATTCATATTAAAAATTTGAAAATTTCCGAAATTGTCTTGACTTGTCAATACACTTGGTAATCCTTAACGAGTAAAATGTTTGAGACACTTCAAACTTTTCGGCGTAAGTAGACTGTTGAATTCTTCAGAGACCAGAAGCTCATAAGGACGCGTAAAGAATGTATCCTGGTCACATGGCTTACAATGTCTCATTTCTTTCAGACGTACGCCAGTTACTTTGTCCACAACGTTCACAGTGCCTCTTACAACCCAATCTTAAGGTTCCAACACCAAACCCATCCCCCACCCCAACCAATGCCCCAAATTCAAGCTGTTAACCAATATATGAGCCCCGTTGGCGTTACAGCTCCCCCCATGAACTTTGACCCAAGATTGACCTCTGACCCGTCATATGTTCATTGTAGCCCGGAAGGTTATGTCAATGAAGTGGATGAAGATTTAGACGAGACCGCAGACACCAACCATCGTCATTCCAGTTAACATACTTAATCATGTTGCCATGGTTACAAGATTCTTCATTCTGTTGTTATCAGAACCTGTTGCTGTGACGTAAACCATTAGATCGTGTCGCTATTCCAGCAAGGGATATATCCTGTGTGATAAATGTGACAAGTCATTCTATGCTTTTAGCTAATACAGTAACAGAGATGTTTGAGACAGTTTTGGTGTTGAACTTGTTAGTTGTATTTATTGATATATTAGTCAGTCCTTTTTGTGATGGGTACTTGTTTATTCTTCTATTTTCTATTCAATATACTCATCTTTAGATGATAATGAGTTAGCACATTTCATCTTCCCCATTTTATTAGTCACCTACAGCCATTTAATATAAATATTTAATTCATGCAGTCATTCATAAAGCATTGGTTCATTTTGAATTTAAGTTCCAAAATCAAAGCTGAACTTTATAAATGGAAATTTCCTTCCCGGCGCACTTTATATTTTTATTTGTAAAATTTAAATGATATACCAATACATGCTACTAACTTACTGTAAACAAACACCCCTCTTAATTCCCACAAAATCAATAACTGAAAACCAGGTGGCCGATTCCTCGTCGTCAATTGACCCATGATATCAAGATAAGGATAATAAATCTATTTTCATTATTCTAGTTGTCCCTCTGAAATGGGATATAATTATTGGACCACTTTTGAATTTTTTTAGCTTTATGGATCTCACCTTGACTACAGTTGAATATAAAAATTTTTTTTTTTTTTCACGGTTTATATTTTTTCAATTCAAAACTTTCAAGATGTAATTTTTAACTTGCACATAAATTTTAACCTATAAGAATGTATATAATTACAGTATCTTTGTACAAATATTGATTGGTAATGAATGTACAAAATATTTCAGTCCCATGGATTATGATGAAAATTACTTTTTGGAAAAGTTGAAGAAAAATTGCTTCATTTTGAAGTATATTGAGACAAATGATCTCATTTCAAAGTTTTAGACAAATGGATTTGTTTAGAACTAGGTTTTATGATCATCGTGTGGTGATTTATTTAGGTGTTTCTGCACTTGTATGATCCCACAATGGGAAAGAAATGTTGCTATTAATGACAATGGTAAGAGTTAACTGACATAAAGGATGAGAAATATGATATGAATGAAACATACTGATATCTTGAAAGATAATTCAAATTCATTCAAAGAAAAATTCAGTTATGGCAATATTCTTGTTGTACCATGTGAATTCATCTTTTCTTAAAGAAGTTATTGAAATGGAACCTTAAAGAGCTAGGTTAGATTTGATATAAATCGGATGAAACTTTAAAAGTAAAAATTTCAAATATATTTAAGACAATCAAAATTTGAAAATTATCTCAATGAAAATATTCTCCTTTTATGACCATGTGAATTTTTTCTTGAAAGACTTTTATCAATGAATGATTTCAATATAACCGACAACATTTTGATTAAAGAGGAAAGAATATATTAAAGTTTATTAGATAAATTCAATATTGAATATTAAATAGCAATTGGTAAGACCTATGGTTCTATCTTTGATGCGCTGCAACAAAGAAATGGTTTCTTCCTTTGGAAGATTGGAATATATTGCATGAGCTTTTGAAAACTGCAAACTAATGTACATACCAGAGTGTAGTCAATGTATTTCTTGTACTTTTAAGCTGATATTTCATGTGCATTATGTAAATGATCTTTTCTGTGAAGTGATTGAATAAAAGATGTATGAAAAGAAATTGTGGTAATCTTTGGTACAATATCGCTCCTTAGTAGGTGTACATAGGAGATAATCTTGATTTATGACATGAAAGAAAATGACAAGACCTTGAGCCTTCATTGCTACTTATGTAAAATAATAGCAAGTGATAGATTTAAATGTGGAATTGACATTTCCACGTGAATAATTTGTGTCAGTATTAAATGACGGTTTTCTGTTGCCTTGGTGTTCAGTATGGGGGAACTAAAATAAAGAACCTTTTCACCAAAAATAATCTTTAAACTGGTTGAGAGGCATACTTGAAGGTGGTAGTGCAAATATGAATCCGTGGCGGATCCAGCAATTTTGAAAGGGGGAATTGGGAGTTATGAGGGGGTTACCTTTCGAAAGGGTGGAAAACAACCCATCTTGGTACAAGACAAATCACCATTAGTCGTTTTTGATTTTGGGGAGATTTTGGTGTTGCTGGATATATTCTTCAGGTCAAGTGTCAGTGCAACAAAAACTTGAATTATTCAGGAGTGACATACAAATTAACCAAAAGTTTTTCAGGTTTTGTGCAAAACTAACATAACAATCAGTGTTGAACAAGTACAGCACAATTTATCTTAAAACCAAACATATTTTTGACAATTAAGCCCCTCTGAATACTATAGATTGTTGCATTGTCCGCAGTTTGAAGGAAGTTAGGCGTTTATGTCTGAACACTAGGGTAGCAGATAGGACCACAGAAACGGTCCTTTGTAGAATTCTTTCAGTCCCACGCTTGATTGATCATCATATTATAACAGTGAAATCGTCCCCCGAAGTGCCGAAGGCTGCTCGTTGGTTTAACTGAGGTATTGTCTACAAGCAGTTTCGTTTCTATCTTTCCCAATAAAAATGCATGCATTAAAGAATTAAACAAGTATATGGACGATGATGTTGTAGTGTAGAGTGTTTATTGAAAGTCTTGTGGAAGATAGAATCTTCGAGGTCAGGGTTGCATATCTGTGTACGAATCTCCCATTTCATCATTTGGCTTTGCTTTTATTTAAATTGTTGTTCTATTTCATGTGCAATATTGTATTTTGCATTTATAATGTATGATAATTGCTTCTTTGAAATAAAAAATTTAACTTTAAGCTTGAATGCTGGGGCTCCTTCAAGCACTAGTCTTTTGAGCATATCGGCATTTTCTTCCAGCTTCCACAATATCCTGAGCATTATTACAGAATCTTGTGCTTTCTGTTTTCTTTCAATAGGGTAGGGAATATCTGAATAACCTACATGACAGAAGAAATAAGATATTGGCCCATCTACATCAACAAGGGAACTCAAGGACGGGTCGAAATGGAAAATCAAGATGGCCGCTTCATGGATCTCGTTCTGGACAGAACCCGGGACCTTGCAAGAAGACGAATCCACAAGCGACATCTGCTATGGGCCTGGCAGAGTCTGTGGCTGATACCTACGTAGCTGCTCGGACAATGTTCTCTTTGGCTACGTCTGGTAAGTTTGAATTAAGTCATTACCCTTTCTGTCTGTCAGTCTGTTCATAATGGCTACGTCTGGTAAGTTCTCTCAGTGTTATTCATTATTATCAGGCTTTTCAAAAGCAAGCCCAGGACAAAGTCGACTTTTACACTTATAGAAGCCAAGGCTTATGCTCGGAAACATAATCTTGTATTTGAATTTAAGTCATTACCCTTTCTGTCTGTCCGTCTGTTCATAATGTTGTTTCCAGACAGAACTGAAAAACCAGAGCAGAACTTGAAGACCTTAAAACATAGCTCAATAAAACTTTCTATGTGGATTTGTAAGCATGTGCAAATGTGCCTTTTGGGATTTTCGACTTCTTTGAATTCTTTATTTTTGGCTTTGGCCATGTAGCTTAAGATTTCATTTCCCAAGCAAACAAACCTACCTACCTCAATGAAACTTGACTTAAAATCAACACTAAAATCCCTTATGTTTGATACAAGCTTTCATTGTTTCTTTTTAGGTCTGCTAACGGAACCACAAGCTGTTTCAAGCTCGTATGTTCCATGGTCGAGTGATGACTGCTCGGATATCAATGAGAAATTGGATCCGAAGATCGACCAAACGGTGACCTGGGTCTCGGATGAACTGGTAGGTCCATTCTCTAATATTGTTATGGAAAAAGTGGAGTACTTCATAAGTTGATCCAAAGTTGTTTTTTTGTCAAGACTGGTTACCTTTTGAGGTTGTTCCAGGGATTGGGAAAGACATCTTTGACAATTGGCCATTTTCAGGGTTTTTGATAATTTTCTGAATTTCAAATGGGCCATTGTCCATTGGACAAAATCTTAAACAGCTATTTTTTCATCCAATGTGCAAAATGGCCCATGGCCCCTGCCTTTTCCAATCACTGTTGTGACTGATTTCAGTCTTATTTAATACACTGAATTTATGCTGAAATCAATTGTCAATGTTATTGCCATAATGAAATAGTTAAGTCTTATCTCAGCTAAGATTCAAACACCCCTATATTTATTTCATTTGAAATTTTCTATCGTTATTCTGATTATTATTCCAGACTCCTAAGCAACAGACAGTTACAGCTGAAACTGAAATTGACGAGGATGATGTTAAATCTTTGTTCAGCTGGTTTGAGGAGGAAACAATAAAGTTAGAAAATGTTGAAGACTATCCGAGGTAAGATTACATCTCCCAGTAGGATATCAGATAAAAAAGTTCAGAAAAAAATCTGATTTATCATTTTTGTAGTGAAATTTACCCAGGAGATTTTATTACTTCCTCACGGCAAGTTGAAATGTGCCATTACTTCAATACTTGCTTAACATATTGATTTTCACTTTGAATCTGAAAAATTGTTTCAGGGGCAGGATTTTACAACTAATTTCATATAAAGAAGTTGAGTTTATTTCTTAGCAGGACCAAACAAATTCTGGTTCTACACTTGCAAAGGCATTCCAAATCAACAACTCATATCTAACCATCAATGAGATCATGTCTTGTCAAAATCTTGTTTGAATGCTTCTCAATCAAATTTACCTATTTTATTTGTGTAAAAAAAAAATTCCTTGGTATCTTCGTTTAGTATTGAACCCAGTTTATTTTGACAGTCCAATTTTGTTCTCATCAGATCTTCATCAAGCTTGCAATCGGGTGCCGACTTCATACCCTTCGGTGAACCATTGGTGTCAAAGTTTGGTCCCATCGCCCGCATGTCTCGATCTCGTCTGAGAAACACAAACCCTGTACAAGTTACTGCTGATGAGGTAAAAGAACATTCTTTATTTGAAGTGATAAATAAGTTGTTAACAACTTAAAAAAGCAAAAGATATAAAGCTATCTTGATATGAAGATATGATGTAAATTTATGATGAATAGTTAAGGGCGAAAACTTAAATTAATGAGAAAGCATTTACAAAACAATGTCGTAACTACGTTATTTCCAACAAAAAAATGGATAACGCAAGTGACTGGTCCAGTGATCGAAATATGTTGCAGAGCAAGCAGGGCTTTTGATTGAAAAATCAACCACTTCTCCTTATTTGAATAGACCTGCAATATAAAGTCAGTATCTCTTAAATCTTACAAGCCAGTCATGCTTGCTAAACTCATCGCCATCAAGCATATAATCAGCAATTGGCAGATGGACAGGCAGCTATTTTTAACCCTTCTGTGGTCAAGGCAATTTATTGAAACAAACTTTTCATCTCATTTAGACGATGAAGACGATGACCCCAGTGACTGCGGTCAAGGCTATGGACTGTCCACTCCCTGTGCCTTCCCAGGTGCCCACCAGATTCTGTGTGCACGAGATGCCGACCTACACGACCTCCATCCCTGCCATTCCTACTGGACAAGAAGTTCTCTCCCCAAAATGGCACAACAGGTAATTGAACATAGTGTTGATCATATTGGAGGGATATATATCCTGTTTTGGACTTGAACCAAATCTTTAAGGGGTAATAACAAGTTCATTGGAGTAAAAAATTTATCTTATTAAAATTAAAAAAGTATATAAACTGTGAGGAAAAATGTTTAAAATCAATAATGGCAGTTCAAGAATGAAGGTACTTTCTGTTGAGCTATGCAAATCCTTCTCCCTGTCTTTATTTGAAAAAAACTTAAAGAAATAATGTTTCCCTAAATGTGCTTCTGCCACTTTGATATGAATTCTTAAGATCTTTTAAATCCTTGGCTTAATTATAACCCCTGCAGTCTGATAAATAATTGACACCCTTTGCATAATCAGTGTTTAAGATATAACCCGTCCGCCAGTCCTTAAACTGGCTACTTTTTGGTCAGAACTGGTAACTTTTAAAGTTTTGTCTTCATTTTCCCTAAGGAATTGACCAATTAGTTTTCAGGACAGACTAGGTTTCCAATCTATTTTATGCACTGCTATACTGTAAATGTTTATGAATGACTTTGTTACAGCCCAGAGAGCCAGTTTATGCTTCAGTCAGACCCGACAGGGCTAAGTCGTAAACATCTACAACAGGAAGTGGCAAGACTAGAAAACAGAGCCCAGGACGCTTCTAATAAAGACGAGAGTCTCGCGTACGAGCTGCAGGCAATCAATCTGAAGATATCTCTCGTAAGTGCTTTTGGTCTTACTCAGGTCTCTCTAACTTTTAACTTTTCTTTGTCCAGTGTCTGGCTATCACAGAGGGGTTTTGTTTCATAATTTGAGTTATAGCCTAAAGAAATTCATGGACAATTCAGACATATGGCATGTTATTTCTTAAATATGTATCTGAAAAGGCAAATGCTGGAATTTTAAAGGAAATATGTTTGCCATTTACATATTATAAGAAAAGGTTTAAAACTGTGTAGTACTGTTTTATAACAATGTTTTAATTATACAAATTTGTGAAAGATTTTAGACACAGATCACGAGGGAGTGTATCTTAGGATTCAGATCATCTTTCCCCAAAAATAGAAAGAAATATCACTTTAAGAAGTTGGATAATGTCACTTGTTTCAGGAAATTTATGACAAACTGTTAATATGATTTCAGCAAACTGGTCAAAAACCTCAGAGTAAGCCAGCGATATCGGAGAGCAGCAAGTCGCTGGGGAGTGTACGGGCGTCAGATCCCGCCCTCACAGTGGAGGAACATAGGGTTGGTGTTGCCCTAACTCGGGCTCTGATTGGGGATATCCCATTGCTCTTTGATTAAATTTATGAGAATTTGCTACGTGCGTGGGAATTTCAAAATATGAATAAGTATTAACTTAATTGTTCGACCACCAAAAGTAAAATATTCTTTAATTGTTTCAGATTTAGATTTAAGTCAAATATTGGGTTATATATCTCAAATTTCATCTCCACCAAACCTTTGTTGGGTTATCAGTATATAAACATACTCTTTCAAACCTTTTAAAGTGACATTTTACTGTCAGATTTTGTAGTTTTCAAACTGAAAAGGTATTTCATGAGGAGACATTTAACAAAATCCCTTCTCAAATTGTTAATAGTTTGGTCCAAATCTATTTTCTTAAAATGTTGATAGTTTAGGTTACATTACACAAGAACTTAAGCTTAGTTCCAAAGATAATCATATATTGTCACATAAGTCAAATCAGTATAAAATGTCTTTGCCTCATTTAATTTTGTCATATTTTGAATTTTAACCTAATTTCAGTTAGATAGTGTCACATAAGAAATCAATTCAGCAAAAAAATACACAATCTACTTTTGTTATATTATGATGATGACTCAAGAGTTATTTCCACCTATTTTCAGAAACTCCATGAACTAGCGACAACCATGGGTAGTTCGGGGAAGAAGTGTTCGGAGCAACAAGAGCGTCTCCTCTCTCAGCTGCTGAAGCTACAGGACCTCGGCAAACAGTCCTCACAGAAACACAAACATTGACCTCAATGTCCATAAAAGAGGGGAGATAACCTACTATGACTAAATGCCAGATTTTAGGTTCAGAACACCTGGTGTATGCAGATGAAAGCAGTGAAACCAACTAAACAATTTGCCAAGCTTGTCAAACGGTTGAACAAAAAGGGAAAAGAACTTATGTCCAATGACTTTGCTTGATTGGCAATAATTCATGCACTCCCCCTAAAGGCAAAGAACAGGTGGTTAATATTGCATGACAGTGACATTAGGCAAAGGTACTTCGTAAGATTGAGCCAGTACAGAAGTGATTTGGTATTTGTTTGGTATAAAGGTTGAAATACAGACCTGAAGATTACTTTGTTCAAGACTATGCTTTTGTTAGAAGGCAAGTGTGATAAATACCATCTTACTCATTTAAAAAAAAGTATGTCTTAGAATAAATTGTTCCACAAATTTTGGTCTGAATTTCAGTCTGAATGTATTAACCTCCTTGGGGGTAGTTTGTGGTCTTGTTTACACAAGAGATCCTTGCAACCCTCTTGAATTCCTCAAGAGACCTGTTCAGACCTTGGGTTTCTTCAACTAAGTGGTGTGGTCCTGAATCAGAGAAAGCCTTGGTGTGTTGTTTAAGAATTAAAATTAAGGCTAACCTTAGCTCCGCTTGTTTTATGACTGGAGTCCCAGGCTCAAGAAAGGTCAAATAGTGTAAGGACCCTTTTAGCAATTCTTGCCAATGGCTCATTGTTTTCTTAATTTTAACATTTCAAATTGAAATAAAATTTTCTTTCTATTTAGCGAACCATGAATTTTATCTTCCTTTATTGTGTTGATGCCTTGTTTTCCAATGGTAGCATACTCACTCTCTTCTTTCCCATCAAACCCTATTTTGGTTCAAGCACATAGTAAAATGATTATTTTTGCTTTTCAATTTTAAAAATCATCTATAAATTTCTTTGTTTCACAGTTGATGCAGATTGTTGATGTTTTGACAAGTTGTCTGATTGTTCTACTTTTTATGCATGAAGAGAAGTTTTTACAAGAAGAGTTTGATTCACTTCCTGCAAAAGAATCATGTTTTCTTGTCCGGTGAGCCCTTTATGAACCTGTTTCTTTGAGTTGTGATGCCTCTTAATTGTTTGAGTTTTATCATCTTTTATGCACTGGCAATGCTTTGTATTTGATTATGACAACATATTGTTCAATAACAACAATATAGCAACAAGTGATAACCTTGTAGGTCAATCAAATGTTAATTTATTTAAGCTTTTGATATTTGTCAAGTTGTCATCTGTTATTATGATTTCCCAAATAATCATGCATAATTATTACAGGATGTTTCTATTCTTGAGGAACTAAATCCTACAGAATGTGACTGTTTTCATTTTGCCTTTTAAAAGGATTAAATTGTTGCCACTCATTTACTGTATTTATCGATTGATATTCAATATGCTTGTAGTAATAATCAACAATTGGCAACTATGACAAAAATATTTATGCCTCTGTGATTTGTTATATAAATCTCGGGATAATGTATGCATTGAAATACTGAGCGTATTTGACCTCACTTCATAGTGTTGTCCTTGGAAAAATTGGTCACTTTATCGAGTTAATAACTTTCATACTTCTGTGATTTATCATATAAATTATGGAACAATGAATACATTGAAATACTGATTAAATGTATATAAACGACACTTCAGTGTTGCCTCAAGAGGGGTCCCTGGAATATTTGCCGACTTTGTCAAGTTAATAATTTTCATACTTCTATGATTTATCATATAAATTATGGAAAAATGAATGCATTAAAATACTGATTAAATGTATATAAACCAAACTTCACAGTGTTGTTTCGAGAGGAGTCCTGGAAAAATTTGCCCACTTTTTGGTTTGGTGTAACTAAAATTAGAGACATAAAACCTTTACCATTGTAATAGGTCCCATTTGTTAACAATGAGAAAAATTACCCTATTTAAATGATCACTTAGGAGCAAGACTGCTTTCCAAGTAAGATTAGAATTTGACCATGTACCTCATACAGTCCTCTGAGTGATTTGTTTTAAAATCTTGAAGATATTAATCTGAATGAATTTATCATGGTTTGAATTTGGATTGCAGTGATGCTTGACAAGATATTGCTTTTCCTATTGGAAATATTTGTTCTTGCAGTGCTACAATTTATTATCTCTATATATATATATGCAGTATTTTATTCATGAAGGTACTCCAACATTAATAAAATGTTACTTATGCTGTTCAAAAGCATGAATGCTACATGATTAATTGCAAATTGGGTTTCTATGAAGACATTTGTAATTGGATTTTCAACTTGTGGTTGAGGCTTGCATGATATCAATCTTGTCAAAATCAGATCAAGTAAGATTAAAAAAAGTTTTTAGAAAATATCAGTTGAGCAGACAATTTCAGTATTAATTTAAAACACTTTTAATCTGTGTTAAATTTTTTCCTATCCACCTTTATACCTTCAAATTGTTACAATTGAATATTCAACCAATCTTGCTGGTTTTCATAATCATTTAAAGGGACAGTCCTATCAGGGTATGTTTTGTGGAAACAAAATTTAAGATGATGCAGTGATGCATTCTGTTCTATTATGAAAATTTGAAAATAAGTGTGAAATAATAATGTAATAATCATATGTAAGTATAAACAGGGAAGTACTCTTAAATTTAGTTTCCACAAAAATACCCCCATAGGACCATCTCTTTACTGTCATATAGGGGTATGTTGGTCACTTGCGATCTGATTTTAATAAGATTGAGCTCATTTTGTTTTCTTATTGTTTGACAATACACACTTACTGCTTTGTATTTGTGGTGTATTTCTTTGCTTCTGTTTCAAGACGTAATAAATCCATTACCTATACTATAACAATGTCTTATGTTGTGAGTTAATTAGCAGTCCCAACTACGGTGGGACTGCTTTCAGTTATTGTCCAGTTTCCACCAGCTCCACCTTCTAATGGCTACAAGTCACTACATAAACCTTGAGGGAACCATTTTGACATGTTTACTGTCATGAGTTATACGGTCACTGCAAGAACTCTTTAAAAAGTTTATATACCAAAATCTTTTGAGAAGTAAAAAAATAAAAATTGAAAAGGCTTATCAAAAATGCTTTTAATCATTACATGATTGTTTTACTCAGGGATTGTGTGACCTTGAGTGACAAGGGTCAGGAGATACTGTATACAAGTTATTGCCATGTACACCAATAGGATTTTTTAAAGCAATTTTCCCTTGCCTTTGCATAGTGAACATATCAAAATAATTCCCATAAAGTACTGACCTAATTAGGGCTGCTTATAACTTACCAAACTGACAATCTCAAAAATACAAAAGACAGTTTATTTACAAATATACATATGATACATACACATATTTACATGCAAATCAGTGTCAGAATTGTAGCCAGTCAAAAAACGGTCTTTCACAGATTTTAATAGTATATTTTAAAGTTCATATAACCACAAACATACTTCAGTATTTTCTTTGAATTATATTAAAGTCTGATTACAATATTGTATAGTGCGTCAAAGGTCGCTACTCAAATATGTTAAGTTTGGTAAGGAAAGCCGTTTATGAATGCCACTTTTGATGGACCGCTTAGACCTATCTGGCCACAAACCAGTGAATGCATGACTGCCCGTCACTGGTTACACCCCCTTTTTGTGACGTCATAAGCAGAAGTAGTCTCGTTATATCTATAATTTATCATAACAATACCACAGAAGAAACCCCAATAATAAACGATTTTCAGAAAATGTTTTCCACCCAGTTAGATAAATAATTTTACGATGTAACACTAATAAGCATTTGGTGTAAAAAAGATATCCACATCAATGGTAATTAAACAATTATTTAGGCAGTATTTCAGTTCAAATAATGACACGTTAATCTGTGTAGTCTGTTTATTACGTCACACACGCGCGAGTTTTATGGCCCCTGACCCAGGTGGGGTTTTCACATCCGATAATTACGCTGTCTCAATGAAAGGCTAATTAAAGGTGTTTTTTGGACAAATTAACAAAAATCAAGCCCAGTTTTAATTTTTTTGAAAAATCTTTGAACGAAAATCGAGAAGTGGTAACGTCGAGGTTAGTTGATGTTGAAGAAAAACCTCGAAAGGTTACCAGCTCAGAACAGGCTGTACCAGGCTGCAAGAAGTTTCAATTTTTTTGTTAATCAATGTTTAGAATAAACACCTTCAGAGTCTTGTGTCTACTAACACCACTTCTAAATTGAATATATGAAGTTTACGCCTGCTATATAAAGCTTTGCTGGTAAAGTCAAACCAAAAATTACCGTTAATTAAAATCAAAAGGCCTTTGGCCTCCGACAATTTTTCATGGAGACTTATATTATGTTGCCAGACAACCATTTTCATATTAATAACTAGCTTTCAGTTGAACATTTGTTGGCTGTTGACTAAGAGAATGGTTCCAATTGCTTTCCCATAATTCCCCGTCATTTCTGGTTGTCATAGACTTGAGAATGTTCTTCATATTGAAGCTCAGTAAGCTCTGTTGAGATCTTCCCTGGCTTTCCCCTGTTTCTTGGGCATCTTCTTATTGGCCCCAGACTCCAGTTCCTTGGTCTTGTAGTAGTGGGGAGCCACTTCTAGTAGCCAGCCATTCTCAATCTCAATAACCTGCAACACAAGCAGAGTGGATATCAGTCTATAGAAACATTTTCTCCCTACAGAGGCTTGTTACATCAGATCTTTCCTTGTGACCTCTGTTACAAGAAGATCACTTTCTGGAATAGAAATAAATACAATACATTGAAATCTTAGGATCTTAGTATTGTTAAATTTGTCTCCATTATTTTTTACAACACAAGCAGAGTGGATATCAGTCTATAGAAACATTTTCTCCCTAAGATGCTTGTTACATCAGATCTTTCCTGGTGACCTCTGTTACAAGAAGATCACTTTGTGTGATAGAAATAAATACAATATATTGAAATCTTAGGATCTTTTAAAAGATAGTTCTGTTAAATGCGTCTCCATTATTTCTTCCATGGTAATCTCTGTTACAAGAAGATCACTTTGTGTGATAAAAATAAATACAATATATTGAAATCTTAGGATCTTTTAAAAGATAGTTCTGTTAAATGCGTCTCCATTATTTCTTCCATGGTAATCTCTGTTACAAGAAGATCACTTTGTGTGATAGAAATAAATACAATATATATATAAATTTTAGGATCTTTTAAAAGAAAGTTCTGTTAAATGCGTCTCCATTATTTCTTCCATGGTAATCTCTGTTACAAGAAGATCACTTTGTGTGATAGAAATAAATACAATATATTGAAATCTTAGGATCTTTTAAAAGATAGTTCTGTTAAATGCGTCTCCATTATTTCTTCCATGGTAATCTCTGTTACAAGAAGATCACTTTGTGTGATAGAAATAAATACAATATATATATAAATTTTAGGATCTTTTAAAAGAAAGTTCTGTTAAATGCGTCTCCAATATTTCTTCCTCTGTTACAAGTCACTTTCAATATAAGTTGTACAATGAGCAACATTTCAGAAATTTAAACTTTACGTAATAAAGGCTGCTTTGAACAACCGTGTAAATTCATCACGATAAATACTTGTTCATAGATGTAAAACAATATTTGATCAATTAAGAAATAATCCATATCTAGGTACTGCTAGTGTTCCATAAGGTAAAGTCATTTTAATATCTGCTAATTCTTAGACATAAGAAGCAATTGCCATGACAGATAGGTATAAAAGGATATTCATGCGTCTAAGTAAACCTAGCCTCAATATATCACATTTCACTCTGATACTGAGTCTAGAAAGACCTAGTAGACGATCGCGTCAGCCCTGATCGATTTGACCAATCAGAACTCATCTTAGCCACAACAGTCTACCTTGGCACATATAACGTTGGAGGGTCATAGGTTGCAGAAAGGTCGACTGACCCAACCCTCTACTAGACCTTTCTAGAATCAATATAAGAGTGAAACGGGTAATATTGAGGCTAGGTCTACTAAGAGTGATATTCATGAGAACATGAACAGGATGAACTAAAAATAAAGAATCTTGATATGCAAAATGGCAACATTGAAAGTAATCAAACCTGTCTCATGAACTCTTTAGTAGTGAAGACCAGCTCGTGGTAGATAATCCATCTCGGTAACTCCTCAAACAGGGAGCTGTTAGGATGGACCATGACGGTCTGGTGGTGCTTCACTGTCTTGTACTGACCTCCTTTGTCTAGACGAGATGTGTGGTAGAAGTAGCCCGCCGTTACCGCCTGCAGCAGATAGACACAAGTAGTTAATTAGTTATGATTACTGTGTAAGTACCGGTATCTTCAATGAAATGTCAAATCTTTGCAAAAACATTTGCAACTAGACATGGGACACATATGCCCCAGCTAATAAAAAAGCTCTCAATGTTTTCAACCATAGAATTTAAAAAGAGATGCACATCTTTAGCTTTATTTAAGTTCAAACATCCATTAAAATGTAGAAAATAATAAATTCCCAAAACATAATATAAGGTGCACACCTTTAGGATACCTATAAAGCATGGAAGAATAGCGCAGTCTATCCAGTACTTTTTGAGGAGAAGTGGATAAACAACATCCCCTATCACACTACTATGAGCTTTCACTTGCCCCAAAATTCACCTAAGTTCAACATGTCAGAAATTTTTAAAAAAATCAAAAATTGAAAAACAAAATATGAGATGCACACCCTTAGGATGCCTATAAGCCATGTGTGCAATTTAAATTAAATCCATTGAACAGTTTTTGAGGAGAAGTGGATAAACAACACCTTCTATCACACTACTATGAGCTTTCACTTGCACAAAAATTGACCTAAGTTCAACATGTCAGAAATTTGAAAAAAAATCCAAAAGTTGAAAAACAAAATATGAGATGCACACCCTTAGGATGCCTAAAAGCCATGTGTGCGATTTCAATTAAATCTGTTGAATGGTTTTTGAGGAGAAGTGGATAAACAATACCCTGTATAGAGTTGTTACGTACGGACGTACGGACAACCGAGGGTAATCCAATATGCCCCTGCCATATATGGCTGGGGCATAAAAAGAAGTCGTAAATCCATGTAATTTTAATTTTTTCATCATATCAACTTCAATAATGACACTGAAAGAAATCATGAACATGGTATGATAATTCAAGTTTTAATAAAGATATTAGTTTGCATGGTTTGGAAGTTTCAACAATCCTCTAGCATCAAGGTGACAATTGCTGATATCATCATGTTAATATAGAATTGAGCGTCACCATACCATATATTGTGGAATTATGATTTCAGTAAATTTGAATTATGAAGATGGTATGCCGTACCTTCCGTATTCCAACAGAGTCACCAGGGTTGGAGGTCAGTTCGATCTCAACTCTCTCCAGCAACCCTTCCAGCTGATCACGGACGTCTCTCGCCCGCTTCATGGACCGATGTTGGATGAAGTTCTCGTAGCACCACTGAGTGGAGTACTCCGTATCCTCCCACTGAGTGTAGACGTTGAGAAGGGTCAGGTGGTCTCCCCCTGGCACGAAGAAGTTCTGGCGTGCGGTGTCCGCGTGTACAATCTTGTCCTTCGGGCGATAGAAGATGGCATTGTTTACTGACAACATGGCTGCCACGGTTACCACTTCTTTTGCAACTTTGTACCTGGGAACGAGATATTGCATACTGTTAAATATATCTCAAACACCTGAAGATGACAATTGAATTTTTATATATACTGTGTTGTACTATATCATCAGCTGGTTTTCAGAATTGGTATAGAAAAATGCCAAGGCTGATGAGCTAGAGAGCCAATGGTTCAAATATTATAGTATACAAGACAAACTACAGCAATTGGGAAGCATCAAGTAGTTAAAACAAATTTGCTGAAACATTATATAGCAGAGAAGAAAACAATAAATAGACAAAGATATGAAAAGAATTGCAAATCTCGTAACTTCATTTCCTATACCTATCTTGCACTTGCAATGTGACAAGTTGAATACATTATGTATCTTCAAACTCTGCAATGAAATATCCTTTTTTGAAAAAAGCTGTAAAAACACCACAACCTTAACCTCATTTTGCAACAAAGACTCACTTTTCTGAAGCAAGGATCATCTTTGACATCATAGGGTCTACAGGAAACTCTGCCATGCGTCTCCCAAGTTTCGTAAGCTCTCCCATATGGTTGAGTGCTCCAAGAGCATATAACTGTTCGAGGGCAAGCACTAGTGTCTCGTGGGGTGGGGGGTCCATAAAGTCAAAGTGGATGAGATCGTTGATACCCAAACTCTTCAGAAGAAGAACTACATTCCCCAGATTAGTTCTTTGTATCTCGGGGATTGTGTTGTCTTCAAGCTCGTTCTTGTACGCCCAGGCCGTGTAGAGACGAAAACACTTCCCAGCGGCCACTCTTCCCGCTCTTCCTGCTCTCTGATTGGCTGATGCCTAGAGGAAATTAAATAAATAAATAAAAATATTTACGCAAGAGGTTGTCCAATGACTAACCATCCTTCTCTATCACAGTTAATTTAACAATGATCCTTTGAATGCCATTAGTAAATTATTCTCTGTTTGCAATTTGAGTACAACCTTTCAAATAACTTTGGATAATAAATAACAAGCAATTATATTTCTAAGGAGTAATTAACAATCAAACATTTCCTACCCTTGATATTGGTGTTACAACCAGTGATTCCATTCCAGTCCTTGCATTATAACTCTTCTGCTTGCAGAAACCTGGATCTATCACGTAGATGATACCGTCAATTGTGAGAGATGTCTCAGCAATGTTCGTGGCAAGTACAACCTGAAAGTGATTAAGATATTTTGGTATTTTTCGTCTCACCTTATACCACGATTTTAACTCATTACTTTGTCTGAGATGACTTTCAAGTCTAAATTCTTTTGTTAGATCTGAAATTGCTGTAGATTGGTTCAATATTATATTTCTGAATCCCTGTTACAATTCCAAACAAGGAACCAGGGGGATTCCTTGTCCTAAGATTCAATAAAGTTGACAGAAGAGAGGATTCAGGTTTTCACACACAAAGAAAAACACACATAACACAACTTTCACACACACATGCACACAAAGTCACTATTATGAATATATGATGAACAGGCATATAAAGACATTTTTTATGTCTAAAGTTAAGGCTAATGGAAAGATGCATATTTAGTTGATGTACTACTTCTCATCAAAAGGTTTAAACTTATTTTATTCACTTGGAAAAGGATTGGAAACAAGTTATCCAACTTAAAATATCCTCTTCTTTAATTGCTGTAGATGCAGACGGCAACACAATTTTAACATCATGGAATAAAGAAATTACTGGTTCTGAAAATACACCTTTTTTTTGTCCCGTAATTTCTCACCTTTCTGCCACCAGGGGGAGCAGGTTCAAAGATCTTGGCCTGCATCTCTGAGGGCAGGTTGGAGTAGATGGGAAGGATAACTAGCTCCTTTATCTTCGATCCAAGTTTTCGAGTTCTCTCCTGGTTAGAAGAAATGTGATTTTGTCAAAGTTTAAATTCAAAACTAAAATCGTTCAAGCATTAATCCTAAATAACTATGAATTCTGGATTAATGCTTTAAAATAGAATACAGTGAGTGAGCAAGTGAGGTATTGTTTTCACGCCCCTTGGGCAATATTTCAACCATTAGTGGCCTGAGAATACAGTGAAAGCTGAAGCTAAATGTGCTAACCCTGAAATGGTGTAGTCACTTCAAAACCCTGAAATAACCACAATACTCTGTAAATGGATTTTTTTGTAAAGGTTAAAAAAAGTTGGAACATAAAGATTACCTGAGAACACTTTGGTCATAATAGAAAGAATTAAAAAAAAATATAACAGGTTTCCACGGCAACTACTGTCACTACCTCATGAGGATTATTTGTCAAATGAAAGAACTTTGTAAAATGAATATACATCATATACACTGGACAAAATAATTTAGAAATAATTAGTTCATCAGATTGCTAATGAAGAAACATATCATCATTACCTCATAATTTTCATATACAGTAGAACACGGATATAACAGACTCGGATATAATGAACAATCAAATATAGGGAACACATTTTCAAGTCCCGTCCCTATATAATATCATCAAAATTATATGCGTATAGCAAACACCGGATATAGCAAACTAAATTCTTTGGTCCCTTGGATCTGTTATATCCCTGTTCCACTGTATCCCATACCATTTTTGTCCAGTATATATAGGTAACCATGACAACTCACTGTGAGCATCTCCTGTGCTGTCTCAATCTCCTCCTGCCCGGTGAGGAAGACGAGGATATCCCCGGTGGGCTGGGTCACGTGGATCTGCAGCACCGACACTACTGTCGCATCCAGGTAGTCAGCTTCTGGGGCCTGCAGATATAATATTCAATAATCAGCTGTTACAGATATTCTATTGGTATATGTATCTGAAGAATATCATACTTATGACTAAATGTCTTTTTATGTATTTTGACTATATCAATATCATACAGTGATGTAGTGGTTAGCATGCTGGCCTCTCACGCCGGAGACCCGGGTTTGAATCCCGGTGGAGACACAAAAAATGTGTGACTTGGGTCTCATCCTGTGTTGTGCCCCTGGGCAAGCACTTCATCCACATTGTACTCAGTCCACTCAGCTGTTTAAATGGGTACCTGAAAATTGGATGCACTGACCTAACGGGTCGTGGTTAGCGCTTAGCAGCAGCTGTGAAAGTACACTCCTTCGGGGCAATAATGTGGCGCTTTGAGCATGTCTCAGGATGTGGAAAAGGCGCAATATAAGTATGCATATTATTATTATTATCTTACGGGGCACATATCTATCTCCTAACCCACATCTATTGCTAAGGAAAGTATAGTTGTGACCTTGACCTTTATTTCAAGGGCATGACCTTACATTGACATTTACTCATTTCAGAAGGATATCCCCTGAAACTGTCATTAATAATCTTATTATCTCCAAAGCGCTCTTCTCAAGGAAGCCATTTGTGGAAAAGGTTTTGATGACTATGACGCTACTTTATATTATTATGCTAAAAGATGATATCCAGGCACATGATGGTAGGCTTATTCTAAATTCAGCTTTTGAAGTAAGAATAAGAAAAATGTGTTAGGCGATACTTAAATAAATTATAGTATCATTGTAAAAAGTTGCTCGTGAATTTCTTGGTTCATATAATAAAAGTGCTAAGTCTAAAGTGTGAATAGAATACTCCAAACAATCATGGAGTCTAATAACATTTACCTTTGTATAAAATATATGTACAGGAAATCTTCTGCCTGGGATCCTGAATATTGGAGCATCATCAAAGAACTGAAATCCAAAAGGGTAAAAATCAATAACTTTTCGCATATCCCAGACAAATCCATCAAATTGATGCAAGTCAAAACAGGGTTATTAACTTTTACAAACTTTGTCCTATTAGATTAAAAAAGAATGTCCAGTGTCCGGACTTTTTTGACACAAATCATGTCACCCTTTGGTTAATCAATTATGTCTCACACCAAAATATATGCGCTACATTAAATTGAATTCACATCCGATGATAATAAAGAATTTTTAAAGTATCCATGCATATTTTGTTTTGTATGTCTCATTGGCCATATGACCTAGTGTTTGTATACCATCTTACATTTTTAAACTGTCCCCAATTATATACAAAACACGTGACAAAATAATTTATTAAAATCTAAATATTTTAGATATTTAAATACTTACCTCAACTTAAAAAGTTGCCACTTACCTACTCGATGAGAAGAGACGTTGCCGCGAATGAAACTCAAAAGTAGTCCCTAATAGCTGCCCCAGCTCACTACGAGTGAGCGGGAACGTCACATCCTTGGAAAAAAGTAGTCCTTCAATTCTTGGTACGAAACAGAATCCAACGAAGTCCGAAGGGGAGGCCGGGGGGGAGTTCATCCTTTAAGTTGAGGTAAGTATTTAAATATCTAAAATATTTAGATTTTAATAAATTTTTAACTTACCTCAACTTAAAAAGTTGCCATTGATCCGACAGTAGGGAGGAGGGAGGACGAGTCAACGTAGAAGAAGGTCCCGAAAGACATCCACCCAGCGGGGCGCCCGAAAGGCAGCTGTCCAGAAAAACAGGCGGTGAACCCCAGGTAGACGCCAACAACGAAACAACTCAACAAGTGTGCTAGTGAGAAGTAACGAAGTAAGCGTACTGCTTACCCTAACTGGACGTTGGGGCAGCTAGCTGTTGGGCTACCACCAACGGTCCAAAGGATTGCAGACCCTCCACGTCCTCAACGGCCAGGTCCCGTAGGTAGTGAGAGGCAAAGACAGTGGTCGACCTCCAACAGCAGCCCTCCATGATCGCTGAAACGGAGCAGTAACGATGCAAGGCCATGGTGGAAGCAGGTGCTCGAATCTCGTGAGGGTTGCTGGCAACAGGAAGAGGCAAGCCGGATGCGTCAAAAGCAGGCAGGATGACGGTCCGGAGCCACAGTGAGAGAGTGTTCCTGGTTACTTCACTTCAAGGGCACGGACAGGACGCAGGGAGAGTTCCTCAACCTCCGACGAGTGGACAATCTTGGAGAGAGGAGGGATAGTAAAGGTCCTGCCAGGCTGGCCCGGGAGCTGGTTCTAGGCGACGAAGTCCCAGAGCAGGCCAAGGTGCACAGATCTCTTCCTGGACTGCACAAAGCGGATCCTGGTGACGTCCAGAGCGTGGAGCTCGCTGATCCATGCAGCCGTGGCAAAGAAGAGGAGAAACGCAGTCTGCCTCGAGAGGTGTTCAAAGGAGGCCTCTGACAAGGGCTTGAAGGGGCCTCTTCGAAGATACCTGAGTATGACGTCAAGGTCCCAAGCAGTCGGTCGAAAGTACAGCTTCTGGTCCTCCCGCTAGAAAAACTTGAGGAGGGCCACCAACTCAGGAACCTTGGAAAACTTCCTGTCCGTCTTCACAGCGAGGACCGAGTTGAGAGCTGACAGGTAGGCAGAGATGGACCCGCCTTTCAGGTGACGCTTCTGACGCAGATGAAGAAGGAAGTTCGCAACGAACTAAGGATCCACAGACACAGGATCACGACCAGCGTCCCTGCAGTACTCTCAAGGGACGCCCACTAGACGTCGTAGAGCGACCTCGTGGAGACCCTGTGGGCCTTGGAGATTGCGCCGGCTACACGACTGGAGTAATCCCTGGGTCGGGGAGATCCCTGAGATGGTCCAGACGTACAAAACGTAACTCTCTGGATCCGGACGAACTGGTGACCGTGAGGAAGCAGGAGTAGAATTCGCCACTGGGGGAGCGGAAAAGGGTCTCTTCCGGCAAGCAGCAGCAAAACTGGAAAACCACCCCCTCGCTGGCCGGAGGATCAGAACGGCGATGAGAGCGAAGGGCTCCGGACTCGGCATTCACTCAGTGGGCGACGGCTTGTCTGGTCTGGAGCATCCGCGAGGACGTTCCTGCAGCGAACCCGGACGAGGACCTGAGAGACGTCCAGCAACTGGAAGAGCTGGAGAGCCTGGTCTAGCAGAAGGGGAGAGCCTGCCGTTCCCTGGTTCCTTATGGTCCAAACGACTGTGGAATAGTCTGAGGCCAGTAGTGGAAGCCAGTACGACACAGCTAGGATGACTGCCTGTATCACTAGACTGTTGGAGTGCCAAGTCGTCTGAGAAAGCGTCCAGATGCCTGAGTATGTCTGATCCCCGAGGTGGACTTCCAACCTTGGAGGGAGGCGTCCACAAAGAGCTCCTGGTCGTGTTGAAACTCGAGTAAAGAAACACCTTCGCAGACGTACGATCGCAGAGTCCACCACCGGAGAAACTGGCTGAGGAGCGCTGGCAGGGGAACCCTGGAGGACGTGTCGTCCAACTGGATGAATGGTTCGGGAAACACCTGGAGTGGGCGGATCATGAGACGATCTCGAGCGTGAGGGCCTGGGCAGAGGTGAGGTGGCCTAGCAGGGCTTGCCACTCTCTGAGCCGTAGAGGAGACACTAGGTCTCGCTGGACGAAGGACTGGATCTTGATCCAACGGTCTGGAGGAACAAGCAGGAGGCCTAGGTCTGCCCTGAGGCGTCCCCTTATGAGGGTGAGGTCCTGTGAAGGCGTGAGGTGGGACTTCTTCTTGTTGACAAGCCATCCCAGCTGGGGAAGCAGATGGAGCGCAGACACTGACTGTGTGAGAAGACCGTGTGACAGAGGGAGGACATAAGGCAGTCGTCGATGTACAGGCCGAAGTGGATCCCTCTGCGATGGAGATATCGGCAGATGGGAGTGGTGATCCGTGTGAAAACCACGGGGCCGAGAAAAAACCAAAGGGAGGACTCTCCACTGATAGTGCTAGCCCTGAAAGACGAACCGGGGTCCAGGCGATGAGGCCGGCGCCGGTGGTGGCGCTGATGTTATCTGGTCGTAACTCAGAGTAAGCTCAGAGTACTGTATTGGTGCTGTCAAAGGTCCTAGTCAGGAAGATAGTGCTGGCGCTGCCGCTAGGCACAGCGTAGCTCGGAGTCCAAACAGAGTAGGTGGTAGTCCTGACAATGACCCTGGCGCTGGTCCAGGTGTAGGCGCCAGCGCCTGTGGTGGCGCCGGCCCTGGCCTAGGGTGAAGATTCAGGACAACACAAAGTTCTGGCGCTGGTCCTGGCAAAGGACCAGGTGCTGGTCCAGGCGTTGGCGCCGGCGCTGGTCCAAAAGAAGCTGAAAAGACCACGCAGTGCTGGTGTTGATCCAAACGTAGGTGCCGGCGCCGGTGGAGGTGCTGGCGCTGGTCTAAGTGAAGTCCAAAGACAACACAAGGTACTGTCGCTGATCAAGCAAAGGAGCCGGGGAAGGCGCCGGAGCTGGACTAGGCAAAGCTCCAAAACAAGACGGGAAAAAGGCACTGGTCCAATCGTTGGCACTGGCGCAGACAAGGTGGAGCTCAAAGGCAAAACAGGATACTGGCGCTGTACTAAACGATGGCGCCGGCGCTAGTCTAGGTGAAGTCCAAGGACAACACTACTAGAGTGCTGGAGTTGGTCAAGGTGCTGAACCTGGCAAGATGCAAGGCCTAGCGCTGCTCCTAGCGCTGGTCCTGGCGAGGGGCTGAACGTAGCGCTGCTCCTGGCATGGTGCTGGTCCTAGTGCTGCTCCTAAGGCTAAGGTGAAGCTCAAAGATGAGACAGGATACTGGCGCTGTTCCAAACGTTGGTGACGGCGCCGATGATGGCGCCGGCGCTAGTCAAGGTGAAGTCCAAGGACAACACTACTAGAGTGCTGGAACAGGTCAAGGCGCTGGTCCTGGCGCTGGTCCTGGCATGGCATTGGTCCTAGCGCAGCTCCTAGGACTAGGTGAAACTCAAGGAGAAGACAGGATACTGGCGCTGTTCCAAATGATGGCGCCGGCGCCGATGATGGCGCCGGCGGTAGTCAAGGTAAAGTCCAAGGACAACACTACTAGAGTGCTGGAACTGGTCAAGGCGCTGGTCCTGGCGAGGCGCAGGTCCTAGCGCTGCTCCTGGCACTGGTCCTGGCGGGAGCTGGCCTAGCGTAGCGCCTGGCGCTGGTCCTGGCGAGGGGCTGGTCCTAGCGCTGCTCCCGGCGAAGGGCTGGTCCTAGCGCTGCTCCTGGCGTTGATCCTGGCGCTGGCGCTGGCTCAGACGTAGCTCAGAGTACAGAGTACTCAGAGAGGTGGACAGGGCGCTGGTCCTGGCGCTGGTCTAGGCGAGGTCCTGGCGCTGCTCCTGGCGCTGGTCCTGCTGAGGGGCTGGTCCTAGCGCTGCTCCTGGCGAAGGTCCTGGCGCTGGTGCTGGTTCAGACGTAGCTCAGAGTACAGAGTACTCAGAGTGCTGGACAGGACGCAGGTCCTGGCGCTGGTCTAGGCGAGGCGCTGGTCCTGGCTCTGCTCCTGGCGCTAGTCCAGACGCTAGTCCTAGCGCTGGTGCAGATCAGACGTCGCTCAGAGTACAGCGTACTCAGAGAACTGGATGTGGTCCTGCCTTATATTTTATAAGGTATTATAAGAATATAAATTTATATATATAAATTTAAAATTTAATATATAAAATATATTGTATAATTAAAGATTTATAAATTTAATTATAATGTGAAAGTATAATTGAATATATAATTGAATGTTATAAAATAATTATAATATGAAATTATAATTAAATATATAATAGAATATTTATGAAATAAATATGATTGTGAAATTGCATGAGTTATAATAAGAAATTATAAGCAGGCAATGCAGAAGAGAAGTTAAAAAACAAAGCGGCCGTAAAATATCACCAAAGTGATGAGACAGACCGTGAGTGAGTTGTTGTTTAACATGACTGCCAAAGGAAGGAGTCAAAAGTGCTACGTGACAAAAAGCACGAAACACAAGTGCGATCGATAGGCGTCAGCAAGGCGACGAAAGAGATCAAAGGAAAGCATGAAGCAATTAACCCAGACAGAGGGCAAAGGAGCTAAGTGCAGAAAGTCGACGAAAGCGACGCCATATTTGTTATGAGAATGGAAGACGTGAAAAATATCACGATGCATTCAAAGTGATAAATAACGATCGGGAAGGAAATTAAAGCATGAGGGACGTTATGGGGCAGCATAAACAGACATGGAAAGGTAAAAACAGGGAAAAGGACCCGAAACCAAACCTTGAAAAACGGGATTACGAGAGAGAAAAATTCTACATGTTATCTCAAAAGCTGAGAAGCAAGAATTGAAGGACTACTTTTTTCCAAGGATGTGACGTTCCCGCTCACGCGTAGTGAGCTGGGGCAGCTATTAGGGACTACTTTTGAGTTTCATTCGCGGCAACGTCTCTTCTCATCGAGTAGGTAAGTGGCAACTTTTTAAGTTGAGGTAAGTTAAAAATATAATATTTTGTTTGTCTGTCTATTCTTACTTCTGAGAACTTCTGGGCGTCTAACGTAGCACTAGAGATGAGGAGCTTGAGGTCCGGGCGGAAACGACTGATGTCCTTGACGAGGCCAAACAACACGTCTGTGTGAAGAGTTCTCTCGTGGGCCTCGTCGATGATCAAGACACTGTAATCAAGAATACATCATAAGGGCCAAAACAATTCTAGAATTCGATAATACAACTGATTAACAGGAGAAATTATTTCTATGTTGATAGCATAATATGCTTGAAACTCTTTTTTAATATTCTATTAATAAAATATGGAAAGTCATAATTAAATAAATCAAATACAAAAACTTCATGGTGAAAATTACTAGGTCATATTTTGATGATCAAGACACTGTAATCAAGAATAGATCATAAGGCAAAAACATATTTCTAGAATTCTATTATAGCATAATAAGTTAATAACTGATTCACAGGAGAAATTATTTCTATGTTGATAGCATCATATGCTTGAAAACATTTTCTAATATTCCATTAAGGAAAATATGAAAAACCATAAGTAACTACAGTAGAACACGGCTATAGCGAACACGGATATAGGGAACACTCGGATATAGCGAACAAATTTTCAAGTCCCGTCCCTATATAATATCATTAAAATTATATGCGTATAGCGAGTTCGTTATGTCCGAGTTCTACTGTATGAGCAATTACAACACCCCCATGGTGAAAAATAAGGTGATAATATTTGTTGCAAGTGGATATGTACTTTTCCTAGTAAGGGTTGTGAGTTCCCACATTTCTACTCCTAGTGAAGTCATTTCATCATGACAAAGTAATGTTATGCCCCTGAAAATTTAATTCAAAATATAAACAGTGACTTGGAAAGGGGTCATAGGCCATTTCGCACATTAGATGAAGAAATGGCCCATTACAAATTTGAAGTTACATATTTATATAATGGGCAATAGCCCATTTGAAATTCAGAAAAAAATCATGAAAATCCTCCATTGTCTAAGATGTCTTTCCCAATCCCTGTATGAACATGTATGAGTATGTAGTTAATGTAGATAAAGTGGATGTTAAGGTACTGAGTAATCTTATCTCACCTGTAGCTGGCGAGGTCGGGTTCGGAGAGAAACTCCCTGAGGAGCATACCGTCCGTCATGTACTTCAGCATTGTCCTCTCGGAGGTGCAGTCCTCGAACCGGATACTGTACCCCACCTGAAACATCACCACTCTCAATATTAGGAGGTTATAGGCATTGATCAAATACATAAAGAGGACATCATATGATTTGATCGATAATGTACTATGTTAACGACAAGCGTGTCTAATATAAGCACAGTGTTTAAAATATAGCCTGTCTGCCAGTCCTTGACTGGCTACTTTTTGCTAGGGCTGGTTCCTTTTTGGTCAGGACTGGTAACTTTTCAATTTTTGTCTTTATTTTCCCCTTAGGAATTGAGCAAATAATTTTCAGGACAGGCTAGGTTTCAAATCTATTTTATACACTGATATTAAGCATTTCATGAAAATGTAATACGGTAGGCGCGAATATTTTAATCGGTTTTCTAGTATTGTTCCCGTAAAGATCAAACTTAAACGAGTTAAAATCGACGTACTAGAAAAGTAATAGAGTGGCCCTAACCATAATGTGTTTTGCAATTAAGTATAGTTTTTCCCTTGTTCTTTAACTATAATAGTTCAGGTTAGGGCTACTCTATTTCTTAAATATAGCGCACATAGAACATAACACCATAGTTAATCCATGACATCAAAGCATTAGAGTATGTGACATCATAATGAAAAAGCGATATTTTGGCCTAGGGCATTATATTAAAAATATTCACCCCGATATGACTGCCCTTGTAGGTAATAAACCCCAATATGATTGCCCTCATAGGCGATAAAATCAGACATCATGAACAGTAAACTGTTGAGCTGATGTCTTATAAGTACGAAAATGTGCTGCCTGGTTAATTGACAGGAATCCATCACATTTTTTATAGTGATGAGAAGAGATTATCAAAGGACATCAACACCTAACTTGGTCAATTCATTTTACAAGCCACTGACTGGTTACTTCAAGCCCTGTAGCTTTTCCCTTCCTCATCTCTACCTAAGACGTAGAAGATTTTGGGATGGTAAATATCCTGCTTAGGAATAAACATTGTATTTTGCGAGCCTTGTCTATTCCTTATAACGCGATCTTAATAGTTGACGATGTTTTCATATGAGCACATTGATTCATGCAAATGAACAGTGTTATGACTGTGACAGAAGTAACAAAATTTATCATCCAAAAGTGGCTACCACAGTAGATATCGCTTTTCTGAGATCAAGCGATATCTACAAGCGATATCTACATTGTAGATATCTACAATCGCATCAATCAAATCGTCATAATCCTATTACATCATCAGTTAAATGACATCACAAGGCTTTGGCATCACTTAGAACACAGATGACAATACTATGACGTCACAAAGTTCATGACGTAACAGTGCTATGACGTCATAATGCTGATGACGTCACAATGCAATGACCTCACTGCTCAAGAAGTCTAATGGCAGTTTTGTGTTCAGATATGTTCATTCTTTTGCTAATAACTGTTGAAAAATGATTTGGATGATAAATAAAATCTCACCCTCGTGTTTTCTGATATCAAATATATCAACACTCGGCAAGCCTCGGATATTTGTAACTTTAATCAACTCGTGTTGATATACTTGATATCAGAAGACACTTGGGTGAGATTCTCTATATATCATCCAACATTATCCATTGTATGATAAATGCAAATATATAATGTGTCGCCATTGAACATCAAATGCAAAGCAATGCATCCTTTACTTGTTCCTGCAAACCTTTACATCTTCACTTCATCTTTGCCCTGGTAAGAGCAAATTTTATTTACCTCATTCCCAAGTTTGAATCCCATCTCCTGAGCAACTCTAGCTGCTACTGACATGGCGGCAACTCGACGGGGCTGTGTACATCCAACCTTCATACTATTCCTTGTGAAGCCCTGCAAGAAGAACACAATTAAAGAGCCACTCCGTGAGTTTCTTCAATAATATTTTGCTTTAATACGAACGTCAATGACATGATTCATTGTATAAATAAAAAATATCTCACACATTCATCTCAAAATGGCACGTACAATAGAGTATGGATATAGCGAAGTCGGATATAGCAAACAATCGGATGTAGTGAACCAATTTTTAAGTCCCGTCAAGAGCCCTATGCATGGGGGCCAATTGTGAGTAGCGGATATAGTGAACGAAATTCTTTGGTCCCTTGGAGTTCGTTATATCCGTGTTCTACTGTATAACATGAATACTTGTTTTCAATGCAAATCTAAAAACAGTCATTCATATTCGCAGAAAGCAAAGTCACACGTCCAATTCACACAGCGTTAATGTACAATTATCAGTGAAAATTTGAACGTATAAATTTTCAAAAAACGTATTACTGCCCCTTTAAACAACCAAATTTGTCTCCTTGTCACCTAAGGTATACTCACAGCTTCATGCAAGTACTGTGGTATCTGTGTAGTCTTCCCTGAACCAGTCTCGCCTTCAATGATCAGAACCTGGTGCAAGGTGATTGCTTCGATCAAATCATCTCGGAACGGAAATATTGGCAAACTTTTCTTAGTTTCCTCAATGGATTGTTTTTTCTTATCTTCTTCAGTCAACTGGGGGCCTCGATCCTGAAACATGATGGACAACTGATGTAAGTATTTATTTTTTTTAGAATACTTCAAAGACTTTAATTTGAATAACATGAACTGACTCATACAATGTGTATTAGAGGTAAACAATCATAACCAGCGGGGCAGTTATTAGGTATGAGAGATGTTCTTCTCACAATGTATGTTCGGAAAATGGTTTTGCACCCTCGGCAACCAAATGCTGGGTCAAGTGTACTGTAAATGACCCCCTCTCAAGTATTAGCCGACCCTCCTCCATCTGTCTAATACTGAATGTCACACAAGGAACAGCATCTCTCATATTCTAACTTCTGTTAGTATGACCAGGAATTGAACCCCAGACTTTGTGTTGATGAGCCGACACTGTACAAACTAATAAACATCTCTAAAACTTTCTCTTGTCATAAAGTTCTGAAGTTTGGATCCTTTTTTTTGCCTTCTCGTGTCCCAAATTAAGGAAAATGTGCATCATAGTTAAGTTTCTAGACCATAGCAACATTACAGAAGGGAGGTTCCATACTCACTTTATCCTTTATAGTTCCAGGCAACTGCAATGCTTGTACAAACTCAATCTCATCATCCATGATAACTTCATATTCTTTTGTCTTCTTTTTTGACTTGGCATCTTTTGCTCCGAACTTGAGAAGTGCTTGAGACAAATGTTCTTCTTCCCATCGACTCTGCTCATAATTTGGGCCTCGTTCTGTTACATCCTCTACGTATTTGTCGTCGGGTTTCACGTCATCTTTCGGCATGTAGTAACGATTAACCCTCTCGATGTCACCCGCCTTTCGATGGTCCTTGGCAAGTTTCAAAACTGTCTTCTTGTAGTCCAGTTCTTTTTGTTCTCTCCTTGATAGTCTGCAGAACAGATAATGGTTTATTATTTGTATTTGCATTAAATTGTATCAGTCAACTTAATTGTAAGTCAGTGAGTTGGTGTTCAGTGCCACATAGGTAATATTGCAGCCATATAGCAGACAGCATTGTGAATTGCTTAAATAAATTCAAGAAGTCTGACTGCAGTGATAAATTTACCCAGGAGTCCTCCTTCAAATACTCACAAATTTTTTAAAGGACTTATAAAAATTTAAGCTGTGATGCAGTCGCCAGATGCAGGTTTTTTTCCTAGTACTATTGCTTACACATTGATGGACTAAATTTTTATTTGCAAGGACTCACTGGACATTGTACTTGTGAGTCCCTGAACTCAGCATGTCAAAAAAGTTTTGGCAAAGACATCTTGCCAACAAACATGTTTTACTTACTTTTTCCCCTCAAAAAGGTACATTTCATCAGTAATCTCTGCTTCAAGGTCTTCCAACTTGTCTTGACCTCTCTTCTTCAGGTAGTCCATCCGAGACTGTTTACGCAGTTCAGGGATAATCTTCTTTCTATCTTCTGTTGCCATCTGTAGGCGCTTCTTGGCTTCTTCGTATGCCTGAAACATTGAATTTGAAAGTTTTATTCTAATCTTAAAATGTTTGAAACAGGGCTGATTGATATTGGCCTTGTTCTGTGGAATAACAGTTTGGAAATTAACTCTATTGAGAATCTGTTACTTGCCCACTAGGTCCTGACCACAGGCCTATAGAACACATGTTCTGATGTTATCTTAGTTAACCAATCACAAATGCTCTGGCCAAAGCCTTCAGTCTCAGGAGCTAGGGGCAAGTAACTCCCGAAACCATACTTTCAACAAAATCACTGCTGGCTGTCTTTTCAGTGTAATGATGTGATTGGTCGGCTAATGACTAGGTTTTGCTTGAACTAAAAAATCTGGGAATGAAAACAGTGCATTTGGTAAGTTTACAATCTAATTCTTAAAACATTTGAGACACTTCGCGAACTTTGCGTGAAGATAAAAGGCTTCAATAAAAATTCTCATCTTCTGAAATTGCTTCATGGCTTTTATGTAAGCTCCACACTTGACTTTACCTCATTGGGACTCAAAATAAATATTTTACCTTCATCAAAATGACCTTTTTTCGTAAAATAAATGTTAACTCGCTATAAATGATTTTCTGTCCATTATGAATTGTAATACTTGTACTAACTCACTGTGGACACAAATATAACAATCATCATTCCAAACTTTTCAATAAATGTTTTTTAGGGTAATTTTGAAAATAATAAATCATGAAATCATCTACCTTTTTCTCAGATTTGGAAACAATATTCCTTGTCTTCTCCTTATCTTTGTCTTTCAGTCTCTTCGAAAACTCGTCTCTTTCCTTGATGTCTCTTTGTCGTTCGGCATCGTCAGATTCAGAATCGGAGTTAGAGTCCATGTCAAGGTCAGCATCTAGGTCTTCTCTGTAATACATTAATTCAATATTGATGAATTGTAACATAACCACGGCCTCATGCTTTAACTATAATAGTTCAGGGCAAAACTATACTAAATTACAAAACACATGATGGTTAGGGCTACTCTATTTCTTTTCTAGTACCGTATTCGACGTAATAAGCGCCCTGCTCCAATAAGCACCCCCAAAAGGGTTTTGTAATTATAGGTCTTATAACCACCCATGTACTAACAGTACAAAAATATAAATTCAGCGTATTCACTTTGTTAAAGGATATATTAGTGGCAATATGTGTTATTTTCTACTCAATAATGTGTAAGTATGTTTTGAATGCCTCTATCAGTTATCAAAGACAACCTTAAAACAGTTCCACTTTAGTAGTCTTTATTTTTCGATCGTCATTCACACCACTGTAACAAGCGCCCACCCAAGCTAATGTTTTAAGCACCCTGGGCACTTATTAGGTCGAATATGGTAACGAGAAGGGTTGGCTTTGGATTATAGATTAAAAATCCCTAAAACGGGGTCATAGCCGATTGTCATAAATGTCATGAGCCATTGTTTTGTGACGTCACTCAAAAACTATACTTTATTGCAGAATAAAGGTTGGGTGGCGCCATTGATATTTACGGGAACATACTAGAATGATGAATTGTAACATAACCAGAAGAACTTGCTTTGGATTATATCAAAAAGTGAGACAGTATTTCTTACCAAAACATCGGGCCTTCAATACAGTCTTAAATAGTTAAATAAAGAATGATTGAAGGAACACCTGATAAGTAATAACTATTTTCACTACTTTTGTAACAGAGTTGTTGTTTGATAAAACAATATTTGACTTTTTGCAATATTCCCATGGAATCAAGCGATTCTTTCACACAAGGTCTATGTTTCAGATAAAAACTAGAGGCCAAGCAAGTATCTAGTCAAGCAAGTCAAGCAAGTCGATGTTTACACTGGAAGTACATTACACAATCATTGAATCTTGTAAAATAAGATACCTTTGTCTAACTGGGTTTTTTTAAGGTAAATTTTGGAATAGATTTTTCCGAAAAGCTAAGTAAAGTAAGTAAAGTACCTCTCACTCTCGCTGCTACTGCTTTCAGATTCTTGTTTCTTACGAATGTTCCTTTTCTTCTCTTTCGAACTCCTCTTTGGCATCTACAATCAAAAAAAAATATCTAAATAATAAAATAATAATCATATTAAGAATTATAAGAAATAATAGGGTCATTTGCTCATTATCAGACTTCTAATTTTCTTTGTTCAATTTCACATCCACATAAAGAAATAACTTTTGAAAGCCTTTGAGTTAGAATGTCAACCTGTTTCAATTCAAAGAAAATGGTAAACGCCTTACAAAGGGTTAAATCATTTTTAAGAATTATTACATGGACACAAAGGCAACAATGTTTGATTTTATTGTAACCGAGAAACTTTTGCTATTAGGACACAAATTTGTCATCTTTTGAGGAAATATATTCATTTGTTCCTTGAATAATGTGTTGATTAATACATAGATAAATACAAGGGCTGAGTATCATGGGAAATCTGACAATTCAAAATGTATCACGATACAGACAGGCGATACAGAATGTATCATGATACTATGTTTAAAGTATAACTTCGTGCATATTTTGTGAAATATTCAAGATGGTGGAAAGTTTGTGTTATGAGATAATCAAAAATCGAAGATTAAAACGTTTTTTTCTTTCTTCAAAAATACTTATTTATGAATCAGATTGCTTCATGCTTAATGTAGTTACAGTAACTGCACAACACTATAGTGTTCACTTTTTCTTTTCATTTTTAAGTAAGTGAAATCTATTTTTAGTGTATCACGATACAGGAAGCTCACGATACAATAATCATGATTTCCCAAGCTACGATTGTAACGTAGGTATCGATGAATCGTTACAGCCCTGAGTTAAATACAAATGATAAAAAATCGATGCTGACCTTCGTTGCAGCCACTTCATCATCATAGTCATCATCAGATAGCAATGCGTAGGTCTTGTTTTTGTGCTCCAACTCTATCTGTTGATGTTGCTGGGAGGTCAACATTTTTTCTGCTTTTCGCTTGTGTGGTACCTGTGAAAATAATAATCCCAAAATATACACAAAGAACTGATACAAACAATAATAAAAGGTAAGATTAATGATCCACTTTGTGCAAATATTGACATGAGGCCTTTAAATGTGATGATGCATATTTCTTTGGAAAAGACTGTCTTTTTGAAATATAAATTGGACAATATATGTTAGGTACATGTATATTGTAATTTGTCTTTCATTTCAGAGAGTAGAGTTCATAATCTTTTCAATCAAATTTCTACAATGTGTGGAAGATTCGTTGGAAAAGGGGTCTGAATCGGCAATTCCACAATATTACCTTGAAATAGTGTCGTATTTGGGATACGGACGAAACGGCGACACAATTTTAGTTGAAACGGCGACAAATTGGACGGAATGGCGACAGTATTGTAATGGATGAAACGGCGACACAAATATTTTTTTGTATTTGTTTGTAACAGTTTTGTTATATTTGATTGTCGTCTTTTGGTATGTTGGTGTGACTTATTCATATAAAAAAACAGAACCAAGTATTCCCATTGTCAGAATGAGTATGCATGAGTTCACAGATGGAAATTAAAGTTTTTCGTAGACACGATAGGTTCGCAGACAGATAAAACTGTGGGTTCGTAGCAGATAAAAATATATACTTTTAACACAATATATTTTCTTAATAGGTATGAATGAATATAACTAAATATTAGTAAATAAAGTTAATTGGTGAGTATGATTCTAGAAATCTGAACAGTGCAAAGCATGGGGGAAAACGACTTTCAAATTGATTGAAAATAAATATTTCAAAACATTGATTCTTTCGAACAAATACAAAAGTAAAGTACAATATAAACAAAATACATTCTGCGATGAAGCAAGTCCATACTATGTTTACCTTGATGTCCGGCCGTAAGTCATCAATCAGTCTTAGTAATTGGTCGTAATTTCTCAATTGATTCAAGGTATTGTTATTTTCCTCATTGTAATTGGTCATTATTGTCTAATTAATGTCATGGGTGATTGTTGTCTAATCAGTAGCATAGTTGATTGTTTTTGCATTCAATTGTTACTTTCTTCTCTCTTTTACCATTCGAGGTTTTCTGAAAACGATTTTTTTTTAGATATCATATGAAATATGAATAGCTGTTTTAAATCACTTTTATAATGTTAAAGTATATGTCTTTATTGTATTTTTCTCTTTTTTGTTTGCTAAATAAAAATTCTACAATTCAATTTTTAGTTTATATAATATATATTCTGAAAGCAATTTACCTTATAAATATTTTTAGAATTGTGTTAATCAAATGTGACATTTTTTAGCATAGCATTTGCTTAGATAATATGACATTTGATCATTAGTCATGTCTAAAATTTGTAATTCTAGATCCGATTTATTATTTTATTTTCATTTTTCGGCTTTTATTTAACTGCCGGGTCTCCAATAAGCGCCGGGCCTCTAATAAGCGCCGGGCCTCTAATAAGTGCTTGGGGTCATTGGTAGTTGAGAAAATAAGCGCCGGGCCTCTTATAACCGCCGGGTCTCTAATAAGCGCAGGGTCCTAACCATTAGATAACTGCTCCCTCAGTAAACATTATACAGGTTTGCATTGTAAAAGACAGCTTAAAACAAACTTCAAATTTTTATGAAAGAAATAAGCGCCGGGTCTCCAATAAGCGCCGGACCTCTAATAGGCGCCGTGAGGTAAAGGGGTGCTGAAAAAATAAGCGCCCAGGCGCTTATTGAAGGAAATACGGTATGTTGTTAGGAAAGATATAGTTTTAGTGTAAATATGACATTGATTAACGAAACTTTGATCTTTCCTAAGAGACATTGTTTCTTGATAGAAATAGGAGATATCAATCATTTATGCTCTTTTTCAAAATGTGTTTTGGGCACAAAACTACATTTTATTAACCCTTTACATACTGATAGCGCATATATAAGCGCAAGATATAAGTTGCTTCTACAACCCATTGACGCATTGAGGCGCGCTGATGTAACAGCTCCAGTCACTCAGTGACGCCTACAAGCGCGTTGTTTGGAATCGCCGTATCCTCAATGACGCTTCTATGCGCGATAGGGGATGTTGAGAAAAATGACTAACTTTGGATAAAAGTAATGTATTTTAATGAAAATTTACATCATTGCAGTGGAAATCTATCATTATTTTGAATATTTTCTGTCAAAATCATAAAGTTTTTGGAAAAAGTTAGTTTAATGACAAATCATGATATCAACACATTGAGATGAATTGATTTAATTTTCTAGATCTACAAAAAAAGATTTGTTTTTATAAGACTGATTATTTACTAATTACAGTTCATAGAAATACTTGTTGAACAAAAATGTATTGAATGGCATTCAAATTTATTTTCATTATTCCAAATCTGACAATAGTCTTGATATTATTTAATTATACAGTATTAGATTTTTTCATTTTTCAATTAAACTTATATTTCTGGACACAGAATGATGGAAATATGAAATGTCTTACCTTATTCTTAGTTTATTATCACCATATGAAGTTATTTTCAACACAAAGCATCTTTTAATCTTTTTATGAATTTTTTTTTCTTTTTTTCTTTTTCTCTGGTATTGAGGCCAGAAAATATCTTTGGTCTTATAAGCAACTTTTAATTTTTTTTTTGCAGTATGTAAAGGGTTAAATAATAAATACAGCAACGCTTGCATTTTTTGTGGAGATTGAGACATTTTAAAATAGATCAAACTATATTGAGGTTATTTTACAGAACATTTATTCAAAGTATCTTGACCTTTAATTTCTTGAGCTGGTACGAAAATCTGTCAGTTCAGAATAAAAACAAACTTTCAAAAAATGTTAAAACAGCTTCAAAAATTATTGGACTTCCAATTGAAAGTATCGGCGATTTTTATGAGCAGCAAATTTCCAAGAAATCAAATAAAATTTTAAGTGACCAATCACATATTCTTTTTTCGGAATATTTTTGGCTACCTTCAGGACGCAGACGGCGCATGCCGACTGGGAGAACAAACAGGTTTTGCTACTCTTTTATTCCAAACAGTGTTCGTTCCTACAATGAGCAGTTATACCCTCGTGTTACCTATTTCCGTGGTAATAAGCAATAAATCTCAGTAAACTTGAGCACTGACAACGACATACATTATGAACGTTGTAATTGATAAGAGACATATTTCCCTAACATTTGATGTTAATCTAACAGTTATTTCATTCTTTTGTTGAGTTTTATTGACACTTTCCAAACAGGTGCCAATTTTTTTAATTTTTTGGGTGTCACCTGTTTTCATGGTATTTTTCTTAGGATGAATTATGACAATACAACACAAGCCACAATGAAAACGTTTATTGTGTTTGAAACATATGTCGATGGTGTGGAATAGCATTTAAATTACAGATGTCAAATGTTTAGATAATTTCCACACCAATTCAATCAATTTTATGTCACAAATATTTAGCAAAAATGTTGAAATTTTGGTACATAAAATAAATCATATGGCAACAATGTATTAATTTGGTAGTAAAAAATATTTTAGAAGCCAAATGATTTGCAAGTCATGAGCCTAAAGATCCTGTTTGACGAATCCGAGAAAAATGTAGGGGTTAAAGCAATACATCACTTTCTTTGCCCTGAAAAATTCTGCAAAATAGCCAAAAATATATAAGAAATACCCTTTCTGTAATTTCAAATACTTTTAAATAGAACAGAAATTACCCTCTTAAACTATTTGATTTAGGTTTTGGGTTACATTACATTGCTAGGAAATAGTGTTAAAAAAATTTCAAAAGGATTTTTTTTGTAAAAGTCACCCAAGAAAGTTGTCCAAAAAAAGTAGTTCGTGAAAAGCTTTAGATATCGTTTAGTTTTCTTCACTCAACTGAGGAGTGAAACAGATCAGTTAAATGTTGATAATTTTATGCTCAGATTAATGCAGATCAACTGATCTAAAAAATAAGCCCTAACTTGATAGGAACAAAAGTTGAGTTAGTGAGATATGGCACAATTTGTAAATACCACGAAAATAGGTGACCCACGAAAATAGGTTACTTGAGGGTATATATGTTTTAGTCAAGTGAATGCGAGTGTGACTAAATCGGATGTGTTCATGTTTATTTAGACAAATCTTATGCATAATAATATTATCATGTACATTTAGTTTGCTTTGTTTGTAACTGGAGAACTGTATATATGATGTAAAACAAATTTCCATTGGGACAATAAAGACATTATCTTATCTTATCTTATCTTAAATACATTGGTTAATGACTCTTTTTCGGTTAAAACATCATTATAATGATGTCATTTCGATGTGAACCGATGACCGCTAAATTTGCAGTTAGGGCTCCTTTTTCTTCTTTTTAAAAAAAAATATAAGTTTACCTTGTCATAAAGTTCTTTTGCAAATCTTGTGACAGCTTCGTCGACATCGACAGCGCCTGTGTCGCGAAGTTTGTCCACAAATTCTTCATGACTGTCCGATTTAGATGCCAAACCGACAAAATATTGTCCTATGTACTTGTCCGATATACCTAAAAGATCATGAAGTTTATCATTGACCCACGTTTCAATCGAAGCCATTGTTACTAGTTTAAACAGCACTTTATTTAAAAACTAGGGAAATTCGGGCTCATTCATGGGCGCCGCCATTTTCTCAAAACGTTCCTCATATGTGTACACACAAAATGATGACGTACTAAGGGTTTCCCGACTGTAGCTGAATTCGTACCCAAAATAAACTCGTCCTCACTGAAAATTCGTAACCAAAAATAACTCGTACTCAAAAGATAAAACTGAACAAGTACTCTTCATTTTATTCCATGTTGAAATCTGTCTGATTAAAACCCGAATTCCGAGCAATAAAAGTTTGAAAATATTAACTCTTCACTTCATATCCGTAGAGCAAATATTTTGAATATTTTATTCCTCGGAACTTGGCCGATTTAAATCAGACTGCGAGGAATTTTAACACACATGCAATTCAACATGGTGATATAGTTTCAAGACCAGAGTAATGGTAAGTAGAATGGGCTAGTATTTTCACCAAAATTTGGTATTTTTTGCTCTTAATTGTTTTCATTAACCATCATCCTACATTATATTAGCCTTATATGCTACAAAAGCCAAATTGTATGAAATTTTTGGTCATGAAGATCATGAGTGCTATATCCGCCCATGTACAGTTATTCTTGAAGGGAAGAACGGTTCCTTTACATGCTGAGACAACTATTTTGTATACACATATTATTTATACCGAAATGTACATGAAATCTACGTATGTTTCAATTGCTAGAAAAAAATGTGCATCGCATACGTTAGCTAAATTTCTTAATTTTTATTTAAAGCAATACATGTAACAACTTCCAGCGCATTCTAACATGTTATACGTGGGATGCTACGTTCGCTCATTATGGCATGTTTATATCTCTTAATCTATACCTCGCTTATTATCCGTCCTTGTAAATTAAATTTATGGATAATGTAACAACAAACAATGTGTAATTATCCACCATTATTCAATTGTTTTCTCCTCCTTTGATAAGTGTGTTCAGCCTCAAACGAAATTAAGTTGTAAAGCTCAATTGTGAACTTTGACCTTAGTGACCTTGCTCATCCACCTGTTCAGGTGAAACATGTGTCAATACCACATTCGCTGTTTTGTTATTGATTGATGACTATCACAGGTTGAGCAGTTTCCTTGTATACATAAGTTCAGCTTTGGCTGAACCCCTCCACTTTGCCTGTATTGCGCTGGGACATAAGAAATATTAATTTTTGGCGTACATGCGCCCGCTTAGCATCGATTTATAGATTTCAAAGCTTTACTTACAAAGCTGGGTCTGAATGGAAACTAATTGAAACACAGGTGTATATGAGCAAATCGGCAGAACATATCCAGCGCTTAAGTTGACTGACGATGGCTCTGATCACACTCTTCCTGAAGTTTTTCTTCATTTGTCTACTGAATTGTGTATCATCTAGCCATGCTAGGACTATTGTTCACACGACATCAGGACCAATTAGAGGCTTTGGCACAGATGAGGTTAAAGAGTTTCTAGGGATACCATACGGTACCGCGGAAAGGTAAGGCACTATTTTGATTTTTTTTATTAAGCGTTCAAATGTCCCCATAAATGTTTATGCTTAAGTTTACATATTTTATTTTCCAATATTACGGGGTTGTAGAAAAATGTCTTTCTTACACAAAATGAATAAAAGGTGTTCACACAAAAATGGCCGCCAATGGACTCTATGTGAATCTTTATAAATTGTTCTCTTACTATGGATGATTGGTTAGTGCAATGACATTTTTGTCGATATCAAAATGATATATTTAGCATTAACGTACGATTATCAGTGAAAAATTGAAAATATAAATTTTCAAAAAACGTGCTACTGCCCCTTTAAGATTTGCATGTCACCAATCCTCTACTGTTAGATTTTGATAGATTGCCTCATTAAATGACACCTGATAGTTTTGAAAAGTTGTTTGACATCATTCACATGAATGTTAAAATATTTGAATTTATTTTAACATTCATTCAAGCGCAATCTAGTTAAAACTAGCTGTAATGTATACGTCCTATAACTCCTCACGTTACGTAACTTATGGGCGTATACATTAAAGCTAGTTTTAGCTATTTTTGTGTACAATATCACCTTATGAAATAACAGCAAATATAAACATGAGCACTAAGTAAATAAAGTTAATTATAATTTCGAGTTAATAAACAAGCAGTTCAGAAACCAGCAGAGTTGTGTTATTGCAATAGTTGCGGTGGGTGTTGCCTCCATGCTGTGAAGGTAATTATATCGGTCCAATTGATACACTCAGGGACAAATGAAACGTTACACGCGAAAGTGTAAGACAGTTTAATCCACAAGCGATAAATTGTACAAACACTAGGTTATATCCTGTTGCAGGCAGGCAAAAAAAGTTCGAGAATTTGTAACACAGATGTTCATCTGTCTTAAAAACACACTAAACAAAGTCACTTTGGCATCCTCTTATATTGGCGATATATGAAAAAGAGATATAGGGCTAACATACCATAAACATGTAACAACACATCAAAAATCTATTCCAGCATTTCTTGGCCTGTGTATGACTTGGTTATAGAATATAACCACACATTACATGCTTATATAATACATTTGAACTCAACTTTATTTAACGACAGTTTTTTTTTATGTCTGTTGAAACTATTGTGGCGCTTCCCGCCTCTGAATACATCATCATAGCGGGATTCAAACGAAATTGAAAATTTAATTACTGTTATTTCAAAAATCTATATCACACGTGAGAAGTGTTCAGTGTGTACAATGTGTGAAGTAATGAGTGAAAAGGTAGAATTGTAAATTATATCAAATATTTTCCATGTTGATTCTCATGCATGCACCAGGGTATATTTGCTCCGGATTGTATGTTTAGGGGTATCTTACGTTTCGAAATCGCAAATACGACATCAAACCATTCAGGGTTACCCACGAGGGTGGTACTCTTTCCACAAGTATAAAACCAATTATTTGATCTAGGTTTTGAATTGAATTTCTATGCGTTCATTTTCAGATTCGAACCCCCGACGAAAGTGAAACCATGGACATCAATGTTGGAAGCCAACCATGTGGGACCAATGTGTTACCAGGCCTGCCCGGCTTACCCACCCCACCTTTGTCTCAAACAGGTATGTAGTATTACTTAAACAGGTGCGTAGATGTCTCAAAGAGGTGCGCAAATGTCTAAAACAGAAAGTACGGAAGTGTTTCAAAAGGATAGTCACATGTCTCTATCGGGTGCTTACATGCCATGTCTGGTGCGTACCATGTCTCAAACGGGTATTTACCATGTCTGAAACAGGTGCGTATCGTGTCTGAAACAGTTTCGATCATGCCTCAAACAGGTATGTACCATGTCTCAAACGTGTGCCTACCGTGTCCCAAAATGGTGAGCACCATGCCACAGGAGGTGCTTTCCATGGTCCTAAGTGACGTGTCTCCCGTGTCTCAAATGATATATCCTAAGTGCC
This sequence comes from Steromphala cineraria, assembly GCA_916613615.1. Classification (NCBI taxonomy): domain Eukaryota; kingdom Metazoa; phylum Mollusca; class Gastropoda; order Trochida; family Trochidae; genus Steromphala; species Steromphala cineraria. Next base: position 26,008,021 of record OU744735.1, on the reverse strand, counting down.
CGACCAGAAAGGACTGTTCCAATATGAACCTGAGAAAATGTAGGTTATGACCATATTCGTTTAAGTAGGTGTTCCTCTTGTCTAACGGGTCTATCAGATGAACACGTGTAGTGAACGTCATTCTTTAGATCTGTCAAATTCAAAAGTGCAAACCATTTCAAGTTGTTGTAATCCTGCCTTTAAGCGTATGTGTATCCGCGTAGCGCCGTTACCATGCCCTGTCACATATTGCCGGATATTGTCAAATGCCTGGTATCGCTCAACTATGGAAATGACTCGCAGTGAGCAACGTCGTCAGTACCCGGATGAGAGGATGCAGGAGGTCGAGATATTTTACTTCCGGCTCCTCAAATTCCAAGAATCTTATCGACTGAAAATGTTACATGCCATATAAAGCCCATTCTCTCCCCACAGAGGCAACTCAGTCATACCCCAGTTAGCCTCTGTTCCATTACGCCAAAATCCTGGGGTTCCGGCAGATCGCCCTAGCGGCAAAAAGTTGTAACTTGAGATATCTCCCTTATTTGCAGCCAATGAAAACACCTTTTGGATGTCCACGACTTCGGGAATACTCAACGTTCGCTCAGTGACTTTTAAAAGAATCATGCCTTTAGGTTTCTTTTTCATTAACAGTGTGAGTCTCAGAGAGGGAAACTATTTCAAAATCAGATATGTATAGGGTTTTTCATTAGAAACATATTGTTTTATAATTGTGTAAATTATTCTTCGTTTTATGATTAATTTTATTTTAATACTTCACCAAATAAAAACCAAGGCGAAGGTAAAAAGCGATTGTTTTGTAGAAGAAAGAGTTATCTCCCTTTGATGCGGATACACACGGGAATAGCCGAACTTTTGCGAATGACCACTTTTGAAACGGCGTCGCTGATTGCACAACTAACTTCGATTGCCTCCAATCAGATTTCTACCTTTCTATCCCGTATGTTAGCCGTAATAGAACAGAGGCTAATTCAGGTATGACTGAGTTGCCTCTGTGGGGAGAGAATGTATAAAGCCATAAAGCGGCCTTAATTCACACGACAAACTAATGTTTGACAACACATGTTGGCCAACTTTTCAAAGTTGTCAAACTCGCATGTTCAGACGTCAAACACGTGTTGTCAAACTCGATATGCAAATTACGTTATATCTATGACGTCACGAAGTCATGTGACTTAAACGTCGCATGCCATTGGCCAATTCTGAACAACACGAGTTTGACAACACTTCACACGTCAAACTCAAGTCAAACCGAAAGCTTGATGGAAAAGTTGGTGAGAATAGAGACCGATCCTATTTCTCGCCAACAGTTTGACAACTCGGAAACTTAAGCTTGTATTGTTGGCCCTTTCACACTCAAACTTGAGTTTAGCGATAGGTGTTGTCAAACTTTAGTTTGCCGTGTGAAGGCCGCTTAAAACCACTCTGTCATGCATTTGCAGGTTATGATAGGAGCTACGCAGATACGAATACACCTTTGTGGCAAAATGCCGTGTTGTCGGTTCATAGGTCGGATAAAGACACCCTCTCGGGTTGAGTTCGAAAATCTAACAATTTGCCATAGACGTAAACCAATCCGTATGTGCTTGTCTTTAAAACATCCATTTAGATTTTTTGTCAACATTTTCTTTCTCATTTCAGATGTCAGAAGATTGTCTTAACTTAAATATATGGACGCCTATCCAAAAGCCAAAGGATGGTGGATACGCAGTTATGGTGTTTATACACGGAGGCAACTTCGTCTCCTACAGTGGGGCGTCTCCTATTTTCGATGGGCGGGAGATTGTGAAACGTGGAGGTGTCATTGTGGTGACCATTAACTACAGACTTGGTAGGTGATTTATTGTTGGTTTATCTAGTCAAACATCTGGATAAATATGGAAATGCAACATAATTCTTATTATTCATATTCAGTTGCCAATAAATGCTCTTGGAAAAAGTTATGTAAAATAATTATTTTCTCAATTTCTGCCTGTGTATTGCAAAACATATAAAACACATTAGGTTTACAGGGTATATCAAAAGCACTTCTGCCAACTTCTTTACCGAAACGGAATTACACACAAAAACATCTTGGGCGCCTTGATCTCCTTATATATGGCAACTCATCGTGTTCAAAGGCATTGCACCATACACTGTCGAGTTGCAGTAATTTGGTCAATTCAGTAGGGCTGAGTTCTCATGCATCAATTGTTTCTTGGAAAACATTGCGGTTATACTTTAAAAGCGTTTCCAATATCCATAATTAGTTTAACCTTAAGCAAACATTTAAATATGGATTTGACCCTTATCATTGGCATTATATCACATTTGTGTGGATATTCAAGTCATTTTCCCAAATAGAACATTTTCCCAGTTTGCCATTTCATTAGTCCTAAAATTACCTTAACCCGCAGCGGTAAAAACTTCTAAGGAAACCTCAATTTTACCAATCATATTGGATTACATCTAATATAGTTAGGGCTTAATATTGATCACATCGAATGGGTAATGGCACGCAAGCCGGAAATCATAAAAAAGCAAGACCTTAAAGGGGCAGTATACGTAGCACGTTTTTTGATAATTTTATATTCTGAAATTTTAACTGATAATTGAAAGTTAGTGCTTAATGTATTATTTTGAAAGTGTCAAAAATCTCGTTACACAAGCCAATCATCTATAGTCAGAGGACAAAGTATGAAGATTCACATAAAATCCATTGGCGGCCATTTTGTGTGAACACCTTTTCATTCATTTTGTGTAAGAAAAAGGAATCGCATGGCTAAACTTTACATTATATATGTGAATTATTACTGCTTCATTTAGTTTAAATACATTGTGTTTCAATTGGAACCATTCATTTTCATTTTCCTGAAATCACCACATATTCCCCCTAAAAACGTGCTACTGCCCCTTTAAAGCAAAACATATTAAAGAAACTTAATAAGTCTAGAAAATGTTGGCAAGTCTAGATGCCTCAGCTTCAGCTGAAATTAAGTATTGTTCAGGGCTTTTTTTTGTTTGACCTTAAATCAAAAATCAAAATAATAAATTAGTCATGAACTCTTTTTTCAGTGACTATATGTTAGTCTAGTTGGCAACTACGTTTGCAATCAATGTATTTTCAGCCCAAAAAGACCCTCCACTTAAAGGGGCAGTAGCACGTTTTTAGGGAGAATATAATGTGATGTCAGGAAAATGAAAATTAATAGTCCCAATTGAAAGACAACGTATTAAACTTTATGGAGCAGTAATAATTCAAACATATGATGTAAAGTTTTTCTTACACAAAATGAATTAAAGGTGTTCACACAAAATGGCCGCCAGTGGATTTTATGTGAATCTTCATACTTTGTCCTCTGACTATGGATGATTGGCTAGTGTAATGAGACTTTTGACACTGTCAAAACAATACATTTAGCTTAAACTTACAATTATCAGTGGAAATTCTAAAATATAAAAAAAACGTACTTTGTCTCCGATTTTAAATCTCGCTCTACTCATTATTCAAAGAATAATTTGATAAATATTATTATCCATATTTACAAACCATTTCATTTCCTGTAGTAGATAATTATCGATATCGATCAGCTGATCAAGCTGTCACTCAGTAGCTTTACCGGTAATGAGTTATGACAGCATATCTACGGAGAACAGTTTTTAGTAGCCTACAGGATGTGTGTAACATACACACTGTGTATAACCGTACACCGAAACTAGCGAGATGTACGGCGGAGAAATGTTGCTAGCGAGGAGCGTGATCGCAAACGGAATCACTTAAAAAAGCAATCATCAACTTTTTCTATGTTATTATTATGTCAATAGCTTTCCGAGACATAAATATTTAATGTCATATCCATAGTCAGACATAGCAAATATGTTACTAACAACAGCATTACTCGCAACTGTCATTGTTACTGTCCCTTGGATACAGAATGACAAGCACATACATTTTACTAAGTATGTGTGCTAAAATTACCACATGATGTTGATTATTTGAAAGTTATGAAGTAAAATATTACCTAACTTTCGATTTCGGCTCCTCGCTAGCAACATTTCTCCGCCATACACCTCGCTAGTTCCGGTGTACGGTTATACACAGTGATACATAACATTTGCAAAATAATTATGTTTTTTGAAAATAATCATGTGAACATTCGTCCCGAAAATTAATTACATACTATGCATGTATTAGCATGAATTAGCTTATTAGTATGTAATTAGTATGTAAATGTTATGTATGTTATGTCCTATGGGCCTGTGGCCTCTTTGACAGAAATAAACTATCTATACAGGATGTGTGTATACACTCAAATACACACACGTAATAAATTCTCTATAAATAAATAATATTAGATTTTTTAAAGAATGAGTGTAACCTTATTTTCTGGATGATTTTATCCATTTAATAAATTAATTTTGTTTTAACAGTTATTTGTACTTGATCATATTATAATTTGTTAATGCTTTCTATGGGGTTTTTCTCAGTCAAATAAAGATATTTATTTAAGACTTGCTTCGTTTTAACAGTACATTTAAAATCCATGGCAATATTTGTAATATGATATTTCAAAGGGTTATATTCTCAAGTATTTGTGTCATTCACATAAAAAATCTACTCACTTTCAGGAGCCTTTGGGTTGTACTTGATCATATTATAATTTGTTAATGCTTTCTATGGGGTTTTTCTCAGTCAAATAAAGACATTTATTTAAGATTAACTTCGTTTTAGCAGTACATTGAAATCCATGGCAATATGTGTAATATGATGTTTCAAAGGGTTATATTCTCAAGTATTTGTGTCATTCAGATAAAAATCTCCTCACTTTCAGGGGCCTTTGGGTTTCTGTCGACTATAAAAGAAGGCGTGGTTGTCTCAGGCAACAATGGCTTACTTGATCAGCAAGTGGCCTTGGAGTGGATCTGGGATAATATCAAAGCTTTTGGTGGAGACAGAAACAAGGTTTGTATTTATTTAGTTTTAAAGGAGCCCCTATTTCAATTTTCAGATATTCTAAAGTTTATAAAAGCATCTCGTTCGTATGAAGCTTCAATATTGAATTTAGGGGACGGTCCTTAACTTCATTTGTTTAGTATATGCGACTTATGTTTTAAGTTATGTTCATGGATATTCATAGTTAAAACCTTTAAGATTTAATCTTGAAATCATGAAATACCATGATGCATGATTTTTGTTAAAACGACTCTGAATGACATAAAAGGTCGGAGCAATGAGCAAGATGACAGTTGGTCATTCTCTCCCCACAGAGGCAGATTAAGTCATGAAATTTGGATACAGCCTCTGTACTATTACGCCGACTTTGTGGGTTAGAATGTGAGATGCCTGATTGGATGCAATGAAAGCTGTTCTTAAATCATCATTTTGACTACTGAATCATGGCAAAGGCATTGTGATATGAAGTACTCTTTCGAGAGAGCGGCTTTGTCATTTGCTAAACGAATTCAAATGGATTGTGGTGCAAATGTGGTCCGCAAGGGGAATCTACCGAAACCCACGAATTTGTTCCTATGAGAACAGAGGCTGTATCAACATGTCATGACTTGATCTACCTCTTTGGGGGACAGAGTGCCATTTGGCGTGAGGGATTGAGTTTGGTAAGCGGGCATTCAGCAGTATTTCAGCTATTTCTCAATAAAAGTACTTTATTCAAAGTAATCCTCTATTCGTGTTAAGTAAAAATGACAGATCCATTTAAAAAGTCATGCGCTGGTTAGTTACTGAACTTTTCGAGTGGAGAAAAACCTCTTAACCGTTTAATGTGACATTACTAGGGTATTTGGTAATAACACTCCTGTCACAATGCATGATTTTTACGTTCCAGATAACCTTATTCGGACAGAGTGCCGGAGCAGAGTCCATCCTAATCCATCTTAATTCTGCCAAGATGGAGAACTACTTTCAACGCGCAATAGTACAAAGTAGTCCCCTCGACCTTCCATTTAGAAGCATCGAAGAAGCCGCCAAGCAGACGAAAATATTTAAACAAAAATTGGGTTGCACTTCTGACAAAGAATGTCTCAAAACAAAATCATCAGAAGAGGTACTCCAAGCTCAATTAAACACCCCCGCGGAAGCATTTTCGGATCAGTTCCTTATGAAGTTTCAGTCTTGGGGACCAGTCATCGACGGCCATCTTGTAACCGGAAATTTGGTAACCATGGCGCTAAAAAGTTCCTCTACCAAAGACATGATAATCGGTACAGTCTCAGGCGAGGGTCTAATCTACGTCCATGGGGCCCTCCCACAACCATTGCCAGCGCTAATGCTCCCGTTCTTTCTTAGTGTCATGTTTAAGAACGGCTTTAAGATATCTACTTTCTATGACGTAGGCGTGGATGCTAGAGATGCTTTGAGCAATGTTGTAACAGATGGCATGTTTTACTGTCCAGCTAAACAAGTAGCAGACTATTTAACTTCAAGGAATAATGTCTGGCTTTACGAGTTTGACCAGTCATTATCATTTGATGGCTGGGGAAAAGGGCAATATTGCAATGGGAAAGTTTGTCATGGCGGAGATTTGCCATTTTTGTTCGACACTCCTTATTTGGTAGGCTATAACGTCACTTCCGGGGATAGAGTTTTGTCCAATTATATGATTAGTTACTGGACAAATTTTGCCAAATATGGTAATCCTAATGACGCTTCATTAGATATAAAATGGCCGAAATACGAATCTCAATCAGCACAGGCAATCATTCTAAGAGAGCCAAGTGTTCATGTTACTAAGGCTGGTAAAGATGTGTGCAGTGTGATGTATTGAAATAATCTTTTAGAACATTTTGATGCATAACTATTGAGATTGACATATTCAAATATGGTTTTAAAAAGAAATTCTTTCATATTAACAATGCCACAATGTTTGATTGATGTTCAGAAATACAGTTTATAATCTGAAACGTTCAAGTTATCATTTGTCGATTAAAATATGTGTTGTTTTGCTTGGTTTATGACAATGAAGAGTACCCATGAAGTCGTTTTCTCACCGCAGGGGTAGCTCATGTCATAAGATGATGATCCAACCTCTGTTCAATACACCGTGTTTGTGGGCTAGAAAAGAAGCAATGCAATCAAATTAAGTTGTGCAACCATTACGACATATTATAGATGGCAAAGGCACTGTGACGAGCCACCCTTTCGAGAAGCGTTTCCATTAACTGATTTTTTTCAATTAATTTGTGGAGCACATTTTTGCCGCTTTGGGAAAGTACCGGAAACCAGGGATATAGTCGTGTTCGAACAGAAGTTGGATCAACATTTATGTCTTGTTCTACCCATCTAGGAATGGGCATTTTTAAAGATGAAGTGAAAGAAATTCTGAAAATTTATTTTCAAAAACATGTGCTGGGTCGTAAGGCGATATTAAAGAGTTTGCTTCAACAAAGATTGTGAAATCAGATGTTTTTTCTTATGTCAACGATACATGACAAAAATGCAGCACCCAAATAGTAGCGGAAATGACGCCTCAAAAGTCCCAGCCGAGGACGCGCTCACATCAACCTCATCGCATGACTTCAAGGCAAGAACAAACTCGAGTGATCTCCCTTTGTTTTGTATGGCATACTGATTCAAAACATAGCCCGAGGCCTCTCCTTCGTAACACGGGTCCCTTTTAACCTCTGCGATAGCGGCCGGGCATTCCTTTCTACATTTGCCATGATAATTGCAGTTTTGAAGAAGGTTGGAAATCGTCGTCTTTGTGGATGGGTTGTCTAAATTAAGGGCGCGATTAAGATCACATTTGTAGCCTTCTTCTGCCCCGCAAAATTCCAGTTCTTTCCAGTTAACACACTGAAGACTTTGAGCAGCCTCATAAGGAAAGTAGGTCACGAAACCATAGCACATCTCATCGGAAGTAGCTTGACCATAATACACTGTATTCTTCCGCGAAATAGACCGGTACACGCAGGTTGTTTTCACCTCATCCCCGGGTTCCATAACTACAAACGGATCATGCCTAAAGAAAGAGAAAGATTATGAGACAAAGTCATTTGTATTGATTTTCTTACTGAGAAATTGTCATTCATCATACAGTAAACCAAACAGCAGTTTCTTCACCTGTGCGTTGGACAAATTTTCACAAATTCAGCAATACATTCTTTCTGTACAACAACATCATTTGAAAGAATAAGGACAGAATCTTTTTTACCATAGCCAAATTTAGCGTTGCAATCATGTTTTGAAAGTTTTCCTTAACTAAGAGAGCTGTTCCTAATGTTGGACTTTACCGTGGTCACCATTGGTGTTATGGATTTTCAATCTTGGGACCGTGATATATAGCTTACAAAACAAAGGTCTCAGAAGAACTAATGAATCTGAGTTACTATTTTTGGAGAGAATAATTGATTGTAATACATATTCAGATAATTATTACACTCACAGGTGCGTGATGGGGTAGTCGTAGTTAAAGTGGTCATCGCTTGCGAGGTCAGCAACCTTCTCCCCATTTCTGAACAGTTCCATGTGTTGAGAGATGCCTGGAACAGAAGATTTAACAAAAACTCGAGAGCCAATATTATTGATTTCCCCCACTTGTTCTGGCTATAGATCTCTCAAACCACCAACTAATTATGGTCAATTTGTTTTGGCTCAAATAATGAAAGAAGGATACATTGTACAGAAACTACTGTAAATTTGTCAACAACCCAAAACAAGACTTTGTTTTCAAAGCAGATTATAATTCTTTTAGCATATCTACTGTGGTAAAGTGGTAAGGTCGTCGGTTTTGGCATGTGATAGAATGAAGTATACGATTCGAGCCAGCACATCTCGAGATAATTTTAAAAGGATTGGACATTAATTGATAGTTTCTTATTGATATTGGTAATTTTGGCACTTTTTCTTTATATTGAAACCAATCTAAACTTATTGACATTTAGTAATCGATAATGTGTTAAAGTGCTCTAAGGGGAAAAATAGAATAACGTCTCTTATGTGTATGAAAGCTAGCTGTAAACATCTGTAAGAAGCTTCTTAAATAAGGGGTTATCTTCGGAATATTGGTTACTTTCACATCTGCGTGCAAACGCTAAACTTGGCCATAGCAGAGTCGACAAGCGTCTCACCAAGATAATGCATGTGGTTGAACCCAGAGGTGATGTTGATTGGCTGCGTGATCATGTGACTTGTGCAGTGTGGGGTGCACGTGCCCTCGTGCACGACCTTCTCTTGACCCGGATCTATTTCAAGAAACATCTGCCCTAAGATAAAATGGCCGCCATTGTTCGGACGAAGCTTTGGTGTTAGATACAAAGTGAGACCGGAACCGTCTGTGTAGTCAGACCGTCGTTCTTGGTTGTTCCAGTGGAACTGAAATGGATTGTTAACATCTTCAAACGGCGAAGTCGACATATCTGTCCATACGAATACAAACGAAGAACACAATCGGCATCAAATCATATCATTTATTATCCAATCCTGTGGAAGATCAAGCGATATCTCCTAGGATACTTGTTACTTTTATCAACTTTTATCACGAAAACTTTTTCAAAACCATCAATATACTCTTAATAATATCAATACAATGAAAATGAAATGTTCCTGTGCACAAGACTAGGAACTCCTAATGGTCCGAAATTTTTAGCTCATCAGGTCTGAAAGACCCGATGGGCTTATGGCATGGCATGGCGTCCGGCGTCCGTCCGTCCGTCCGTCCGTCCGTCCGTCCATCCGTAAACTTTTCACATTTTCATCTTCTTCTCCGAAACCAATGACTCTAGAGAGCTGAAATTTGATCTGCAGACTCCTTGGCAAATGAGGATTCTAAATTGTAGATTTCGTGACCCTATGACCCCAAATTGGGTCACAGGGGTCAAAACCTTGAAAGCCTATTTTCATCTTCTTCTCCAGTTCCAAAAGGTCTAGAGAGCTGAAAAGTTGTGTGTAGACTCCTTGGCCAATGGGGATTCAAAACTGTAGATTTCGTGACCCTATGACCCCAAATGGGGTCACAGGGGTCAAAACCTTAAAAGCCTATTTTCATCTTCTTCTCCAGTTCCAGAATGTCTAGAGAGCTGAAAAGTTGTGTGTAGACTCCTTGGCCAATGGGGATTCAAAACTGTAGATTTCGTGACCCTATGACCCAAAATGGGGTCACAGGGGTCAAAACCTTAAAAGCCTATTTTCATCTTCTTCTCCAGTTCCAGAATGTTTAGAGAGCTGAAAATTTGTGTGTAGACTCCTTGGCAAATGGGTATTCTGAATTGTAGATTTCCTGACCAAATTACCCCAAATGGGGTCACAGGGGTCAAATCCTAAAAAATCTATTTTCATCTTCTATTCCAGTTCCAAAAGGTCTAGAGAGCTGAAAAGTTGTGTGTAGACTCCTTGGCCAATGGGGATTCTAAATTGTAGATTTCGTGACCCCATGACCCCAAATGGGGTCACAGGGGTCAAAACCTTAAAAGCCTATTTTCATCTTCTTCTCCAGTTCCAGAATGTCTAGAGAGCTGAATAGTTGTGTGTAGACTCCTTGGCAAATGGGTATTCTGAATTGTAGATTTCGTGACCCAATGACCCCAAATGGGGTCACAGGGGTCAAATCCTTAAAAATCTATTTTCATCTTTTTCTCCAGTTCCAAAATGTCAAGAGAGCTAAAACGTTGTGTGTAGACTCTAAATTGTGGGGATTCTAAATTGTAGATTTTGTGACCCCATGACCCCAAATGGGGTCACAGGGGTCAAAACCTTAAAAGCCTATTTTCATCTTCTTCTCCGGTTCCAAAATGTATAGAGAGCTGAAGAGTTGTGTGTAGACTCCTTGGCCAATGGGGATTCTAAATTGTAGATTTTGTGACCCCATGACCCCAAATGGGGTCACAGGGCTCAACACCATAAAAGCCTATTTCCATCTTCTTCTCCAGTTCCAAAAGGTCTAGAGAGCTGAAAAGTTGTGTATAGACTCCTTAGCCAATACCGATTCTAAATACAAGTTTTGGTGACCCCTTGACCCCAAATGGGGTCACAGGGGTCAAAATCTTAAAAGCCTGTTTTCATCTTCTTCTCCAGTTCCAAAATGTCTAGAGAGCTGAAAAGTTGTGTGTAGACTCCTTGGCAAATGGGGATTCTGAATTGTAGATTTCGTGAACCCATGACCCCAAATGGGGTCACAGGGGTCAAAACATATTTTAATCAAAAGTCTGATGAGCTACAGAGCCAATGGCTCTATTTTTTGTTATATCTGTGGTTTCAAAGACAACCAATGAGATGTGGATCTATCAAAACTTATTTGACCATCACTTGGTCATGTAGTGAAATAGGTCCATGTGGCAATCCACCCTTATTTGCAGGACATCATAGGATGCCTTCAGATAATAAGTAGTACAGTAATCAATTTCGCTTCATCTAGATATTTTTCTGAACATGCTTTTGTTTCAACTATCGAAAAGGAACTTACCTGAAGTGAAAGGACTCGGAAGCTACCCTGACCCATTTTATAACCCATATACTTGTTGACACAGGAACCGGCTTTGCCGACTGTCCACCCACCAAGCGTGTTGAAACATCCTGGCGCACTCATATCACAAGGGTACGGCTTGTCAGTTGGTTGAACTGTAAATTTTTGGACATAGATAAACGCATTTTGAGTTTTTTTCACGGTACATGTTAACATCATTCACCATTTGATGTTCTCCAATGTGTAAATGATTCTGTTTCAAGAGAGACATTTTGGTAAATCCATTATCGAAAAGTTGCGGCAAAAACGTTCCATTTAACGTCCTTGGTAACATAAACTAGATGTCTAGACATCACTGGAGGAAGTTTATAAACGTTTCTTTAAACCACCATTACCTTATTAAAATAAAAACACAATGAATTCATCGAAGGTGATAGAATATGATCTTTGGCTATTTTTTTCTCTTTTTTACACGTCATTTTAGAAAGTTACAAAAGCAGAGATCAAATGTAGTAAATGGGATTAGGGGAGACTGGGGCAAAGTGACTAAGCGTTATTTATTCAAAACTCTCGACAAATGGAGTAATTTGTCATTACCAACGAATGAAAGTAACCGTAATGAAGCGTTGTGACCAACACTGGAATCATTTGCCGGAGTTATGGACTCAGAATTTCAAATATTCGATAAAAAGCGATTTTACTATAAGGAACGGATATGTCTCAAATTCAAATATTTCATAAAAACACAAAACGGAACAATGAACCCTCGTGCACATGTAACATGAATTGGTATCAACAATTCACTGAATAATGAAATTTGTATTAACTTGCTTTAAGGATTTTCTTTGATGTACTTAACAAATGCTATCCTTGATGGGGTAAAACGCGCCGGGGGCAGCGCTTTGCCCCGTGAGTTATAAACTATATCTTTTTGTTTAACATATTGATGTAAAAGTTGTAATTTTACATTTCTTCAACAAATAATGTAAAGGATGCAATGTATATAGTTGATGTAGATTCTTTAATTCGTCAATATAACCAATTCATTTCTTTTTGCTTTTATGTATTACTGGTTTTGATAGTCATTGACCAACATTATTGACACTTACGTAGTTAAAAGAAGTGTACATGTACCAATCATAATGATATTTGGTTATTGAGAATGTTGAACATGTCCAGAACATGTTAAGGAATATTTTGCGCATCGTTGCATATATTGCCAACTTTTATGTCAGTTAGTTCTATCCTTCATATGGGTTCAATAGTTGCCTTGCATTATCAAGATGATAGCTTTTGATTAGTAATGGCTGATTATATGTGTGTAATATCTTTTACATTATGTGTTGTTTTTCACATGGGGCAAAGCGCCCAGGGGATTGGGCCCTTTGTCCCAAACTACAGGGCAAAGCGCGCCCCATTTGTCAAAGTGGTTAGCGCGTTCGGCCTCGGATCAGGAGTCAGTGGTTCGAATCCCCCCAGGGGCTCGGCAACTTTGTCTGCAGTAGAGAACTGTTCTACACGCAGTCAGGTTTCGGTGCAATGCTACACTGAATTTCAGTGCAGTACCACCAATGGTTGCTAGTTCCAACCGATGCTCGCAGGTTAAATCTATCATTTTCTTACTGTGGTCTACACACCTGTAGGCCCATAACATAAATAATACATGGTGGCGCCGTTTGAATCTTATTGGAGACTGAGTGGCCACTCAAAGCTACATATAGCATACAGACGTGCATCGATTCCCTTAAAGGGGCAGTAGCACGTTTTTAGGGGAAATATAAGGTGATGTAAGGAAAATGAAAATTAATGTTTCCAATTGAAAGACAATGTATTTAAACTAAATTGGGCAGTAATAATTCAAAAACATAACGTAAAATTAGCCATGCGATTCCTTTTTCTTACACAAAATGAATTAAAGGTGTTCACATAAAATGGCAGCCAATGGATTTTATGTGAATCTTCATACTTTGTCCTCTGATTAAGGATAATTGGCTTGTGTAATGAGATTTCTGACACTGTCAAGATAAGACATTTAACGTTAACTTACAATTATTAGTGAAAAATTTAAAAAATAAAATTATCAAAAAACGTGCTACTGCCCCTTTAACCGGGTACTGCCAATACCTTCGACTAGCTTGTCACTTATAGCTTGTCATAGTATGTCAGGGATTGTAGAACCTGAAAAGTACTTTAGCGCGGTTTTGGAATTAATATTTAAAACTGATTAAATGCAAATGAATACAATATATATTCATAATATTTGCATAAGAGGAATAGGAATCTTCTTAATCAGGTCCTATTTTCGTAGTCGTAACTAAGGTTTCACATATCAAGCAAAAAACTCAATAACCAAATAATTATTCTTTGATTGAGGTTGGCACTAATTCATAAGCCTTGCGTACTTATCTTTTCCTTACCGTTGTCAAGCGAAAACTCCATTTGGCCATTTTATTATAAGACTTTATTTATTCGAGATGGTTTAACAAGATTCACTATCTTATATGCTTTGTGACCCTAACTTTCATTACCGTTGTCAAGTGAAAACTCCATTTGGCCATTTTAGTATAAGACCTCGTATTCATTAGGGATTTATAAAAAGATTCACTATTTCATATGCCTTGTGTGCCTTACTTTTCCTTACCGTTGTCAAGCGAAAACTCTATTTGGCCATTTTAGCATAACACCTTTTTATTCATTCGAGATTGAGAAAAAGATTCGCTATCTTATAAGCTTTGTGACCCTCACTTTCGTTACCGTTGTCAAGCGAAAACTCCATTTGGCCATTTTAGTATAAGACCTCGTATTCATTAGGGATTTAGAAAAAGATTCACTATTTCATATGCCTTGTGTACCTTACTTTTCCTTACCGTTGTCAAGCGAAAACTCTATTTGGCCATTTTATTGTAACACTTTTTTATCATTCGAGATGGAGAAAAAGATTCACTATCTTATAAGCTTTGTGACCCTCACTTTCCTTACCGTTGTCAAGCGAAAATTCCATTTGGCCATTTTAGTATAAGACCTCGTATTCATTAGGGATTTATAAAAAGATTCACTATTTCATATGCCTTGTGTACCTTACTTTTCCTTACCGTTGTCAAGCGAAAACTCTATTTGGCCATTTTATTGTAACACTTTTTTATCATTCGAGATGGAGAAAAAGATTCACTATCTTATAAGCTTTGTGACTCTCACTTTCCTTACCGTTGTCAAGCGAAAACTGTATTAGACCATTTTAGCATAACACCTTTTTATTCATTCGAGATGGAGAAACAGATTCTCTATCTTATAAGCTTTGTGACCCTAACTTGCATTACCGTTGTCAAGCGAAAACTCCATTTGGCCATTTTAGTATAAGACCTCGTATTCATTAGGGATTTAGATAAAGATTCACTATTTCATATGCCTCTTGTACCTTACCTTTTCTTACCGTTGTCGAGCGAAAACTCCATTTGGCCATTTTATTATAAGACCTCGTATTCATTAGAGATTTAGAAAAAGATTAACTATTTTAAAAGCTTTGTGACCCTAACTTTCCTTACCGCTGTCAAGCGAAAACTCTATTTGGCCATTTTAGCATAAACGTTTTATTCATTCGAGATTGAGAAAGAGATTCTCTATCTTATAAGCTTGTGACCCTAACTTTCATTACCGTTGTCAAGCGAAAACTCCATTTGGCCATTTTAGCATAAGACCTTTTATTCATTCGAGATTGAGAAAGAGATTCTCTATCTTATAAGCTTGTGACCCTTACTTTCATTACCGTTGTCAAGCGAAAACTCCATTTGGCCATTTTCGTATAAGACCTCGTATTCATTAGAGATTTAGAAAAAGATTCACTAGTTCATATACCTTGTGTACCTAACTTATCCTTACCGTTGTTAAGCGAAAACTCCTTTGACCATTTTAGAGGAAGACTTTTTATTCATTCAAGGTGAGAAAGAGATCCAGTTGACCCACTATCTTATAAGCCTTGTGTACCTAACTTTCCTTACCGTTGTCTTTACACCCGTACAGAAGCATGTGATGCATGACGTCAGCGTTGTCTATCTGAGGAACAGTGGCGATGAGATGGTAGGGCCTGTCAGTCGGAACGAGGAAGTTCATACACATGTAGTTGGTCGTCGTGTTGGGTACCTGGGTCTCGGGGTACTTCAGCGTTAGGTTGAACACCTCTGTATCGAATATATATAATTATTTTAAAATCAATATAACTTTGCGTCTAAAACAGTTTAAATTACATCCCACTTAGACCTCGTTTTCCATGACAACCGTTCATAAAAGTGTTCTGTTCATTATCGATATCGGGAACTCTTGGCCCAAAGAGTCCTGACATCTGATGCAAGTTCACTTTTATAAACCTTTCCGAAACAAGGTTTAAAACAATTTTAGATAGTTAATGACATGCATCGGATAATGGCAGGGACACTTTGTCCTCGAGTCGGTCTTCGGCTGCTATTATCCGATGCATGTCATTAACTATGATAGTAACTATTACGTATCCTTTGACGTAATGAGATTCACGTTTATATTTTTACCTAATGAAAGTACCTGATCTTGAACAAGCCAACACTATTGCTAAGTTTGCTTTGTTTTGATTAGTTGTTAAAAGGTGCCTGTTAATGTTAACTATCATGTTTGTAAGATATAAATTAAGAGTCAAGTTATATCACAATTCTTAAGAAAGCCCAGATGTCATATCTGTGTAAGTTTAAATCGTTTTTAAGGTAAGCTTCCTTTCAGGGCAATATACCTAGGACATTCTATAGAATGAGATATACAGTTAATATCATGCCAATGCTAAATTGGTTGATGGTCCCGTAAGTGTTTGGTAGGGTTTGAATTGAGTCAAAGTACCTGGCTCTTTGATGGCGTCACAAACAAACTCGCCCAAACTGCAGTCCACCCAGGAATTAGCTGCATCGCACTCGTCGCTTCCCCACGGGTCACAGATTCCTAAAGCAAGACAGTGAAGACAATGATTAAGGAATTCAACTATTATTTTGGTTTTCTTAATCACATCTTGCTACATCAGCATAGTTGAGTACTCTTTGCCCCTGATGTATATTACCGTATTTCCTCGAATAGACGCCCCCGGCGTGTATTTTTTCAGACCCCCTTTACCCCCGGCTTGTATTCGAGACCCGGCGTCTATTCGAGGCCGGCGTCTATTTATTTTTTAGTAGGAAACAAATATTATAGATCGTGTAAAGGGGAAATAATTTATTTAAATTCAACTACGGGAGCATTAATTAATCAACTTACCAGCCGGCGTTTATTCGAGACCCGGCGTCTATTCGAGCCCCGGCGTGTATTAACTTAAAACAGCCTTACCCCCGGCCTCTATTCGAGGAAATACGGTAAGCTAAAGGCCTCTTAACTCTGACTGATTTGACTGGTTTGTTGTTCATGGTATGAAATGTCATTAAAAGAACAAGAATTAGTCCAGTTGCTCACAGACCCAAGATTTTTGGGATAACCTTGCTACATAATTCATGCAATGTTTCTTCTTTGTTTCTATACTTTAGATGTTTGAATCTGAATGATGTCACCGGCTTTGTCAACTTTGAGCTATCTGCACCTTATGCAAAATAAGGCCGCCATTATTGAAATTATTTTCTTCAACATCTCATTAACTATGCATGTTATTAACATAATGTTTAATCCAATATGCATGAGGGATAGAAAATCAGACTAATCCATTACAGTAAGATAACGCTTTTGTTTTGATTAGGCATATCGAGGCCACCACTGCTGAAAATGACGTCGTCGTTAAATCTTTTTCACAACACATGGTATCCTATTTCTTTGTCGTTAAAGATCGTATTAAAACCAGTTTCAAAATACAAGAATCAATTTTGCTTAGCACTTTAGCTATTGCTGATTTGTACGAAAGCCCGTTACCGCCAAATTGCAAATAAAAAAAAATATATAAAACTCGTAATTACGACTTTATTTCTCGTAATTACGAGTTTAATTCTCGTAATTACGAGTTTTATTCTCGTAATTACGACTTTAAAATCTCGTAATTACGACTTTTAAAAACTCGTAATTACGACTTTTTAATCTCGTAATTACGACTTTTTAAAACTCGTAATTACGACTTTTTAATCTCGTAATTACGACTTTTAAAATCTAGTAATTACGACTTTAAAAAACTCGTAATTACGACTTTTAAAAAAAACTCGTTATTACGACTTTTTCAAAAAACTCGTAATTACAACATTTTAAAATTTCGTTATTACGACTTTTAAAAACTCGTAATTACGACTTTTTAATCTCGTAATTACGACTTTTTAAATCTCGTAATTACGACTTTTTAAATCTCGTAATTACGACTTTTTAAATCTCGTAATTACGACTTTTTTCTCGTAATTACGACTTTAAATCTCGTAATTACGACTTTTTAAATCTCGTAATTACGACATTTTATCTCGTAATTACGACATTTTATTTCGTAATTACGACTTTTTATCTCCGCTTTTTATATGCCCTTTATATCCACGAATACTCGGATAAGAAACGCACAAAGGCACGAGTGATATGAATGTTTTGTGAGACTGTGGTTTAAGTGATGTAGTTCGTGCAATGGGCACACTCTGTGTGAATTTATCTTTATGAAAAGAATTTCTTTTTTAAAGGTGAAAAATCAAGTTAAACAGCCTCATATACATGTACCCGGCTTCTCTTGTTGGTCACAGAAGCTTCAGGTACAGGTACTGAGCAAGCTGTTTTAAAACCGCAATTAAACTGTATCATATTCATCTAGGTTTTTTCTGTAACTCCATCTTAGAGACCTTTTACCAGTCATTAATCTTTTACCTAAAAGTGTCTTTCCTTAACACAAAACTGACCTGCTGGTTGAGTCGCTGTATATGTCACTATGATGGGAAAACATGGAAATAACCTACTGTACTGAAAGTTCATTAGGAGTGCTTTGAATGTATATCAAGGTAAAGCTAACACATAAGGTATATGCGTATGTAGTTGACAGGGGATATTATTCTTCGTCACAAAACAAATGCACAATTTATGCTTATTAGGGACTGAATCATACATAAGGTACACATACACACCAGAGTGCCATGTTACCTTATATTTTAGCATTTGCTTTGAAATTATCGATGGAACAAAAAAGTGGTGGACGAACACAGAAGGATGGTTTGAAACGCCGACCAGAAAATGCATCAATTCTTATCCTAGCAAACCATAAAGACTGGCGCAAGATATGCCTTGTAACTGACAGTAACTAGTCTGTGAAATAACCCAGTCCTCAATCATCGTTTAATATCGAAGCAACTCAAGCCATGCATTATATGAACGTCTCTGATGGTTATACATGGAAATAAATATTGAATTTTAAACCTTTTAAATCCATGACAAATGTTTAATAATATTATTACAGTATCTAAATACATGCACCGAAACGTCGTATTGTCATAATTATGTATCCCTAGACATCTTCCTTTATCAGCTTAACTTCTAGTTTCGAAGTATGTACATCACAAGAGGTCAAAGTATAAAACCATTAATAATCAAAGTGTATATCATTAAAGGGGCAGTAGCACGTTTTTTGACAATTTTATATTTTAAATGTTTCACTTATAATTGTAAGGTAATGCTTAATGTATTGCTTTGATAGTGTCAAAAATCTCATTACACAAACCAATCATCCATAGTCAGAGGACAAATTATGAAGATTCACATAAAATCCATTGGCAGCCATTTTTGTGTGAACACCTTTAATTCATTGTGTGTAAAAAAAGGAATCGCATGGCTTAATTTTACAATATATATTTGATTTAGTACTGCTTTATACATTGTCTTTAGATTGGAACCATTTATTTTCCTTTTCCTGACATCACCTTATATTCCCCCTAAAAACGTGCTACTGCCCCTTTAAGATCTAACTGACAACAACTAGAGCACATATTTCATGTGATAACACAATACAATGGTCTGCAATTAATCATTGACATGAAAACGTATTTATTAACAACATCGTTTAACTAACACGATATGTCGTGATCAAATTGTTGTGTTAAAGACAGTTTATCTCGATCGTAACACTTCCAAAATATCACAATTATATCTAGGACAGGATTCCTTTCCTTTCCCTTCTGATAAACCATTGTTATAATAAAGGATGATGAAGGCACTATTATTGATTATTAATGAACTATCAATGATATGACACTAATACAATCTAAACGGCCTACACTATACGATTCGACAACTGGGCCAATACTGGTAAGCTGGGCCAATACGGGCAAAACTGGGCCAATACGAGCAGACTGGGCCAATACGACTCTGAGCATGCGCATATATACAAATGACGCAAGTCCGAAGCTATCGATTCAAAATTTTCAACATGTATTACTGTTCACCAATCTCTTTTATAATTTTGATTTCGATGAAATGAACTCTCTAATGTTGTACAAGTAAATAACAAAGAACTTGATTAATAAAAATGTCATTAATCATGTTTTTCCGTATTGGTCCAGTTACAAGTCCTCGGTTCGCTTTATAGTAATAATCAGAATATGTGTGATGTGTTGAACGAAAAAGATCATTATTGGTGTTTTGACTCGTATGGAAGTCAAAATATATGTGATGAAAATCATTTAGCGTAATTGTAATCATAAAAGCTGCACGCTTTTGGGGAAACATAAGTTGATGTGTCAAGAAAATTTAAATAAATAATTTTTGAAATTGAAAGACAATGACAAATGAAGCAGTATTAAATCAAATATATAAGGTCATGCGATTCCTTTTACTTAAAAAATGAATTAAAGGTGTTCCCACAAACATGTCAGCCAATAGACTTTATGTGAATATTTATAATTTGTTCTCTGGCTATGGATGATTGGTTCGTGTAATGAGATTTTTGACACTACCAAAATAATACATTTATTAGCATTACCATACAGTTATCAGTGAAAATTTAAAATATAAAATTTTCAAAAACTAGCTACCGCCCCTTTAAAGTGTGATATAATTCGTCAAAAAAACATATCTTGAGTATTGAGTGTACCTTAAAGGCTTATGATATGTTATTATATTATGATAATTGTGGATATGACAACTATGCTTCATCTGTTCGCAATTTATTGTTTTCATATAGATTTGGACATGTGTGGTTTTATCAAAGTGTAGGTAATGTATCACTGTTTCTTCAGATATTTTAAAAACGAGTTGCAGTTGACATGTATATTCAGTCATGGAATAGTACAATCGAAGATAGTTCAAGATACAGATTGTATAGACATTATGAAGGTTTACTTGAACCAGAGAAATATCTTACATTGCTAACGAATAAAAACATAGAATTACTTTTGTAAGGATTAGAGCAGGTATATCAAAATTAAAGGTAAATGAGGGGCGGTGGCTTGGAATAATTACAATGACCGTATATGTCCTATGTGCAGTAAAGGCATCGAGGATGAGTTCCATTTTCTATTGATATGTTATGTTATTATGATATAAGAATCCGTTATGTACCACAGCTTTATTATATTAATCCATCCATTCATAAATTCAATCAGTTACTATCATCTTCATCTGCAGAATTACTTATTGGTCTGTGTAAATATTTGTGTATGAGTTTTTACTTAAGACAAAACACTATCATTAGTTAGAGATATATTTAAAATATATGTAAATCAATATACTAATAT
The DNA here is from genome assembly GCA_916613615.1 of Steromphala cineraria. Classification (NCBI taxonomy): domain Eukaryota; kingdom Metazoa; phylum Mollusca; class Gastropoda; order Trochida; family Trochidae; genus Steromphala; species Steromphala cineraria. The sequence goes on along the minus strand of OU744735.1, from coordinate 25,986,951 downwards.
TTTCACTATGCAATTTTGTGTCATACATTGTATGTTCATTTGTGTTGAAAATGTATATAACCGATGGCCTTCATACGAATAAACAACTTGACTTGAGTGTCATGGGGATCATGAGAAGGAAAACATTTTGTCGAAAAAGCTAATCTCTTAAATAGGTCATTGTCAGATTAAGGTTTTAATTGTGTAAGTCTTTATCATTGGCTAGAATAAGCCTCACTACATATGATAAACATGGTGTGCCAGATTTATTTGTTTATCTCTTCAAAAAAGGTTCAGTGGGTAGTTTTGCTCATACCAAAATCTCATTAAAGCAATCCCATCACTCGTGCCTTGTTGTGTTTCTAATTCGAGTACTGCTGAATGAGGTGTTGGTGTTTGTTTAAAAGTCGTAATTACGAGATAAAAAAGTCGTAATTACGAGATTTAAAAGTCGTAATTACGAGATTAAAAAGTCGTAAATACGAGATTTAAAAACTCGTAAATACGAGATTTAAAGTCGTAATTACGAGAGATTAAAAAGTATTTAAAAAGTCGTAATTACGAGTTTTTTTTAAAAAGGCGTAATTACGAGATTAAAAGTCGTAATTACGAGATTAAAAAGTCGTAATTACGAGTTTTTAAAAGTCGTAATTACGAGATTTTAAAATGCTGTAATTACGAGTTTTTTTAAAAAGTCGTAATTACGAGTTTTTTTGAAAAAGTCGTAATTACGAGTTTTTTGAAAAAGTTGTAATTACGAGTTTTTTGAAAAAGTCGTAATTACGAGATTAAAAGTCGTAATTACGAGATTAAAAAGTCGTAAATACGAGATTTAAAAACTCGTAAATACGAGATTTAAAGTCGTAATTACGAGATTAAAAGTCGTAATTACGAGAAAAAAAGTCGTAATTACGAGTTTTATAAAAAAAAATTATATTTGCAATTTGGCGGTAGCGGGCTTTCGTAGATTTGACTCAGTCCTCCAACAAGTCACTTGCAACTTTCAATAACAGCCATCTTCCAATCAGATGTCTTCATTCTGGCAGGTTTTGTTTTGTTTTGTTTTTTATATTTTTTATTCAGTTCAAGGTTTCAATGTTACACTGTCTTTACAAACATTTAAATCACTCTTTCACACTTTTCACAATTTGAGTTGCAGATAACACACATTGTAGTAGGTAGACTGGGAAAGATATTATTTGCCATGGAACAAATTTTATCTTAATGAGTAAATAACTAATTAAGTATATCTTTCACTATTGGTCTCCATTTTTGTTCAAAAAGATTATATGTGCCGTTCTTTGTGGCAATATATTTATCTTAATTATCTCTGTCAGAGATTTGGTGAAATTTTGAAATATAGGAGTTTTCTTTTTTATACTCATATTATGTATATATCATTCTGGCAGGTTGCTTCACCAAGATATCTCCCATTTTTTTTTTAAAGAGCTTATAGCATCCACGCACGCTATTGATTTCGAAAATAGATGTATGGCATCTCAACACATTACCACCACCAGCCTGTCTTCATGGTATTATTTCAGTCAATGAAATGACGTCATGCATTAGTCCTAAAGCAAGATATCTTGCACCCGATGGTCCTGTTATCCGGACACTGCTAATATTGGTGATGAATGCAAATACGCTGATCTTGTGACCAAAGCAACTAAAGGTATGGTCTTAAATTATGACAGATATTAACGTGATAATAAATTCGACTCACCCGGGTGAGTTATGTGGTCGACCCTGAGGGGAAGATTCCCGGGGGTCCATTTACAGTTGGGGTCCCCTAGCTCCTCGCCGTTCGTCCGTCCGTCCCCGTCAGAATCCTTCTCACACAGCGCTTGATCCCACTGGAAAATTTTTTTTCGTTGTGTGATCTTAAAGGGACAGTAGCAAGTTTTTTGATAATTTTATATTTCAATTTTTTTACTGATAATTGTAAGTAAATGCTAAATGTATTATTTTGACAGTGACAAAAATCTCATTACACAAACCAATCATCCATAGTCAGAGGACAAAGTATGAAGATTCACATAAAATTCACTGGCGGCCATTTTGTGTGAACACCTTTAATTCATTTTGTGTAAGAAAAAGGAATCGCATGGCTAAACTTTATGTTATATATTTGATTATTACTGCTCCATTTAGTTTAAATACATTGTCTTTCAATTGAAACCATTAATTTTCATGTTCCTGATATCACCTTATATTCCCCCTAAAAACCTGCTACTGCCCCTTTAAAGATCAAGTGTAATGCACAATAACTACTTTCAGGTTCAATAACGACTTTACAATGTCGATTTATTTTTTTAAATCGCCCGATATACAACATACATAGGTCTTTTTAAAACATCGCCTTATCATCACATTGACCCAAAGGGCAAGTTTAGCGTGTGCGCACTGATAATGAAAGTAACCAGCTTTCCTTATGTCATGTGCGAACTAAGTGAGCAAAAGGGTGGCAACGACTTTCTCTCGCCTGGAATAAAAAAAAATGTGTGTTTCAAAACTTATTTCTTCAAAAATTCAATAAAGACATATATATCTTCAGAATGTTTTGCTCTTTTAGGTAACACCTCAGAAATTTCATTAATTCACGTAAAATATGTTTAACTGAGCATTTTAATCGCTTAACACTGCCTCTCAAATCGTTTTTCGGGTCTATTTAAAAGCACCCACACGCCTTCGGTTTACGGAGTGAATAGCCAAAAACAATAGAAAAGGGAAGTAACTCTTCATACATGATGAATACATTGACATTCATATGCTTGACATGGTACAGAGTTGAAATTTTAATGTTAAAAGGTCATTTTGTACAGTAAATGTTTTGGGTTAGATTTACAAGAGAGTAAAACGCGTTTTTGGACACATTGTAAATATTCTAGAGTTGAAATGTGTGTTTCTGATGCAAAAATAGTAGCCTATGTTAATCTCAATAATGTCACGGAACTGTACACGATTTACATAATTATCATCTGTTCCCTAATAGTTATGCATCTGGTGACAATAAAAGCATACGATTTTTAAAAATCACGTTTGTCATTCAGTTCTAAGATTAAGCGTCAGTTACAAAATACTGTTTCTAACGAGTCCATGGAATTTGATGTCAGTTTCATAGTTGCTGTGACAACGCACGTGCATCCCGTGCAATTGCTTTGCAGGTTTGTTTAATGTCGCTTTGACATGGGCTTTATGCCTTGACCCCATTTTAGCTAGCTAAGATACATAGCCCCGCGACACAGCGGGGCTTCTGATGTAGTGGAAACAATAGAGAGAACGTAATCAAGCTAAGTTAACTCAGCTACATTTTAGCATATTAGTTGCCAACGTTTAAAATCAAGAAACAACACACCTCATAACTTTAATTCAAATCCAAACGTTTTATAACAAAAGGAGGCCTTATCGACAACTCTTCCTAATTTACCACCTTAACGGAAGCTTGTGGGGGTAATGGACCCGAAGATCGATTTGAAAGGCACTGTTGGGCGATTAAAATGCTTTACTAAATTTATTTAATATAAGGCAGTAAATTAGGAAGAGTTCTGTCACCGTCTGCAGGGGTGAAGTGATCGGCCTTTTAAAATGTCGGTTGCATGTTTTGAATTGATGTTGGAAAAAGATTCGTCATTTGTTTAATAAAAACATTATCGTTCAATCGTCAACATTTCACATATCCATAGGTTACTATACTTATCCACAGGACATTTTAAGCTGCTACATAAAATATGAAGCAATTTGTCAGAGACTATCGAAGATCACATGTTATCGGATGCCAATTTCGTAGCTAAATTTCCTAATAGTTCTGTCATAAATTTTGTTTGACACTACATCAATTATATTTATATAGTGCCATATATATATATAAAACAGTTGCTGAGTTGAGTGATCGGTAATTATAAAATCGGCCTAAAAGAGATCAGTACAGTAGGGGCACTATAGCAGCACGGAAAGGAAAGGGTCTGCAGCAAGGTATAGAATGAGAGTTCGGAAACTTGCGTTTTAGACTATGCGTAGGAAGATGATATCTTATTGAATTACAAAGCAATATCCACCTACAATAATCTCTTTTCGGACAACTGTCCAGGCACCAAAGTATTCTCCAAAATCAGATGTTTGAATATTTGGCTCAATCAGTGTTACAACCGTCTCACAGAAGTTTCCTTCAACAATATTTTGTGCAAGTAATGAACAATAACTTGAAAAGTGAACAACAATCACAAGGTTTGTCATTGGTTGAAGAATTGTTTTACACTGTTCAAATAATATGAATATTCCAAAGATATCTTGAAAATAAAGACCAAGCGACGATGTAGTATTTGCTTAAACCAAGAACGTCATAAGAATGTGAAAATTTGACTTTAAAAACGTCCAGTTTCTTAACTTGTTTGTGTGTTAAAAAACAGTTTACTGAAGTGAACAAAATAGAAATGAGTTTTTATAACAATATGATCAAAATATACCATGTTCTATGGAATACAAGTTTTAAATTACTTATTCCCGGGAATCGAACATGTTCAACCGAGAGTTTCCCCTCCACAAAACGGAGAGGAAATCTCGGGTGATTTGAGTTCGAACCCCAATATAGTCAATATTTTTACAGTTGTATTCCTTGGAGCACGCTCGATTTTAATCAGTTTGGTAATTATCGCGGCACATTGGTTAACTTGTACGTGACAAAATACATACTTTATGTGTCTTTTCAAAATCAAGCCCAAATGAATTTCTGTTGCCAGCACCCATCGGGTTCCTGTGACCAACGCCGTGCCAGATGTAGTTTGCTTTGCAGGGATGAGGAACATTGTCTCCATTAGGGATTTGTTCTTGGTACCTGGGATACGCCCGAACGCAACATAGGATCCCCAACGCCAAAACGCAACTGAAAACAGGGTCATATATTTTTCCCTTGCTTATTATGAACCTGACAAAATTTATGAATTCGTCTTAAAAATTAAAAAAATGCTGAACATAATCTGTTACCTTTGTTTATGGCCTCCTTATGCCTTTTACGTATAGAATATCAGTTCAACGTTCTGTCTAGTTAAACGTACCAAATTTCTCTACTAAGCATTAAATTGATGAAAACCATACCTAACAAATAATGATAAATCTGAATATTGATACAAATTGCATTACCTACCGTTCAACAATAGTCATTGTTGAGGTTCAAAGGAAATTATATAGGACACTTTTAGCGTCACATGTATTAGATAATTCTTGCTCAACGTTGTCTCGTGATAACACATTTCTCTGTTTCCAAGCAGACCATCTTTAACTCAAACCCCGATATTGCCTTTGTTGGTAAACATTGTAAAATTTATGTCTCGCTTTCTTGTGTGTTTTACGGTTAACGTTGCTATTTAAGCCATATAGGACTTGATATGCCTTACTCAAAGGTGAAGGGGTGATTTTGGAAGTGGGTTGTGTGGTTTGAAGAATTTTTTAAGCCAATATAAAAAACAACACTTTTCTGTTCACGTTGGCATGTTGCATCTCGCTTATATCCATCCATCTTGATGCAGCGTAACACATTTAATGATATGAATTAGGACACTTATGATAAACAGCAACACAATTATATCATTAGGTCTTCAAGACTACGTCTGGAAGACCTATTGTTATTCTTAGGTCTTCAAGACTACGTCTGGAAGACCTATTGTTATTATCCGGATTATTATTATTATTTGGACGTTTTTTCTGTCAGCATTTCTGACCTTATTGACAAGCCGATTTTCATGAAACTTTCAGGGATTGTAGAGTATGACCTAATTTATTGCATAACGTGTGCGATTTTTGAATTTCGAATTTATTTTTGAGTTACCTCCCCTTAAAGTCAAAACTTTAAACCTCAATTTCTCGGTAACTATGGGAGATAATTGCATGAAACGTTCACCAAAATGTGGGCAACATCATTCCCCATCGATTATGCCCATAGCGGTTTTCGGTCGTATAAAAAGATTTTTATCTATTTTCGAAAAACTGAAATTTTGGCGATATTTCGCGTCTTTGAAAATCTTCTCCTCACTAACGGTAATACATACAGACGCTTGCTATAGCTCATTTAAAAGCTAAAGGAATACTGTTTAATCGATACTTCCTTTTAGGCATCTATTCTCATCAGTTTTTGAGCTACAGCAGTTTCAAAAATGATCTTTTGAAATAAAGGATATTTATGCGTCATGTTAAAAGGGGCACCGCTCTGTAAGGAAATGTCAAAAATGAAATCTGTTTGGTGCATTCTGTTCTACAATGATTGTGCAACATATTCACTAAAGATCATTATTATATAAAAGTTGATATTTAAGGAAATAATTGGACATAAACACTGTTTTTTACATTTTTCGGCTATTTTAACATTTTTCGAGGGTTATTTTACTTTGAGAATTTTAGTTTCAAAACTGTTACAGATAGAAATTTTATCATTGATGTTTTGTGAAGCAGATGTAATGAGTAGACAGAAAAAATATCAACAAGTGATGATACATTTTTTTCTGTCCATGACCGGTCCTTGAATATTGCGATTTTGGGAAAACCCTAATTTTAAACACATTTCAAGGTTTCACAGTTTCTTTATTAAGAAAGATATCTTTCAATTGATTGTATTTTCACATGCGCTATTCCAAGCACAACTTTTGCTATGTTGTACTTTATCATAAAAATGTTGATAGTTAAGGAGCTAGAAGGACCAACATGGAGTAGGGGTCTATAGCTGACATTGGCCACCATGAATTTTTCTGAAAAGTCTTTAACACTGAATATCAAGTCGAATTTGGTCATTTTTATAATATATTAGTTACTCTTTACCTCTTAGACAAAAAGTCATGTGAAGGTCAAACACTGTGTGAAGGTCAAACAGGAATCTTGAAGACCTAAGTATTGACGCGTCAATCCTAGTTGATTGTATTTTCACATACGCCATTACAAGCACAAGTTTTGCTATGTTGTACTTTATCATAAAAATGTTGATAGTTAAGGAGCTAGAAGGACCAACATGGAGTAGGGGTCTATAGCTGACATTGGCCACCATGAATTTTTCTGAAAAGTCTTTAACACTGAATATCAAGTCGAATTTGGTCATTTTTATAATATATTAGTTACTCTTTACCTCTTAGACAAAAAGTCATGTGAAGGTCAAACACTGTGTGAAGGTCAAACAGGAATCTTGAAGACCTAAGTATTGACGCGTCAATCCTAGTTGATTGTATTTTCACATACGCCATTACAAGCACAAGTTTTGCTATGTTGTACTTTATCATAAAAATGTTGATAGTTAAGGAGCTAGAAGGACCAACATGGAGTAAGGGTAAAAAAATCTTCAAATTTCAGTGTTTTCTTTACATTAAAACGTCAAATCACATGTATCTCGAAAACGGTGAGAGATAATTTAACCAAATTTTTTTCTGCTACTAGGAATAATATTCTCTGAAGAATGGTGTCATAGCTGACATTGGCCACCATGATGAATTTTTCTGAAAAGTCTTTAACACTGAATATCAAGTGGAATTTGGTCATTTTGATAATTTATTAGCTACTTTTTACCTCTTAGACAAAAAGTCATGTGAAGGTCAAACATTTTGTGAAGGTCAAAGAGGAATCTTGTTGAAGACCTAAGTATTGACGCGTCAATCCTAGTTAAGGGCTGGTTTAATTTCTATAGAATATTGCAAACATTTAACTTCACGTAAAGTAGATTGGGCAAATAACCATTTCAATTCGTGTTCAGCGGGGGAATTAAGCAATTCAAAAGACACCAACGCACACCGTCGAAGATGTAAGTATCGCACAGATTAGGTTATTTACTAGATTTTAGTTATTTGGAACTTTTTTTAAAAGCGTTTCCAACAACCACTCTGTTTACCTTTTTTGGTCTAAAAACTTGTTGAATTTTTATATCCAATAGTTACTTTGTCCATCTTTACTTTTTGTGTATTGGTTGTACGTTAATTAGTAAGATTTTTTAAGTATTTGATTGTATCAGTAAGTAAGTAAAGTAAGTGCATATGTCCCCATTTGCCCCTAGATAACCAAATTTCAGACATTCATATTTCATCAATGCATTAATCAAAAACAGATAATAGTTATCTAAAATTATGTTTTTAAAAATCAATGTTTATTTCGACAATAAAATTAAAAACACGTTTGGAGTTCGTAACGTCGTATAAACAGTCCTTAAACAAACTATGGTTTGATAATTACAGGGGTTCAAATCTTCGATGTGACCTAATATTAAAATGTAAAAATTGATCTTTTCATCTTTGCACTTGTAAATCGCTCTCTATAGACTTAATACAAGTTTCTCTAACTTTTTAAAAATTAAATATATTTTCTTCATCGATTTCATCACAAATTTTATATATTATGCTTATCTCGAGATTTTTCATATCTATGGTTTTATCAAATAAATCCAAGACTCGAACCCCTGAAGATCAAATTGTATCTTCATCACCCATTTTTTTCAAATAAACTCGAAATTTCTTTCCGTCATTAAAAAATATTTTACGGTGATTCGCAGGTTCAAGTCATAAAGAGTTACTTCCCTTTGCTAATAAAGCAAACGCATGCGTACATCAGTTATCGGAAGTATGATTAAAATGACAACAACAAGCCACGTTGATTCATGACACAAAATCATGAGATAGGGTATTATTAATAAACGATATGGGTCAGATTGGAAGCTCGAGTGTCCCCCTTCAACGTCTTGACCCCGAGGGTCAGCCACAACAAAAAGATGGACCGACTTGGTGGTGTAAACTCTTGGCCAAAGGTTCTGGTGTTGCGGCTGGTCTCGGTAAGTCAGCTGTCAAAATAATTTGCTCATCAACCTTATCAGTCAGTTATTAAAATACACAAAGCAGAGAGTTATATTTTCATTTTATGTCGATAGGAATAAGGTATCTGCTCAGTGGTTTATCATAGATACTAGATAGGAAATTGTTCAATATGCGAAATACTTGGCTCTCAGAGTTAAATTTTTATGAAATTTATGTTGGATGCTCTTGATGTGCTGCATCCTGTCTCAGGGTACGAACGTTACGCTAACTCCACTAATCTGTACCCTGGGCTCAGAAACTAGCAAAGCCAACCATATCATTTTCTCGTTAAAACTGTATCGAGAAGGTGGGGAGAAAGTGATTTGATTGACTACATTTCAAGTCAAGTCGCGCGAGCGAATCTAGCTTCTGAACCCAGGGTACAGATTAATGGAGTTAGCGTAACGTTGTTCCCTGAGACAGGATGCGTATAAGTAATTGTAGTATTATTAATCATTTTAGATATTACGAATATTAAATCAGTATATATATAATAAATAAATATAGCCAATCAAATCATTTTCTCGCCACCTTCTCGATAAAATTTGATTTGTCTATATGTGTCTATTAATTGGATTGTGCCCCTTCAATTTTGTTTCACTTAAGTTGAAAATAGATTAAGAAATAAAATTGATTCACACTGTACTGCAGTCTACATCATTGGGATGTTGGTCATCATGATTATTTCGCACTCTATTTGAAGCATAATATTTTGATTCCAATAAGAGAACAAAACCATTGTGAAGATGAGCCAGTCATCAGTAATTAAAGATTAATATTGGCCAATTCATATTTCCGTAACCTTTGACCCTGTATTGATCTTGTTTGTAGTCACAAGACATCTGTACTTTTTCAATACTACTTTTTATTGAAAATAAAGCTACAGTATTGTAGGGCTTGGACAGGTAACCCGAGTACCTGGGACGGGTGGGTAATGAGATGGATCCAGGTACCTGAACATTACATGACCCATTTTGATCATGTGACAAACATTGCAATAAGTGAAGAATTGATTAAAAGTGTGTTAGTTTTTTTTAAAACTTTTATTCACGACAAATTGTAGTTCTAGCAACTTAAGAGGTATTCACATTGTGTAAACATTTGTTCTGATCCCACAATCTATCATAAATAGTTGACTAGTTGGTGAAAAAGGTTTACTAGTTTTTATGTGTTTGATGTTTCAAAACTTAACAAATTTCTAAAATAATGTAATGCAAAAATAAAATTTCTCATTTTTATTCTGATTGTATCAAATTCTTAACAAAGCTACAGAGTCCACTTTAGGCCGCGCCCTTGCGCCATTGGCGCATGAAAATAAGATATGATGCACTGTCACTTTACCTGGGGGGCCCCGTGGGCGCACATTAAAAATAAAAGACCCGTAAACAACCTTGTTTAAAAACGTACCTTGAAAACTTTATCTGATAACGAATATTTATAAGTTGTAAACAGCGAATCGTAATCAAACCTCTCTACAACACAACACATAGTTTTCATTCAGTGCGATACCTAAATCGATGCATGGAGCTTTCAAGCGAGTCAAAATCAAAACTCATCACATTGCTACACAACGCTTTCTAGTCAATGCGACGCCTAAATAAATGCTGCATAGAGCTTGAAATGCGATGCTTATTCAGGTCCAGTTGTAAAGCATACGTGAAGAGTTACTCCCCTTTGCAGTTAATTTATTTATCAAAGGGCAGTAACGTAACTGTCCTGAGTTTGATGTTCACTCGTTTGAAAAATGTCTGGGTCGTCTGCTTCGAAGCCGTTCATACACTTCTGCTTCAGTAAACGATCACATTAGACATTGTTCTGTGAAAGAAAACACGACTAAAAAGGTTTATTTTTTTGCATATATACATTATCGATCTCATCTGCAGTGTATTTGTAATGGACAATCGTTTGATCGATCATGTAAACGATCATTATACTCTAGCATTAAATCAGTGCAAAATAAGTTGTCCCCCTCTTTTTTTTTAATGACCCACCTACAATGAGAAATGTCCCACTAATTTGGTTACTCATGGGGCCCAGGGCCCACTTCATGTCAAAAGTAAAGTAGGCTCTGAAGCTAATATTATGGCTGTCCTGCTTCATGACTGTGTATTATAGAGAAGCCTTTATACAGTCTAAGTCTAAATTCTGCAAGTCTCAAAAAAAGCGTCAATTTACATGCATGAGCGTTAATTTCGGCAGCGATAATGTCGTATGCAGTGAAGATACTTGCCATTACGGATGCAAAAACGGCCTTTACGGAAATATAACGGCGCGGTACGGTTACTGATCCGGTTTTCTTGTTGACCAATCGGCGTCCGTAATGGCAAGTATCGTCACTGCATTTGACATTATCGCTGCCGAAATTAACGCTCGTGCATGTAAAATTGACGCTTTTTTTCCATAGTAGAGGAGATTTTTTCTGTTTTTGTTGTTTTTTGTTCAAAACAGGAGGAGATTATTTCCAAAAGGACATTTTTATTTCCGTACGTTAGGGGGGCCTGAAGTCTAGATTGACTGAATACTGAATATGAAATAAAAAGCCAGAAAAAAAATACTATTATAAATGAAAGTGTAGTACTGGTAATTCAAATATTTCATAGACTTAATTTTATTGTAATAATATAATATAATGGTATCTTTTGTTGTTTCAGCTGCCCTAATAATTGGAATTATCAATTGCTTCACTTTCTCTGCTATCTGTATTGCATCGGCTGTACTTTTGATGTAAGTGTTAAACCAATTTCAGTGACTACACACCAGCTGTTGTCACTCATTGTATAGTCATTGTATGAATAGAACATGTCACAAATGTTGTATTGTCATAGATTAGCCACTGATTCAAATGTTTTGTACCTTCATGAAATGACTTGATTTATATTGATGCTAGTCATTACTCATAATCCCTCTGATTAAAATATGTTGCCAAATTTGACCACCTGAATGAATAAGAGAGGGGAACTTTTGATATTTTCATGAATTTCTGTTTCTTTCATTAATACATGAAGCATTTCAAAAACAAACAAGCAGCTGACATGGTCGAGCTATATCCCCCGCAAATTGAACAATATGTATAGGTTTTCCTTATCATATTGCCGATTAATTTTTGTCGCACAAAATAACTCAAAATATCCAGCATATGAAAGAAACTGTTCTAATAAGAAAACTAAATCATACCAACTTTATGTTCACTGTTGGGCATAATTCGACTTAACTGACAAAATTTAAAAAATCAAACGAATGAATTTATGTATTATGTATTTGGATCTCAAAGATCAATTTGATCATATTTAAACAAACATATTTTCAAAATTGTTCTTCATGACACAACAACATATGATTTTGTATCTCCATAACAAATTTGATCAAAATGTGATGATTAGTTTAGAAGTTGTGAGCCGGACGGGACATGAACAGATTTCTTACAAAATTTACCACTTTTTCTCCAAAATCCTAATATTTTATGTAGATTTTCAGAAAATTGTTTCTCATGACACATCATGTCATGTTTCTTCATGTCCATAACAAATTTGAATTGAAATGGTTGATTAGTTAGAAAGTTATGAGCCGGACACAAAGTGTAATGGACGGACGGACGGTACTCATTTTGATACCCCCCGCAACTTCGTTGTTGCGGGGGATAAAAAAGGAGCAAATTTGGCACTATATTTTGGGCCCAAACAATTCTTTAGATATTATTATTTGTTCTTTCATACAAAATCTTATATTATTAATACAGCTCAAAACTGAATGCATATATTTTGAAATTTTTTAGTTCTACTTCATTTTGAAATATATGAGGGATGTTGCTATTCTTTTTCTTTTGTAACATTTTAATTTTTTTAACTGAGCTACATTTACACCTTAATTAACCTACTCCGGTAAGCTAATTACATGTACATGTGATCCAAATTCAGAAGAAAAATAGAAATCCTCTACCAGAGCATCTTCACAACGTCACGGGCGAAACGAAAAAGTTTCTAAACCTTTCCATTCCTCCCTTGACATCATTGGCCGAAATTTCTGTGCTGGCATTTCAACCCGCTGCACGGAAGTAGAATAGTCCAATCAAAAGACAGCTTGTTAAATGAACCGATTTGAAAAAAAACCACTTTTGTATGCGTTTTACGAGGGAGAGAAATACTTTATTTGAGTGATACATTATTGTTTATTTTCTCTGCATTCTAGGCGCTCATCAAGAACATGAAACAACCATGCGGACTGAAGTTTAAAATTTAATTTGACTCGGATAGTTTTCAAAAAGATTGCTGTTAGTATTTTGAATTTGTTCCGAATGTAAACGGCAATTTCATTGGCTATTGTTGAAAGAGCTGTTAGGGGGCGTAACTCGTGATCACGATAGGTGTCGCTGCTCCGGTTCTCCGGTTTTCTTTCTTGTGATGGCAAGGTCTAAATGAGGAGTTGCTCGATACGTTTTCACCTTGCCGTGGGAAGATGCTACCAGAGTGCCTTATGCCATTGTTGTTGATGCCATGGTCCATAATTGTCTAGTGTAGCCATAAAAAAATAATCTTGATGGTAAACAAAGGGCAGACGGCATCTTTGATGTTCTCCAGAACATTGCTAGAATAATGTTATGATTGGTTAATCGTTTTATTTTTCTTCAGGCTGGTTGGATTCATCCTAATCACTCTTGAAGCGCCATGTTGCTGTCCATTCCTGGATTTCATCCAGCCACTTGGCCGCTGGTCAGACAATAGACCTCACATCCAGAAGGCTATTATATATGGACTGTGAGTTAACATTTGTTTTGTTTTAATATATAGAGGATACTAAACAACCATCCATTTACACTATAAGTAACAAGTAAATGATTCAGTGTCACAGCCAGTTTGACCACATCATTCATTAATAAATGATATCTTACTGAAGGTCGTTGTTGAATGTGTATTACTTGCCAAAATAAATCATGGGTTATTGGCGGTGCTGAAACAAAGATTGTACGAGTAGGTTGTTATTATTACTCAAAATTGGCGATAACTGTAAAACATGGGCTATATGAACTGATATATATATCGCTGCACTTTAACTAAGGTCATCTCATTAGCATATTGATCCAAAATGTTCCCTCAACTACCCGAGTATGCATAATTTTCGCAAATCTTTATCACTTGGGATTTTCTAGTCTTGCTCCTGTCTAGCAGAATTAGTGATTTGACTGCAACGTCCTCACCAGCGAATGTTTTAAACCTTATTATAACTTTCTGATTGGACTATCATGTTAAGTTGCAACACTAAGAAGAGTTGTTATCAAAAAGGTGACATTCATAGGCAAGACTAGAATTATCCAGTGATTTAGCTTTGCATAAGTAAGTCCTAGTGGCGGAAGTTGTCATTCCCCAATATAACCATGGATGATAAGACCAATAGCATTGTCCTGAATAAATGCCCCTTCACTTCTAAAGTGGTATTTTAGTTAGGACCCTGTTGATTTCAGTGTATAAAAAAAGTTTTATATGTGGCCACACAAAAAGACTTTGTCAATAAAATGGAAAAGAAGAGAAAAACCTCAAAAACTTTTCCAGCCATGTTAAACAGGTCATTGTTTGAAGGACAGGCCTAATGTCACTGATAAAACCACAATGAAGTCATTTACTGATTGTATATATATATATTGTTGACTGTATATATTGTAGATCACTGTTGTATTTCTGCAATATATAAAAGGATAATATCATATATATATTTGTAGCCAATTACTAATTCTATTTAGTTTAATTAAGTTTAATTTATTTTCTACCTTACTGACAGCATCATTAAGTATACTTGTAATTATATTTCTAATGTAATGTGTTTAAATTTGTTCTCTTTCAGACTGGCAATTATTCCCATTGTGCTATGTTTCTCGCTAACAAAGTTGTTGGCATGTGCCATGGTAATGGCCACAGCTGCATTTTATGGACTTATGGCTCTAGGCCGAAAGTAAGTGTCTAACCTTGCCTGATAGTAATTCCAATTATATTTCTAATGTAGGTATTATGCTTTTATCAACTAGATACAACGGGGACCATTTTCATGTGATAAATGATATGAACAACTGCTTTTTTGTCTTTATGTGATATGATGTTTAAAATCAAGGTATAAGTCTTACATAGAGTAATATTGAAGATTTAAAGATGGCAGTTCTCAGTGGTGTCACCAAGGGGAGGTAACTCGGGTAAGAAATAACAACATGCATACCACAAATAAATACTTTATTTTTCACTTTGACACAGTGCATCTAGAATTTAGGCTCCTCAATCAAGAAAATTACTTCTGATTAAACACATTAATTGAGATTTTTCATAATCCATTTTATTTACGATGTTCATTTCAGAGGTGAGCGGGATGAAATGGCTGTGAGAGCACGAGGAAAGGGAGATACAGAGATGAACGCAACACTGATAAACAATCCAGAGAATGAGCCGGAGAAGTGATAGATCTGTAGAGACTGATATTCCATAGTCAATCTTATGAAACTGACGTTATTGTTATCTCACTATGGACAGTGATAGAGATATTTCCTCTGATCTGCAACCTGACAGATGAGAGAGGCCATGATATCTGTAGGGGTGCAACCACACAGGAGGGTCGCGATACGATACGTATCTAGATATTTGGGGTACGATACGTATTTCGATACGTATTACACAGGATTTCGAAAATAGACGTGTGAATTTTCCTAACCTGTATTGAAAACTTTCGAGCAAACACAACAATTTATTCTGGTACGATCTTCTTATTTGCACACATATTACGGTACGTGCTTTAATAAACAACAACAATAGTGTACCTAGATACATATGGCTGTAAACATTTACTTTATTTGTCTATAATAAACACTGTTGACACTGACAGGGTAAAAAATTAAAATTAAGAAATTTGATTCCACTGTAGGTCGTATCGATTCAGAGGCAAAACCTATCGTGTATCGTATAATTGCGATGCACCGGTGTATCAGTGTATCGTTGCACCCTTAGATATCTGAGTCAGTTATGAATTTACTGATGAGTTACAGCATTATCAATGGACACAGGAAGATAACAATATGTTTCATTTAGGTTGTTAGCCTGTCATTGGTCAAGTGTTCAGTGCTGTATATTGCTGTCTGTCATAGATGAGATGTTGTTGAAAATAACGGTGCTTAGGATTGGAACATGATAGTAGAGTTTATCTTCCTCAAGCTGGTGACATGAGATAGAACTTTCACAAAGACATATAGGCGATATGACAGACATTCCTGAACAAGGTGATGTCATGTGTGTTCGGCAACTTGTGTTGCCTTCAGCATGGAGAGGATTAAGTAGAGAAGGCTTGAATGTAATCAACGACTTGCATGTTTCTGTAGCTTGATTAAATGTCACATGGTGCAGTGTTTAAAAGAATTAATTGTTTACCTTGAAGTCACTTTTTGATTGATTATGGCATCAGTTGTTGCAATATGTTTTTGTTGTCAAATCACTGTATTGCTAAGAACTTAGTCAAAGAAAAAATCTTTTACCCATTAGGTTAAATTATTTATGAAAAGTATTAATTATTAAGATGATGAACAAATCTAGGTGTGGTTCAAATAAGACTTTTAGATAATTTACTGGTAATCATTTAAATGATCATATGCATCAACAAGACATCATTTCATAGTAGAGAGTAGATTAAGAATACCACAGTTTGAAAATTTATTAGAAATTGATACCAGTTAATCTTATGGAGTTGCATCAACATTACTAATAATATTCTTGGTTTTTCTCAGGTTACAATATGAATAAGGAAAAGTTTAGAGTCCTGAGGGTACAAGAATCTGTACTAAGTATTGGGGAGTGGCAGACCTAGGAATTTAAAGACAGTTTGGGGAGGGGGAGGGAAAGATCACCATGGCAATTTACTTCTGTTATTGACAATTTTGTCAAAAACATTTAAAGGGGGGTTCCAACACATTGAAAATAACCAACATCCCCACCCCAACAAACATCCTGCCACACCCATCACACCTCACACCCCAAACCGCTCTCCGCTGCTTAGAACTAAACAGTGTTTTACTACATGAGTTATCAAACTACCAATAGTGTATTGTTGCTGTTGTATATGTACTGCTTTATTTACTACATAGTGAGAGAGTACTATTATTGTGGTTACAGCGGATATGTATTGAGTGCAATAACATGACCTGTGATCTGATATGCTGTATAGACATAGCTGAGATATATTCGTAGCTGCTGTAAATGTAAAATATTCAAGGAAAATTAACAATCTCTCATGGCTGAGATATATTCGTAGCTGCTGTAAATGTAAAATATTCAAGGAAAATTAACAATCTCTCATGGCTGAGATATATTCGTAGCTGCTGTAAATGTAAAATATTCAAGGAAAATTAACAATCTCTCATGGCTGAGATATATTCGTAGCTGCTGTAAATTAAAATTATTAATTCCAATAACCAGGACTATTACAATCATAATCATCACCGAAAATGTGAAACATTAAAGAATTAGCTTTAGTTTCTAAGGCCCAAAAAAAATAAAAAATGTTTCTGGTCTTTACATTCAGGCAAAAATAATGAGATGACGCAGATTTTTTTATTATTTCCAAATTGTTTTAAGAAAGAAATATAACCTTTGAATAATTTTTTCTCCGCGTCTTTGAAGGCACTGACGGACAGAAGCGAGTAACATTTTACGAGCCTGCGTTTCAATGTTTTTCTAGACCACGTGACTAAATTTCCATTTTTGTCCCTTGTCAATATCTTGAAAAAAGTCTTGATGCGGGGGTTTGAAACTGACCCGGGCGGAACCAGAAACAAATTACTTAGCCCTAATGTGTGAAAAATTCAAACGAGATTATTTAAAAATAAGTGCTGTAGGTACCTCATCAATTGATCGTCTAAATTTGAACTGAAATGACACACAAATTTGATAATATCAAATGAACTCAGAAAGTTTGATCTGTAAGGATTATCATTTGAAAGGATGGTATAAGTTACTTTGCAATTAATGTTATAGTAATATGTACATGTCTCTGTCAAGGTGCAATGGCGGTTTAGGTTATGTTTGATGTTATCCAAACTTCAAGATGTACAAAGTTAGCTTTCAATGGTGTTGGTAGATACCAAACTGCATTTATTCAAACCATGGGTTTTAGTGAGTATATTTTGTACAGTTTGATTGATTTGATAAGATAGATAATTACAAACTCTTCCTGGAATGAAGGCAGATGATTTTGTCAGCTTTTACAATACCTAAATTCAGACCTATTTCAAATGATATTTCATTATTAAAACCAATCAAAGCATTCCAGCATAAATCAACCAAAATGCTTGAATGCATTTCTTACTGCAATTTCTCCTTTAGAAAAGGAAAGAAAGGAAATATGAGGCATTTTTGTGTAGAGAAATGTTGCAACATTTCCAAGAGGGTTTGATGAGGGTTTTGGGGATATCAAGCCCTTAAATATGATGAATGTTGGAGAAATAATATTTGTTGTTTGTTTAAAATGTGTTTGTGTGCAAGATATGTGTTTAGCAAACTCGACCAATTTGTTATCATCCTCATTTCATGACAGCATTATTTTGGTGGCATGATTCCATTTTAGGAGATTTGGCTTGATGGGATAACTTCACTATATCTGAATATTTTTTTCAAATTTCTAAATGGTTAAATGATAAGGCAAATTAAGAATATATTGATTATACTAGTTAACAATCAAAGTACAAAAGAGTGATAGGCATTAATTAAATCTGGAGAGAGTGTTAATTGTATTCCCATATTAGATTCACGGCATAATTTTGTTCGATATATATCAGTTGTTAGATTTATATGGTGTTGATTGTAGAAATTATGGCATTGTTATTCTGAAAAGAAAATCTTCTTTATTCAAATTCATCATAGGTTGAATGGTGACATTATGTTTTCAAAAACTTCATTCTCTCGACAGAAAGCTCAAGTCATTTTTTTCCAAGCTCTGTCAGAATAAGACAAGGTTGCTGGTTTCAGCCAGGTTCCATGAGCAGCAAAAATTTGCCACAAATAATTTGAGAAATTTTAGCCTATGAAAACACTTCTCACTTGTAATGATGTTCCTGTAACCATGGCCGTTACCATTATTCAGTAGTAAAAAAAAATGGCATTTGAAACGGTGCAATGATCGCACAACTAACTTTGATAGCATCATATCAGTTTTCTCCTTTTCTAGCCCGCAAACAGGGCTTATAAGAACAGAGGCTAGATCAAGATGACTTGAGCTGCCTCGGGGAAGAGAATTGAAATTTGTGTCAGCTGTTTATGAAAGCTGATTGTGATGGCCTGATGTCGCACAACTAACTTTGATAGCACCTAACCATGCCTGCAAATAGGGCTGATAAGAACAGAGGCTGGATCAAGATGACTTGACTTACCCCTATGGGGATAGAATTGAAACTTGTGTCGGCTTAAATCTGCTTGTGATAGCTGATTGTGATGGCCTGATGTCGCACAATTAACTTTGATAGCATCCAACCAGGCTAGCCCGCAAACAGGGCTGATGAGAACAGAGGCTGGATCATGATGACTTGACCTTCCTCTATGGGGAGAGAATTGAAATTTGTGTTAGCTTAAATCTGATAGTTATTGCTTGTGATAGCTGATTGTAATGGCCTGATGTTAGACATTTAGGTAAGGTATGTTATATATTGTCAAAATGTGGGTTTTATGTTTTTTATTTCATGTCCAAATATTGTTAATAAATCATCAGTTATTGACTTTGTCATTATAAGTCCCTTTTATTTATTTTCTGTTTGCGATTAATTTGTTTTGTGAATTTAGACACGTTGTGTTCTTATTGTGTTTTTTAATTTCATGTTTTGTTTGTTTTTTTGGTAACTAAGCTTAATCTTTATGAAACCATTACTTACGTTTTATGTTCCAACTTTACTTGAAATGAAAATAATTTTGAGAGTAAGATGACCTTGTCTTCATTTCCAAAACTTTGATTTCTTAATCAGTTGTGATCAATAAACATATCTAGATGTTGCCAAAATAGCAGTCTAAGTAAACCTAGCCTCACTATTATCCGTTACACTGCTATACTGAGTCTAGCAAGGCTTGGTTGAGGGTCGCGTCAGCCCATGTGACCAAGTTGACCAATCAGAACTCAGCTTACCAAGCCACAATAGTCTGCCTTCGCACGTTTAACGTTGGAAGGTCATAGGTCGCAGAAAGGTCGGCTGACGCGACCCTCAACCAAGCCTTGCTAGACTCAGTATAGCAGTGTAACGGATAATAGTGAGGCTAGGTTTACTTAGACTGCCAAAATAGAGACAAACCCATTGTGATGAAATTCATTGTTATCTCATAAGGCCATGCCTAACTATGAAATTATTGATTTGTTCAGGTTATGTTTTTTTTGTATATGTAGTTAAATGATAATGTTATACTTTCCAGAAATTTTTATTTATAAAAGATTTTACAAAAGCATTACCTACATTACATCGAAATCTGTTATTGACATGATACTTCACTTTGTGTGATAAGGTCAAACCATGTATACATAGTCTGGTTAAAATCAACCTCGTTCCAAGGAATAAATGTTTTAAAATATTAACTTCAAGAATCAAATTTGTTATTTCGATAGTTTTCCTCTCCACTGAGTCCAACCGCAGGTCGCATGGTTTGACATACCAGCTAACCAATCACAAGCTGCTAGAAAAAGCCTTTCAGTATCAGTTATAAGGGGGCAAATAACTCCTGTTAGCAATTCTTTGAACATGATAGCTGCTAGCGGCCTTTTGTGATTGGTCCGCTAAAAACTATTTCATCTGCACTAAACTGGTAAATACCATGCGAGATATGGTTATATAATAGGTTTTATAGGTTAATATGGTTTTTTAATAATTCTCAAAAGAGTTAATGTATAATATTTTATTCCTTGGAACTAGGCAGATTTAATCAGACTGTGATATACATATATCCTTTTATGAGGTTTTGAATTACATCTTGTGGCACGATGCAAAATCTCTATCAACAATAAACTGTGGACCATCAAGAGATAAGTTGAATTTCATTATCAATGTCTCATTATCCAGGAACATAATTTATGTCATGGCTTAATGTATCATTTATGTGGTACCCTGTTCCTTTATATATGAGATACAAAGTATATTTCCATTTGCTTGTGAATCTTTAAAAGATTTCAATGAATCCAATTATAATGAGTTATGTCATTTAGCAGAATATACATGTACGAGGGATGTGAAGTAATAGTTTTAAGAATACTTAGCGACACTTCATGTAACTGTTATTTATATTTCATCAAATATTTACTTTTGTTGCCAGTACATGTCTTTATTTGGTTGGTACTGAATAAAATGTAAAAGCTTTGCCTTTGTCTGATTCATATTTCTTGAAAAAAAGCATGGCAACAAGTGATTGCTGTCATGATATTGTTTGATCAGGATCCAGTTTAGTCCTGCTTCATAACTGATAAAAATAGAGCCATTGGCTCTGTAGCTCATCAGGCTGTATATTTGATTTTGCTTTAGGGTGTGGCCAATGTGTTTTCCCCCCTTAGTAGGGGCTACAGGGTCACAAAATCTACAATTATTAATCTTCACTAGTCAAGGAGTCTGTACACTATGTTTAAGCTTTCTAGGCCTTATGCTTCTGGAGAAGAAGATGAAAATAGGTTTTTAGGGTGTGGCCCCTGTGGCCCTTATTAGGGGTCACAGGGCCACCAAAGCTATAAGTTTTAATCCTCACTAGTCAAGGAGTCTGTACACTTAGTCTAAGGTTTCTAGGCCTAATGCTTCTAGAGAAGAAGATGAAAATAGGTTTTTAGGGCGTGGCCCTTGTGGCCCTTATTAGGGGTCACAGGGCCACCAAAGCTACAATTTATAATCCTCACTAGTCAAGGAGTCTGTAGACAACGTTTCAGCTTTCTAGGCCTTATGGTTCTTGAGAAGAAGATGAAAATAGGTTTAAGGGCTTGGCCCCTGTGGCCCTTATTAGGGGTCACAGGGCCACCAAAGCTACAATTTCTAATCCTCACTAGTCAAGGAGTTTGTACACCAAGTTTAAGCTTTCTAGGCCTTATGGTTCTGGAGAAGAAGATGAAAATAGGTTTTAAGGGCTTGGCCACTGTGGCCCTTATTAGAGGTCACAGGGCCACCGAAGCTACAATTTATAATCCTCACTAGTCAAGGAGTCTGTACACAAAGTTTCAGCTTTCTAGGCCTTATTGTTCTGGAGAAGAAGATGAAAATAGCTTTTTAGGGCGTGGCCCCTGTGGCCCTTATTAGGGGCCACAGGGCCACCAAAGCTACAATTTTTAATCGTCACTAGTCAAGGAGTCTGTACACCAAGTTTAAGTTTTCTAGGCCTTATGGTTCTGGAGAAGAAGTCGAAATTCCAAAAAGTTTACGAACGGACGGACGCCGGACATCATGCCATGCCATAAGCCCATCGGGCCTTACAGGCCAGATGAGCTAATAATTATTACAATTTAAACGTCTACTTTCCAATCTACAACTGCTCACAGACGGTACAATGTACATTATTACCCTGAAGGAATTGTTCTTTCGGACCTACAGAAGTGCTGCAAGAAACCATGTACACCCGGTATTTCAGGTACAGAGTAGTACTATCGGAGCTGTAGGAAGCCATGTAAACCCATTATATCAGGTACCCATTCATACAGCTGGGTGAACTGAGTGCAGTGTGGATGAAGTGCCTTGCCCAAGGACATAACACCCCGTAGAGCCAAGGTCACAAATGTTTGGTGGATATTTCCACTATTCCAATATCCATGCCCTACTATGATATTAGAAATGTGATCAGATATAAAATCATTTAACAGTTCATCCTTATGTGCTCTGGAAGATTGTGATGGGAAACATGCAAGTATTTGAACACTTCAAACTGCAACTAGTCCCCAGAGATACAGTAATGACACACTGATTTACATTAAAACTTTAGCCCTTGTTTGACAAGATGGAGTCTACTTAGTGATAATTATTATTAACACTAGTATTTATGGATATGAAAACAATGACCAACAAAAAACAATCATCGGGAAACCAACAACACAATTTGCTCTTGATACGCAACAAAAAAAATGGAGAGAATTCATGTATATATTTATTTATTAATATATTTTCACAGATATCACAGAAATATATGTTTCAGCATTCAACACAGCATCAAAAGTAATTCATACTCACAATTATCTTGTATGTACCATGACAATGACATTAATTTTTATTCTACCATGAAACCAGCTATTATTATAAACAAAATACAAATATGGTGGAAAGTTTTAGCCCACGATCTTTACGGCCACATGACGTGTTGGTCACGGGCCTTACCAAAAGAGTATATAAGGAGAGACAGAATCATTGCTTTTTCAGTCTGACGAGTTCAGATCAATGGACGAAACTAGTAACTCTAAGCAATAACCACTTGCCCCTTTGCCGTAGTAAGGCCAATCCTGTCTTACTAATATGATTATAAATAAATAAATTTCAGCCAATCAATGAAAAAAAATGCTTCTGCCATCAAATGAATTGTAAAAGTCGATATGCACCAAATACATTATCTTACCTTACCAAATATCTGCTGGTAATGTCAGTTCATGGTAATAACAAAATGTGAATGAATTAATAAAGATACATATAACAATACATCATAACAATAATTTGTTGATACACAATCATGATATTGTCACAAGAAACAAGTTTTTGTTTCATGAACATCATACATTTGAAGTTCATGTTTAACAAATCAACATCCATACAGTTAAAGTGATTTAAAAAAAAATAAATTAAGTTTTACATTGAAGTAAACGTTTTCATTCATGATATCACAGTATGAGAATTCTCTCTTATAACTCAACAACTTTAACTTAAAATAACTAAAAACTCCCAGACCTAGGTTGTATGACAGAAATACAATTTGACTACAAAATAATATGAAAGTTTCGTATTTACTATAATCCTAATATTGTTAATTGACAAAATAATTAAAAACAAGTATTTGTCACAAAGGTGACAAGACCCCCCGCCGCAAATTGATGTTAACAACAAGAAGCGGGACGGACCAACGGACGGACGTACAGAGCTGAAAACTATGTCCCCCGTGAAGACTCAAGGTTAATGGGTTCATGAGATATGGCCCTAACAACATTTTCAAAACTGGTCAAAGTCTCGTTGTGACCTTGAAAATGAGGTCAAGGTCACCAAAAGCTTTTCAGGTCTGCGTATTCCCCAGATGAAGACTGGTACCAAGTTTGAAGATTCTAAATTGAGCGGTTCATTAGATATCGCGCTAACAACATTTTCAAAACTGGTCAAAGTCTCGCTGTGACCTTGAAAATGAGGTCAAGGTCACCAAAAGCTTTTCAGGTCTGCGTATTCCTCAGATGAAGACTGGTACCAAGTTTGAAGATTCTAGGTTGAGCGGTTCATTAGATATCACGCTAACAACATTTTCAAAACTGGTCAAAGTCTCGCTGTGACCTTGAAAATGAGGTCAAGGTCACCAAAAGCTTTTCAGGTCTGCGTATTCCCCAGATGAAGACTGGTACCAAGTTTGAAGATTCTAGGTTGAGCGGTTCATTAGATATCGCGCTAACAAGAAGCGGGACGGACGGACGGACGTACGGACACGCGGACGTACGGAGCTGAATACTATATCCCCCGCTTTGTGCTAAACGCGCGGCGGGGGATAATAATCAAGGGTATTAAATCTCTTTGAAGAGTAAATTGTGAACTGTGAGAAGTTGTGCGATATATGCCTAACAAAAACACTCTGACTCGTAATACATAACAAAACAACATTTCACAACATCGGTGTATTCAAATGTTTGGCACAAAAGATGCTATTTTGATTTTAAAATCTTATGGAACACTTACCTACCCAAATTATGCTCATAAAATTCACTATATTTAATTTTTGTATCTAATATCTTTAAACATTTATTAATTTATTCTCTCTCTACTGAGAAATTAAAATATCAGTTCAGATGTCATATATTTTCATGAGAATATTTAAAGGATTTGGCTTTTCTTTACAAATACCATGTTTATCTCATTGAGTGAGCAAGCAAGTTTATATTTAAATAAGTGGCGCAACTGTTCTGCCCCACTAGATGAGGTAATTTTTTATTGATAGATCTCGGTATTTCACCGCCAATCATATAATAAAACAATACATGTCATTATCAAATTTAAGGTCAAATGAATTTTTTTTTTGGTTATCTATATTGAGAAAGGAGTTAAAAATGACTTGTACTAATTTCTCTGAAGACATGAGATAATGTCTTTGATGCTAGAAAACACTTTATTTTAATACCGGTACAAAAACCCTAATGTTTCACCCCTAGAATTGACAAAATAAAACGTGACTAGCTAATACAGTAAAAATGGAACGATTATCAAATCTAAGGTCAAATGAAAAAACTTTCTTTTTATCTTTATTGAGAAAGGAGTTACAAATGACTTGTACTAATTTCTCTGAAGAAATGAGATAATGTCTTTGATGCTAGCATTTTATTTTACTACAAAAACCCTAATGCTTCACCCCTAGAATTGACAAGATAAAATGTGACTAGCTAATACAGTATTTTGACTCAAACATAGGAATGAATGGTCATTTTCATATTTATCAAATGACAAAATACCTTTTCTACACTAGATCTACATTGTTCTATGAGAATCTATCCTCTGTAATCTTATGGTACACTTATTATCTAGTATTGTAAATTTTATTTTAATTTCAAAATTTTGGAATTCCAATTGCAAGGCATCCAAAATTGAAATGTACAAATAATTTAATTGAAAATCCGATTTGACAAAAATTTGTGCCTTATCAGTGATGAGCATCTTTCATGTATCTTATTTTCTCTTTAGCTTATTTTTTTATTTCCTCGCACATACACAGGATACTTACATATTTGTGGCCATAAATGGCAAAACACACTTGTGTAAAAATATAAGTGAGGTAGTGTTATTTAATTCCAATATTCCGGTGATGCAGACAGGTAGTCATTGTTATTCACATCTGTGTTGTACTATTTCAAATTATAGTAATAGAATTTTTTTTAGATTATCATTCATAATGGTATACATATTTTACTGAGTTTTATTTATTTTAAAATTAAAGCATATATCCATAACAAACTTTGCACTTAAGAGATAAAAAAATATAATTTCAGGCCTGGTGTTCTTTTTAAAACAACACAATAAATATTAACACTTATCAAAATGTTAAGGTGGGTCAAAATTACTGTTATCATAATTCAACTTCAAAATGTTGATTTTCAGTTTAAAATACGTAGTTAGTGAGTTTGAGATTAACACAGTTAAGCCAATATCACAGCAAATATCAGCGTTAAAAATATATAAACAATACATATCATTGTCTTTTACATTTCATGAAGTCCTTACAATAAAAAAATATTAATAATTTGTACTACCGGTATGTAGATCTCCCCTGTAAATGTCCATTCATAGCTATTTCTAGTTTAAACTGACTTTCTGTCTGTCTAGTTTAAAAAAAGAAACATAAGTCATTGACTTAACAATTCCATTTCTACAAATCTTTTAAAATCAACAACAAAACCTGTATACCATAGAACCCTGTAAGGACCACATTTACATGTATACATGTATATCTATCAGTGAGACAATAACAATGTGTTTGGCTTCTTACACAGCAGTTCCCTTAAGGAAATGATGTGTTATCTAAGTCACACCAAATTAAATATCTTCATGAATGCTGGGTGAATTGTGTGTGGGCTTAAACTTTTTTGACATCATATCTCTACTATGCACATTTCACATCGTGGGCTTGACGCAGCCACATTAATATTCTTCTAAATATTGTCCATGGAAAGAGATAATGATGTATCAAATCACTTTTCTGCTCAGTCAATAAACGTTTAAGGACCAATATTGTCAATTCATTGTATCACATCAGTTTAATACTTAAGCATCTTTGCCATATTTTTATATCAATCACCAGTAACACTGTTATTAGTTGTATAGCTAATAGCATCTCCCACATAACCTCTCTGTTTTGTATCTCGCACTTCCGGGTCAAGTAAAAACCACGCTTTACTGAGAAGATATGTTTGTTGTTCCTGAATGTTGTGGCCATACATGCGAATGAATAAATGTATAGATGTCCTTATCCTGTCATATTTATTCAAATCTTAATGGTCTTCTAATGAATTGCTAAACATGGTGTAGAGGCATCCTGATCGATGGCCTTTGTCTTACACAGGAGGTGATTTGTTTGAAGATGAAGATGATTGAGCCATATTTGAATAAATATCATCAAACAAAACCAAAAATATGACATCATTGTTGTAACTCCTTCAATCTCTTACAAACATCGATAAGGCAATGAAATTGGAGTATTCATATTTCAATGTCACCACAACCTTCTTCTTGTGCTTTATCTATAAGAAATATATGCTGGCATATTAGCTCACATCAAATAAATATTCTGTTATTTTCATTATTATGTTGTTAATATGAAATAACCACTATGTGAAGCAATGAACATTCAGGCACATGAGATCTCTTTATCATATCAAACTACTATTCTGTTACATGATTTCCACAATATTTTGTAAAGATGCAGGCTTCATAATTTTGTTTGCTGGCAATTGACCTCATGAGTTAAGTTGGCACACCTAACAAATATTCTCTCACATAACCCTAATAACTTGTAAAGGTTTCATGAATATTGAAATGATCCTCATCAAAGTCAGTTTAACATTATCTGTTGTTATTTGTTTATATTCTCACCAAATCATGTGTTGTACTTATTGAACCCTGGGCCTAAGGCCTTCATACAGAATAAAAGAATTGAATTGAATTTGTTGAGGAACGTAACAGGCTAGCCAGAACATGCATCCACAGTCTCTTCAGCTTGATGCCAGCACATCACTATGCTTCAAAAAAATATATTTCCCTGTTTTAATCTTGCTCATACTGTATGTTGTCTTTTGGTCTATTTGTTGTGTGTTTGACTACTAACCACCATAAGATTCGTATGAAAATTTTGTGTCCAACAGAGAAGATTCCTAGTTTTGTGTCCAACACAGGAGATTCCTAGTTTTGTGTCATACAGAGAAGATTCCTAGTTTTGTGTCTTACACAAAGGTTCCTAGTTTTGTGTCCAACAGAGAAGATTCCTAGTTTTGTGTCCAACACAGAAGATTCCTAGCTTTGTGTCCAACACAGAAGATTCTTCTGGTCACATTCCAGTGTAGAGTATCTGCTATCAGTGTCACCAAAGTCTACTGTGAGTATTCTGTCTGAAGCCGATAGTCCGATGGTTGGGTACAACCCCGTGTAATGACCACATTGTATCTTGTTGTACTGGGGTGGCTGAGAAGGCAGAGCGGTGGGATGCCGGTGGGTTGTACAGAGTCTGGGTTCGAGTCCCGTAACTCGGTGTCTGGGAGGGAGGTGCCTGCACCTTTGGTAAACTGGAAAAAAGAAATTAACTTTGTGATTTAATGAATCAAATCATGTGAACTTTATATTTTTTGGGGGGATCGCCTATCTGCAATAGTAGAACTATTAAGTCCTCAGGTCGAGTTCTTTTATGATTTAAATTCAAATCTTTAGAATTCAGGAAAATTGTCAAGCCTGGTGGTTGTATTGGTAAACTACTGGTGCCATCAGTGCTTGCAATGTTGCTAGACCCTCAAGAAGTGTATTAACATTTCAAAATGTCAAAATGACTCATATCCATTTTCTGTAAACTAAGATGATTCAATCTGGATTGATAACTGGAAATACTGTTGCATTTCTGGGGAAGGAATCACACTAAAATCAAGGATAGGAATTTGAAGGGTCCTTGGTAAACATTTCTTTAGCAGACTTTAAAACAGCCTAGCTATATGACTATTATTATTGCTAGGAGATCTAAAAAATAGAGCATTTGGCTCAGTAGCTCATCAGGCTACATATTAAATTTTGCTTTAGGGTGTGACCATTGTTGTAGGGGCCACAGGGCCACCAAGGCTACAAATTATACTCCTTACTTGTCAAGGCTACCTAGCTATCTAGGCCTCATGCTTCTTGAAAAGAGCATAGTAGTTTTGGTGAGTGAGGGAATTGGGAGTTTATGCTGCTTGGTCAATATTTCAGCAATTAGCTCCCAGTAGTTTGAATTCAAGCATAAAGTATGTGAGTGAACCTAGAACACTTACGTGTTAGTTGAGTTGGACCTGAGGTGTCCGTTACGTCCCTGGTACTCCTGATGAAGATTCATCAGCTCTGAATAACCTGGGGGTGCTCCTGCTCGCTGTAGGATAGGGGGGCCAGGGTCTGGATTCAAACATAGCACTTTTATTAGGAAAACAACATAAATTAATAAAAGAAGTCGAAATGGAAGTTGAGGCGGTGAGAGGTAAAGGACTTGTTACAATGACTGCAATGACTACAATGGGTGTTTTGGGTCTCTTATGTTGGCTGTCTTTTCTGGGTATGTGCTATTGTGCTAGGCTGAAGGTCTACTAATATTGTTCTGAGATAGACCTTGAAGGTCTACCAGAAAACTCTGAGATAAACCTTGAAGGTCTAGTAAGGGTGCTCTGAGGGTTCTTTGAGATCAATCTTGAAGGTCTTCTAAGGGTGCTCTGGGATAGACCTTGAAGGTCTACTAAGTGTGCTCTTCAACCTTGAGGATCTATGAGGGGTCTTAGGTTCTGGGGTTTGCTTTAGTTGTTGAAGTCCCTTCAACTATTGAACCTTCTTGGGGTACTAGGGGTTCCATGCTGTTTGGTGCTTGGGGTGACCGTTTGGGATCTATTCATAGTTCTGCTTTGGACGTTGAGCTTCTGCTTTTGGGTCAGCTTTCCATCATATTTGCTTGAATTGTTTTGTGTATTCTAGAAATTAATGATTCAAAATCTAGACAACATACTGCCTCTCAATTTCATAGCATCTGGGACATCCCTATAATCAGCGATTTGATGAGAGCCTCGAAAGGTCAAAATATTTTATCAAAAAGTTTTCCAACACTGTTGCTTTTACCTCTGCATCATTATCTAAAAATCTGCATCATTATCTAAAAACACCTACCTCATCATCACCCTATGTTTATTTCCCGGAGTATTTCAAATTAAAAGTCCATTCAGGTTTGAGTAATAATTCATGCATTGATCTCATTCAACCAAACACTTCTAATCAAACAGTGACAACCTTGTGTAGCTTGTGCCTGCAGATGTAGGCGCTCCACACTGCCGTGTCTCTGCAGGTTGTCTGATGAAGGTGGGGTGATGGTGTGTCGACTGTACATGTTCATACCCGCACCCAGACCTCGGCTACTGTTACTGCCTGCAGACAGGCTTCTCATGTCCAGGTGGTTGGGGCTGCAATAGGAGTAACTGAGTGAATAAAAGTGGCTGTGTTTTCCTGTTGAAAGGCACATAGAGAATCTCACCCAAGTGTCTTCTGATATCAAATATATCAACACAAGTTGATAAAAGTAACAAATATTCGAGGCTTGCCAAGGATATTTTACCTTTATCAATGAGTGTTGATATATTTGATATCAGAAGACATGAGGGTGAGACTCTATTTATCATCCAAAATCATTTTTAATCACGTTTGCTTGAAAAATGTACATCTTTCAACACTGCATAGCTCTAAAACTCCTAAATCAGTGATGTCATAGCACTGTGAAGTCATGGTGTTCATGACGTAGTTGTGTTTATGACGTCATAGCATTGTGACATCATTTCTGATGATGCAAAACATTTGTGATGTCATGTCCCTTCTGTTGAAAAGGCATTGTTCAAAACCTACGGTCAAAGCGATATCTCCAACACAGTTTTCGATGACATAACGTAATAAGTGCTCTCTCGATATAAGCAGCCCCCTTTCCAGGCTTACCTTACATGACAAATTTTACATGAAAATGATTTGAAGACTTGCTCTCAGTTCTCCTCTTTAATCACGGTCATTGGATTTGTAACTTTTCGCTACAAAACTATATGAAGATCGAGAATATACAAACAATTGACTGAATGATTAAGACATTTTAATAAGCTCCCTCTCTTTCCAATTTTTTAACCCAGCTAAATAGGTTAAAATATGTT
Source organism: Steromphala cineraria (assembly GCA_916613615.1). NCBI lineage: Eukaryota > Metazoa > Mollusca > Gastropoda > Trochida > Trochidae > Steromphala > Steromphala cineraria. The sequence goes on along the minus strand of OU744735.1, from coordinate 25,956,082 downwards.
TTGGTTTGGACTTAAGTTAAGAATTTTGAATGAGTGAAGAATGAGAAAGATGTTATCTAGTGTAGCTTGGCTACATTTCACCCATTAGTTAAATCATTGAGAAGAAGTTTACTAGGGTGAGGACTTCAATTGAAAATTAATAAGAGAAAATGAATGAATGAAAGAGCTGTGTTTTCTCTGTGGATGAAGTTATCCATGGTTTATGCTCATACATTTAAATTCCAAACATAAAAAGAGCTAAGCAAACGTTATTCTGAGGAATGATTCATTTGTCATATCAGAGCCATTGGCAAATGATGATTTTACTAACTTTATCAAAATAAATCTTTTCCAGCCAATTTGATAAACATTCAGAATTGTACCAGCTTTGAATTAAAACCAACCAGAATTTACATTTCATTATCCTACCAGTAACCTTTTTCATTTCAACACACTTCACACTCCTGAACTCATGAACATCCATATCATCATGATAAAACATGATTGATTGTATAACCTGTTTGATGAAATGTACAAAATATATTTGGAAAGGAATCACCAAAAAGAAATGTACTTACTTGATGTTTTTATTTTCTAGAGGCTGATTCTGTCTGTGACCACTTCTTGGTCTCGGATTGATGTTTAAGTCTCTCAGTTCTGGGCTCTTGAATAATCAAATATTATTATATTAATATTAAAATATCAATATGTGAAAACAACATTTGAACACAATGGATACTATAAATGTTGAATTCTAAGTAAAACAAAACTCTTTATGAGAAAAGCCTTTGATATTTTCATTGCTAGATTTAAGCATATCCTAACTGTTTTGAGGATACGACTGGAAGGCAAAGAAAAAACAGACATAAAATTAGGGCCAATTTTTTCTTCTAAATGGTGTCTTGTTTAGAAAACAGCTAAAGTTTTTATTTTTTATTGCATGGAATTCTACAGACAAAAGCAATCAGATGATCAGAAAGATGATCAGAGGATGACATATCTATCAGTCGCAAACTATTCACACAGTGTTGTTCCTAGGTGATCAGTTAAGGGGGTCATTTTGGTCTGTTCTGAGCAGATGACCCTTTGCAATGGTAAAAGTACTACTTCTCCAAATTTTAAGCGACGAGCCAAAATGGTGGGAAAATCTCCCAAGGACCCCCTCTAGGAACAACACTGATTCACAAATATTATTAACTTGATACAATTCCCAGTCATCAACCAAAAAAAATCAACAAAAAGTCTGCTACATAATCTACTCTTTCTCAAGAGGCCACAAATAATTTCTCAATTGAAATAATCCAGATTCCCAGTTAAAAATTCATCCATACCGGACTTTGTTGATGTGAAACTGCTGCTTTATCTGAGGGTCTCATGTCGTATCTCTGCGATGTTTTACCAGACGGAGGGCGACTGTTGATACGACCTGACGGAGGTCGTCCATTCAGTGGGTAGCCATTGGTGTTCATCATAGTTCTCTTCATTGATTCTGCAAACAAGAAGTAAAACTTAGATATCTTCAGGAAAATTAATACTGTAAATATGGCCAAGGAAACTACTCTTGTGTGATTTTCAGAATGAAGGTTTAAATCGCTCATCTTCTTTATCGACTGAACCCAAACAGTGGAATTTTGCAACATTAGAAAAGTTTTGTCAACCAATATATAGTTGCAAAATAATTGTAATTTGTAGACAACTAATATACATGGTTATTATGTTTCTTTAATATGTCTCTGCCAAAATTGGTTAGAATATATCATTCTTTCCCTACAGAGGTTCTTCCCATGTAATCAAGTATTAGAGCAATATACAGAATATTGGTTGGTAACAGTCAATGATATTGGTAACCAGTGATTGTTTCAATCTCAAAAGCTGTTGAGAAGACTTAAGTGAAGTTTGCTTTGGCACTAGACACTTTTCTTAGAAGACAGAGTCATTTTAGGATTGTGATCTCTTTAATGAAAGAAAAAGGTAAATTTTCAAAATAAAGGATATTTTCATCAACATTTCATCTAGGACAACAACAAAAGGTTTGTGTTTCTCACGTGTGTCAGTCTGCCAATATGTATTCCAATTGCTACACAATTTCTTTGAATCATTATTTTGTCCAAATAAAAGAATCTACCTATTTCCAATGAAGCAACAGACACAGTACCTGGAGGTTTGTAAACAGGTGGTCTCCCATTTCTTGATCTCCCATGGTCAATATCTGAAAAGTCAATAGTCAATCAAAAGGTCACGCATTGTCGTGAAAATAGAGCCTTTGAAAAGTACAACCTCAATTACTCCTCATAACGTTTTGGAAACATAATCCATGACTATAATACTATTCTACTTTCATATGGAAAGTTGTGACATGTTTTCTTATGTGTGCTATTTTATTCAAACTTAAATCTTAAAAACCCTTCTTTACATCCCAGTGGAGACACCAAAAAATTGCGACCTGTCATATGCTGTGATGTGTCCTTGGACAAGACACTTCATTCACATTGCATTCAGTTAACCCAGCTGTACAAATGGGTACCTGAACAAGGGGGAAGTACGGAGATATACGGTTGTGTGTAGCACTCGATAAATGGCGACACCGAACATACTACTACTCCAGCGTAATAATACTCATGGCGCTTTGAGCTTGCTTTGTCATGGATATATGAAGATATTATTATATATTTATTAAGCAGAATAAATCTTGGTTTATTGAGATTGAACCAAAACATTGCACACCTGTTCTGTTTGAGAAGAAACCATCAAACACTACAAAGTTGTTGACCTGAGGAATAAGGGCCCTGAGATTATAGTGCTTCTGTAGAAACATGGAGAACTTGTGGGACGGCTTGTCTATCGCAAAGTGACACGGTCGGATGTTTTCCCACTGAAAATGAACAACATGAGACTTTCTAATCTGATCTCATAAAATGACTGAACAAAACCTAGACATTTTCACAAAAAGATTTGTTACTATGCACTGCAGTTCGAGCAATAAAGTAAAGGACATGTGTGAAATTTTAAAAATATTGGATGTATAGTTTTTCTGCAATCAGACAGACAAATTATGATCTTAGAAAAAGTTCAAGAGATTGATATTTGTAAATATCCAAAAATAAGGAGATGGCTTTTAATTTGGCACTGCAATTCTTGAGAAGACTTTAAGACATGTGCAAAATTTTGAAATTATTAGAGGAATAGTTTTTTTTTAACAATTGGTAGGCCAAACTCAAAACTGTACAAGCACAAAGCATTAAAACATACTTGGAAAAAAAAAAAACACTTGTGATTTTTTCACTGCAATCCTCTTAGGAGAATGCATGTACAAAATTTGAAAAGTAATAGAGGTTATCATGCTCGTGTGTTTTGGGATCGTAAATATCCTGCATTAGGAATAAACATTGTATTTTGCGAGCCTTGGCGAGCTAAATACATAGTGTTTATTCCTAATGCAGGATATTTACGATCCCAAAACACACGAGCATGGTAACTTTTTTATCATACAATGTCATTTTAAAATTTAATTCGAAAAAATGCCTGATAATATTTCAATTGTTTTAAGATTCACGCATTGATATATGCAAATGAATAGAGCAATGACTCTGACGGTGAATTGACAAAATATAATTCCTCCTTATATATGCCTTTTATTGCCGTTTGAGTTATTTTGTCACGACTCCAAAGTTTTTAAATTTTAAAAATCTATAAAATACGATGATTTTAGAAATTAGACACATTTTAAATGGTCTTTGGCGGGATCGAACTGACGTTCTTTAATCTGACGTCATCGAGAGGACGAGTCAATCTCACCAAGGGGCAAGAGTTGCTTCCCTTCGCTTACGTGACAATGGCAGCTTGCGTTGAGACAGCGATTGAACGAACATTGATGGCCGGAGAGCTAAACATTAAAACTAGATCATAGTCTGTGGATTTCCGAATCCAAAATAAACAATATTAAAATAAAGAACACCGAAGATTGGTAAATGACGTGTTTGAACACGAGACTTGAACTGCCTTTGGTACCTGTGAGTAAAATTGTTCCGTCGGTTTCATTCAAATCGTAATTACAGTGTTTTAGCACTGCTAAGTCATACATATGGCTAAAGACCCATACAGTTTTGTTGTTATTTCATGTATTTAATGTATGTATTTTAATGTATCATTAATATTTGTAATGCCTCTCTCCGTTACTAAAGGCGTTCAAAATTTTAACGCTTGTGACGTCATCGGAATTTTCAAAAGAAGTTCTGACCTTGACCTTTGATATTGGCATTGATATCCGTATATGACCCTTAGCCACGCCCAACGGATATCAAAAATATCCGTGGCTTTATTATGCCGAGAACACTATCCATTGTATGATAATTGGCTGTATTGGCTTGACATTAATGTCCTCGGACGAATGAATAGTTGGCATTAATATACACCCTTGACATTTGGTCAGTGGTATCATGAAAATGATAAATATTAACTATAAGGGACTTGTTAACTATTGCAACACATTCAAAACAGAGAAGTGTAGTGACATACCTACTTTTTTGAAAAATATTTGCAGCATTGCTTTCTGTTTTACCATGAACTACCATAGATAGGTACTATGAAACTAAAACAATAAACTTGTAACGGTAATCATTTATCACTTTAAAATTTATAGCCTTAATGTTTTAGCGGTATGCAAATAACATAAAAAACACAGAGTTATATCTCTTCTCTTGTACCAATATGGATGCGATGAAGCACATGGTAGGACCATGGTGTTTACGGAGTTGATAAGATGTATTTCTGAACATTGGATGTGTGATTGTGAACTTTACGATGATATTACGACAACTTCAGTATCAAAACTACCATAACCATAATTGTGAACGATGAATATTACGATGAGAACTAGGAATAAAAGGATGAACTGTCACTCACTGACTTATCACTGTGTTGTGCATGCGATGGAAAGGGGACTTGAAACGAACTTGAGCGATTACTAGTTGCATTAATACCATGGACAATCGAACCTAGCGGACTGCCGCTATAAAACTCTTTAGACAGTGTGAATAATTTGTAAGTAACAATGTAACTATCTATTGACATTTACAATGCATAATGTGAAGAGGCAATATTTGATACTATACCTCGGAACATGGTTCATTAAAATCAATTTGGTCTTCAAAAAATATGAATTATTTATGATTATTGATACCTACCCTGAGCATATAATCAAACAATCTCTTGCCGCAACCCTGTCTCTGTCTTGACTCGTGGACATAGAAGTCGAGGACACACGTTGGGTTCATCTCGTGTTGCTGCCCGTGACTATCGTACACAAACAGCTTCTTGTGACCGATCTTCAAAAACCCAACTATTGCACCTTTAGCACTGGAAATTAGAGGAAAATCATATATATGAATAGATATTGACTTTGCATTTAAAATGTTAAAGCTGATTTTGTTTCTATTTGATTACCCTATGTTTAATATTTATAACACAAGTTACAAAAAGGAAGGATACAGCTCTTATACTCAATGTAGGTCATTGATCATTATGTAAAAATGGAAGTTAGCATCTCAATATCAGTTGTTTAATATTGATATATTACATAGATATCAACGATTTCAATTTATACATGACAATTACGACTTCTTAAAATGCAATGTTCATGCTGGTTCAAACTCAAGGTTTTATAACTTGTGTCATTGACAAATTATATAATATTGAAAACAAGAAGACATAGTCATCAACATCCCCCGCCAAGAGTTTTTTTATAGCTCCAAACAAAAGTCCCAGGTCAAGAATCATAACTCTGTCAAAAATAATGTACGCTTCTGATTTTGTTATATCTCAATCAAGGTATTGATACCCTAAATACCCACAGCATATTTGGAATTTGGAAAGCTAATGATTGTTCTTGTTCAATGCAATCATTAAATTAAATAAAGATAATTTTTGTAGCTGATAAAACGGATAAATAGTTGCAATCTCAGCAATGTTTTCCGCCGTGAATGAACCGGAAAGAACAGTTTCGCCTCCATTTACGCCGATTGGTCACCAAGCAAACCGGATCAGTAGCCGTACTGCACCGTTATATTTCCGTAAATGCCGTTTTTGCGACCGTAATCGCAAGTATTGTCTCTGCAACTGACATTCTCGCTGCCAAAAATTAACGCTCGTGCATGTAAAATTGACGCATTTTTTCCATAGTAGAAGTGATTTTTTCAGTTTTTGTTGTTATCTGTTCAAAACAGGAGGAGATTGACATTTTTATTTCCGTGCGTTAGGGGGGCCTGCTTAAACAATGTAAAACCTAACTCTTGGGTTCTCATTTTCGAACTCCTATAAGAAAGGGAGGTAACTCTCTTTAATCTGCCTGATTCAAGTTTAGGGAACTTCTTTTACGACTCTGGAACACCAGTTTCCCATTTTTTACAGAATAAGGTTAAGGCAAAAAAACTTCTAATCTATTCATGCTATATAATCCTTCTTATTGAATGAACTAAAAAAAATCAATCAACTCACTTGCATGCCGCTGCATCTTTCATGATGTACAAGACATGATCCGACAATTCCAGCTTCCGTCCACCTGTGATAGCACCATATAGACCCTGAGCCTGTAAACATCATATTTCAATATATTTATTGTAAATAGTACACCAGTGTTGTTGTTCGTGGTCAGTTAAGGGGGTCATTTCGTCCTTTCTGAGCAGATAGGAACATTTTCAATGGTAAAAGTATCCTCCTTCTCAAAATTATAATCGACACGATGCAAAATGGGACTACAAATTCCCCAAGGACCCCCCTCTGGTTCATCCTTTTGGTTTTCAAATTATCTGAATACATACAGATAAAATTTTGAATATACTGCTTATAGATCACAATTCATATTGACAATATAACATTAAGGCTTTTTCTAACATTGTGCTTGATTTTTAATTAAATATTGCTACGTCTAGATGATACCATCGGCCAGATCTGTGTATATGTAATCTCATACTGCATATCCATAAGCATACTTGTTTCTGTGAAGCTCCTACACTACCCTCATATCATGAGAGTTATAAAAAGAAAATAAGATAAATATAAATGATATATCATATTTAAAGTTGCATAATCATACCTTTGCAGAGGCTTCTCCCATCTTGTCAATGACGTCAAACAAAAGCTTCCTATTCTCCCGTATTCTATAAAGCAATAGACTTTTAGTTGAAATACATTTCACAAAGAGGTGATGAACAGGTATCAATAATTAATGCAAAAGCACCTTAAATATATACAAGAATTGTTGAAGTCCCATTAATTCAGCCGATTTCAATCAAGAAGTTATTGACGACAATTTCTTCATTCCTTAACGTCTCCAATCCATTATTTTATTGTGCCTTGGCTTCAAAGTCATCTGAAAGTTTTGTCATTCGTTCCACTGGTGAATTGAGATTGATTATTTTTATTGAGATAGAATGTGCTATCTCAACTTGGAAACTATGGAAACTGCTACAGAAATTTGTTTGATTCTAAACTTAACCTGCGAAGTAATATGATCTCACATAAACCAATGTTTAGATTATCTGAACTAAACCAATCGATGATAATTGGGATACTGTCAAATCGGTGACAAACCAAAATGATGATAAGTTGGTAAAAAGAGTGAAAAAGGCCTAGCTAAAACACATTAATCATTAAATTCCATGTCATATCACTGGACAAGACGGTGGAAAAAAATCAATGTTTAAAAAGGAATTCTTCCATTATGAAGATAGAGGTGTGACGATTTATCATGGTATTCATAAATCGTGATACATTCTCTGTATCAAGATATGTATAGTTGACTTTATAAAATTATTTATTTTCAGAGTATTTGTCAAAAGTGAATGTTTTATTTTTTCAAAAACCTTGAAATAGGGTGTTGTGATGTTTTTTCTATATTAGATCCAAGTTCCAATTTTTTTTAACAGAAATGCACTTAACACATAAAAGTTGATTAGAGTTAATCACCAGAGGAATAAGAGTTCAACGTGTTAAAGTGCTGTTAATGTTATTAGCAACTGCCCATACATAGTCAAATAACGTTTTATTCTCAAGAAATACATCAAATAAACAAGCAAAAAAGTGAGCGTGGCTCACTAATACCCCCGACCTGACTAACTGAATTATTTTTTACTTTCAATGTAGTCATCTCTTGAACAGCATTTGACCCCCGAAGAGGAATTGAGAAAAATGACTATTAAAAAAAATGGAACTTTGTAAAAACAAAACACACAAAAACCTGTATCAATGTTAGTTTTGATTTGGCACTGCACCGCTCCTAGTAGGGAAGAAGACACATGCAAAATGTGAAAAGAATCAGAAGAAAAGTTTTTCCCGTAATAGGTTGGACAAATCTGATATTGGAAAATGATTATATGTTTAAAATATGGAAATTTGTAAAAAATTTAAATATCAATGAAATTTGTTGCAATTTCGCACCGCACCCCTCCTAGTAGGGAAGAAGACGTGCAAAATTTGAAATAAATCAGATGAATAGTTTTCCCGTAATAGGTTGAAATCTGATATTGGTAAATGACTAAGTTCAAAACATGGAAATTTGTAAAAAATTCAAATATTAAAGAAATTTGTTGTAACTTCGCACTGCACCCCTCCTAGTAGGGTAAAAAACATGTGCCAAATTTTAAATTAATCGGATTAATAGTTTTCCCGTAATAGGTCGGACAAAAACTGTCCTCGGACGGACAAATCTGATATTGGAACATGACTAAGTTCAAAACAAGGAAATATGTAAAAATTTCAAATATTAAAGAAATTTGTTGTAACTTTGCACTGCACCCCTCCTAGTAGGGTAGAAGACATGTGCAAAATTTTTAATAAATCGGATGAATAGTTTTCCCGTAATAGGTTGAAATCTGATATTGGTAAATGACTAAGTTCAAAACATGGAAATTTGTAAAAAATTCAAATATTAAAGAAATTTGTTGTAACTTCGCACTGCACCCCTCCTAGTAGGGTAAAAAACATGTGCCAAATTTTAAATTAATCGGATTAATAGTTTTCCCGTAATAGGTCGGACAAAAACTGTCCTCGGACGGACAAATCTGATATTGGAACATGACTAAGTTCAAAACAAGGAAATATGTAAAAATTTCAAATATTAAAGAAATTTGTTGTAACTTTGCACTGCACCCCTCCTAGTAGGGTAGAAGACATGTGCAAAATTTTAAATAAATCGGATGAATAGTTTTCACGTAATAGGTCGGACAAATCTGATATTGGAAAATTACTAAGTTCAAAACATGGAAATTTTTAAAAAATTCAAATATTAACGATATTTGCTGTTACTTGGCACTGCACCCCTCCTAGTAGGGTAGAAGACATGTGCAAAATTTGAAATTAATCGGATAAATAGTTTTCCCATAATAGGTCGGACAAAAAATGTCCTCGGACGGACAGACAGACACACACACACACGGAATCGTTTGTATTACTAGATACCCCGGACCGTTGGTCGGGGGTATAAGAATGCTGTTTTAGCAAAAAGTAAACTAAGGGATCCCCTATAAAGGGGAGCCCTCTTTATATATGGGTGAAACAGTACGCTTGAGGTTCGGTTCGCTACGTATTGCGGTACAGAACCCTTTTTGGTACATTTTCGGTTCGGTACAAAACCAAGATGTCCGTCGCCATTTTGATTACCTTTGAACGAGATCTCACGATATCAAGTCATTCAAACACTTTCGTTTATATTAGGCAATCACGAAGTCATTCACACACTATCGTTTGTAGAGAATAAAAGGTCCTATTTGATTGTTTGAATGAAGTATGCATTCGGTATATGTACCGAAAATTCAAGTTAATGTACTGTGTACCGAACCGAAAGCAAAATACCGCGGTTCAACTACAGTAGTTGAGAACCGTTTCATCCTTACTTTATTAGGAGTGTCATGATACTAATGATAAGCTAGACGATGTCATTGGTCCGCTAACAACTGGGTTTCTGCTGCATTGGTAAAAAAACATGCATAGTGTGGGCGTGCAGTGATACCTACTGTAGAGGATTTAATATTTCCATAGAGTTAGTATTTTGAACATTTTATTCCTTGGACGAAGGCCGATTTTAATCAGAATGTATAGTGATTTAGCCAGTGATTGGGAAACGACAGGGGCCAATGGGCCATTTTGCACCTTGGATGAAAAAATGGCCCATTAAAATTTTGAAGTTTACTATTGATATATTGATTGGGCAATGGCCCATTCAAACTTTAAAATTACCAAAAAAACTTAAAATGAACCATTATCAAAGATGTCTTTCGCAATCCCTGTGTAGCTGTTCTGGTTTGTCAATGTTTTGACCATAAAACTTTTAAAAAAGTTCTATTAATGTAACTCCTTTAATGTTTGAGTCAAAGAATATCAAATTACAACATTTTGTTAAAAACTAGACACAGTCTTAGAAAGACATTTCTGTAAGTTTGTCTCAGGGGAGTGCCTCACCTGTCATTGTTTCGACCGTTTCCTCTTGGAAGCACTCGACTGTCCAATCTAGTGATCGTTTCCTCTAACAAAGCATTTATACTGAATCCGAAGTCCATCTTGGTTAAGTCCTCATATGAACTTCTTCGAGCGTTAATTGGTAATTTATCACCGATAAGGACGTAAACAAGTGCTCTTCGTCGCCATGTTTACTTCACCAAGCAAACATGTAAGGACCGCACTAAATGAAATATAATTTTTTAGAACAAAATCGTAAAAGTATAAATAAATAACGTTATATTAATACATATAATATTCCGTTATGATATATAGTAGTTATATATTTTGTACACGTTCTTTATATAATAAAGGTAATCATTCACTGCGGTATGACAACATGTCAGCGCCCACAGGTTGTTTTGATATCCAGCTGTTATGAAACAGCTTCAGGTTAGGTCGGGATAAAATCTTGTGTTTTGTTGCATAGTATCAGCAGGTGATCGTTTTTGTGAAACGAAAATGCCTAGAAGAAAGCCATTCAGCTCAAAGCAAAAGAAAAAACAGCTTCAAGAACGACGTTTGAGAAAACAAGGTTCCACTTATCATCATGTTGTTGTTGTTTACATATGGTGTTGTATAATCTTTCTTTAAATTTTAATGAATTGGTAGAATAACTGATTTTTTAGGTCAAATTGCCTGTTTATATAACAAATAATCATAATGACAATCTTTTTTTCCTAGAACACAAATTTACAAAGTAATGTCGGAAATTCTTTGTGTGCCATGGTACTGAGTAATCACTGTGCAGCGCAAGATCAAGTGATGTTCTAAACTTACAATTGTCTAGCAAGGAAGCAACATCTCCCATCTTTTTAAGTCTTTTGGTATGATGCGGCCAGGAATTGAACCAGACGGTGTTCATATATGTACTATTTAGATCTGTCATACTTGTATCTGTGACATTCTGTGTTATTGTCTGGCATTTGATGGTTTTCAGTGTTGTGAAACATCAAGAATACTTCAATTGCTTCAATTACTTCTTTCTATTGATACTATTTGATTGCACACAGGTCACTCCTATGCTGATTCGGACAGCTCTTCAGGACAAGAAGAAGACGGCCCCACTGGAAATAAAGACTCACAACAAACTATATCTGTCACCAAAATCAATCAACAGCCATCAAATTTTCCAGATAGGAGATTAGATCCTAACAGGTAAGCCAAACTGGGTATAAGGAAGTCCTAGTAAGAGACTATCTATCAGCATCAAATTTCTGATCTGAAACATGTTTGTGCATAACAGACAACATTTATGTTATCTTGCAGAAAAGTTAAGAGCAGTGTTTGGCTTCTTTGAGAGGCATGCAGACGTTGTTAGATGATTAGCACTCCTGCAATGAAGAAGTTGAAAATCTATAGAAATCTTCCTTATTCAAGATCAGTTTTGTTGCTGAGCCAGTTATAAAGCTGCTCATATAATACACATAAAAATGATATCCAACTAAGTATTTACTGACTTCAAACAGCATAGATCTGGGCAGATATTTTGATTCAAATAATGCTGAATAAAAATGAATTTTTTTTTGCTATGAATAAAGATTCGGAAAGCAAGTATCAGTCTCTATTTACCAATTATTTCACTTGTAGCTTTTGGTCAGGGCTTATTATTTCTTGAGCTTTTCTTCAATTTTATCATTAAAATATACAAAATACCACTTTTGGGCTGACTATGTTTCAGGCTTATTAAGGTTGGGGAGAAATATTGATTTTTTTTTCTATTCCAGATATCGGCTTCATTTTTTCAAAGAAACAGAGGAAGAATTACAACAGAGAAAAGCTGCGTGTCAGAAACCACTTATCACAGTGCCTGAGGTGCGTAATTGGAATGTGTCAAAAAGACGAATAACAATATGTTCTATGAGATTTAGTCAAAATACTCTCTATTAATTTTAAGCAGACTGGTTATAGCACTATAGGAGAAAGATATAACAAACCACTGCAACCATTTACTCGTGAGCTTGCATACTTCACTTCTTAATTCCTCTTCAACCATCCCCTTCTGGTTACCAACTCTTGAGATGGCCCACTTGGGATGGCATCCTATCGTACTCGCGGAAATACAAATAGAATGCTTTTCCGATTATTCTTTATTTAGAACATACTTAAAATTTGAGTTCTAAATATTCATTCACAATGATTTTTCCCAACTTTTGTTTAGACAGTCTTTGTAAAAGAGAAGTTTTTATAGGAGAGAAAACGTGTCATTTACATGCCTCAAAATTATTTCTAAGTCGAAATGTATGTTTGTGATGCGAGCTAAAATATGTAAATGAGCTGTAATCTCATAACCGTTAGCTAAAATACATTGCAATATTTTAATATTGTATGTCCTCTACTATTCATAACTTATATAATTATGATTTTGAAATTCATGAAATAATTGAAAAAAAGTGGATTCCTTTATGTTTACAGACCTAAACACCTGTTACAAGTTTATTCATAACTTTTGTTGTCAATTGCAGAGTTGCTGTGGAAATGCAAGTGCAACTGCAAATTCAAGTGAAAAGAATGTTGCAGGTTTAGTGTCACTCAAATGGCTGAGAGTGACATAGGCTACAACATTTTTCAAAATGTTTGGCAAATGTGCAAATTTTGGGAAGTTTTATCTGAACAAAGGCAATATAAACTAGGACTGCCGCGGCAGTACTTAGGTCTTCAAGATTCCTGTTTGACCTTCACATACTGTTTGACCTTCACATGCATGTTTGACCTTCACATGAATGTTTGTTAAAGAGGGTTCAAACCAGGGATGCAGATTCAAATTTTTGCCAATCGGACATTCCACGTATAAGTCGACGAATAATGATATTTTGTAATAAATTTTGGTGCTTTATCTCACGTAAATACACGACTGAACATGTGGAAATATTTCAAAACTAAATTTAAGTCTTAAATTATTACTCAGTAATTTACTTATTACTATGATGTGTAGGCCTAGGTATATGAATATGTTTATAATTTAAATAAATAATCAAGTTTCAATAGTGTCAGTTATTCAGTAAACAAATGCCAGGTGCTTAGAATCTAATATTAACTGGAAAGCAGACGATGTACAGATCTATTTATAGCAACGCATGCAATGCAATGCAAAAATAAAACACTGAAAATACATTACATTGAGTAAAATAAAATTACTTTGGCTGTTTTAAATATAATTCTATTGAGTTATGATGCATATCAACTACTTGACACACACTGCATAAGTTGTTTTAGCCTGTCAAACTTGCCAACAGATCAGCCTGTTTTCGTTTCCCTATCACTGCTGTTCCTTTCACCTCCCGGCAGTAATGAAAGCTCCCAACACTGTGTTAATGAAGTCTTGCTTACAAAGTCGATGCATGGAGCTTGTGAAGTTAGTGGAGGGAGGATATAGTAACAGCATGTAAAATAACTATGTGAAGTTGTTTGATGTCTTTTTAAAAAAAGTTTGGCCTTATTGACTTGTTTTACTCAATGCATGACACTGAGATGATCCAATAATTAAAGATAACAAGGTAATTATGTCGTTTGAATGGATTATTTGTTTCATTGATGACCGGTTCGTGTTTTCATTACAATTATGACCGACACAAGCGGGGCATTTCATCGGCCTTTACTGATTGCTTGTTAGTCAACTCAGGCTTGTTATCTGTTTGTTTAGTAATTCTTTGATTATCTTCAATCGGTCAAATGACTCCTTGAATGTCCGACAGGTCACTTTTTCAATCGGTCAAACTGGATTCCCAATCGGACATGTCCGGCAAATAGACCGATTTCTGCATCCCTGGTTCAAACATACTCAGCAAAACACCACTTTTCCATATGCAAAATTTGACCCTTCCTCCTGACCGGAAATGACTGTTCGCGAGCGATTTTATTCTTTTATCTTGAAGACCTTGCTCATGTCTAACTGTCATGCAAAAATCATTAAGTTCTAAGGTCTGGTTTTTTAGTTATCTGCCCTTGAAGTTTGCGATTTTGAGATTTTGGTCAACTTTGAAAGGTCACAGCACAAAAAGTATTGTAGTTAAGTACTTTAAAAGAAAAGATTTTAAACTTCAATGCTTCAGCTACATTCAGTATGAATTACAGCTCTGTAGTGCAAGTATCTTCAGAGAAGAAGATTGTCAAAGGCGGGTGGGGTCGGAAACGGTCGAAAATGCACTAAAAGCAAGATGGCGGCCATAGCAGGTGACCTACGAATTTGTCCTGATTTCCTTTTTTTCATTATTTTTCATTGCGCTTCTCTTAAAAAAAAATTCAAGTCTCTAAGTGCATTTTGAAAAAAAAATCAATGTTAAATTTTCGACTTTGGATTCGAACTGGACCTTTAATGTACGAGCCGATTATGCCCAAAAGCTTAGTTTATCGATTCCAGGGTAAGGGGTACCTGCATGTCAAGTTTGGGCAAATTTGAACAAGCGGTTTGAGCTGTGGATCCGTCACAAAAATTGTACAAATAATAATAATAATAAGAAATCGGATAAAAACAATAGGTCTTCACGACTTTGTCTTGAAGACCTAATTATATTTTTGCAATGCATTCATAAAGCCTAGTTGAGAAAAACTTGGATATTTGAACATCTGTAAGATTTACATACATTTGCCGAGTAATAAAGAAATAAACCATTCTATTTCTATTTCCGTGAGTACCTTAACCCCAAGAAGACTCACAAATGATGGTCAATGAGTAGACAGCTGATTAACAGTTCATAACAATATAAATTTATCTTCAGAATGAACTGGAGACCGATCTAGACGACATCTACAAACCAGGAACCGTGCTAGATCTGCCCAGGAGACCAGAATGGGACAGCTCCATGTCCAAACAGCAGCTGGAGCTGAGAGAAGATTCTTACTTTCAGGTTCATACTCAGATCATGATTTATACTTTATCATTAGACAGCCAAATGCTACCCTCTTCTCCTAATTCAATACCCCCCAATCTTGTCGGAAATTGAGACATGGGTGTGGACTTTCTTAACTCTTATATTTTGTCATAAGCAACACATATTGAAAATAACTCTAAGTGATTTTACTAATATCCAAGGGTCTCTATGTCTAAGTTTTTTCCAGATATGAACGGCTGCTATTTGATGTCTTAAACATTCTTCTCTCTGTTAGTCTTCTAGTGTAAATGCTATTAAGTTTTAACACCAACCTTATGAACATCTCATATTACAATTATTATATTATATGAATAGTTATATAGCATGCATATCCATCCACTCGTGGTTGCTCAAGGCTTTTGTTGTTTCCCCTGGTCAATGGCATTCTTTCACCGTCCGATCATTTTTTGAATTCAACTCCCTGGGGAGTATTCAACCGGCATCCATATGTGGTGCTCAGGTTAGGGACAATTCTATGCCTCACAGGGTACCCATTCACAGCTGGGTGAACTGAGACACATAGTCATAGCAGTTTGTTATATTATTTATACAGTGTCTCAGTATTATGACTTACATGTAGGTAAGACTTTTAGATATGGTAGGCATATATTTAATGTTCTCATGTCATAGTGTAAGTGCACCCACAAGAGGAACCATGCTCGAAGCATTAGGAGCCAAATTCTAAATTTTAAAGGAAAAACTAGCTGATTAACATAAAATAAAAATTTAACCAAAAAACACAGCTTAATGATTAAAAATGCTTTATTTCAAAGAAATATTTGGACGAGATATTCTCGGTATATGGACCGAGAGATCTGAGTTTCTTCGACATGAATCTTGAGACGTGGCGCCAGCTGTGGAGAGTGATGGAGATGTCGGACGTTCTTCTACTCATCACCGACATCAGACACCCGGTGAGTTAAGATAAGATAAGAAAACACATAATTACCTGTAAGGGAACACAAATCTAATAGAATACTTGTGATCAAAAAGTAGGTATTGAATGTATCTTTTGATTGATAATTTGTTTTCATCTCATTGCAAAATCAAAATAATTTTTTTAGGAATAATATGGTTTTGGCCTGTCTGTCTGTCTGTCACAAAAATCTTTAACCTTGCTCATAACTGTTGATTCTTTTTGGGTAGATCTTTGATATTTCACAGGTGCATCTCTCATAATAAGACCTTTCAGGCTGAGTGACCTTATTTCTTATAGACATTTTTGTGAAAGTAATTTTGCACATGTTGCAATAATGCAGTTCTAGAATTATTCGAATTATAACAAATATAATTTTTCACAGGCTCTACACTTCCCGCCTGCGCTGTATGATTACGTGACCAAAGAACTCAACAAACCCATGATCCTTGTGCTAAACAAAATAGATCTTGCACCTCTTGGTCTTGTGGCGGCATGGAAGGACTATTTTCAGAAGCGTTTCCCGAAACTACATATTGTATACTTCACTTCCCATGCAGAGGCGACAAAGGTTAAAAGCTGTAAAGGTAATGTTTTCTTTAAAATATTTAGAAAAATATCCCTTTGATTGGCGAAAGCAGGATTGCATTGTCAAAAACAATAACTTTACTCATTTGCTGTGATTCTCTGGATTCTGAAATGTACAGCTAGTTATTTTGAAGTACTAATAAATTATTCTTACAAAAAACTTTGCTGACACCTATCCTGTAGTTAGTTGATTCAATGAGAAGACAAACAAACTTTTATGCAAAGATTTAAGGAACTAGAACCACTATGCTTTACAGAATCGAAGAAAAGGACTCAAAATGAAAGTGAAACTCAGAATCAATACTATCTTCTTTCCACAGGGATACTTCCATTTGGGGTGCAACCTCTCACCTTGTTTTTTTTAAAGTTTACTTAAAATAAGGGACAATCCTTGAGTAATTGAATTTGTCAACATTAACAATTATTTGCTTTTTAAATCATATTCATGAAATGAAATTCAGTGTTTGCCTGTAATGCGGGGTAATTTTTTGGACCCCAAAGCAAGCGGTATAGCGAGGAACCACTGTATATGCTACTGATAACTTGGTTAAAGATTAATTGATTGATTTGTAATGTTTCATCTTTTAGGTTTGAATAAAGGCTACAAGAAGGGAAGAAGAATAAAGTCTGTTGGATCCAAGGAACTGGTAGAAGCTTGTGAAAGTATTGTTGGAAAGAAAGGTAAAGGATTTTCATAAATCAAGATATTCAGCTATACAGTAGCATGTTTTTTTGATAATTTTATATTTTCAATTTTTCACTGATTATTGTACGTTAATGTTAAATGTATAATCTTGATAGTGTCAAAAATCTCATTATACAAGCCAATCTTCCATAGTCAGAGATCAAAGTATGAAGATTCACCTGAATTCCATTGACGGCCATTTTTTGTGAACACCTTTAATTCATTTTATGTAAGAAAAAGGAATCGCATGGCTAAATTTTACATTATACATTTAAATTATTAGTGCTCCATTTAGTTTAAATGCATTGTCTTTCAATTGGAACCATTAATTTTGATTTTCCTGACATCACCTTGTATTCCCCCTAAAAACGTGCTACTGCCCCTTTAATGAACATTAGTGTAACGTGATTCCATAATCTTTATGTTTTTGTGTTGACTTTTAATACTCTACTTGGGGGTTGAACTTGTTAATATATTGATGTGATAGTTGAATTCATGACTTCAGCGAATGATGTCATTAGTGTAAAAATTTGTGTTGATCAATCTGGATTCTCAAATCACATGACCTTCATACCTTTGTACATCATGTCAAATCCTCTAGAGATAGGAAATGTGGAAAATGATATTTAAACCATGTATTGTTCTAATATTGAAAAAAAAAAGACTTCAATCAATAAGTCTGTATTGAATCGCTATTGGTAAAAAGCTACTGTAGACCAGTTAATCAGTCAGATCGTGGACCATAGTTTGACCTAGGTCAAATTTGTGGCAGAGCTATAGTTAAACTACTGACGGCTTCTAAAGTTTAGTCATACATACATTCACAGACTAGGCTGCACAACAGCAATAGTTCAACCATCCAAACTGTTTACATTTGTACAACGATTTCAGATTTGTTTTTTATTGAAACTCATGAAAAGGTGTGTAATATTTACGTTTTATTGCAGTTGACCTTGGCAGCTGGAGGTTAAAGGTTGAAGGTCAGGACCTTGACAAGGACGTAGACACTGTAGAAGAAGAAGAAGAAGAAACTGCAACAGCATCTTCATCATCCCAGGAATCTAATCCCTTCCAGAAGCATGTTGGTTTCAGGGACGGAGTTCTCACTGTGGGATGTGTAGGTCAGTAAATTTGATGTGAACTATTAATGTCAGTATTCATCATATCTGCACAACAGTACACATCAGTACACATCAGTACACATCAGTACACATCAGTACACATCAGTCTGATGAAAATCTGTCTAGTTCAGAGGAATAAAAGTTTAAAAATGTAAATTTCATGGGAATTGAACTGTTATTTCGATAGGTATCCTCTCCACTGAGTCAGACAACAGCCCACTAAGTCGCATGTGCTGGCGTTTACTCAGCGAATATGATAGGTGCCAGCGGTGTTATAAGCGAGATAATGTGATTGGTCTGCTAATGACTGGGTTTTGGCTTCGTTGGTATTAAACATGCGAGGTACAGGGGCGCGGTGAGACCTAGTGTAGAGGATTTCATATCTCTATGCAGTTAATATTTTGAATATATAGATTTACAGAGCCGCTTCTTGATAGATGTAGAACTTATCTTTACTTGCTTAAACAAGTTTATTGTGTGTTTCTTTCCAGGGTATCCAAATGTAGGAAAGTCCTCTCTTATCAATGGTCTAGTCGGGAAAAAGGTAAGTAGATCGCTATGATGGTTAGTCTGTCAGCCAGACCCTTAAAAAAAATAATAGCCATAGCAAGTCTATAAGAAGACTCAGGAGCTCATGTAGAAATCTTAAATCTGAAAATTAAAAAAACAAACTCAGTCAACTTTTTATTAGCTCATCTGGTTTGTAAGGCCCAATGGGCTTATGGCATGGCATAGTGTCCGGCGCTGTCCCTCCATCAGTCCATCCGTCCGTCCGTAAACTTTATGGAATTTTGACTTCTTCTCCAGAACCATAAGGCCTAGAAAGCTGAAACTTTGTGTACAGACTCCTTGACTAGGGAGGATTATAGATTGTAG
The DNA here is from genome assembly GCA_916613615.1 of Steromphala cineraria. Classification (NCBI taxonomy): domain Eukaryota; kingdom Metazoa; phylum Mollusca; class Gastropoda; order Trochida; family Trochidae; genus Steromphala; species Steromphala cineraria. Next base: position 25,936,558 of record OU744735.1, on the reverse strand, counting down.
CTTTGGTGGCCCTGTGGCCCCTAATAAGGGCCACAGGGGCCAAGCCCGTAAAACCTATTTTCATCTTCTTCTCCAGAACCATAAGGCCTATAAAGATGAAACTTTGTTCACAGACTCCTTGGCTAGTGAGGATTATGATGTGTAGCTTTGGTGGCCCTGTGGTCCCTACTAAGGGCCACAGGGGTGACCCCCTAAAAACCTATTTTCATCTTCTCCAGAACCAGAAGGCCTAGATAGCTGTAACTTTGTGTGCAAACTCGTTACATAAGGAGGATTCCAAATTCTACATTTGGGGACCCTGTGGTCCAAAGTAAGGGGGGAACCACATTTACCACACCCTAAAGCAAAATTGTTATGAAGCCTGATGAGCTACAGAGCCACTGGCTCTATTTTTTGTTTAATTTCTGTTTACAAATTAAAGATTTATTGACAATTTTTATATCAGGGTCTAAGTGTTATGTATGAAGGTAGCATCAACATAAACATTTTTGTGTACTGCTTTATTTCAAACATGTTCAAGGTTTTGGTGTATGCCATCATTTTCAAAAGGCAATGTAAGTTCTAATGACGCCCGATTCTAAGAGCTGAGCAAGTTCTTTTTTCATTGGTGGATTTCTGTGCATGCTCAACACTGACCCAGTGAGTAAGTCACTAGATGTAATGTAGAACATATATAACTATTTATTATAATACAATATATCACATCGTCACTGGTCAGATGCCAAACTACTTTCAGCTATATTGAAAAATTTGTGGTAACCCATATAACCTCTATATGTTGTTTCAGGTTGTGAGTGTATCTAAGTCACCTGGTCACACGAAGCACTTCCAGACCATCTTCCTGACCCCCACGGTGAAGCTGTGTGACTGTCCTGGTCTCGTTTTCCCCTCTCTCATTGCCAAACCCTTGCAGGTGGGAGTCTTAACATTTTCCTTTACATATATGATAAAAACAAACTTAATCTTTAAACCCAATTCTTACATTAAATAGTATCTGTATAAATTTAAAGAAATTAGAGATTCTACAGGTCCAAATAATTTGACTACAAAATTTTATGGGTCATGTTATATTGACCGGAGTACCCAAAATCCTTTACTCAAAAGATCATGTAATTGTTGATCAGCCCAGATATCAGTATTTTCCTATGCAAAGCCAGTTTTGTGCTTTGCTACCGACCATTGAGTTTTCCGTGCTGATATAAGCGCCCCTACAGGCGATTGTTAGCAACCTCCAGTTACTTTCTGATTGAACTATTGCTTTCTCTCATAGTAAGCTAGAAAGCAAGCACAGAAAACTCAAGGGTCGGCAGCAAGGCATTAAACTGACATTTTGGAAGCTGGTTTTTTAGACTTTGTGTAGGTAGATGAGATATCAGACACATATGTGTTGACAAAAACTTGGTCATATACCATGCATTTGACATCAATGTCTTGAAAATGGTCATGCACAACTCTCTATTCAATGGTGGCAATATTGAGTTAACTTTCTTCTCCCATTATACAGCTGCTGACAGGAATCTACCCGATAGCCCAAGTGAGAGAACCCTACTCCTCTATAGCCTTCCTCGCAGCTAGGATCGATGTGCCGTCCATTCTCAAACTTAAACATCCAAGTGAAGACCACAATAAACAAGACCACAAGTGGACGGCCTTCGACATCTGCACAGGTAATTTAACGACTTACTATAGAAAGAAGAAATTGAAGCATACTCGTTAAAATTACAGCAAACCTCATTGGTCTTTTGATTTAGAAATTCTTAAAACTTTTGTACCCTTTTTACAGAGATCCCAATTTAGAACCTGACTTGGAAGCCTTTGAAGTAAAAATGAGACTTGGGTTGATTAAGGTGGTCCCCCTGTTAATTACCAATTTTCCCTATTCAAAGTGTTTGTATATTTTCTTAAAGCTTTTTCAAGCTTGTATCGAATCCACAAGTGTAATTTAGGGGATTCCATCTCCCCTGATTTAAAAAAAGCCTATATTAATTGTGATTCAACCCAGCTGCATTTGCAACCAAATGAGTGTTTGCCAACTAAAATGGAAATTCTGGACGTTGCACCAAAAAGTAGTAAATCATAATCAATAGTAGTAAATCATAATCAATAGTAGTAAATCAATAAATCACTTTATAAGATCAGTGACATTTGATTTGGAAAAATACACTGGAGATATAAAAGACTTTGTTACACTTGATGTAAGGCAAGGTAGCAATTTAGAATATCCTTTCAATTCTTCATGTACATATGCAACATTTCAGCATGGGCAATAAAGAATGGTTACAACACAGCACGAGGGGCGCGACCTGACGTGTACCGGGCAGCCAATCACATTCTCCGTCTCACAGTGGAGGGCAGATTGAGACTCAACTTCTACCCACCAGCCTACACGGAAAGTAAAGGTGAATAAGTCATGTGCATATTCATTGAAGATAAGTTGTATCATTTTGAGGATCATAAAATGACAAATAGCTCAATTCTATGTGGTTTGAAAACATTGTGAATTATGGAGTTGAGAATTTTGGATAACAGAATAACAGGACTGTTACAAGTTTGAACATATCTATAAAAAAACACAATTATTTATATGTTCAAATAACTTGACAATTGATAATTTTCTGTGGAAATAAAAACATTTCCTTGTTATTCTTCAGAAGCAAACGTAATCATTACTAAAGGTTGTTTCACCTTTCAAAGACTATTACGGTAACTTCAATCTCTCTGTCAGCTCAAGGGAAGTTTTGATAATTATTTTGAGACATTGACGTGCTGAAGCAGCATTTATTCCTTGTTGGTTTTTTTGGTCAAAATCATGATTTTGATAAGCCTTATACTTTATTTTTTTCTGCAACAGTCTATACTTCTTGACAAAGTGCCACTTTTGATGATAATTTGCATATGTGACACAAACACCTCAAAGAGTGTCGTCAACATCTAGACTTTATTTCTCACCTTCTAGTCTCATTTTGAAATTGTAATATTAATTTTTTTAATCTTTGGAATTTTTAACGAAACTAACATGTATTCCAGAATCCTGGAGGCAACATCCAGATGTAACAAGACTTGTACAAGAAGGACAGGCAGTTATCCGTGCAAATCAGAGAGATATTGACGAGTCTTCTTCAAGTGAAAGCGAGGCGGACAATATGTCACCATCATCAAAATCGGCCAATCAGAAAGCAGAACAAGCTGCAGCCCTTGACACTTCAAATCCATTTTCTCTCCTCTCAGATGAATGATTATAAGATGTGATCATGATCATCCTAAAATGAAATTACCCAACTCATGTCAGTCACACACTCATTTAAGCCTTTCATCAATTATGTGCCCCCGTCTTTAGCCAACTGCACATGGACTTAATTGCACTTTAAAATGCTACAATTTTGGATTGAGGATACTGCAGTCACCCCATGAATGGTTGTGTAATTCAGCAGCTTGATTTAGCTAGTCTTAGAGACTGGCATAACTTATGACTTGAGGGGAAAGTTAAACTAAGATCAGCCTTTCAGTAATCAAAGAAGGCTCATACTTTTGACACAAGAACAGTTTCATTTCTCAGATGAAAATGAAAACAAATTGACTTCTATTTCATGATTATGTTTTTGAAATTCCACCATTATTTATTTCAAGGTTGTGGGTGTGTGATTTTTATTTTAAAGTGTCATTATCCATTTCATTTGAAAATTTTATCAACATATCAATGTCGTTTTAAGACATTTTCAGGTATATTGAAAATTGACCGTTATATAATATGAAGTATTTGCAGACTGTTTGATTCATTTTCTTTTGTATGTCTCAAAAGCCTCTACTTAAAACATATTTATTACAGTTTTTATCATGTTGACACTTTGTTTTGTTTTTATTCATTTGATGCAGAAGAAAAGCCATCTATCTTCTTGCATTGATAAGCAATTGTCATAATAATACAACAACAATGAAAAGTAAACAATTTCAAAGTAAAAGCAATGATTGAATCTTTGAAGTGAAACTGAATCGCGTCATGTCTTTCTACACTAGAGATGCTGTACAACAATTAAGAATACTTTGCAATGGAGGACATTTTATGAATGCTTCGTTTCCCATTTATCAAGTTATCTCCCTTCCTCTGTACACCTGAACAATATTCAACATCGGATTTCTCCTTTACTGTAAGTGTATTATTTGGTAGAAATTTAAGTATAACTAGTATTTCTACGTAAAAGATTCGTCATTCATTAAGTATGTATTAATTTTGCATATGTTGTCAAACTTAAGAAGAATTACCTGCAAAATTGAAATGTACTTTGATCACTACTGAAATATATAGATCTTATTTCCATGGCACAACCAAGGACTTTCATATGCTATGAGTCCTTGTCACAACATACCAAATTCATCTGCTTAGTTTGAAAAAATAACCCAGAATTATAGAATAAATTTCATCCAAAATCGATAATTGGTAAAATATAATTATATTTCCATATCTCTTATGAAGACTTAAAGACAATGTTTTTCATCAGCCTACTTCATATTGACACCTTCAAAGCTAATAATCTTCTATTTACATTATTGATTAGGATAATACGCACATCCCGTGATCAAACGCTATCAATGCGACCTTATATCCAATCAATCAATTAACACCCTACACCCACTACCGCAATGTTTTATGCAAAACTATATGTTAAGTTCAGGTCACTGAGAGAATGAACTGGATCGTCACGCTTCGCTGAACTTTATCGCTGGATGTTTTAGCGATCCATTTTGTAGCCACGATAACACAATGCTTACATTATAAAGCATTGTCTACGGGCTCGATGGGATGCAATTCGCATGAGTGATGATAGGTCAGTTTTCAAAGGATTCCTTGTTTGAGGTTTTTGTCACGCTGTTTGTCACCCGAGGAGTGACGCTATGTCACTAGCGCGTCACCTGAGGTGACATGTGTCGATCTATACAGTATAATATTTATACAACATCAAATTTAGGTGATTTCAACTAGCTGAATTAAAGGGGCAGTCCTATCGGGATATCTTTTGCGGAAACGAAATTCAAGAGGACACAGTGATGCATTTTATTCTTTGTCATATTGTTAAATCTAGAACAGCTAAAATGTTACCATCCCTAAAATATTTGAAAATAAGTGTGAATAAATCATGTAATTATCATTTATAATCATAAACAGGGAAGTTCTGTTGAATTTCGTTTTCACAAAATAATGACCCCTAAAGGACTGTCCCTTTAAGGCCAAGGGGCGTTTGATTTGGAAACATGGAACAGTCGATCGTTCCAAAATTCAATTTATACAACATCGAATTTTGTTGATATGAACCAGCTATTTTAGAGTCCCTCAGGCGTTTGGTTAGAGTATATTTGGTTAAATTTATCGGACAGCACGTTTTTCAGTCATTTACATGTTTATTCATAAAGTAAAGATCTTATTAATCAATAACAACATATTTTGGTTCGTCCACTCCAGGGCCTATATACCCTTCAAACTACTAGAGGGGGGTGTGAAGTTGGTCTAAGCTTATGCATTTCTAACAACATTTGTAAGCGATATTCGTATCTAACTTAATATGCGCCTAAAGAAATTCCACATGCAACACGGTTTGGATATCTCCAGAGAATTGCTGTCCATTCTCATCGGATATCTGTATTCTTAATGTTCCATATCAATACGTGACCAATGTTTTGTTGCGGGCTTTCTTCTCCAGTGATCACAGATACAGTAATAAGAACACACACTTCAAGTTCCTTTCAATCGTACTACTTGAACGAATAAAGATAAGATGACTTTAATTTTAAAGGTCCGTTTAAATCCCACTTTGGTAAAAGTGGAGTTCTTAGCACATTGATAACTTATTGCAGTTTCCGGATTGAATGGTTTGGTCCATTTATCACTGGTGTTCCTATAAATCGACCGAGACCTTCATCTGTTTGTTTCCTTATAACCATTTCAATCTGACCATATCAATATTTGTTTAAAAGAAGAATATACAAAATCATAATACATTACAAATAATTGATTCCACTGTTTCATCAATGTAAATCAATGAAAAGGCAATATTGCTTATCAACAGTTCACAACCAATATCTTAGTTTAAGTTATTAGAAAGTGGTTTTAAGTACAAAATATAGCATCAAAACTTGCAGAAACTATACCTAATACTAATGAAAGATATCATGTGCCGAAATCTGCACATGGAACCTTTCTAATTTTCCTTTGCAACTATCTTCTCACCAACAAATACAGAAAGCTACAAACATGAAACGAACTATACTTTGTATTTACTAGAGACCATGGTCCAAGGAATGCGTTTCCATGTAAAACAGCCTAAGGCTAAAGACACAACAAACACAGAATCAATGATTTAATCTCGTGTAGGAAAGTCAATATTTACCAAGCCAGAGGACACGAGCTTTGCGTCTGTTGCAAGATTCATCAAGAACTATTTACTTCAGTGCTTTTAAACAGTAGCAGGATAGGTACAGTGTAGAAACAAGGGCAGTGTCTCTTTCTCCCCATTCTCTCCCCACATAGGCAGATCAAGTCATGTTGATTAAGCCTCTGTTCTATTACGCCGAAATCCATGGGTTCCGGCAGTTTCCCCTGGCGGAAAAAAACCGCATCACCATCCATTTGAATTTCTTTATCAAATGACAACGCTTCTCGCATGGAAGGGTGGTTCATATCTCAATGCTTTTGCCCTGATTCAGTAGCAAAAATTATGATTTAAGAACAGCGTCGCTGATTGCACAACTAACTTTGATTGACTACAATCAGGCATCTCCCTTTCTATCCCACAAAGTCGGAGTAATAGAACAGAGGCTAAATCAACATGACTTGATCTGCCTCTGTGGGGAGAGAATGCTTTCTCCCTTGAATCATTTAGTACTTTGCTCAAAATTGGTTCCAGAATTCAAAAGAGTTGCTTGATGATGTCATGTACAGTGTAGAAACAAGTGCAGCTACTCTTTCTTCCTTGAATCATTTAGTATTTTGGTCAAAATTGGTTCCAGTATTTAAAAGAGTTGCTTGATAATGTCATGTACACCGTAGAAACAAGTACAGCTTCTCTCTGCCTTGAATCATTTGGTATTTTGGTCAAAATTGGTTCCAGAATTCAAAAGAGTTACTCGATTATGTCATGTACAGTGTAGAAACAAGTGCAGCGTCTCTTTCTTCCTTGAATCATTTAGCATTTCTTGTCAGAATTGGTTCCAGAATTCAAAAGAGTTGCTTGATGAATTCATTTACAGTGTATAAACAAGAGCAGTGTCTCTTGGCCTTTAATCATTTAGTATTTTGGTCATAATGGGTTCGGTATTTAAGACAGTTGCTTGATAATGTCATTCTTATTTGACCCTTCCAGAATTTTTGTCAACATGGGTTCCAGTATTGCGTGATAATGTCATGCTTTTAAGTCATTTGAGCCTTTCGGTATTTTTGTCATAATAGGTTCCAACATTTAAAACAGTTGCTTGTTAAGGTCATGCTTATGAACATTCCAGTATTTCTTGTCAAAATAGGTTCCAGTTTAAAAAAAAATTGCTTGATGATGTCATGTACAGTGTAGAAACAAGAAAAGTGTCTCTTTCTGCCTTAAACCATTCTGTATTTTTATCAAAATGGGTTCCAGTATTTAAAATAGTTGCTTGATAATGTCATGCTTTAAGTAATTTGAGCCTTTCGGTATTTTTGTCATAATTGGTTCCAGTACTAAAACAGTGACTTGGTAATGTCATCAAAGTGTGGTGTAAAATGTATATGCTTGTCTTGAGCCGTTCAGTATTTCTTGTTTGAGTTGGTTTCAGTAATGAAACAGGGGCTTGATAATGGTTAAGTGCAATGTATATGCTTTACTTGAGCCGTTCTGTATATCTTGTCCGAATTTGGTTCAGTATTAAAACAGAGGCTTGGTAATGCCATGTACACTGTAGAAACAAATGCAATGTCTCTTTCTGCTTTCTGCATTTAGCTTTTTTGTCTTAATGGGTTCCAGTATTCAAAACAGTGGCTTGATAATGTCATTTTGGTCTGAAGTGCAATTCATATGCTTTTCTTAAGCCGTTCTGTATTTCTGTCACAATGGGTTTCAGTATTTAACAGAAGCTTCTCAAGTTTTGTTAAGTTACAAGTTCATGCTCTTTCTTCGCTATGAACTATTCCCACTGTCGTGTACCCGGTATGGAGGGGACTAACCAAGATGGTTGACGGAACACGTCAACAGGGGTAGGGGTCTGCTTTCAGCGCTCTCTTCTCCTAATCGCCGAGGTTAAGATGGTCACCTTTAACTGTGGTAATCAGAAATAGAATCTTGAATACATTCCTTATGAGTTTTGGTGCACAAACTGCAAGCAATTTGAGATGTCAAGTTGACGTTTATCTCATTTTCATTTTCGAAGCGGAGAGGAGGCTTTTAAATGCCTTGTTTCATGCCCTTAACGAGCTTGAATCTCATTTATAGTGTCGCGCATAACAGTGTTTGGTTATGATAATGATTTCAGTGCAACTGGAACTGATTTGGTTCAGGAGCTTCGAAGTTATCGACAAAATTACAAATCAACAATGCAGCGGAGTGGACTCGCCGAATCGTCGGCTGAGTGGACACAGAAGTAGGGTTGGGAAGGGACGCATTTGGATATGGAGGAGACACATTTTAAAGTATTACCAACTGATCTTTGGATGTCATATTAATAGGTTTAAAACATTTTTCCTTTCAGGTTCTCGGCCATGGACGAAAGAAAGAATTGCGGGCGGATGTTTAAAACAAAAAGTGGAATTTACTAATTGTATACTGATGTTCATGTAACGCATGTCAGTTATATGTGATACTGAACAATGGATATTATATTATTGTGTCCCAAAATGGATTGTCAATGAAGCAAGATAATTAACTTCGATGCCTACGCGCGGTTCATGGGATTCATGTGCCATGCATGTTGATATTGAAAAGGGATTAACAGTGTGTGAAGTTCAGGATCCCTACCACCTGCTTGAAGGAGGAAAAGCAAAATATAGATGTTAATATTACATATACTATAGCACATGAGCAATACCCGTGCCTCAAGTGTTTGTGGTTCAAACCATGTGGGTTCGATTGTGTGCCGCACGTGAAGTTTAAAAGGTTGTTTCGCAACATGACAAACAAAAAGTCCGTGCATTACATACTGAAATGGACAACGTCCGTGCAAACAGACACCAGTTTTTCGTGGACTGCATCGTGTTGAGGAGCTGTATGTCCCCAAGCTTTATACTTTTACCAATTCAAATACATGTATTTCTCTTTCGGTTGATATTCATATTTGCTTCAAAGAGTATCAACAATATGTGGTGTATGTGAAATAATGACCTTAAACATGCACAGAACTGTGACAACCATCTCGCTGATAAACTCTTATAACCATCTTGCTGATCATCTGTGATAACCATCTCGCTGATCATCTGTGATAACCATATCGCTGATCATCTGTGATAACCATATCGCTGATCATCTATGATAACCATATCGCTGATCATATGTGATGACCATATCGCTGATCATCTATGATAACCATATCGCTGATCATATGTGATAACCATATCGCTGATCATCTGTGATAACCATATCGCTGATCATATGTGATGACCATATCGCTGATCATCTATGATAACCATATCGCTGATCATATGTGATAACCATATCGCTGATCATCTGTGATAACCATATCGCTGATCATATGTGATGACCATATCGCTGATCATATGTGATAACCATCTCGCTGATCATATGTGATAACCATCTCGCTGATCATCTCTGAGCGACCATTTTCAACCTTTAAACACAACCTAAGTCTCCCACATTTTACAAGCTTGCTTCCATCCTCATGGTTTTCCTCATTAAGACTACTTCTCTTCCACAACCTTTCACTGCACGTCTCTATCCACTTTATACCTTTTTTGTACACAGGTGAAACTTAAAGGGAAGCTTCATGCGGAATTTACAGGTCATTATCGCCTGTACCCTCTGTCCAACAAAAGAACACCCTTGACACGTCGGTGCAGAAACCGTGCTTGTCTGAATACCCGTTATGTTAGCCTCTCCCAAACCCTTGACCCGGGGTCAGTGCTAAACCTAATTTTCGCATACCACCTGAGAGTTTGCCATGAGTGTAGAGTTGGTACATAAGTAGCAGGCTTTTTTGATGAACATACCAAAGTATCAAATGAAAATTTCGGTCATTAAATCTAATGGTAGAATGCCTGATGCAACGACAATGTATGGGCTATTTTGATACTGTAGCTCAACTACGAGTCCAGATTTGGTATAAGTAGTAGGAGTATTTAATGAATATGCGAGGGATAAATCAACACGGGGTATTTGTTCTGCATATAAACCTACTAAGGATTTACATACCTTATAAGTAGTGAGACGTAATGAAAATGCAAAGGCTTGATCGGTTGTTACAGGCTTTCAAGTAGAAAGTATATATAGTGAGATTTTTGTTTTATCTTATGATGAAGATATGATTCTTTTAAAATCCCATGACCTAGATAGACGAATCTCAGCTGTTTTAAAAGTTTTGTTTTGAAATAATGCTCTCATCTAAAAGCTAAAAACTCCGTTTTTAGTATAACGTTTTGAGTTTCTATTAACTCATGTATCTGAACATGTTACCTTTATAGAAAACATTGCTTGCTTCAGTAAAAAACACAATTAAACATCATTCTCTTCAATAATGTTCATATTCTGCCTACGTAACCAAGAAAGAAATTGAGTACCATATAAGAGATGAGAATGTATGTATCTTTATTTCTGTAGAAATGCTACTACAAGATCTTCGGTCAACAGTCATTTTCTCAATTTATCCCTTATCCTGCATTGACCTTATAAGAACTACTTCGTTCTCGGCAAACATCGTAGGTTATTGGTCTAATTGACTGACCCAGTAGATACACTACACGGCCAGATATGCTTGTTATTGTCAATACAAATACACCTGTTAGGAGATGTTTCTTTTCAATAAGCACGAAGGCAAATATTGACGAAAATGTGATCAGCGGACCTTGTTGTACGCATGCGTGAACTGTTTTGTTGAAGTTCGCAGCTTGTGACGTCACGGTGACCTGAAGAGGTCAAGCGTCCATTCGTAAATAGTCTGCTGACAAGAATTAGTAATAGTCAAAACGTTTTTAGATACCTGGTCGTACCCTGTTCTTGTGTCCTTACATATACATAATTTACTGGGTGGGAAATGAAGGTAATTATCTATCCAAGTAACTACTTGCATATCTACATTTACCTGTCAGTATAAGAAGTCAACGTCTTTCAACATTTCCCTCATCGTATCTTGTTCCTGCGCTCTTAAAAAATACATGAATGTAGTGGATGGGAATAGAAGGTAAAAAAATGTTTATGTACATACGATGGGAATTGTAGGTGGTAACAGTACTTATGTCTACATACACCTTTCAGTCAGTATAAGAAGTCAACGTCTATAATCATTTCCTCTCCTCCTACATTGTTCTAAGCGCTCTTCAAATATACACGACTCTTGTTTGTGGAAATAGAAGGTAAAACTCTGCCCCAGTAGTGCCAGTACTTATGGTATATCTTCATGAACTTTCAGTTGGTGTAAGAAGTCAATGTCTTTAATCATTTCCTCTCCTCCTACATTGTTCTAAGCGCTCTTCAAATAAACACGACCCTTGTAAGTGGAAATAGAAGGTAAAACTCTGCCCCAGTACCTACTTGTATATGTTAGTGTAATAGGTAAACGTCTTTAAACATTTTCCCTGATCGTACTTTGTTCTAAGCTCTCTTAAAAAATATAGAGCTCTTGTCGGTTGGAATAGAAAGTAAAGATATACCCAGTACCTAGTTGTATACAATAATTATAATGGGTATTTATTAAACGCACAGTTCCATCCACTAGTGCATGGGCAAGGCGCTACCAACATTGTTATCCTGGTCAACCCGAGCTGACTGTTTGTCTAGAAGGTCACCACTAGGAGGTACCAATTTTCTGCCGTATATATACATGAACTTTTCAGTTAGATAAGGAGTCAATGTCATTTAAAATTTTCCCTCACCGTACCTTGTTCTAAACGTTTTTCAATATAGGGACTCAAGTGGGTGGGATATGAAGGTTAGAAAAAGTCTTAATACCTGCATATGTATCTACAATACCTTCACATTTAGTATGCGAAGTCTTTAACATTTTCCTAATCGTACCTTTTTCTAAGCGCTCTTCGAATATACATGACTCTTGTGGGTGGAAAAACTCAGCTCTAGTTGTATATCTAAAATGAACCTTTCAGTGAGTGTGAGTTTATTAACATCTTCCCTTTTCGTAACTTGTTCTTGCGCTCTTCAAATATACATATATGTAGTTGATGGGTAAAGAAGGAAAAAAAATGTAATACATATTATATTTACATTAACTTCACATTTAGTAAACGATTTCAACATATTTTCAATTGTACATTTTTCTAACCATTGTGCAGGTTTTATCGGAACGTTACCTCGAGAATGTTTTAGTCTAACCACTCTTAAAAAATACCGGACTTTAATTGCAATTGGTTGGAATAAAAGGTAAAAATGTACCCGACTACCTGTAGTGTAAGAAGTCAACGTCTTTTTACATTTCATTTCATCGTTCCTTGTTCTAAGCGCTCTTCAAATATAAACTCTAGTGGGTGGGAATCGTAGGGTAAGAGAGCAATGCCTGTAGGCGTCTACTTAAAGCGTTATGCGAGCAGCATATGCAGCCACTTGCCTTCTAAAATATTTACTCTTGTCGAGTTGGGTGGGGCTAAATTGATTAAGTGATGTTGACAGTTTTACAACTCCGTGCTGGTATGTAGCCTACTTGTTGAGTGGTCTGGTGTAAAGGTGGCATAATATGATAAGAGGTATCGAAGCAGAACGAATGCTTTTAAACATAATGGAATGATTTTTGAAGTTGGAGAATAGTTGAACCACAGGGACTTGTAATGCAGAAAACAACAGAGTAAAAGCTTTTTTAGTCGACGATCCAGCACATACTACTATAACTTTTTATATAGTAGTATGTGCTGGATCGTCAACTAAAAAAGCTTTTTACTCTGTTGTTTTCTGCATTACAAGTCCCTGTGAGTTGAACTTTACTTAACATTTATGAGAAATCAACTTTGAAACCAATGCAAAGTATAAGACTAACATACAGTCATTACGTTCAAGAAACACTGATAAAATTTGTTCTAATATTGTCAATATAACAGTGTAACAGCTTTAGTCTTATTTTTTAAATGAATTGAAATAACAAGGAGTCAAGAAATACTGCTTAAGTTCACAGCTACAACTACTACACAAGGAGAATCGCTTTCTAATGTTTGCTCAACGGTTTATATGACATGCAATACGGAAAAGTTCAAGTATCTAAAAGAAGATAAGGGTTTCAATAAAAATGAGTTTAAAAACTTATGAATTCATTATACCACATGGTGCATAAGTACTTCTTTCGATTAATCACATGTTATGGCGTACGTACGTACAAAACATACTTGACAAAACAATGAAGGATATTGAAATTGAACAGGCAATAATCGCTTAAAATATTGACATTCTAAAAACAATAACATTCAATATCCGTAACATTTTTTGTCCAGTATATTTACAAATTCCTTAAATTACATACTATGTTTACCATTCAATGGTATCCCTTATAATCGACCTTCTGTCTAACGTAGATCAAATGCTAGACCACCAAGACGTTGTGTTGGCCCAGCATAAGATACCTGTGTCTTCTGCCACTTGCTAATGTACCCTCACTAACTACCGTAGCCCATGTTTAGTCAGGTAGACCAGGTGGAGGTATGTGGATCACCTGTAGTTGTGTCCTTCATCTCACTAGTGACAGCCCAGACGGTGAGAGGTGAATCTGTACCCTTCGTATGGTGTTAAGTACAAATTATCAACGATTCAACGACTCAATAATTTTATTACTAAAAAGAAAACCGTCTTCGGTGGTACAAGATATATACAAATATACATATTTTTCATAATCGAGGCATGCGTCGTATGGCAGGGTTTACGTTCAGCAATATCATTCGTATTTGTTAAGTAAAAATTGTCCGGGTTAACTTTTAACAACAAAAAAACAATGTTTAAAAATGGACGTTACTTCTGTTTACGAACAAACGCTAAATAGGGTTGATCTTGATTTCTATATTTTCGACTTGAATTAAATACCCCGATAGAACTGTCCCTGTAAGGAGTCGCTTTTAGTTGTTAGAGTCAAATATACCAAACTTTATCAATAGTGTCATTAAATAGAGAAGTACTGACTGTTGGTGAAGGTATCATTATTGAGTGTCTCTGTTTTGGACAATTACAAAATGAAGGTTACATACGTGATTTGTCAAAAACCGGACAATGAGTCAAACTTCACTAGGGAACTTATCAAAAGCAGACAAAGGACAGATTAGAAATAATACGGTTTGATACAAGACAACAGCCAATATTTAAAAATGTGATATGATCTCAATCTACGAATGCACCTTTATGTCATGAAATTTCAACATAATCCGTTTTCGCGATGCTAGGATGCCTCAAAGACATTCCAAATTACATTATATTTGCTCTGAAATAGCCGGTAGGTGAACAAACTTAAGGGACGCAGCTGTATAGAAATAGAATGGATGGTTTTCCCACTGAAAATCATAACGCCATCAAAGCACCACTTATCATATCCTATATCTGATCGACAGATTACATTAATTTCCCAGAATAAATTTACTTTTTCTAAACCGCATTCATTCAGATGCATTTAGATCGGCCACTGCCAATATTCGAATGCTTTGAAGTAGGCGGATGTATTAAAGGAGCGCTTTGATCATCAATTGGAAACAGTCTCTCATTGCTCGGCTTTATTCTCTCAGCTCCCAATTATACTCTCATAGCTCGCTGTTACTCTCCCACGGGTATGATGCAACTGTTGGTTTGCTGACTCATCGATTCTCGTTCAGTGCAGTCATCGATCTTCGTGGCTAAAAATAGGTAGTGTAAGGACTAATGCAGCACTCGATATAAGTAAACCTACGTTAGAACAGACTTTTTGTCTTTGATATTTTTTTATTGATAATGGAACGATTTTTACTGTCACTTTCGTGGTTTTGCTGTTTTGTTTCATTGTGAGTTGTTTTTCAGTGAGATCTAGACTTGCTGAATGATGGGGACAGTCCTATCGGGGTTTTTTTTAAAACAAAATTCAAGGGAACTTCAATGATTATACTTATTTTTAACTATAACAAAATTATTTAACACTTATTTTCAAATATGTAGGTGATGATATTTAAGTCATTTTAGATTTAACAATTTGACATAGAAAAGATACATCATTGCGTCGTCTTGAATTTCGTTTCCACAAAACTTACCCCGAAAGGTCTATACCTTTAATGGTATGAAATATTCTTTTTTAATAGACAATCATGGGAAAAAACATGTTTTTAACTATGGATAGATAGGAAAAACACAAATATGTAAACAGAAATATTTGATTAGGGTGGTTTAAGTCTTTTAATCATTGTTTACCTCACGTTTCCCGCTTTTGTTAATTATTACTACAACATTACACTATGCAAATGTATGTTCGCTTTGTGAAATAATTATAAAATTGAAACCGAACTTTGGATACAGCCTACCTTTCTGTCTCAGAAGTTTTTTTCTGCAAAGCATTAACATCTATTGATAAAGACACACTTCACCGCTCTGGCACCAATGGGCGTGATATATTCTTGCTATGACAACTAGGAAGTATAAGAATGAAAGAATTCAAGACGTTTTCAAATCGATGTCGTCAAGATACAAGATGCAATGGCAATCATCGATCTGCAGGTTTATACTTATAGTCTGTATCAACAACGTTCTAGTGGCTGTATGCAAAATTGATACAGGGTGTGTTTCATCATTTTTATGTGGCGTAAATTTAAGTTAAAACCCAGAGGAAATTAAATCACCGATCTGCAGGTATAAACTTATATTCTGTAAAGGTGATACAGGGTGTGTTTCATGATTTTGTATGTGACTGAGATAAGAGTAAAAATTCAAATGTCTTGAGTAAAGTTCAAAGCTATTGCTAAACCTGCATTTGCATCACTTGAATGCTAAAATTATGATAGTTAAAGGGACAGTAGCACGTATTTTGATAAGTGTATGTTAATGCTCAATGTATTATTTTGATAGTGTCAAAAATCTAGTAACACAAAACAATTATCCATTGTCAGAGGACAAAGTATGAAGATTCACCTAAAATCCATGGGCGGCCATTTTATGTGAACACCTTTAATTCATTTTGTGTAAAGAAAAGGAATTGCATGGCTAAACTTTACATCATATATTTGAATTCATTTCATTTCCTTAAAATGCATTGTCTTTCTATTGGATCCATTAATTTTCATTTTCCTGACATCACCTTATATTCCCCCTAAAAACGTGCTATTGCCCCTTTAAACGATAAACTCTATATACATACGAAAGCCCAATTCTACGTCCTATTTACCTGAATACAAGGTAATTGGGCTAATGACCAATGTTATCCAATAATTGAATCTGCTGTCAGAAGTTCTAAAATTACAATAGACACACCAATTACACACCAAAACTTTATAACTTTACATTGTATCTGTACTGAAAATAAATGCGATCAAATTGGTCATTTTTAACCAGTATTTCTCGATAAAACAACACCATTTATGAAATTTGACGTATGACTCAACCCACACTCTGTGTCACTGTGTGACCCTGGATGACCTTTTACTTGTTGAAAATATGTTTTTATTTTTTATAGAAAATTGATAATTCATTGATGTAAATAAATTTGATGAAAGCATTCAACAATAGCAAGGAGGACCGGATTACATCAATATCTGTTATAGAGCCCCTGCAATGCGATAATACTGTAAAATATTGAAAAAGTTACTTTTTGTGAAAACATTATTATTTGAATAAAAAAATATAGAAACTTCCTAATAAGATTGAAATTGAAATTCAAAGTTTGAGGAAATATATATAGTTAACTTCAACTGTAATACAGCCTAAGCAATGGTCCAGCACAATTCGGCTACCTCGACTTACTGAACATTTTAACAGAAAATAATTATAATAAATCTATATATATTTCAATTTTATCAAACATGAGAGAGAATTTATCTTATCAATAACTAGAATTGCAATAATAATCTTACACATTTTCCCAGCCCAAAAATTGCCTCATAGCCAAGCAGTTTGTTGTCCTGTGACCTCTCAGCACTATGGTCTAGTTAAAAAACATAAAAACTGCAAATGACCTTATATCTGTATGTTGTACCAACTGACGTGTACATTAACTAAATATACAGGTAGCCAAAAGAACGCCAAACCGTCAATACGAGATACTTATCACTACATTACCCCTATAATGTGTATATATTCTTATGATTAAGCTCTTGGAAGCCTACATAACTACATGCTTTATAACATTAATGCTTTCATCCAAACCCCCAAAAGTAGTACGAGCAATTACTGCTATGTATCTCCAATCAATCGATCGTAAAATTATTAATGGGTCCCCATGCATTAAATCCCTTGAAGGTATGACCAACGAGAAATCTACCTTAAAGGCGTCCTCATGATGTGTGAATGCAATGCCCACATGATAAACCTCAGTAGATATGTAGTTGAGAACTTGATATGTGATTTATTGCTTGATTATATATACGACACTTACCTGCGAGGTAGTGTAGACCTAGTTATTTGTTTGACAGGTGTGAATTAGGTTTGTCAATTATATATGTTATGTTCTCATTTACTCGGCCATGTGAAACCTTGCGAAGCATGGTGTGAACAAGTGGTTTATGAAATGTTGTTTGCTATGTGTAAAAGACCATATATACCTGCTGAACTTTTGAAAACAACAATTATGTGAACATGATTGTTGCGGAGCAATCATAGACAATCAATGATATTTTATATATTCAACAGAGCATATACACGGTAGAAACTGGCTTGTCGTTTTCAAAGAAGAAGAAGTAGAAGAAGAAGAAGAAGAAGAAGAAGAAGAAGAAGAAGAATAGTTTATTACAAAAAATTGTCACGCCCTGAAACAGGGCCCGGCCTACACAGGCCTATGAGACACTAACAAACATTTTATAATTCCTTAAAAATAAAATATAAAATACCATACATTAAACCATATCAATACATATATACAGACATGTAGGCTCCATCAATACACACATACATTGAAACATTAGCACATACATACAGTACATACCTACACACACCCATACGTTAGTACATTAGTACGTTAGCCCATACATACAGTACATACATACATACATACATACATCCATACATACATTAATACATTAGTACATGTAGACAATACATACATATACGCACATACCCATACGTTAGTACATTAGTGCATTAAAATATAAAGCATTGTCAGCGTGGACTTAAATCTAGTTGCAAACATACCAAAATGACGTTTTGTGGATGTGAAGGAAGACACCTTGTCACCAATAAATTTCAATTATTGTAAAAGAGATGGCATCTTTCTACTTAAGAGATTTTATAATGCATGAGAATAGAAACTTTATCTACCAAAACTTCATCTTTGCCTTGTCAGTTTCTAAAGCATCTTCGCTTAAAGTTAATCTTTTCAATACATTATGACATGAATTTACATTTAATTGTGTTTTATACTTATGACCGAATTGTTAATTACCCAATGAGATCAATTGAAATAAGAAAGAACTAACCCATAAGTTCAATACCACTTTGAAAATAAACATAAAGTAAAACATTTTCATAGTCATGTAATTTGATAGAGCAATATTATAGATGGACATTCTGTTGACGTCATCACTTATCAAGATGACGTCATTTGTCTTCAACGCAGTTATAAATGAAAAAAAAAATGAAGTTGAAGGGATATGAACTTCTTTGAGAAGACAAATAATGTTTAACGACTTATTTCATTCCTGTGCATTTAGGACACCTTAAATCTTTGAATGTCATGCCTTCATTTTCATATTGCTGTGAAAGCTTACAGTCGTAGGGGTTTTCATTTATATATTTATATCTATACTTGTGATATTGTCAGTCCAAGTAAGATTTATGGTTCAGATGTGACAATAAGGCCGGTGTTTATTAAAATGATAAGCTAATAATACTGTCTGAAATGGCAACATTGTGTTATGATAATTTGCAAATCTTCAAAAGCCATTTGGTTCAATATAGACCCAGCGTGTTGCATTTTTAAACCTTTCATATATTTTTATGAATCATAACAAGGGGGTTATCAAATGCTTATGTTATAAAGATAATTATCCTTTATTTGACATGCAATTGAAAAGTGTGTCATGATTTAGGAGATGACGTGTCATAATGATTAATAAAGATTGATATGACAGCGATTGGCTAAAGCATGACAGGATATTGGATATCACATGACATGGCATGACATGGCATGACATGAGATCGATCATCACATCATATAAAACAATTGTCTCTGAAAATGACAAGTGTTACGTAGAAGGCATGACACGACGTAATGTGTTATATTTTATTCTATTATTCCAAAATTGGTTCAAATATTATCATACAGGCGGAAGATATTTATGTTCAAAATATGTTCTCTGTAAACATACTCGTATGTCTAAAATTGACACTCGATACAATTCTCTGGTCTTCAAATCACCTGCTGTGCTAGATCGATGTTTCCAGATGGCGATGACAAGTTCTGTCATGCGTGGACGAACATTTGTACCTGGTGGCTATTGCTAAGTCCAAGTTCGACTGTTGTCCATCATTAACGATTGTTAACTGACTCCGTCATGGTCGAACTGTGGTCCAACAGACCAAAAAGTCTATCATTGGTTTCATATATCACAAGCGCTTCGCAACTATTGGTAACTGGGTAACGTGCAAAGAAGATACAATAATTCGGCAAAGTATGCTTACTTCTTCATCATCTCGAATGTGGAAGATTAAGTTCTAACTTTGCTAAGAATAGCTGTCTTATTTAACATAAAAATACAGGAAGAAGAGAAGGAATACCTATATTTTAAAGATTTTGTAAGCTTTATAAAGATACTGTCATTAAAGATGAACTACACTTTTTATCAAATGTCCTTGTTTTCTTGAATTAAGAAAAGGTGTATATCCCAAACGTACTTGATAATGTTCATTTCTGTTACTTAATTGTTTTTACAACATCAAACTCTTTTATCCTACTCATGTTTTATAAGAGATGCACGCACTCTGCGTTCAATGATATTATCATTCAATTAACTGTTATTGTATATTTCAATGCTCTCTCAAATAAAATATTGTCTTGTTTTGAATATATGGTTTGTACGTGGGCCTGACGCCTTTTACTGGAATTGAATAAGTCCTGATACAGGAGCAAACAATATCTATGAAACAAATATATTTTTTATCTTAAAAATATTGCTTGCTACAATAATTTCTTTTCTAAATTCATTTCAAAGACTGAATATACTGAACTTCGATTCGAGTCACTATTATTAACTATTTTTGGCCTAGACGAACTTGGCTTTCTCCTACATCTTGACCGCCGACCTAGCGGTCATTCCAGGCCGTCAATCATCGTTAATTCACTGACCACTTCCCCATAACAATGAGGCGTATCTCGGGGGATCTATATCCTCTTCGTGGCTGTCCAGTTCTTACCTGCTTAGCTGGTCAATTTCCTAGATTAGGTTAACCCTCTAGCGGCCATGTATCTGTAATTAAGGTATTTGGGGGTTTAGTGCGATCCAAACATTATTTCACGAAGTAATCCATGAACAGTTTGTTGACAAATTGAAGCAGAAAGGCGGTACCTGTTGACAAATTGACTTGAAATCTTAACCTGCAAGCACCTGTAATCAATGTATTCGTAGATTAGGTTAATCCAAAGAGAGATTTAATCCATGAGCGTTCTGTTGATAACTTGAGGCAGAAGAGCGTGGCTTCTGTTGACAAATTGAAACTGAAAGGTTTCCTTGACAAAAGGGTTAATCGCATGCCTGTTGTATACGATTTGTGTGTAGCTTGTCAAAGGATTCCACTTGGAATCATAGAGTAGATTTGAAATTGAAACTTTCTAGAATTCTAGAGGTTGACTTCGAAAATGATATGTTTTAACATCAAATCCTGTTGTTCGACAGAAAGTAAACTTATTTGAAGTTGAATTAGAAATCATTCATAAGCTATCATGTATAAGTTAGGATACTTATCAAAATTCAGTGAGTTTTATTTTAGAACCTGCATTCATGGTGTACAATCAAGTTTATCTGGCATAGCTGGTGACATTGGTAAATCAGTTTTCTTCCATGACAATAACTCATAATGTAACTGTGAAATATTTCATAATTGTATCATATCTCATATGCCTACGTCGCCTTAAACCAACCAAAACAGTAATCATCAACAAAATCCTCTTACAACTTGCGATCCTTTAGAATATATTATACGGTAAACTATGAAGGGTTAACCTACTTTCTGCTCTGTTATATTGATTACTCTAGTTCAGGAACAAGAAGAGTGTTGCACTTTTGACATAAAACACGTCTCCACATGCTTCTTATCAAATGACCAAAGGTCTGGCTGCACGATTCATTTTGTAGTGTATGGATGCATGATTTATCTTAGAATTCACCACATTTTGGTACATACAAATAATAGGTAACAGCAAAGAATTCTTTCATAATTTATTCTTTAAGTAATCTTCGTTTTATCCTTTAACATAAAATCAATGTACGTATTATCAATTGGTATAAATAAAAATGAAAATCTTAAATTTAATCAGTGATGATGCCTTGAAAAAAGATATACAGGTCAAATAGGCTCTTCTTTTAAAAAAACTAATTCCTACAAATAATCAAAAGCCAGGAAGCAAATTAAAGTGTCAATATTTCTCAAACAATACATTTGTTCTAATATTTCGACATTTTTGGAGGCGTTCACGAAGCTTCCGAAATGCCGCCGTAACTCAACTCACCTTCGTAAATTTACAATCTGGATAGAGACCGCCTTCTAGAACTGTGTTAATTATTGACGGTGACCAGCGGTCATCTACTCCGGACACGCGAGGTCAGTCATGCGGAGCGGTCAAGCAGGTCAATAATGGATATGCATTATGGACACTACACTGGTATACATTTATCGATATTCTCTAATTGTGAAGATAATGACCATGCTGAGATTTGCATTATTCCAGAACTATCATCCAGAGCGGAACAGCAATACCTATTCAAGTGCAATTGTCTTGTTGGCTATATTGACCATTATCGTTGACGTATTTCTATTACTATTCGTGATTTACTAACATACATCATTTACAAAGAAAATGTTTTCCAGATCGACCGCAATTAGGTTTGATTTACAAACATGTTCTTATCTTCAGGAATTTGGAACGGTATAATAAATTGTAAATGCTAAATTGAAACAGTTTTCGGATTATAAACAACATATATAAACAGGGAAATCACATATATCGATAATGTCAGTGATGGTATAGGAATGGATAAACAACCTGTTGATCTGTTGCCATTTATGAAGTGATATTACAACGATTTAAACCACACCATCTTCTATCAAAAACAAAAACAAAAGTTGTATTAAAGATATTACTGTACTTTAAAGGGACAGTAGCACGTTTTTTGATAATTTTATATTTAAAACGTATTATTTTGACAGTGTCACAAATCTCATTACCCACACCAATCATCCATAGTCAGAGGACAAAGTATGAGGAGTCACATAAAATCCATTAGCGGTCATTTTGTGTGAACACCTTAAATTCATTTTGTGTAAGAAAAAGGAATGGCATGGCTAAACTTTACGTTATATATTTGAATTAGTACTGCTCCTGTTAGTTTGAATACATTGTCTTTCAATTGGAACAATTAATTTTCATTTCCGTGACATCACCTTATATTTCCCCTAAAAACGTGCTACTGCCCCTTTAAAGTTTTTCAATCATATATCTAAACACTTTGTACGAATTATGGTTAACCTTCACTATGGCTCCAGAAAACTGCATGTCACACGTGCTCGTGTAGTAATGGTCAATTTCCCTGAATTCCTTGTGAACTCTTGACCTTAGCCTGAATTGTAGTGAAAGGAAAGGCATTCGTATAAAAAAGCGAACCTTTTCAGTTATGTAACAGCGGAACCATAATAAAAAACTAACAATGTCTGTTTACAGTTCAATACAAATCAAGCGAAGTGTGTTCTTTGAAACGTATCTGCTTAATAAACAAGTTTGCATTGCGTTTTGTAACAGATATTCAGTCGCTCCATGTAACATCTTAACATAAAGAACATTTATGTTTAGCCAACAGGCCGAATGATTGAGTTTTCACTTGCGTTATCGCCTATCTAACAATGATTCTGTATGGCCTTGTGCTAGATTTGATGCGCTTTAAGTGAGGGTGCTGAAATTGTTTTGATGAAAGCTGAAAGACTTACATTGCTAAATACATTTAAAAAATCCTTTAGGAATTCCATATAAAACGAATGCTTTTAAGAAAATAGTTGAAATAACACATTCCAAATATGATGTACTGTAAGGTATAAAAGACTAGAAGGATGGGTGTACTTAAAGGAGCATTTTGAAGTTACGCTTAAAGGGGCAGTAGCACGTTTTTAGGGGGAATATAAGGTGATGTCAGGAAAATGAAAATTAATGATTCCAATTGAAAAACAATGTGTTTAAGCTAAACGAAGCAGTAATAATTCAAATATATAATGTAACTTTCAGCCATGTGATTTCTATTTATTACACAAAATGAATCAAAGGTGTTAAAAAAAAATGGCCGCCAATGGATTTTATGCGAATCTTCATACTTTGACCCCTGACTGTTGATGATTGATTTATATAATAAGATACTATCAAAACAATATATTTAGCATTGACGTACAATTACCAGTGAAAGATGTTAAATAAAAAATTATTTAAAAAGTGCTACTGCCCCTTTAAACCCTTTTAGACCCACGCACATTCTAACCTGTTAGTGTGAATTCTTGTATTTTTAAAAATCCAAAAGGCTTAAATTTGGATTTATGACTTAGAGTTACAATGACGCCCTTTACAAATTGAATATCATATATCGACATTTAAAACGTTAGTACTTGCACGGTAAGGCTATCGGGTTTATATTATACATTTCTGTGATTTTAATAGGTGCAGCGATAACATTGATTGCTTCTTGAAAAGCCAATAAACTGATAAAATAGTTTTATTTAATTCGAATTTAAGCTCTTTGCTGAAATATGATTAAAACATTTAAGAACAGGGATTTTCGTTGTTTTTGTACCTGTCAAATATAATAAATAATGTCATGCCATCATTCGATAGAGGACTTGAATTTATCCTTAGGCAAGCTCGAAAGATAAACAGAAACTTTTAATTTTAATTAAATTCTATGTGAACTGTTACCCATAGCACCGCATGGTTCCTTCCACTCCAAAGTAAATACATTATTTGATCTAGGCTTTAAAAAATGAAAAACATATATGCATTTATTTACTATATTTGGAAGACTCAACACATAAAATGAAAACTATTGAAATAAAAAAAAATTAAAAAAGAATTGTTGTTGAAAATGAGAAAATCTTTGTGAACCAGTTTCATCATTTCATAAAAGGTTAAAAAGAGTGTTCTTACTATACAAGAGAAATCTGCTGACGTTGCACAGTTAATGGGTTGCACTTGTCAAGGTTGACTGCTTTGTCAATATCTTTTTGGATCAAAAGCGATTTTTATCTGTCATGCAACGCAAGTTTATGTAAGAAGCTGAAATAAAAAAACGTTGCACAAATACCATTTTAAAATTAATGTGCCACATTTGAGGCTTAAAGGAACAATAGTATGAGTATACTTATTTTAAAATATTTTTCTTAAGCCCACGCACATTATAACCCTTTAGTATTGTGCTCTTATTTTATTTTAATCTTTCATGCAACACAAGTTTATGTAACAAACCGAAATAAAAAAAGATGATCAAATATCATTTTAAAATTAATGATGTATAAATATAGGGATCGTGACATTGTAAGACTATCTTGTAAAGGGACTTTTCATGTAAGGATACTTTTGTTGTCACTTCAGTGTGGATGATGTATAGTTTATATAGTTATATACAATTCAATCTTCTCTTTGTGAAAAATAAATAAAAATTAACATTAGGATGTAACCACAAAACGGATCAAAGAAAAATGAAAGTGAAAAATTAAATCCATTTATAAGAACTGAAACGAATCACTAATATGAGTTTATATCACTGGGTGTAGCGCCTGTCCAACTGTTATAATGATTATAGTGATAATGACATTTCAAATACTCTTCAAGAAAAACATGACGTCATTTGTGTTAAACTGATAACGATTCAAAGATAAATCATACCTACTGGTAAGGATGTTCTCGTTTATACAGATTGTTATTTTGTAAAGCAAGATTTCAGCAAAGCAGCTAAATTCATTCTTTTACCTTTAACCTTAAAACATTTTCCCCAGAGGGTTATTAAAATTTCTTTATATAGGATAAGGTTGTTACTGTTATTGTTTTCTCATTATCATACCAGCATTTATAAATTGCTGTTCTCCTCATTGTTTCACCATATGAAAACGGTATAAGACTCTTTGCAGAAACGTCGCTACTGTCGTATAAAGAAGTTGTCCATCCATAGAATTACTCTTGTTTTCCGTATACCATCAACTTCTAGAAGTTCAAGAAAATATACAAATGAAAGTATGCTTTGATCAATACCGAAACGATGCATATTTGTCACAGAAAACCGTGACCCTTTTTTTATCCATTATTGACTTGTCACATATGCACAATTAACTTCTAGAGTATCTCTCAAGACATGTCATATTGGTGACTCTGTCTAAGAACGTGTACATTTGCAACGTGTAAATTTGCAACATATGATGCCTATCAGATTTTCATATTCTTTATGTCTAAAACTTAAGCAAGACTTCTTTTATAAATATATGAATATACTTATATAGCGCATATGTCCATCCACTCGTGGTTGCTCAAGGGGCTTACATTGTTTCCCCTGGTCAATGGCATTCTTTCACCGTCCGATCAATTTTCCAGTTCAACTCCCTGGGGAGTATTCAACCGGCATCCAAGATATGTGGCGCTCAGATTAGGGACCATTCTATGCCTCATAGCATTATAGGTGTGGAGAGGATAAACGTGCAGCATATGATAACTTGGATGTTATAAGGGTTACTTATATTAGAAAGAGTCATAGAATAGTTGAATAAGCAAATCTTTTTTTAATCATTGCTCGACACCCTCTATGATTCAAAATATGACCAGGTTTGAGAAACGTTCTTTTGAAATTATGTGTGTCTCTAGATTTTCAGATAACGTCTTTGAAAGTAACACTGTATCATTTTCACAGATAAACGTCTTTGATGGTAACAACATATCATTGTTTACAGATAAACACTTCTGGATATTACTTTGTTGGTTTATGTCTTACCATGTTTAAAATGTGTGTTTAATTTTATATATTTGGAATTTGTATGTATCAAGTATACATCTATAATAGGGAGAGGCCTTAACATACGCGCTGAGCTTGTTGTCCAATCCCTTTCACAATGTATATGTATATGTATATTGTTTAAAACCAGATAAACGTCTCTGAAGGTAACAATATATTATTTTTACAAATGAACGTCTTTGAAGGTAACAATATATCATTTTCACAGATAACCGTCTTTGAAGGTAACCAAATATTATTTGAACATGCAGATAGATATCGTGACTGAACCACTTGGACAAAAGCTTGATTATTTATGACCATATTTATTGCAAATAATGTTGATACTTATCCTGAACACCACTGTTGTTGTTTGTTGTTGTTAATGATACACACAACAATATAATGGCGAAGCCTATTGTCACAGCAGTGGTCACTTCAATAAATGTGGTTTTGTCCAGTGGACTTTTACGCTGCTGTGGGTTGTATACTATTGGATTGTCCAGTGGAGCGCTTCTGTGGATTCTACCCATTTTATTTGTGTTTGTCCAGTAAATATGTATATACTACCTATCTGGACCAGAGGCGTACTGTTTGTTCTGTGCTGACAATGCAAGTTTTATGAATATGGGATGGTTGCTGAGCAACAGAAATAATACAGAAATACTCTGTTGTTCCTCATTGTGTAGCTTGCAACACTTCTCTGTGCTTTTAGATTTTGGTTTGAATTCAGATGTGTTTGAACTTGAAAATAGTTCCACATTCATGTTTAGTTTATTTGTCAAATCAAAATAAAACATCTGTTTTAGTGTTTTTGTCATTTTAATTTAAAAAAATTAGATTAGTAGGCATGATAATGATGTAAAAGGTTTTTCAACAAAGTTAGATATAAATATTTTAGAAACTTTGAAACTCTTTCAAGAATAACTGAAAACTTGGTTCAGTCACATGAAATGTCAACTAATAATGATAGCATTGATTGATACTAGGGTGTAAATTATGCTGTTTTAAGGTATTCACCCTTTGACTGAGCAATCTTCAAACATTGAAATTTTCTTTATTGAAACATGGGCCTGAGTTTTTAAACTATCGTAACACAATTGGCAATGCCATGGATTGTATGAAAGAATGTACAACGTTTCACAGACAATAATGATCATAACTGTATCATAATTGAATAGAAAGCGTTATGACATATTTTGATGGGAAAATGCTCTAACGTATGTATCAGTGACTCCAACATTAGTTTATCTTCAAAGAAAGTTGTTTGGCGTTCCTAAAGTTAAGGGAGAGCATGGTTTTTAATGAACAACTCATAGTTAATAATATATAAACTCAGGAGAACTGATAAGACATGTTAGAGCTAATGGAAAACTTTGTTAACACTCCTGCACATACACGACAGAAATACACACCAACAATGAATAAAACATGAAACAATGAAAACGATATTATAATAACAGATGAACAACTCAAAACTTAACACCTCAGAGACATAGAACATTTACTGGTTATACTGTTCACATGTTAAGCAAGTAGAGTACTTAGTTGATATGCTAGTCCATACCCCAGCTAGATGTACCTCCTCCATCGAGACGACATAACGAATGCTAATATCTCTGTCTTCACCCTCACGAAGTACTTCTACATGCTTTCAACCCTCTTGTCTCTTTACACCTGTGTATACATCATTGTGTACTGTATACTTATCTTGTTATCTGGGTGTATAGTTTAAGGTGATATATTAAAAATTATACCTTTTCAATATAAGTAGTAAGAGAGACTATGATGATATTATTTCAATAAATGTAAATGGTTTATAGTTAATGTTCTTAAGTTCCTGATCTAACGTACATGTTGTGTAAAGACATTTTTTGATAAGTGAATTTTGAATGTTATCGCACCGACGTTAATGAAAACCCCTTAAAACTTTTTATTTTTCGTTGCCAAAAGAACTCTTACAGATTACCCATCCAATATTACCTACAAATTTAGCGTCCATCACATTGCACCATTTATTCAGATATTCTCCAATAGTAGTATTTGTACTAGTAGTAGTGATAGTCGTAATAGTAGTATTTATAGTACTACGGCTATCATTAGTAGTTGTAGTAACACAAATAGTAGTAATAGTGTAGTTGTAGAAATACTAGTGGCAGTGCAGCATCAGGTGATGCTGTAGTTGTAACAATCACAGTAGTAGTAGTAGTAGTAGCATTTATAGTAGTATCTATAGCAGCAGTAGTAGAAGTAACTGAAGGAGTAGCAGTAGTGACAGTAGTAGTAGTAGTACTAGTAGTAGTAGTGGTAGTAGTAGTAGTAATAGTAGTAGTAGTCGTAGTAGTAGTCGTAGTAGTGTAGTAGTAGTAGGAACAGTAGTAGTAGTAGCATCAGTAGTAGGAACAGTAGTAGTAGTAGTAGCAGTAGCAGTAGCAGTAGCAGTAGTAGCATCCGTAGTAGGAACAGTAGTAGTAGTAGCATCAGTAGTAGGAACAGTAGTAGTAGTAGTAGCAGTAGCAGTAGCAGTAGCAGTAGTAGTAGCATCAGTAGTAGGAACAGTAGAAGTAGAAGTATAAGTAGAAGTAGTAGGAACAGTAGTAGTAGTAGTAGCATCAGTAGTAGGAACAGTAGTAGTAGTAGTAGCAGTAGCAGTAGCAGTAGTAGTAGCATCAGTAGTAGGAACAATAGAAGTAGAAGTATAAGTAGAAGTAGTAGGAACAGTATTAGTAGTATTAGTAGTATTAGTAGTATATGTAGTATTAGTATAAGTAGTAGTAGTAGTAGTAGCATTAGCAGTAGTAGTAGCAGTAGTAGTAATAGATGTAGCATCAGTATTAGGAAGAGTAGTAATAACAAAAGTAGTTATATAGCAGAGTAGATAGTCTTTATAGATACAAGAGTAATCGTCTCAGTAAATGTTCAATTTCAATTCGAAAGTATGACAAAAACATATAGCTCTCAGACCATCTCAACTTGGATCCTGAATAAAGAATAACAACAGGTATATACTATATTCTGCTCATGGCAACCTATGGCTATTTCCTCCACTTCATTAAAATCCAATCATTCTTTGATCAGGTGGGCTGTTCTGTCAGGTGTCCGACATCAAAGGGATATGATCATAATATGTTTACCTGTGTCATTGATTGTGTATATTCCATACCTGAAGCGTCTGATCTACCTTGCCTGACCAGCATGTATTGGAAATCTATACCTGTAAGATATGATAATTACACCTTATTCTCCCGTTATCCTGTGTTGTGTGGACATACCGTTGTATCAATTTGTCTTGTACGTTTGTTCGAAGTATGTTTCCATGGCAACACAAATCATACTTCCGGTTCCTTGGCTTTGATTACAAATTATGTATGGCGATGTTTAGCATGTGATGCATGTTATTAGAGGTAAAGGATTTAGCTGAAATGATAAATTATGTTTGATTTTAAGCGTTTGTTCAGCCTTTAAAGTCTGAATTCGAAGAAGACGAGAAAAAAAAGAGTCCAAAGCAGAGGTTCATATAAAAAGTGTCCGAAATCTCACCTTCCTTCTCAGTTTGTTAAGTAAATGTTTTGGAATATGCATTGTAGTGGTTGATCATCCAAAGCGTCTATGCACCCATGAAGATTTATGGGTCACCATAAGGTCAAGGCGGCTCCAATTCGTTCGGACGAAACCCTTAACTGAATCATATGCCTCAACGAACGTTAAAATGCCTGCCAATACAGTATATACAATGGTTCTATTGTAATCGCCTTTTTTATTTTAAGGGGCAGTGTGGTAGATTTTTATTTTTGTTTTGCTCAACTGAAGCAAATTTCAACGCTGATGCAGCGAAATAAGTGAAAAAACTCAGAACCTGATAAACTGGTTTCTAGATTTCCGTTCTCACGTTTCCTAAAGGGAGGTTAAAGGTAAATCTTATGTAGACCATCACCCCTTGTGCTTTCTAAATACTTGATGAAACTTTATTATGTGTTTATAATGAACGGCGGGTCTATTTGGAGAAAGATAAACATACATGTTACTTATTTAACCTTTCCAAGGTCTTTTATTGAGGTTTCGAGGGAAGGTTGTTATGACATAAGAAGTAGAGCAATGTACTTTGTATTCGGGTTTGTACGAGATATTCGTACCGCTGCAAAAGTCATTATACCATTCGTCGTTATTTTCATCGTTATCAACACTTTATCATCGTTAACATTAACAGCTCAAATACCATCATCATCATCATCGTCGTCGTCATCGTTATCTTTCTGACTACTACCATAACAACCACCATAATATTTCTCGTCGTCAACGTCAATGTTATCTTCATTTTCATCAACAAAATCTAAACAACTGTTGTTATCATATATTACTGATATTATTGTCACAACGATTTTATCATTGGTAATCTAAGCATCATAAAGAATTCCTAAACTTGTTTACGTATTCGTCGTCTTCATCATCGTCGTCATCATCATCATCATCATCATCATCATCATCATCATCATCATCATCATCATCATCATCATCATCATCATCTTCATCATCATTCCTTCCGCCATCACCATCATTAACGTTCACATCACCACTAGTGTCATCACGATATTACCACTTTCACTGTATATATCATGACATTCATCACACTCGTTAGGTGATGCTAGATATCAATATTCAAGTAATCATGATCATCTGTCAACTGTCATGACATCCCGCTACTTCTAAGATAATGTTAAGCAGCACGCGAGCAGCTGGGATAGACACAACATTGCTTCAACTCTATAGTCTTATACATCACAAGCACGCATCCATAAGCGCACTAGCATTGAGGGTGCGGGATAGCGCAGTGGTTAGCGCGTTCGGCTTCGGAGTAAGAGGTCCGTGGTTCGAATCCCGCCAGGGGCTCAGCAACTTTGTCTGCAGTAGAGAACTGTTCTACATGCAGTAAGTTTGGGGTGCATTGTTACACTGAATTTCAGCGCAGTACCACCCATGGTTCGCTAGTTTCAGCCGATGCTTGCAGGTTTCACCGCAATGCAGAACCACAATGTTGCTGCGGACTTTCTCCCTTTCTAAAACTTGCAGCCGCAATATAAGTGAAATAATCTTGAAAGCAGTGTTAAACCCTGCATCACCTCAACACAACACACACCTTAACACACACACAAACACACACACACCTTAACACACCCCCACACACACACCTTAACACACACACAAAAAAACCCACCTTAACACACACAACCACCCACACACACACACCTTAACATACACGTGCACACACACACACACACCCACCCACCTTTACACCCCAACACAGAAACACATATAGACGTCTACACATACATTGTTTATTACAGTGAAGTTTCTGAATACATGTGAGTACGTCATTTTGGAGTGACATGGTTTTATATGTTTTTCTTTTAAATAATTTCAGATAAATGCTCAAAACCTTAATATGCGCAGTATATGCATAGACTGAACTTTCAAAAGCTAAAAAATAAGGTCATTCAAACTAAGATGAACCCTCTTGCTCTCCTACTCACAATTTTAAGTGACTGGCCCAAATTCAACATACAAGCTTAACCCTCTTCCAAACACAAACAGTTTATGGGGAGATATTCGACTTGATAATAAATCCACTTATAGGTTGTTTGCATTGCGTAGGAAGATATTGGGTAAGTCTCGTTTTTAGTTTAATCTTTTTCCTAGGTCATGGCCCGAATAATAGATTGCATTCGTTCATATAAGTTCAAAATGTTTTTTAAAACTTTACCATGCTGAAGAGTGTTAGTCATAAAAATGCATTATGACATAGGGCTTTAAGGTGAATGAATATCCGTGTTTTTTAGAATTAGATTAAAGTTTGAATGACAGATTATTACTTGTAGATATTCATGGGGATTATTTTTTGTAATTTCAAAACTTGTTTTAGAGCTCATAGATATGTTCGCATAGTTTTTTTAATATGAGGTGGGAATCTTTGAAGTTCAGAACCGAATGAAAGTATTGCCTAACTTAACTTTAAAAGAGTCCAAATAATAATTGTATATTTCATTGAATGAAGTCCTAGTTGTTTTGACGTTGAGCTTCAAAAGAACATTCTCTTAAAACGGCATTGTCCGCATGGAATGTGTTCAAATAAGCCAAAACTGTATGAACAGATAAGTTTTAATCTGCGTTTCTTGTCTATTGTGTATCTGGTATTGGAGAAATGTTATTTGGAGTTTAATGTGAAACGTTTATTTTCACGAATGAAGGAAAGTCTGTCACACAGTAGCAAGCTTCGCGATGAAACCTGCACAATATTTGCTAGTAACGACCTATGAATGTTCTGCAGGGAAATTCACTCTAGCAAATGAGCTAAAACATGCCAATACAAACTTTGAATGCACTTCTACTAGTGTTTTGTAGAATATTAGAGAACGTTTCAACCGGAACATTTACAAAAAGAGTTGTCCCGTATGACTTTTACGAGATGTGTGGAATTTGTGTATAACCCGAGATAAAGCGAGAACTTATGACACTCACGAAATCATGTTTCATACGACGTTTGTCACAACGAATCCAGACGAAATACCGAAGGTCGCGCTTAAAAAATCGGTGATATTCTAGCGTATGCACATATGAACCATATGTCACCAAATATGTTTAACATATATGTACAAATCCCTTTATTTCACTGCATAAAGTGACTGAGCTGCATGTCTGGTCGTGTTGAGACTTGACGGTGACAGTGATGAATACAGACAACATTCACTGCCGCGGGTTCAAAGGTGTTGTCTTGTAGTTGCGCTCTTTAAACACTATGACGTCATAAGGAGGGACCGTCTCAAAATCTGAATATATTTTTTCTTGGTTTAAGGTCAATAAGCAAGGCGTTAAGAATGCCCCGTGGAGTTTGACGGGGACTCGGAAATGGTATGTGGGATAAAAAGCAAGATTTTGTATATATCATATTTATTGGTGAAGATACAATTCCTTTAGGACTTTCACACCCTATATCTACACTATATTGTATATTTGAAGACCTCTACGAAATATGAGTTTGTTTTAAGTTCAGGCTAAATAATTATAGATTTGATTCATTAGAATGAAATATTTCAATGATTGAAAGTTTGTTTCACCTCGCATAAGAAACTCGAAAATATCTAAATCGGCCGCTGCATTCCTAACAATTGAGTTATTTATTTTTCACTCATATCAACAGACAGAAATGTTTTTATTTCTTTATAAAATTTAGGTACATATATGATGCGATGACATGTGATGTGATTTAATGTGTCGTCTATTTCTTTTCATTAAGTGACAGTCAATTAAAACATAAACGTGGTAACAACTATTAAAACCAATCATATATTGAGGACATGGTTCATGTTGATAGTTTAAACTTTTCAATAATTTCAAAATATAATTTCAACCATGTTGAATTCGAATTTGGAAATTTTCAAAGCTTTTTAAACTGTTATTATTCAATCCTTGTTTTATTTTGCCTTTTAAAACGTTCTTTTAAACCTAACAAATTGTTTTCTTCAGTGAACGAAAAAAATACCAAATTACAAATAGGAATATTCGATGTCATTATGACAAGAAACATTTTTGTTGTAATTTTAACGTGTTTATGTAAGCTTAAAAAGCATTTGCGATAAACATTTAAAGTGTGTCCAGACGACATTGTGGTTGAATTTTTAAAACGTCCACGTTTAAGCTTCTTGCAAAAAACACTAAAACCTACTTTGAGTAATGAACAAGACGTGACATTATGACATTTCTGAGTTTTGGATATGATAAAAAGTAAATCGACTTATGCCGTTTATGTTAGCTATTTAAATACATTCTTATATATACGCCCCCGCGCGCTTTTGAAATTAATGTTAAGAAAGCGTTTTTAATTTCAACATTGAAAATGGGATATAATCCTTCCTCCCAAATTATGATACAGTATATATTATTTATCATAATTAAATCGTTAAAATTAGAAAAAGTTAATATATAGATACATGTATATGCTTTTTCAAAGGTTGACGTGCAAGTTTTACATCGTTCATTAAATAGTTTAATCTGTCATTAAGTATGTTAATCTTATTAGCCTATGTTTACAAACTAATTGTGATATGACCGTTACTATTTTGTCATTGGAAACTATAAATTGTTGAGAACATTGAAATGAAAAAAAAAGGGAAATATTGTGATGGTTGTTTGTTCCCATGACCATTGCATACATTAAGTTTTTTATTCTTGATTAACTTGTCTTGTAAACAACTCGGGCAGATTTAAAGGGGCAGTAGCACGTTTTTTGATAATTTCATATTTCAAAATTTTCACTGATAATTGTAAGTTAATGTTAAATGTAATATTTTGACAGTGGCAAAAATCTCATTACACAAGCCAATCATCCATAGTTCGAGGACAAAGTATGAAGATTCACATTAAATCCATTGGCGGCCATTTTTGTGTGAACACCTTTAATTCATTTTGTGTAAGAAAACGTATTCGCATGGCTAAACTTTACGTTATGTATTTAAATTATTACTGCTTCATTTAGTTTAAAGACATTGTCTTTCATTTGGAACCATTAATTTTCATTTTCCTGACATAGCCTTATATCCCCCCTAAAACGTGCTACTGCCCCTTTAAGGAAAACTCTTTTAATTGATCAATGTCAACAGGTAATGCATCGATTCGATTTCATGCTTTGGAGAAAAAACTTGGACATTGTTGGAAAGAAAGTCCATCCCATATATAATGTTCTTGCAGATCCAGGATCGTTTTAGCAACACCACATGGTGACCAATGGATTTTCCGTCCTTTTTTCAGGACAGAGCACATTTTGTCATGGTCGTTACATACTACATGAAAAAAACTTACTAAACGTGCATGGTTGCATTTTGTAATTTTTTAACTCCAGCATATTGTATATACCTAACATGTCGTTTTGACGTCGTTGTCACTGCTCGTTATTTACGTCATACAACCTGCTCGCGTCTAATGATAAGAACCAGCTCGCTACATATGTAACGTAACCTGTACGCTCCTTATACTACTAAACCTGCTCGCTTCTAATGCAGGATAAACCTGTACTTGTAGTACAATCAAACATGCTTGCTTCAAATAGAGAAATATGTGCGCTTCTTATGCCACTTTGTAAGTAGGCTTCTAATACGCACGAATCTTGCAGTTCCTGTTCGTTAAGTCTCTGCGTTGTACATCGGCTGACCCCAAATGTCGAAGTTCAAAGGTTATGCCATGTAACGATGGCGCACCTGGGCAAAGCATTACCTGAAGACTTGCATTACCTGTTATCTCCTACCTGTTGCATTTACCTGTACGCGTAGGTGTAAGCCTTTCCCCTTGCCACATGCACCTGTAAGCAAAACACACCACTCCTTGTTTTTCCTACTGAATGAAATCGTAAGATGTTTAAAAAGTTAGTTGTAAAGTGAAATATGTGAACATGAAAAGGGCTTTACGTTTGGTGTTGAAATCCATAATTTTTATGTTAATACGTTTTATGCATTTGTTTGAGTCGCAGGGCATACACAATTACCTTGTTTTCCCCATATCAGAAATAATAAGCCACAAAAGGACACTTGTGTTATTAAGATCAAGAGAAAAATGGGCCATTCTACTTTTGCAGCAACCATGGTATATGTATTAATCTTATATGAAATTACTATCATTGCAAAAAACGTGTAAGCATTTCAGGGTCTTTTATCATCTGTAAGGGCAAGTTTAGTCAATTCACAATTTTAAATACGACATCTCGTCGTGACGATGGCGTTTTAGTAGCAAGAGTTTTTTCATAGTTTCCTTATCAAAACGGAAGTTGTGGATTTCGAAAAGACTTTGGTTACATAACAAACATTAACTTAAACCCATATATATAGTGGTTGTCATCTTTTCACAGCATGTGGGTATTGCATTTTTTTTTCAGAATAAGCAGTTCAGAACTAAGCTAACTTTGACAAAATTGAAATATGTCTGAATTGGTAACCTTTATATCTGATTCTATCGCTTTCAGGTGCAATAAGCTTAAAAATGTAAGGCTTGAATGCACAATAGATAATAGCTTCGTAAATGTATAGCAAATTTTGCATACTTTAGAAAGAGTATTTCGTAACTACTTTAATGAAAAAATTAAATATCCTTTAATTTGAAAGTCAAAGGTAAATTGCAATCTCTGATAACATGAACAGGATGCATCAATCTTTTCTGAAAAAGAATCCCATCTCGTTTTTAACTACTTAGACATTGTTATAAACAAATTCATTGTTGATGGAGTTCGGCAAGGATTGGTTTATAACCTCCCCTGTTGTCCTGGCGAATGAGTCGGAATGCCATTTTACGTTAAACTTTCACCAAGCGAAGGAATACACCCTCTATAAAAATCCGATTTACGACACTGTCACTATGCAACAAAAATGTGGCCTAAATGTAAGCGTCGATTTAGAGTAATTTGCATATGAAGATCCGCCTACGCCACGTATAACGAACAGACTTCGAGTAGGTTGTGCAACGGAGCGTAGCCGTAGTAAAATCTCAATGCCTCGGGGCATGATTTATAGTGAACTTTACTATTTAATGCATAGACTATTCCCAGTTTTGTCAATCCTTTGAAAAGCTTTTGGAAAGCATGCATTGAAATTTCCTAGTTGTCACCTGTGAGGGAAATAGTTCTCAAAGGCAAACATTGTAACATGGGCGTTTCCTGACTTGGGTTGTAAATTTTATAAATTTTCCTTTAAGTACAATTTCATTAATCATTCATTATGAATAAGTGGTCAATAAAACCTTCTGAGGTTTGAGCAATCAACAGTGAGTGTACGTTCTGTCTCATGCAAGGCACATAAGGTAGCAAATGAATATAATAACTCGATTAATCTGTTGTCATTTACTTCTATCATGTAAACACTTCATGCAGTTGTGGAACAGTGAAGAGACAATGCATTGAATGCAATGTGAATACACATGAATGTTCTTGTTATATCTTTTATTTTTTATATACTTTGTACAGCTTTGTAATTTGAATATTTTTACTTATATTTTCATTTCTCTCATAACTTCAACAGGAGTGGCTCATATAATGATATGTATTTTACAACATTTTATTTGTAAATTGAGGTGAGACGTTAATGAAATATCTGTCTATCTGTATTGGGACTTTTTATCATGTTGCATGCATCTTGTTTAACTCTTTTGTGAATTGACATACATATGACTCTGACCTAACCAACAAAACTCAGAACAATCCCAATATTATATTATTTTTACATCATATAGATAATTATGATTACTATAGAATATCTAAATGTTGATATATGTAATATATGCAGACATTTGACTATTTTTCTTTAAAATTCTTTCATTATAATGAATACTTGTTTGAAATGGTATGATATTCCTTCTAAATGAATTTAGAGTGTATAAAACCAGCAAATATAAATCGATTCACGATTAGTAGAACCGGAAATTTACTTTATGGTAAATAATATGAAATACACTTACTACACAAACGTTCAGGAATATGAACATAATTTTCTTGCATTATAACGATTTAACGATTTATGGACTTAACCGATTGAAATTATAGAAACTAAATGTATGTCTTTTGTTATGTTTAGACTTCATAGCAACGGTAAACATGTAAAAATGCAACCTTGTAGTACAAGTATTTGCTGCATTAAAATGTATATGTGCTGCGCAAATAAACCAAATGTATAAAATGCGATATCAACGATACATTGATTCCGTCGAAGGAACTTATGAATACAAATATTTAAATTGTCTCATGAAGACTTCGACAAACTCATTTATGTTGCAAGATAACAGTATTGTTGTACAGTAGAACACGGATATAGCGAACACTCGGATATAGCGAACAAATTTTAAAGTCCCGTCCCTATATAATATCATTAAAATGATATGCGTATAGCGAACACCGGATATAGCGAACTAAATGCTTTGGTCCCTTGGAGTTCGTTATATCCGAGTTCTACTGAAGTTCATTCTTGCTTGGGATATTTCGTCATATATTTATTATACATGCATCTATTTGTAAATATACAGAATATAAATGTTTTTTTCATACAACGTCAGTAATATTTAAAACACCTGTAACAGTGACATACTGAATTGTACTCATAAAAAGCTGTTTGTTGTTAGGTTAATGAACTTCATTGTAAAACCACTATACACATTCAGGAATATCTTTTTTAAATGAACGATTAAGTTAATCCATCGATGATGGCAATGTATATTAATATACATATTTGGCGTCACGTGATATAACATGATAGCAATAAAACAACTTGCAATTTAAACAAAATGTTGATGTAACTACCGTGTGTACATATTGCTATGTTCATGACACCTTGTAATGTATTACAAACAGTAATCAATGATTAGCAGGAAGTAGTGACAATGGTCCTATACATCATTGTGAAAGCTGGTGTAATTGGTTGTTCTCTTTTGGTGGAATATAATATTTCCAGAGATAGAAACTTGTAATATTTTACAAATAAAATGAATAATATTATTGATATAACGGTTTGTTAGCTTTGATAAGGACAATTATTTCTTTACCGCCTTCGTGTTTTAACTATAATAGTTCAGGGGAAAACTATACTTTATTCAAAAACATATTGGGGTAGAGCGAGCTTTATTTCTTAAATAAAGGATGTTCTCTTTCGTGAAATATGATAATTTTAAATATCAAACTTATAGAATGATATTTAGTGAGTAGAGTAAATCATTTCATTGAGACTCACGGTTTGAAGATAGATAGAAACTGATATATCGATGTATTGTGAGCAAATCAAACTAATATTGAGGTAAAAAATCGCAAATTCCATACAAAGTTTCAATGAAGACAATTATTTACAAATAAGGTATGTTCTTTTTTTTGTAAGAAATAAAAACTTTCACAGTAGATGAAATATTACATGAGTACAGTTAACCACAAATTGTGGAAAACGGTTTGTAAGTTCCATATTAATTAAGTTTGAGGGTGAACATTAATAACCTTGTTATATAGGATGTCTTAAGCGAACTTGTCTAAATAAATCTGAATATTGATTTTGCTTTTCATATTGCACAAACACACTGGTTAGTATTGAAACAACATCTAATGTGTAATTTGACCTAACAAGTATGTTTTAATGTCACAGTGGCAACCTTTTTATAAAATTCAACACTGTTACATCTTTTCTATACAAAAAGTCGAATTCTATAATAACCAAATGCAATACTGCCATTGTACCAAATGATTATCACATTGTATATCTATTGAATTTCATTTGGTTCTCTGATGACTACAACATTTCATATATATTGGTACAACATTGATAACGAGTATTGCATCCATGTGAGTAATTAGTATACAAGCTATATGAAAAGCTGTCAATAAGGTCAGTAAACTTTTGACCCTGGTCCATCGAGAGACGCCTGTTTTTATTGGGTTCTTTATTTCCATCCCAGCAGGGTTCCACGGTAGCATTTGTACATAAATATCTACTAGCAGGGCCAGGACTTATATGAACTAGTATTTAATGTTTGTACGATGGTCGATGTTGTCATGTCTGCCGTTAATTATGCATGCTGCCGCTACTACTACTACTATACTACTACTACTACTACTACTACTACTACTACTACTACTACTACTACTACTAATACTACTACTACTACTACTACTACTACTACTACTACTACTACTAATACTACTACTATTCATACTGCTACTGATGCTACTACTACTACTATTGCTACTGCTCCTGCAACTACTCCTACCGCTGCTATTACTACTACTTCTACTATTCCAACTTCTACTACTACTGCTGCTATTACTAGCTGCTGCTCCTCCAACTACTCCTACCGCTGCTGCTGCTACTACTACTATTACTGCTACTGCTACTTCAACTACATGTACTACTGTAATTGATGCTACTGTTAAACTGCAATAGCATGTGCAACATACACCACTACTTCTACTACTTCTGCTGCTTCTACTACTACTACTACTACTACTACTACTACTACTTCTACTACTACTTCTACTTCTACTACTACTTCTACTTCTACTACTACTGCTGTTACTTCTACTACTACTACTACTACTATTCACATTACAATAAATTGATAAGAAAAAAATGTTTATCGTAGGACAGAATCGAAATACCGTCCACTCCTTGAACCGCAATATTATTGGCCTAGAATGCTAATATATTTCTCTCTGTGCTATAATCCCCAATGCCCATTCATTCAACAACCCTTTTCGGATCTCGTTCCATGGCAAAACCTAGGTCACATTTCGGACATCACCATGCTAGAGTAGGTTAACTACAAACTAATTCCACATAACCCTTGTGGACAATTTCGGATCAGACGCTTTTTCAAGTAGATATGAGAGATTAAATCTTGCTGGTTGAGCGATAAAGGGCAAAGAAGTGTGGATGAAAGCCACCCATTGTAGGAAGCCATTCAGCATCCTTGTATTCCAATCAACAAGCATCCGCTAGATGGTGAACATAAAACCTGATATGACATTAATGACACGTCAGGCAGTTATGGAGTGGACTTTTGAAGTCTAAAGAGCGATTTCTATGGTGCTACTCCTGTGACAGATATCTTGAATAAATCAGAACAGTTAGCTGAATTGGGGAGAACTTACTAGAAAAGTCTTTCTTCAAAATACAATGGCTGTTGAATCAAGCTTTACTGTTATGTGTAAGTTTTCTCTTTCAACTAGAAGTCTCTGTAGTGTAAGAAATATTTTGAGACTTACAATTAAGAATGCAAAAGAGAGGAGCAGTGTTGAAATGTTTGAATATATGTGCGAAACTTAAAGATTTTATTTGTTACCTACCTGAGGACAATGCAACATGTAATGATTAATGTATACACAGAAACAAAATATGGAGGCGGCTTTATGAATTGATAAAATAAGTACAGTAGCTTATATTTGAAAACAAACCTGTCGTTGTCTAACATTTGTAAACATCCTAACAATCGCAGATGCTATAGGCAATTTTTTGTCACACCTTGAATGATCCAGAAGTTAAAAGGAAGGAATCAAATACAGCAACGTATATATAATTAGGATGTGCATGGCTTTTGACTTTTACATGAACAAAAGCATAACTTTATATTTAATATTTGCGTTGTCATTAACATATAAATTGAGTATAGAAGTGACTTTTAGATACGATGTATCATTTAAAACGATGTTCTTTCAGAAATGATTCATCCACGGCTGTGGTATTTTTTTCCACGTGTCAGGTAGCGATTCGTCCACTCGTACTGAAATACAAACCACTACCCTTGCACGTCGTAAAGCCACTTTGTCACCTTTCTATACAAAGTAGAACCTTACATACTGTCATTTTGGTGACTAATAAGCGAATAATTCGTACACAATTTCCATTTGTTGATATCAATATAGATAGTGCTACCTGTATATGGTATCGGGCTAACACATAGGTGTGAAGCTTTTAAAGAAACGTGCTCTGTTGCAAATAACTTTTTGCTTTGACATATTCACAATAAAAGACGTCAGTTCAGAAATGAGGAACATGTAGAGACACAATGTATTACGCCTGTATATTTTGCTTTTGACTATTACATCTAAATAACGTGGCCGAATTTCTTTAAGAATGACGTTTATGGTATGGAATATATTTTACTGTTATAAAAACACAACTGTATTATTTTTGCAGGATGTAAATTCTTCTTTAAAAATAATTTCTTAAACGTTAAAATGAAGCATATTTGCTTTTCATTGATTTGTATTTCTCCCGATGACATCATAACATTGTTGTTTGTGACGTAGTAGACAACTGTTCTATGACGTTTTACAAACAGTACCAAATTTCACCAGAAAGGATGGGAGGCGCCATCAAGCTCTGCTTGAAGTATCAGAGAACCAACAAATGCTTTGCTTAGAGGCGAAAAAATAGAAAATTTGGATTATCTTGAACTTATAAAACGGAGCTATCCAATAGTAATCGGAGAGAGAAGGTAGGTTGGTGTAACTGCAGTCCACACAGAGACAGATAAAGTCATGAAATGTTGATTGCACCACAA
The DNA here is from genome assembly GCA_916613615.1 of Steromphala cineraria. Classification (NCBI taxonomy): domain Eukaryota; kingdom Metazoa; phylum Mollusca; class Gastropoda; order Trochida; family Trochidae; genus Steromphala; species Steromphala cineraria. The sequence continues at coordinate 25,894,005 of OU744735.1, read as the reverse complement.
TCCATTTGAATAATTTTTTAGTAAATGATAACACTCCTCGCACGGAAAGAGTGGTTCATATCACAATGCATTTGCCATGATTCAGTGATTTTTGACAGCGTCGCTGATTGCACAACTAACTTTGATGGCCTTTAATCAGGCATCTCCCATTCTAGCCCACAAACTCAGCTAATTAGAACAGAGGCTCGATCAACATGTTATTGCTTGATCTACCTCTTGCAGGCTCTGTGGAGGGAGAATGGGAAGACGAAGAATCGATATTTTTGGATGATCAACTTCATATATTTCACATGAGCTTGTTTATTATACACTTTTAAAGTACCATCAAGAAGTATCATGAAATATCCCTGTCTTCCATAACCAACTTTTAAGATGTGTCTCAAACCGCCATCTATAAATGTAAAGATATTTAACGAGTCTTGGCAAACACGTGGCTATAAAAGCGTGTCTATTTGTTCAAATACGGTTTGTTAGGTGTGTTGTTGGCTCGTTTAAAGGAACTGTTATCTGATTGAAAAAAATCCTTTCTTTGGTGGTTACTCATCTGTTACCGGTGCAATTTACTATGACGTCTTTGAAAGTGAAGGGTCTGAATGGTCCACTATGACTCATTTGTGGCGTAAATTTGTATCAAAATGATATCAGAATGACTCATGTCAATAACATATGTATCAATGACCATCTAGTTTATGCAAATTGTATCAAAATAGTATCGAAATGACATTACGTTTTTGCTGTTAACGTTTTGCAGAATTTCTGCTGAATACTAAAAAAATATTATTAACATAGTTTGCAATATATAAATAGTATCAAAATGTCATTGAACTTTAATCGCTACTATAAAATTGTGTAACATATCGACGACATACTTTTTTGGCATAATATGTGCTTTTTTGTCAATTTTATTATGACAACTTTTATTTGGCAATTGATGTAGATGTTAGAGTCTATGTCATGTTGCTTTCAAACGGATAAGGATCCAAAATTTCAGAAACGAACTTCTTGTTAACAAACGAATTTCATGAACAAAATCTTCTCTATGTCCAGATGTCACTTTAAAATACACCAAAATCTGCAATCTAACTGCAAATCCACATCTTATTTTACGTTGTTCATTTTCATTTTTCAATTTCATTGGAATTTTACACAGTCTAGTTTTTCCTTTGCAAATTATAAATCGGTTGACAAATGGTTTGTATTTGATGCTCTTCGTTTCGATTAAAACATATTGCATTTGCTTAGTAATTTTTTTTAGTAATTTGTGTTTAAGGACAAAATGTCATATATTTAGGTAAATATGGGTTCATTCACATCCTCCCCTTCAATTTTGCTGACCAAAGCATTTTAGTGACCAACAAGTGGCCTTTGTATTTATTTTCTCTGCTCTACATATTCAGTTTAGATTGTTTGTCATCTCTACATGGCATGATGTGATCACTGAAGCGTGGAACACGTGTTACACCCGAGCTGGTTCTGTATGTAACCCCCCGTTGCGCAGGTGAGAGAGAAATATGTCCATACTGTGTCCTATCAGACTTTCATATGATTTCAACTCGTGTTTCTATGAGTCATATATCCCGCAGAGTTGTCGTATTAACGAAAAACTGGTTCTAGGCTATATAACAACGTACTATACCCCCTCCATAGACTGGCTGTTCATTTGTTATTTATGCTAATAAATAGCACCTTTTAATAGCCCATTTGTGCCTTTATAGCACCGGCTCTATTCATACAAGCGTTTCTGCTTGCCTTGGCAAAATGGCGATGTTCAACATGTTGAGATTGGAACGTTTAAGTTTGAGAGAGAACAGTGTTGATTCCGTGGGAAACACTTCACAATAATCAGTCGGAATATGCATTAGATTCGGTCACAACTAATGAAAAGAAAATGCATTTATGATAGGTGTGTGTGACAAGTTTGTCTACTAGATCCGGATTTATTTGCTTTTAATTGCTGAAGTAACTTCACGGTCCATTGCATAGCTCAAACATTGTTACCAACTATATTAGATTGAAATTTAATTCATTTGTTTCACATGGAACACATTAAATGAAATTATCTTAATCAAAATCCCATGAATTAATTATTTTCCTTTTGTTTAAATAACGCATTGAACCCTCTATGCAACTGTCCAAAAACACAAATACTCTGTTTAATGATTTCTAAAATATCCTTTCGCGGAAAACAATTATTCTATTTGCTATCGTGGCATACAATCAAATCAACCACTAATCACAAATCACTCAACCGATTAGGGTACAATGTGTCATTGTGTAATATTGACTTTACGAAAGCCAATTTCGTTACCACTTATAAACCCAGGTAGCCTGGGACTAATAAAGAAACCTTTAGGGTCCAATTATTAACAAATAACGTATTAACACCTGACGAGTTAGACCAGGAACTGTTCAGTCAAGTTCCATTGTGCCATTTCGTGTTAAGGCAACGGCCCGACAGATTTCAACCGAAGAAAACTGATTGTGTAACTGTATAGTGCGGGAGTTTTTCTGATTTCCTTTTCAGTTTAAATAATGTCATGTATATGAAAACATGTCATCGAAAGAAGTTGATATTCACGATCGATATTCAATACTATCAAGAATCCAGTCAGTTTTTGAACGCGTTTAGTTAAATGATTGTAGTCATTTGTACAGAATGTGTAAACACCAGAAAACCAATAATCAAGGAGAGCTTTTGTTATACTATTGAATGAATAAATACAAACGTCATTACATGCATCATTTTATAAATGAAGATCAAATTCAATATGAAACGCTGACATGAAATAGAAGTAAATTTCATGATATTTCCTTTAAATGTCATTTTGACTCGTATGGGTATTGAATTTGGGCAAATGTCGCCAAAACACCAAAGGAAATGTGATTATCAAATTCAATGAATATGTTGAAGAATATAATAGAAGCATATTGCATGAAAGCTATTAGAAACCTCACATAGAATAATGTATGTATTGTATAGAGGCTTCATCAAGACTACACACAGATGATACGCTGAAACCTGCAATAAATGCACTAAACATGAAACTTACTATAAAGTCACATTGAATCATAATAGTATTCAATCGAGTCAAAGTCATCATCAAATGAAATATGAATCTCAAATACAATATGCCAAAGTCCAAAATTTCACATTGCCTGAAACTCTTAATGTCACATAGAGTCATAGCGGTACTGAGTTGAGGCAGATTACGTCGTTTTGTGTCTATTCTTTGTAAAATTTCACAAAACTGCCAGGGGCCATGTTCCCAGCCCCCCGAGAAGCGAGGATGAATGCTGTTTTAAATACAGTTATCTCCCGTTTGTGTCCACACCATTGTAAGGTTCAAGGAACACCATCGAGCCAGAAACTTTACAAAACATCCCATTTTCTGACACAACCTCAATTTCAATGAGAATACTCCGTCGCCAGGGGTCTTCCGATCTTGATGAGGGGCCTTGTTGTTTGGGGTTGGAATATATCTATAAAAGTGTTTTTTTAACAGAAAAATATGCATGAGTAGTTTAATATGCAATATCTAAACGATGTTTCTACCCTGTTTTTGGGTGGTTGGAATTTATTCATAAAAGTGTTTTCTTACAGAAAATAAATACGGGTAGTTTATTATGCACAATTAAAACGATGTTTTCACAGCATCACTATGCAAAAGCTGTTATGGGCACATACATCATTTTCGCTAAACAAGAATTGGATTCATGGAACTTAATATTGGTGTTTTAGCGTTTTTAGGCAAGGTACTATAATGTCCCCCATTGGTTTCTAAATAGTCATTAATAAGATGAAAGAGGTATAGAGTCACCTAATTAATGACAAAATGTTAACCCTAAATAGTATTATTTTCTAACATTTATTTACTTAAAAATGTTGTATTGATACATAAAATGTATTCATCCGCAGTTTGTCCTTCCGGTTTTTTATCATTCTTAACCATTCGTTGCTTTGCATCATTATGAGTCACCTTTGAAATACTTTGCAAGAAGGTGAAGGTCCGCCCAAACAAAATCTACCATCATCAATTAAAACACATATTATTATCCATATTTACCATTTTGAAAGGCTGTATATGTATTTAGTTTATGTCATCGACGAAAGAAATGAAATGAAATTGAACTGCAATACATTTAAAATTTTAAATTTTCGAAATTTTGGTTTGTGGATAAAATCGCAACAAGCACTTTCATTTTTTATCAAAAGAAAAAGAAAAGAGAAAGTTTTCAATTTCCCAGGGGCTCAAACGAGTCCAATCTTTCCCAAACCTTAATGAACCCAAGAATCCCTCCAAAAAGGTTCGAGTGCACCTATCAAGTTATAAACTGTCAAAAGGGTGCCTAAACTGTGCATTTAGATAATGCACATTATTTTCAAATGCATTTCATTATGTACTATTTTGTATAAGTGTGTATCATTTAAGCATGAGTTGTAATTCTTCAATATCACATACCACGTGACCTCGACATACGCCTCAAACATTTCACTCACTTTAATATCAATATCATTGCGCCGTAGTAGCGTCACACCAGAAATATATTCATCCGCTTAGCTTATCGCTAAACAAGGCCAACCGGCTGCTACGTCGGATGTAATTATCAAAATCACCAGAGCGTGACATTTACTCATCCGCGACGATCGACGATTGGCTGAACAGAAAGGTCGAGCTCGGGATCGGGTTTGCAGTACGCCTCAAGGTCATAGGAAATCTCGCCACGTTGCAAGTTATGAATGTCGTCTCGCTTCGATGATTTCATAGACATACAGGGCCGAATGAAACAAAATGTAGAACATATCCATTACTATAAGTTATGAAATATTGAAAGATTCATATCAAATTTTATTAATAAAGATTATGATTCGAATTTGTTTTTCGGATATTTTAGGTTCAATAAGGGCGTGATAATCGTTTGTTGTATAGAAACAGTTTATATGGAAAGTTTTTTTATCCATACCACCGCCATTCAGATAAACTCGGAGGTAAACATATGTATATGCCGTGTTTAATTTCCGGAACACTTCATTTAATTATCTTTAAATTCTTGCAAAGTTCCTTGCATTAGGCAAATTGAGTCCTTGAGAATATTTTGCACCTCATATATACATATTGAAATTAGATACACTGCTGTTTATGATAGATATATGGTATATATGGTATATCTATATGTTATATGGTTGTCTATAGGGTAAGATTTGGCACGACATACATATTGAAATTAGATACACTTCTTTTTATGATAAGTATATGGTATATATAAATTGTATATCTATGTGTTATATGGTTGTCAATAGGGTAAGATTTAGCAGTGCAATATTTGGCACGACATACATATTGAAATTAGATACACTGCTGTTTATGATAAATATATGGTATATATATGGTATATCTATGTGTTATATGGTTGTCAATAGGGTAAGATTTAGCAGTGCAATATTTGGCACGACATACATATTGAAATTATATAAACCACTATTTATGATAAATATATGGTATATATATGGTATATTTATATGTTATATGATTGACCTTAGGGTAAGATTTACAAATATGTGAAGTTCTCTTGAGTTCATATATACATCAACAATGTATCATTATATCATTATGCTGACAGTGTTATGTACCATAAAAACGCTCACACCTGCATATAGACATTACCTACATTGAGGAATGAACATATGACTCTCTCTGATATCCGCCCTCGATGTATTGCAATTTTGAGAAGGGAATGTGAAATATTTGCTTTATTTCATGGTTTCAAGAGGGGGATTAGATTGCCTCGTTAATGATGATAGAGTGTTACGCAAAATGCAAGCTAGTCACAATTTGATATCCTAGTTCACCAAATTTAGCACTTAAATAAGGTCAGGTTGTCTGTTTTCCTCACCCTAGAGCGAAATCAAAACTCGTCTTACTTATTCTGTGCTTGGCATTCTAGACGTTTGTGTGAGGATTAATTAGGAAGAATACCTTTGGATAATCAACTTCTTGTTTCTATAAAAGCGACACAAATTCTAATGTCATCCCTTGCTTGACAACCACAGATTTTAACAGAATAGAGAAGTTTATTATTCATAAAATAATCCTCCTTATTGATCGTCTTACTTCCCTCTTTGATTGGCATTCTTGACGTTTGTGTGAGGATTAATTAGGAGGAATATTTTTGGATAATCAACTTCTTTATTCTGTAAAAGCGACGTTTCGACAAAATTCCTAATGTTGTTGTCAAACAAATGATGGTCTGTCATCACTTGCTTGACAACGACAGGCTTTCACAGAATAAAGAAGTTGATTATTCATAAGATAATCTTCCTTAATGATCGTCTTACTTCCCTCTTTGATTGGCATTCTAGACGTTGGTGTGAGGATTATTTAGGAAGAATATTTTATGGAGTATCAACTTCTTTATTCTGCTAAAGCGACGTTTCAAAATATATCCTAATGTCGTTGTCAAACAAGTGATGACTTGTCATCACTTGCTTGACAACGGCAGGCTTTCACAGAATAAAGAAGTTGATTATTCAAGATAATCTTCATTACTGGTCGTCTTACTTAGGCTAGTATATTTGGGTAAATGTATAGTGTCTCACTGGAGTTGAAGGATTAATAGAGACTGTATGTATTTATTCTATAAAGACAGATTCAGTTTCATGTTACCGTTCAGCGATGATATGGCAGTGTAAGGTTAACTACATTGTATATGAAAATGTAACTTTCTGACACATTGACAGTTTTTCATAGCATTAATACAAGAACACTGAATGACTGCAACGAAACCCGTTTTAATCGGCAGTTTGCTGTTGAAATTGATAGCACCAATGATGGCGAATTTGTATTCCAAAGATTCATTGTCCATGGACATAATTACTGACTCAAAACTATAAATATTTCAATAATGTAATGACATTGACATTGACAAACTGCAGTCTAAGTTACAAACATATAGGGAAGATGCTGTTAACAATGTGTCACGGTGCTTTTGACGTTTTGACGAATGTTTTAACTTCAATGATGCTGTAGGATATGGTTTTGTCGATTATGATATATATTGGAATGTTATCATTTCATAGAACGTTCTTAAAAAGTGAAAAGTGTCAGTATTATACTTTTAGCTCACTTGTTACTCACTAAAGCCAGTTTGTACATTCAGTTAAGGTATAAATTCATATTAAGTTCAAATCATGTATACTCAAATAAAGAAGCTAATAATGTTATAGTTCAAAAGTAATATATACTTAGTACATATTCATGGACAAAACGACTTTTTATAAATGATTATCATTATGTCAAAAAATGAATGCAATACTTTTAATAACATAAAATAAAATGTCAAAAAGGATATTGAAACGGGTAAGATATGTTTAACAATTAACAATTGAAGAAAAGATCAATCAAATCAAATAAACTTAAAAAATAACAAAATAGGCTTCTTCGTTGTCAAATCTTAACTTAATCTACAAAAGAGGTAGCCGGATCGTAGAAAATGCACAAAAAACTGCTCTGAATATTGTTTTCACTATGTGTCTTGACATCTTACGAAGGACGATGTACTTTAGATTCAGAGCAACCTCTGACAAACGTTATCAGTGCATCAATTATACTATACTACAAAGACATAAATGTTTCTATGATATTTGATATGAAAGCTCAAAACTGCCACTTAGGCACATTCATCTCTTGAGAATACAGTTAAAGAATTATACCTTGTAATACTGCACCTAGTTACGTTTTGACAATGTTCCATTTCATAATGTAAGATTATATACCTTTATATCTTTCTTATATTTTTTACTTATGTATATACGTCGATGAAATGCGTCAATACAGGGAAAATAACATAATACAAGCATGCTCTATATAATGCTTAATATGAAATATTTTAAGCCCTGATGTTTTAATTGTAAAAATCACGTAAGCAGTACATACATGTATGTAAAAAAGTAGTCAGTCAGTCTGTCTGTCTCTTAGTCCTAACTGTAGACTGGTACATCTTGCATCTGGCTCTTAAGGGATTTGATTCGACAAAACGTCTCAAGGAACATTCTTTGAGGGTATTATTTACAAGCTTTATAACACAAAGAGGGAGGGATGGAAGGTTTAAGTATAAAAGATAGACATAAGTGTCTGCTCGAAGTATTTGTATGCATTTAGGAATATGATAGTCACGTTGAGAAATTTTATAAACGAAGTTCTTTTTATTTTGAAGTTTATTTCAACATTCACTTGAAAACACCAAACAATCCTGTTCTCTTAATGCGTTCATGTAATGTATTGTACGTGCTTTTTATGAAAATTTTCTTGGGTGTTAAATACACTTTTTAGATTACAAAGGCTCTGAATACCTTCAAATTTAAATTGCATTTGTTCACAGCATTCATTCAATTTAAATTGAAGTAAATATTCGCGTTATACTTTGTACAGTTTAAAGATTAAGTGTTTTGATAGAAATTAAGGTCGAAACACTTTTCTGTAACGTGTTTTAAAACAAATGGTAAATAAATACATATACTTGATATTTCTACCCCCTTGTCAAAAATACACTAGCAAGTATGTGTTTCATGCAATCAATACATTGAATGAAACAGAATGGTTGCTGATTCTTGAAATTTATCTTTTTAGGAGTTTACTCCTATGGTAAACGATATATGTTACTTAAAGGGGCAGTAGCACGTTTTTTGAAATTGTATATTTTAATTTTTTCACTGATAATTGTACGTTTATGCTAAATGAATAAGTTTGATAGTGTCATAAATCTCATTACACAAAGCAATCAGCCACAGTCAGATAACAAATTATCCAGATTCATATAAAGTGCATTGGCAGCCATTTTTGTGTGAACACCTTTTATTCATTTTGTGTAAGAAAAGGGAATCGTATGGCATTTGATATATTACTGCATCGTTTAGTTTAAATACATTGTCTTTCAATTTGAACTATTTATTTTCATTTTTCTGACATCACCTTTTATCCTCCCTAAAAACGTGCTACTGCCCCTTTAAAGACTAAAGGTTTCAAATATACGTTTATAATTTCCAGGAACATATGTCTGTTATTTACATATCATTCATTTGATGTTTGCTTCATTTTACCTGTCCCAAGAGAAGATAGATGCTTAAACATATCCATAGCGTTTCCTTCATCATTTCAAGACACACCTGGCGAAAACTACACATAATTAAAGTGACAGGTAGGTCACCGAAAGGTCGAAGGAAGAGAAAGAACACATTCAGTGTTTATATTTTCTTCCGGCAAGTAGTTTCTTTTGAGGTAAGATTACAGTAACAATTACATCAGTCACCAAATGAAAACAGCGATAAATTGGAGAACGAGTCCTCAGAGACAGGTAATGAATATCCTTTAGATCAAGGTGAATTATGTTACCTGACCCTTCAGGTAATTATTGTTTGTTGTAAAGTGTGACCGCATGCAGTGACCCAACAAATGACCTCTCGAAGCTGCTGATGAATGGGGTCAAGGCTTTAGTTACCATAACGTGTTAGTGTAAGAACGTGTCGTCTGCTACGGTGACGACTGGAAGGCAGCAGACGACAGGTAACTGGACCCTATGACCTTTCAAGGGCGATAATTGACCTTGTCACCTCTCGAGGGTGATAATTGACAATCAAGACTGTAATAAACAAATTACAGCAGCGGTCGCCTTCGAAGGTAGGAGCAGACGACGTACTTGAAAGCAGACGACAGACTTGAAAGCAGACGACAAGGAGATTGTCTGAACCTGATTGCTATACATGTTTAAAAGATGTTATCCATCATTGTACGACTGGTTCAGAAGTAATTCCAATGACGATAGTAGATATTACAACATTTGATGTTTTTCTTGGTGTGGGGGCAGGCTTTGAAGATTGCAGTTGGACTTGTCTGACTACCTGAACTGTAATGGTTCACTGTCACAACAATGCTTTATGTTAAGATGCACGCGTATCTACGTCATGCCTACGTCTTACTGAAGTCATTGAAGACCTGTTTGTAAGGTTTGCTGAGCATGCAAAACTTGATATTCGAGAACGTCTGCTTGTGATGTGCAAACTATCCTCTGTGTTTATGTCAGTTGGAGAGATTTGTAGATGTCCTGATTGCAAGTTCATTAGTGCAAACCAGCTAATCCAACCCACACATTGTTATTTTGCAAAGGAAATAATTCAACATATATTGTATCCGACATCAAGCAAGCTATAGAATCGAAAGGAATTTGTGGAGAATATACGTCTAATTATTGCTTCCAATGAATAAAGAAGTTGTGTAATCATGAAACAGCCTCATTCTTCGTGAAGATACGAATATCTTATCTCATTTTGGTTCGACACCTTTACCTCGAAAACTGTTCCTTTGTTTGTCATCCTTGTAAAAAGCATGAAAGTAAATCTTAAGAAGCTCTACAGGTACTGGATGTGGTAGCAGAACATTAAAGGGGCAGTAGCACGTTTTTAGGGGGAATATAAGGTGATGTCAGGAAAATGAAAATTAGTGGTTCCAATTGAAAGACAATGTATTTAAACTAAATGAAGCAGTAAAATTCATATATATCACGTAAAGTTTAGCCATGCGATTGCTTTTATTTGCACAAAATGAATTAAAGGTGTTCACACAAAATGGCCGCCAGTGGATTTAATGTTAATCTTCAAACTTTGTCCTCTGACTATGAATGATTGGTTTGTGTTATGAGATGTTTGTCACTGTCAAAATAATACATGTAGCATTAACTTACAATTATCAGTGAAACATTTGAAATATAAAATTATCAAAAATCGTGTTACTGCCCCTTTAACAAGGGAACCACACAATATTTTTATTGTAGAGTTGTTGATAATGTGTGTAACCTGTTAACCATACCATTATCCAATAAGTGATAAAATATACGTTAAAATCCTTTAATGTTTCCCTTTCTAAGAAGCAATCTCTCCTTTCATCAAATCTTTTTACGACAATTCAACTTCTAATCCAGAAAATCCCTCAACGAAATAGTTTAACATTAACAGTAAAAACGTCGGATACTCAACATCTAAATCAAAGGTAAAGAAATGTCTTAGGTAACATACACTTTCCTTTCTAGTGAATAGGGATAGTTACAGAAAACGTTTTGTCGGACACATCCTATAAAGACATTTTCGGGTTCATGTTTTGGGAAAGTCGTTATTTTAGATGTCAATTGCCGTAAAACCTAGGGTTAAGTTACCATATGCTAGCATTGCGTCGTGTCCTACAACAATGAAATGAAATTTGAGACAACAAAAGAAGCAACTTGATAAATAGTATCTTTCCCCCTCTTTTTTCCCCATGTTTTAAAGGGGAAACATTCAACAAAACGCAATAGATATCACTATGGGAACAATGAACGTACATGTTTATTACAGAATACGGATATATAACACATACAAAACACACGAAACACACGTAACTATAGCTTTTCAACTTTGGTGGTTTAAAATATTATTCGAATTGAAGTATACCTGTAATAAAGACTTAATAATGGTTCTCAAAGCCAAAAACACACCTGGATCGACGCTCGTTTAGCAAGTTATATTACCTACCTTACTCATTCACTGCATTTAAAGACGGAAAGACGCATGTGGCATTTCAATCTATATGAAACAAATTATGTCAATATATAAGTCAAGGTCACACCCATGCAAAAACACGGGCACACTACATAACTTACATGAATATGTATTTGAGAAAGAAACAAATTAAACACATACATGTATTTTGTTTTGTTTTAAATGCGAGAAGGTATGACACCTACGACGTAATAACATACGAAGTCCTTTCATAAAATGGCAAAGAAATTCATCAAATTATCGGCAATAAAGAAATGTATTACCTACGAGGGCAGTCATATCGGGGTTCATATTTTTCATATGTTGCCCTACGGCAAAATATCACTTTTTCATTGTGACGTCACGTTATAAACAATGCTTTGACGTCATGGTTCTCCTACGACGTCGCAATCTATACGGGCCGGTGGCGGCTATTCCGCCTATGCTTAGAAGGTTTTGATTATTTTCTTTAATTTTGGGAGAAAGGTAATAAACACAATATTATATGAGTGTCAATGACATACTTTATTTACGACACTCGTGCCTAAATATCAGTATATCACTCGCTCTCGCTCGGGAAATACTAATATTTAGCCACTCGTGTCGTAAACATAGTATGTCATGGACACTCATATAATATCCTCTATGTAATATTTACATATATAACTGTAAGTATAGATATAACCAAGTGATAAAGTGTTATAACGAAACTGTACAGGATCTAGCCAGAAGCCAAAGACCAACATGGCAGCAGCTTATCTCCGAGATATGATTTGTATTATCTCTTGGATCACAAGCTGTCCCCTCTAGCTGTATAACGCTGGCAGTACTCCATATACACTGACAGGCTACTAATATGTCCATTGGAAATTTGGAGACAGTTTTACATATGGGGCTTATTCAAATTCCGGGGTTTATTTGAATGGTTGAACTTGAACGTTATGTTGCATTCACAGCGATATTGAAATGAAGTGACCCTTTTCTCTGCTAATATATGAAACCTATATTCACCGCTGTTAATTATGTTGATGCTTTCTGTATGTAACGTTTTCAGGTAACCATATGACAGATGTCAATTAATTCAAAATATGGATGATTCATTTTGAAAAATTCAAACAATAACACTTCACAATATAAAAGTTCGCATACACAAAATGCTCAAATGGGTTTAACAATAGTAGGATCAACATTGTTGTATTTAAAGCTATGATATGAGAAGAAAGCATACTTAAATAAAAAAATTCAATTAACAAAATTTGCAGGTGACTTCACTGAACAACAATTATTTATCCTATGAGCAAAACATTTTTTAAGTCTGAAAGGCGCTGCAGCATGTTTTCTCATGAAATAGATGTTTTACAATAAGTGAAATAAAGGTAACCAATTGCAAGGGAATTGTTGTCAACAATAACGTTCTTAAATGAAGTCAATTTCCCTAACGCGAATGGCTAAACATCTACACGTAGCTTCGTTCTAGTTAGTTTCTTTTAAGACAACTGATACTCTGTAATGAAATGTTGGATCTTCTGAAAACGATTCATTTAGCAAAATCTATTATTTATTAGGGGAAAATTAAAGAAATGAATACCCCCCCCCCCCCAAAAAGAACCAAAAAAAAAAAAACAAAAAAAAAAAACAAAAAAAAAAAAAAAAAAAAAACGTGCTTCTGCACCTGTAAATTTGCATTTTTATTAACCAGTTAAACAAAATTGTCCAGTTCAGCTACCTGCTTCGTCAGATGTATACTCCCAATGGAAAAGAGGCTTTTTACATGATTGTGTAGAAAAATAAAAAGCCATATGTTGGCATATGTTATATTATCTGATACATACACTTCATAAAACAAGTAGAAATATTTGGAAACCATCAATGAACCATATCAATTGCTTGATATCAATATACAGGTACAAATTTATACACGTACACATTAGTTACAACGCTATATCAGCAAAAGTCGGTTACGCTTCACAATTCTACAATATACACATCATCTATTATTCTTGTCTTAAAAGGGGTTGTAAGACAAGGTGTTTCACTTACAGAGCGCCTATCCCAACACTGTACATAACACATCTATCATTTCAGTCTCACTGTTGGCTTAACGCCAGTCAGAGATCGGATTTCACGCTTGTTTATAAGGGAAAATAATTATGTACATATGTGTTCACTAGACTATATAGTATGCATATAGCTGAGTTGAATTAAGGTGTCTTGTTACAGCTTTTAAACCTGGAATATATCATGTTTTGAAGTGCTAAGTGTCACACCGTACCATGTCTTAAACATTTTTTCAGTTGAAAGTGTTATGTATAACATACTTAGGTAGATAATTCAAATACATAAATTTTTATCATAAATTGAATTTCTTATATCAATCGTGTTTTAAACATAATCATTATGCATTCTCTCTAAGTAAATGATAGGTAACACCTCATCATTATTCTTTATATATATTTTTCTGTCCCCTTTAAACTTAAATTTAGTTTAAAATATATAAAAAAACAGATGATTATGTGTTGTTTTGATAAAATGCATTGTGCATTGCCCTTTCACGACAAAAATACTCTTTGCTCTCTGATTGTTTTGAATCTGTTATAGAATACTTCTATTTTCCACCTTACACTTCTGAGATTGTGTATATCTCAACTGAGTAACAAGACAGGGATATAGGTACATAATACACTCCTGATTAGCATATGATCAAGAGGTCATGTTTAAACGAAAGGAAATCAGACAAATGAAAGATTACTTAGAGATGTTCTTTCTCTTTACAGCTCAGATGATCAGACTGTCAATAAGTTTATTGCTTCATAAAAATACCGAATATAATAATATTTAAAAACACTTTTACTACACGTTGCTAAGTGTAATATTTATCGTATATTTTCGTATGATAAAATTATTAAAAAATAAATAGGCTTTTAATAAGAAATTGAACAAAAAGCTTTGCAAGAACCTTCTGTCAGTTTACAGTTAAACTGACCATATGGAGTGTTACAACCAGAACGAGGACTATGCTTGAACTTATGACAGGCACAGTTTGTTACAGTTGTCATTCGTGACTATCAATAATTGGTTTGTGAAGTAAGCCCATAACAACAAAGGTGGAAAAGTCCCATAAGCATTCAACTTGTGACACTAACGATGTGGCAATGTCCAAAAGTTGTCTTAATGCTTACCTCATACCTGCAGTATCTACAATGGTTACCTCTACAATTCTGTTCGCGATATAGTGTTCAGAAATGAAAAATCATTAAAAAAACATTATCTAATGAGGAGATGGTGTCTAAGATACTAAGTATTTTTGTGTCGAATGGGGTGGAGTGGGAAGCTTCTTATATGGTCTTGGAAAATATTTCATTACATGGAGCTTTATTTAATTGCATATCGAAATGAACCCAATTGTATCAACACGAAAATTGTCTACTATTATGCATTTTTCATATTAATAAAAAATGTAGCAACTTTATTAAACAATGCTCATTGTCCATGATGATCCATTTGCTAATTGATGTCCATTAACATGTCCTCAACGTTTTGAGGTTGCAATGTTATAATGATTTGCAATAATTTCAGCATCAGTAAATTAATCTCGTAATCGTACACCAATCCCAATATTTAGGTAATCCAACAATTTATTAAACGTATTTTCAACATTTTGAGGTTGCAATTTTATAATATGCACAAACATTTTTACTATCTACAATGGTATTGCCTGAAGTCCTCATAAGGTACACCAACCCTGTCATCTCCTGGTGTAACCTTATGTTAACATTATGTATCGATCAGTGTATATCTCCCCTTAAGGCACTGAACACCATAGTAATGACACAACATAGGGATTTAGTATGGGTGATATGAGGACGCCTTGATAAACGTCATATTGTATAAGGAACTCCTAGCATACACAAGGGAATTGAGTTTGAATGATAACGTGATCGAACAGTGATCGACTTTCTAATCATATTGTCCATAATCATTCTTGTTCTAAATGTTCTTTATTTATAAAAACTTTAACATATATGCCATCAACGAGTTGGTTAGACGTTGCTTCTAATTTAAGGAGATCAAAGTAGATCAAATATCCTGCCCACTATCACTAAGTAATTTCCTACACTAATAGGGTAAATTTGATCAAACGAAGGCGCCCTAGCACTTTTTCATCATTGTCAGACATAGATAGATACTAAAATATACCCTTAAAGGGGCAGTAGCACGTTTTCAGGGGGAATATAAGGTGATGTCAGGAAAATGAAAATTAATGGTTCCAATTGAAAGACAGTGTATTTAAACTAAATGAAGCAGTAATAATTCAAATATATAACATAAAGTTTAGCCATGCGATTCCTTTTTCTTACACAAAATGAATTAAAGGTGTTCACACAAAATGGCCACCAATGGATTTTATGTGAATCCTCATACTCTGACTATGGATGATTGGTTTGTGTAATGAGATTGTTGACACTGTCAAAATAATACATTAAGCATTAACTTAAATTTATAAGTGAAATATTTAAATATGAAATTATCAAAAAACGTGCTACTGCCCCTTTAAATTCCTATAAGCAAGCTCTGAAGAACCATAATCTCATGAAGAAACATTTCAGACTCATTCACTTAAACCTGCTTCAAATGTACCAGTGTACGAATTGGAAATATCTATACGGAAAACAAACTCTGCAAAACCAGCAATGCATAAACTCTAATGACACGTTATATTTTTTTCAGTCACATTAGCCTGCTGATAAAATGAATGCTTCAACTGAAATAGGGTACAAATTAGGAAATATGACATATACGAATAAAATGACATGATATTGCTAGAGAATAACTTCCAGAATGTAAGTTGTAAGTCATTCCGCCCTAAAGCTTGTTATAACAGAAGAAGATAATCCCTCTTGCATGCCAATTTCTCTACTCATTGATAACCATCTCTCTTTGCTCGCGACTAGTGTAACCCTAGATTTTAACAACAATTGCGTTTACTTCTCTGCCCTTGAACCTTTGAGCATATGAGCAGATTTTATTGCCTGAAACCTGATGCACTCAGTGACAAAAAGTAAAGATTCATTGAATTGCAAATTGTGATGATTTTTCAAGTTAATTTTGTTCATGTTTGAGGCAATTGCGACCAACCATTTACATGTATATATAGTTTTTTGAACTTTTTTTCTAATATGCTAACAAATTCAAACATGTTTTCTATAATACATACACCGAAAACGATAAAGTATCAGCTGCATATTCGTCAAGCATATATATCTTTAACATATTGTTTTTAAAAAAATTAAAAATGTTTTGCATTATGCCATCATAATATCAACAAACAATAATGACAACCGGTGTTTGTGTTCGAGTTAAACTTACAATTAGCATGCAGTTAAGTAATGTGCATCCATTCCAGTATAAGCCGAGATTATTGTTGCTGAACTTTAAATTTATATCGTATACATTGTTGATGGCACTCAAGCTTATCGTACCAGTGTGTTAAAGTCACGGCGTGTTAGGTTTAGCAATTAAATATGCAATTTATTCATAATGCAGAAATACATCAGGTATCATGAAAAATGAACCCCAAAAATATCAAAAGGTAATATTTTGAATATATTTTTTTCAAATAAAAAATAACAATATGCCTATCAATGTATAAGGCACATACAATGTGATGTATGATTGTCTGTGTTTTATACAAGTACCTGGCTTATGACTACATGAAGGCGACCTGTTATAAACATGCCGTAGTAACACGTTTATGTAAACGAGATAAGATTTATCAAAATGTTTCCATGCATTATGTGTGAAATTGCTACCCAGACCATGTTAAGCAAATACAGACATATTGTAGCCGCCCACATGGTGGCTGGAGCTTGCATTCCGTCTCTTACGTCACAAATATGTACCCCTTGTCAATAAGCTACCACAATCGCATACAAGATGTGTCCCCCTTTGAAATTTTTTTTTCAGTTTCACACATATGTGCATACCGATATTGCATGAGATTTATTAACGAAACAATTGCAGTTGCTACTAGCAGTAACGTTTTTGATTATTTTGGGTTCTTAACATGTTGTATGTTCTAAGATCCATAATGATGCAGCAAACTGAATATAAAATTTGTCACCTATTTATCTTGATTGACTTCTTTGTCTCTCAGTTTTTTATGTGTCACATGAAAGCCTGATGATGATGTTATACTAGAATCCAACCTTGTATTCCTTATATCTTATTACAATCATTGGCGATGAATGTAAACCAAAACACTTCTCCAGTCAAATTTACAATGTTATACATGGGGGAAACCTACTACTTATGATGTTAATAAGGCCTTTAATTATAAATCTACAATGACAATCTTACCTTAGTTGAAATTTTATGAATTACCTTTATCGAAGACAAAGTTTGTACATCAAAATTAACTAATGAACATACATGTATCTACCAATGATGAGAAAACAATATTACTGACACTGTTTAAATGCTTTTCAATGTTGCATGCAACACACGTCAGTTGTATGATAACATAACATATTCGCGTCGCTTTCAAAGAATGCAGAATGCAAATGACCTTGTTTCGACAGGTATGATATATGATTCACCTGCTGTAAATGTGCATTGTAGTATCCTTGTCAATGTACAATACCTTTCACCTGTAATAAACACCTCGACATCAAGCTATCATATTCTCTCTTCTGGGTCACAACGATTGAGCAATGTTTTTACTTTGCAATTTAAGGAGTACATACTCATTGATATGCAACGATATTCTATTCTTATTCTTATATAACTTATTTTAGTTGATATCATTTAAAATAATTTAAAATGATTTAAGTTATTTATCTTTTTTTTGGAAAGACAAGATGTTGTAATTTTCATTCACCTTCTTTTCTACCATGGTAACCTAAATATGTGAAATAGAAACCATAAATACGGTCTACTTCTTCTATCAGAATTATAAAACTGCAATTGACATCTCCACAATGTGTGCTTGGTTTGATAAACTGGGCCCTTTTCTACACACATACATATATAATTATTTTTTTCATATCCCCCTTATGGTCAGCATAATAATTCCAAAATTAATCCTTCGAACATGACATAATTTAAAAAAAAAAAAGTTTTTCAATAGATTCAGACACATTTTAAGACGTTTTCAACGGTCGACTGTTAATGTCCCTCGTCTTGTAATGTTCCAATCAATGATCAGAGCGGATACCCAATCTGTGATCAACAGTTTTTTATGTCAAGTCATACTGTTTTAACAAATATGGAACTATCGATCAAACGATTGAGCGGACACCAAGACCTATTTACCCGGCCTATCATGTTACACATATTTTGGCTATGGTTTTTGACACACCTGTCAGTGTCTGTTCATGTTGTGATGATTCTGTCAGTGGCCAGTGTCTCGAAGGATCATAGTGAACTGATGACAGGTTTGACATGGAGCTGTTTGGTTGGCATTTAGTCTCTGGGCTATTTCGGATAATCTTACATTATTTTTGCCACGTGCCTAATGACAATTGCTCTCTTAACCCTTATCCCTTGTCCAGATATGCCAATCATTTGGGACGTTTCGGTTTATGGCACTGCGACATTATGACGTCATCCTATAGAAATATGTTCAGAAAGTTCGTTATTTGCATATCTCATTTAAAGGTCATTATTTTGGAGAGGTCACCAAGATACCGCCCTTTGTCATTCTTGACCAATCAAGTTAATCATTTGATCAAACATATGTCATTGTCCATAATAGTTATATTGATCTGTAAATGGAATTAGAATTTTTAAAACTATTTCGATTCTTTTAACACGTGCCAGAACGACCATGTTCCTCTTTATTCGATTACCTTGTCCATAGTTGATTCTTATGATTTCCCGTTTACAATTATTATAAGCAGTTGATAAACGCTCATAAAATTGATATTCTCAATAACATGCACTTCCGTAGACACTTAATTTCTCAACACATATGAACAAAATAAAGTTTATTGATTTAAAAAATGTGATCTTCTCTAGCTTAAGTGGATCAACAAGTCAATTGGTTGTTAATGATAACATATCAAAGAATAGTTGGTAAATCAATGTCATATTTCGTGATACATACAAATTGTAAGTCAAAATAAACATGATATCTAAATACTATTTCATGCCTTTTTATTGAACTTATATTTTCTCCAATATTTTTAGTATAGGTCATTCACCTGTCAGGATAAGCAATGTTCCGAGCTTTCTTTCAACGATCAGTATCTAAGAAAGGTCAGAGCCTAAGGTAAAACTTGACCAGTCCGTTGTATAGTACATACATATCCTGTTATATTTCCAGTTTCTGGCACCTATCTCGACGAGGAGTGACATTCAACGTATGTAATCTTGTGTTTTCTGTCAGTGGTCAGTGTTAGGAGGGGTCAGCGAGTCCAGAGCCGCAGGTCACACTTGACCGGCCATCATCTGTTATCAGATAGATTTGATCTTACCTGTCAGTCTCTCAGGTAAATATCAGGTATTTGATACACCTGGATACAGAAATAGTACCCAATCGTGGCAGATAACTTGAGGGCAATCTGTTTGAGATCTAGTTTTGATGGTTAATATGTAGTTGGCTTACATGTATTTGGCTCTTGTTGTGTGGCCTATATCTATTGAGGGATATTTTGTTTTGAATAAGGGGTTCATAATACATAGTCAGAAACAACTGATTCTGCTTAAAAAGCAAAATGACATCATTCCTTAAAGAGATTTACTTTGTTGTGAATAACGTTATATAACAACTGGCATGAGGTACATGTTAAGATTTAATTGGTTCAAAGATTTATATCTTCCTTGGGTAAAACACACAAGAAAAGAATATAACATATAATTACGATTCGTATTCTCATGAACAATTGGAAGATGAATGTTCAATGTTGAAATATACAAGTCGTGAGGTTGGGTTGATGGTTTTCTTGCAGAAGAAAATCTTAAAGGGGATGTAGCACGTTTAGGGGGATAAAAGGTGGTGACAGGAAAATGAAATAAGTGGTTCCAACTGAAAGACAATGTTTTTTTAACTAAATGAAGCAGTAATAAATCAACTATGAAATGTAGAGTTAAGCAATGCAACTCCCCTTTCTTACACAGAAGAAATTAAAGGTGTTCAAATAAAAATGGCCGCCAATGGACTTTAAGTGAATCTTCATAATTAATTCTCTGACATAGGATGATTTGTTAGTGTAATGAGATTTTTGACACTATTAAAATAATACATTGAGCATTAACGTACACTCATTGCTGAAAAATTGAAAATATAAAATTTTCAAAATACGTGCTACTGCCCCTTTTAGATCTTTTAATGATTTTTAATGCAGCTAGAATTAAACAATTTATACGAAATACACTTGTACTTTGGATTTAATTTGAATGTTAATATTTGTTTCACTTAAACGCAATGAGGGCAGTTTAATTATGATAAGGTATATAGGATACAAACAACAAAATATATAAATTATTTAAATTGTATGATAGTCAAGTTCAAATATTTTCGTTGCTCTCAAGACACCTACACTAATAAAATCCTCCTTTACGACAAACAGGATATCATGGCATTAAATCTCTCGGGATCAGCTTATCAACGAGAACGTCCGAGAACTTGATCCTGGGATTAAGTGCGCATGTCCGATGACACAGGAACAAGATTTAGATGACATTCAACCGAGAAAACATCAACACGTTACGCGTTATCATTGTGATGAGTTATTATTATTAGCAATCATTACAGCTGAACCAAATGGGCGTGGTCTTTATAAATATGTTCACTATTAAAGGGACAGTAGCACGTTTTAGGGGGGATATAAGGTGATGTCAGGAAAATGAAAATTAATGGTTCCAATTGAAAGACAATGTATTTAAACTAAATCGAGCAGTAATAATTCAAATGCGATTCCTTTTTCTTACTCAAAATGAACTAAAGGTGTTCACACAAAATGGCCGCCAATGGATTTATATGAATCTTCATATTTTATCCTTTGACTATGGATGATTGGCTTGTGTAGTGAGATTGTTGACACTGTCAATATAATACATTTAGCATCAACTTACAATTATAAGTGAAATATTTAGAATATATAATTATCAAAAAACGTGCTACTGCCCCTTTAATCGAACATCTATCCAAATATTATCAAATGAAGTGTTTTGGTTAATACAGAGTTTGTATTTTCTGTTAATGATTAAAGAGAGGCGAAATCTAGGTTTATTTCTGTATGAGAAATAATCACAGAAACGATGCAAATGTTGATGAATGTTTATTGATTGTATGTATTTTGAGTGATTATTACATTTATTTGCTTCATGACAAAGGAGAACTAACTAAGGAAACTGTTGTATCACGAAGTTAGATACTAGTCTTTAATTGAAATATGCAATCACGTATTTGTGCACGTTTTAGACGTATGAATGAAAGGATCAAAGTCAAGAAATACAACGTGCAAATAAGCGTGTGTTATTTCCTTGTACGTGATACGTGACGTACAAGTGTTAACTACACGACATCCTTCTTCAAACGTTAAGCTCTTCTGTTTAAAGGTACTTTTTTTCTACAAGTCGCTTTCAAAGAAACTGTAGTGTTATTCACTAAATGTATCCCGAACTGTACTATTCAACTCTTACCTATACTAGATACGTTATGAATGCTAAATGCTTTGAAATTGGGAATATATAAATTTGCTTAACGTTGATAGATGTTAAATGCGTAGAAGCACGGTTTGGGAATATTTTATTTGTTAAATTTTCTGTTAATAGTTTCGTTTGTCCAAAAAGCGTTTAGAGGACATATAGTTAGTCAACTTGGCTATTCTTATAAGTGAATATTTTGTCATAAGTAAATGCATGCGGCCATTTCAGATCAATCGCCCTTCGATTAATTGATGGTTATGCAGTTGGTAAATTGGTCTTCAAATTCGTTTGACCTCTTCATTCATATGGTTACGTATATGTTTTGGAAAAATTTGTTTTGTGAATTAATGTAACTCAACTACTAAAAAAACACTAAGAGGATAGAGCACCATAAGTTGACTTTAACTTTTCAAATTCTAAAATGATATCACCTTTTCACTGTTTGATGTTGAAAACATTTGTAAAAATAGAACGCAAGAATGGTGATCGAATAAACTTTACACAGTGATCTTAAAGTTTCTGAAGTTCATATGTACTTAAATTTTATAAAACAGGTCGCAACATGAGTTAAAAAACCCTTCATCGTTTGAATGTAACCAGGAAGAAATGACAATCGTCTTATATATCTGCTTGGATGCACCAACACCTTAATCAAAATGATCATGATAATGTAAAATTCATATATATATATATATGAGATATGGGATATTAAATAAGAAAATAGTATCATAAATTGCCAGACAAAGTGCACAACACCATCCAATCTCCGAAGTGGCATAACCTTTTCAGCATTCAGTAAAGGGCAAAGTTCAATTGAAAGTCGAACATAGTATCATACACTACCAGAAAAAGAGCACAAAACCTCCCAATCTTCGAAATGGCATTAACATTTCAGCATTCAGTAAAGGGCAAGGTTCGATTAACATTTGAACATAGTATCATACACTCCCAGAAAAAGTGCACAAAACAATCCCATCTTCGAAATGACACTTTCAGCATTCAGTAAAGGGCAAGGTTCGAATCCCACAAACCACCCACCTACCTTGTGTTAGCACCAAGACCCTAAGTACACCAATAAATCAAGACTATTGTTAACTAACTGATAACCTTCCCGTGTCAACCTTGACACATACCCACAACTATATCTACCGTCTATGTTGTACTAGTTCGATCTAAAAGCATTTTTGCAATGTCAGTAAAATGTAAATTTGCCTTACGTGCCCATAGACATACTTCTTCATTCATTTCTATTTTTGCTTATGTCAACTCTATTATAGACTATTTGTCATGAATGACATATGCTTAGACCTTACACTTACCCTTGATATTATCTAACCTACATTCTAAGCTTATCGATCAGATGTGGACATTTTTGTCAAGTCCGGAAAACGTTAAATGGATAAGTACTTGTAGTTAGAAATTTGAGTCTGTTAATTCAGGTTGAGTAAAACAATGACCTGTGTTTCGTCAATGATCGTATTTGAACTGTTTGCATTTTGAGTTGTTAAGGTAAAGGTACAATGTTTTACCGAATAATTTCATTCTTCGTTCAGACATAGATCCTCATTCATTTCTTTTACACTTGAAATTCACCAAAATGTGAAAAGGATAACTCAGATGATAGGGTTTGCACGAGAAAGTATTGATCATTAATTGAAAACTGATACGTATCTCCTAACAATATGTTTTATTATCCTTGAAATGAAGCAATAAAAATACACCGGACCGGTCAATGAAACACAACATTACCGTGATTATACCTAAACACTTAAGCATTCTTTGTAGTTGTGGCCTTTAATGAACTGTAAAGGGCCGTTTTATTGCAATTGTCTTTGTATGTTTATATGTGATAGATGATTTAATAGCAATCACATGAGTCAAGACATCCTTTTTCGCATAGTAACCGATATTCAGCCTCAGATTTGTTAACGTAAATGATTCTTTTTATTTGCTACACCATAAATACACGGATATAGCACATCTCCCGGACTATTTCCAAACTGCAAAGACTATAACATGTATAAATATTTGCACCATATAATGACAAGTGCTGAACTTGCTTATAGTTTACCATCGAAAGTATGTGAATCAGTAATACATTTCAATGATTTTGTTAGTTTGTCATTACAGTGAAATTTGTTAAGAAAGTTTGAATTTGACTTTACTCTGGATTAGTTAATTCCGATGTTGTTTGGTACCATATTCAACACCACCCACACAAGACTGATCTAGACTCTACCCAACCTGCATAATCCTCAATATGTAGGTTTCAATGGTTTTGTTAGTTTGTCATGACATTTAAATTTGTTAAGAAAGTTTTCGAATTTGACTTTACTCTGGATTAGTTAATTCCAATGTTGTTTGGTACCATATCCCACATCACCTACACAATCTAGACGCTTCCACACCTGTTTAATCCACAGTATGTAAGTCCCCCCAAAGATAATACCTCATATACCTTCCCCATTCCGCCCTCATAACCCACAACCCTTTTGTGTAAATGTAGTTCACCTCTTATCTTGATAAATCACTTACACTGCAAGTTTGCCTTATATTATTACCACAACCCACTCCCGTCCTTCTATATAGCTAATTTATAATGTTTTCCATTTGGAAATATACAATAAGCCCACTTCTGCTTTTATTCAACCCTTCAACGCTTTCAACACATTGTTTGAACATTGCATTTTCTAAATCGTTATTACTTCATTATCTTCCCAGTTTTGTAAATTTAAATGGGTTGTAGCTTAGGAGTCAAACAATAGCTAAGGTCATTGCAGCGTTTTACTATGCTAAGTTAACATCTAGAATGTCACTCTAACAGATTCGAACATGTTTGCTGTTGATTGTTTGAGAAAGCTCTTATCATTAAAAGGACAGAACAACTCTTGAACTGGCCCTCAAGAGCACAATATAAACTTTTCAATAAATAGTTTGAAGACTTGAAATCAAAATTATTTCGCTAGTTACTTCTTCTCAGACTAGATGACAATCAGTGACGCTCATGAGTGTAGTGTTTGAGTGGAGTATATAAGAATATCAAGCTTTGATTATAACACTTTTTCATCTGAATAGACTTCGATTTAAGTAAAAAACTCAATCATTAGTAGCATATATTCTCCATATTAGTGTACGCCACCAATATCTAGTTCTTGTCAAGAATTATTTGCTGGAAGTGATCTTAATTTCAGACTTCTACCGTCGATATATATGATCAAGTATTCTACAGATGGACAGTGAAACCTATTACCTCAAACTATCTGTATGTTCATCTTCTTCAAGTGTAATCACAGGTACGTTTCATACGATATGTAGTGTGCACCTTTTTTAAGTGTAGACGCAGGTGCGTTTCAAACCATCTGTAGTGTGCATCTTCATCGGTATTAGGATCCTTAACAAAATAATTTATATGAATCAAGAAGTTGAGTTAATGTCTGTGCTTATCTTAGAAGAGTAATTTATACTCGTAGTTATATCATGTCTACCCGGTAACCTCATGTGCTTGCACATATCATATAACGGGCCCTTGAATTAGAAGTGAGTTTTTCATTGTTTAAGATTTCATTACTTATATCATTTAAACCCTATGAACATGCATACTTTATGTCAAATCATAATATTTAGAAAAAATATCATATTTACGTCATTCCAAACCTCCCACTGACTTACATAAACACAAAATCGTTTTTGTCATATTTTCTGTGCAGATCTTATTCGCCCCTTTACAAGATACCTGCGCCTGCATGTCTATATCAACTAGAGCATGTGAAGTAAGCAGTTGAGTGGGTAGACACATACTGGTAACAAATAACGTTTTGTGACAGCTCCATTGTGCTACTATGTACCCACACAACCAGTCCAGGTACCCATTGTGAGATGACTGCAGGGGCGTCAAGTTTGTTAAAAAACATGTACACGTCAAAAAGGGACAGTCCTATCAGGGTACAGATATATACATATATATGTACCTCCTCCATACTATATATATCGAGTTGCAAATGAAAAACAAATTTTGAGGATTGTCTCATTTTCTTTGCTGGTAGCTGTATATAGATACAAAATGCAAACGGACTATGCTGTTTATTGATATATATATATATGATTATAACAGGACTAATTCACACTTAATCTTGAATATGTATGTGAGGTAAACATTTTAGGTGTTCAAGCTTTGACAATATGAGAAAGAGCGTATCACTCAAAAAAGATAGACATTGTGAAATATTCTCTCGTAATGCTGAAAGACATCAAGGTGAAAACCATCAAGATGTTACTGCTAAGAATTCAGTCAGTATCATAGCAAATAAAACTTTTAATATTCTATGATTAAAATATAACCCACACATTTTATCTAGACTGTAGAAGCATCAAACTTGTAATCAACTCAACGTATACGTCCAAAAGAGATTTACAGCTAAGCGTTAAGTGAGGACAAATTGACATTTTGATGAGTGAAATATTTCACAATTAATATAATTTCGGTCATTATTCTTCAATATATATATTCATTCACGACATTTGTTTCTTAAAGTTATCAATCATAACAATTTAACTGAGGAAGGTTAAGTCAAAAATAGATTTCCCTTGTTATTGGCTACTGGGAGTAAGATCACGTCGTTAAATCATCAATCCGTGTCTCCTGTTTTAGTTTTTAAGATTAACTATCAATTAGATCTGTCGATATTGTATAAAAAATGATTTACGTGTATTTCCAAAAACCTATACCTATTTTCTATGCATAAGATTATGCAAATAGATAATATTGTATTTTCAAGGGGAATTAAGTTTCAAAATTGCATTATGTAGCATTCATTTTTTCAACACAAGATACAGACTAACAGTATAGTATACATGACAAATATGTATCGTGGTGATCACACATATAAGTATAAACACAGCTGTGAAACATCAGGATAGAAATTTGTTTTACATGAATTATGTAACTCGCTCTCATGAATATTCATAGTTTCATAAGTATCCCGTAAACTTGAACTGTAATCACTGCGATTGTTCACACAGAGAACAGTAACGTTATGACAGATGCGAAAACTACCTTATAACTTTGTGACTGTATTAAAAAGGTATAAAGTGAACAGGGAAGGCTTTCATGGTGTGATTGCATACTATCAAAGAATTGTGACCGTCAGTCACAAATACTTTTCTTGGATAATTTTGTTACTGTATAAGTAACAAGCGTTTGTTAAGATGCATAGATGCATAGATGCATAGAAGCATAGATGCATAAATGCATAGATGCATAGATGCATTGAGATGAATATTACTACATTATATGATCAATAGAAATAGTTCTTCTTTGAAAGAGGTAGAATCTGGATTACCTTTAATAGTTTTTTCAAAATTATTATTTTTTTATTCTGAACAATGACATCAGTTTAATATGTACTTCATTTGAGCGTTATTAATAACGTCAAACAAATTAGCCCAAGCAACAGATCTAGGGCTATATAACTTCAATGAAGTCACCCGTTTCGGAAAGTATCGCCTCATAAACGTGTCACCAATTACTAATTCAAGGACCACAGCTATAAATAGTAACTACACATACCCACGGTACGGGGACGTTAATAGCAAATGAATATTCAAATTCATTGTAAACCTCCACAAAAAGATTTCGTCTCGAATATTCTGAAGGTGAGAGCGAACAAATACGCCATTGACTGGGAATAATGATGAGCCTGTGGAATCGTACCCGTACCGGCGTGTCAATAAGAAACACAAATACCCTTCATACAAGGGGGATAAAGACTAGAAGTAGGCCGAGACGCCGCTATGTTGTGCTGTGTTGTCAGATTTTTAGGCTTGGTAAGCAAAGAACCTCAGATGTGTCCCTAGAAGTAAGACCAATTTATACCAGAGACACATAACATGTAAAAATGGGGAAATTATCAAAAGATCGTTCAATTTTTTTCTAGAGCATATAAAACATATTTTATCATTATATGCTTTTGTAAAAAGTGCTATACTTGACATTTTTGTCCACATTATTGTATATTAAAATATGTATTGTCAGATTTAAATGCTTTGAAAGAAATGGACCCTTTTGTGTGTTCAGGAATGAAGGCTGTTTCAATTGGATGGACACGTTATATACATGTTTGAGAATACGTAATGTTCGAACTCGCATAGAATTTCTTAAAAATCGAGACATACTGTTTTTTTTTATATACATTGACATTCAACAGATATTGTGCTGTCATATTGAACTCGCAAAGAATTTCTTAAAAATCGAGACACACTGTTTTTTATTATATGCATTGACATTCAATAGATATTATGCTGTAGCGGACTTCAGATTTCTTCCAAGAAGGAAGAATGTTTCAGTTTTTCGTTTAACAACTACGGACCTTAGATTTGAAGAGAATAAGGCTGTTTCCGTCTTTTACATTGTTCTACATGTTTATACCGTCATGGTCGTGAATATGCAATGTGCCAACAATTTTAAATCGAGATTTGATATCTATTGGAATTCATTTAATAATAAGCTTTCATATTTTCAAGAAATAACAATAACTTGCATATGGTTTTTCATTTCATAAAAATTAAACTGTAATTTGTTGACTCAATTGACACCGATTCAAAACATATTTCAATAAAAACTCACATGTTCGGTTAACAGAATTTAATTTCAGTTTACAAACATAACAAAATGACGTGAAAAACGTTTTGGAATTAGAAAGCATTTAAATAAATCTTCATAGCTTTTGAAATAGTAACCTAATTAGGAAATAAGGTAATAAAGGAAAATAAATAAAGGAAATTTCTGCAAGTATTGACTTAAATCCTAAGATTAACTTTACGATGTTCTTCCTCAGACCAGTAGGAACATATAACAAAAAAAGGACTTCGATAACTATTCAGGATGCTCAAAACAATTAGATTCATTAAACCCTTTGCGTCTATATCAGAGAACAAAACAATTGATAAGGAGTCTCTTAAAATTCAAATTCTTATCACATTCTTTTTTTAATTTTTTTAAATTTTTTATTTTTGAATCTCCATACAATACAAATGACAAAGTCAATTCAGTCCATAACAACATTGCATTAAGAAAAAGGTTTGATAAAGAAGCAAATATGTGATCGGATAGGTACATTTGAGTATACAAGTATGTAGAATGGTATCAAAAAAGGTTATGACAAACTGACCAGAATTTGAGAAAGCGTTCATAATTGCACTTTGAATAGGAATTAAAGCGATCAATGTAATATGCTGTCTTAATTTCTTCTTTTACATGTTCAAAGTTGGGAATCTTTTCCTGTAGCTTCATTTTATATATAGTGTATTTACAGACAGTAATTATCTAATTAATGACATAATTTCTCTTCTCACAATAACCTAAAATGATGTTTTTCTTCGAGAACTTAATATCAGTTCCTGTTTTATCACATTCTTAGTTAAATGATGCTCCCAATGACAACATCTCTCCATTAACGGTAAATGTACAGTTAAACTTTTAATGGTGATATAAAGAGACACTAAATCGGACCATTTCGACTATAAGCCTGGCTTTAATATGTGAATTCCAACAAGTGAGTGACGTAATAATCTTTTATAGTCACCACACAACTACATCCTGGTTTAAGTGTCTGTCCCTTCTTAAAGAAAATTTCCTGTCAAGAATCCCCGGAGCAGGTATTTTCATTGATGATTGGTCACTATAGAAATAACTGACAACATGTCTGAATACGTCTTTAACGTTTAAAAGGAGCATAGTTAGCTCATGGCGACCTTTCATGTTAAATATCTTGTAAGAAATATTCCTTACAAAATCGAATAAAGATTTCTAAGGGCAGAGAGGGGAATTGAACCATATCTGTATGCTGGTGAATTATGTAATACACATAGAAGTTGCCATCATGAAATTTGAAATGACATTTTATCATAGTTGCCATTGCAAATAATCTCATTAAATAAAATTTATGTCTATATTGCACATTATTGTTGTGGTAAGTTTTAAAAATATACTGAAATGTTGATTTACAACAAGCTTTGGGAGAAACAATTACAATATGCGAAATAAAAAATTGTACCAATAGCATATCGACTTGTCAAGACTGGTTGTTGAGCTGTTGGCACGGTCAGTGCTGATGTGGTTGCCGGGCTCTGAAGATCTGGGTTCGAATCCCGCATGGTTCTTGACCCTAAAAATAAGAATCTTTGCTATTGCACATAGAGTTATTGTAAATATAACAATGCTGTATCTGGAGAGTTGTAATTTAAAGTATTTCAACCAACCACAGACGTGCCTTAAATATCCATTATTGGCTTTATATTATAATTGAAATGAAATTTGTACATGAAACCAGTTAGTGAGGTATTGTGTGAATATGTTTGGTTGTTCTACAATGCTTATACAATATCTTGTTTATAGGCTACATAGCTCATTAGTTAAACTCCTCTAAGTATTTTACAATGAAAAGTAATTCAAAATTGACGTAAAGTGTTTTATTGTAGCCGTTGAACTCCCAAATCATTAACATTGTAGCAATAAAACCTCTTACAAATCTAGATCCCGAAAAACAGTCTTGATAAACACTTTCTATATAACCGAGTCTTGTAAACTCATTTAATTAAATTTGTTGTTACCATTAATTTTTGAATGTGCTTGACTTTGGATTTAATATTTTCTATCATCAAGACTCTGAATTTTAAAAAAATTAAATGCATTTGTTCTTTATCATAATGTTTAATTATCGATCATTTCTATTTTGTTGGGGCAATATTGTTAACATATAGTGAGTGAGTGAGTTATTGTTTACGCTGCTTGAGCTATATTTCAGCCATTAGCGGCGTTGTTAACATATAATTATTTGATATCATATATCAATATTAAACTAAAGTTTGTAAGACCAGTAAAACTCTCAGAGAAATCCTCCGCCGTCTTCCCAAAAATCAGGTTAGGGGGATCATTACTGGGTGTGGCGTGTTGAGCTGACAGGTACAATAACCTACCCTAATACATTGCAAAAGAGTGATAGGTAAGAGTTTTACTGACAGGTAAATAGCTGTCATGTAGGTAACTATTACCCTGGGGGGTGACCTATATTTAAAACCATCAGTATATTCATATATTGATATAAGCAAAACACATGATCAACACTGCCTCTACCCCAATTTCATATTTATTTTATATATATACAAAAAGAAAAATGTAAGAAATACAAGGACTACTTTAAGTCGCGGTAGTATAAGACTCTAATGTAATGGCTGTTCGTTGCGGAGTGATACAAATATTTCCAGACGAGAATAAATTGCTTACAGCAAGATATGAATGACACCTCCTAAAAGGATAAAGGAAAAAGTGCCGGTTGGATCAAGTACCCGGATGAGACCGAGTGGGAGGTGACATTTATGCAAGGTCAAGGTCAAATCTGTGCAGTTATGGCGAAGAGTTTGATCAATAAAAGTGTTCTACTGTGGGGTCAATCCAATGAACGTAGATCGTAGCAGATTTTTTGTATTGATATCTGTAATCTTAAGACTATAATACAACTTAGGCATTGTGTCAATATGACATGTGAGTGGGAGATGTTTGTGTTTGATAGTATGCTAAAATACTTATTCGTAACCTCAAAAGCTTGTTTCAAGGAGAAGCTAACTGTAATATTTCCTTCTAGTAAAACAAATTTAGATAACAAAAAATTAAGCGTATTTGTTGCAGAATTTTGTTTTGACAATTTGTCAAATGATGTTTTGTATAGCAGAAATTCTGCAAAAGATGACAGATGGTTATCCAGTACAGTAAACTTTGTACATTTTAGATAAACCTCTTTGCAGGATAAAAGTTCTTTGGTGATCATGTTTATTCATGAATCAGATGAATTGATTTATTCTATGAAAATTATATGAAAATGTTCTTAAAATGATGATGATGATGATGATGATGATGATGATGATGATGATGATGATGATGATGATGATGATGATGTTGTTGTAACTATCATTATGATTATTAGAAACAACAAGACATAGTTTTCTTCAATTTTGTCGACAAAGTATTAATCAGATAAATAAAAACTGAAACTGTGTGAGGTTATTCAAAAAAGATGTGATCGGTCTCCATGGGACACCTACCAGGATATTTCGACACAAAGGAAGCAAACATTGTGTGTTGTAAATATGTCATATACAGTTGTCAATATTTGTTATTTTCAAGAAAAGTCTATTATTATGACTGTGTCAAAAAGTTGGATGAATATTTCGAGTTTTCTCAGATAATCATTGTAGTTCTGTAATTATAGCTTCAACCACTTCAAACAATTTTCTTTTTTTAAGTCGGACATTAAAAACATTAATGTCTGTTTCAGATTCCCAATACATCATACACGACCAACCATATGTGATATAATATGTGATGAATTTTACACTCTGAGGTCGACTTGACCCAGTGTGAGGTAAACTATGTAGACATAATTATGGATAAACAAGTTCAAAGGTCAATCACTCGAACGCTTTAGGTATTATTTGTTATGACTTGTAACAGCTTAAAAATGTAAAACTGTTCAAGCCATTTACGTGATATAGGCAATAAGAATTTAGCAAATTAATGAATGTTTTTTAATTTAAAAACTGAAACTGAAAAAGACTTTTTTTGTTTGATTTTGTCATATGTTGTGTAATTCATGAGATTAATTTATAACTCATAACAGCTTCTTTACATAACATCCGTCATCTTTTGATCACTGCAGACATACTTATTAAAAATAAACTTATTTTATATGTAAATTTGAAATCAGGTGGCATAAAATGAATAATTTCAATCATATTTTGATTTTCAAAGTAAACAAAGAACGATCACCCTCGTTACAAGTGTCACATTAATTAAAAATATCAATTTCATACAAAATTTACACCTGTAAATAGTAAAACATGTAACAGGAAGTCATATTTCCTAATTAGGCCATCTGGTCAACCCATAACTTGACCTATGTCCGGTTAATAAAAGACGGTTTAATGTCTATGTTATTTACATCCAATCGTTTTATCGTCAATAACTGCCAATTGGATTGACAACAGATGTCCTCCACTACCAATTGGTGATTTATTTCCTCAAAATCTGTGACACGTTTTTCAATCAACAAATCCAATTGATTAAGCGCAAGGCCATTCCTCCAGCAATGTATTAACACTTTACAAGTCAATTAATACATTTTGTAAAGTTGTGCTGTGCTGTGCTCAATATTACTTTTGAAGAATGGTTGGCATTTGTTTCGAGAATTCTCTCATCTATTAAATAGAAATGTAGCATTCGCAAATTTAGGTATTGAAAAATGAGCAAACGAACAATTTCTTTTAACAAACATATATTTTGTGTGGTTTTGTTGAATTTATGAAAACTACAATGATGATTTTGTACATGTTTTATGGCAATTTTTATTTATTAGGAACGTCACAACATGAAGAGTTATAATTAGTCATGTGAATTCTCCTTCATCTTTGAAATGGTAAATAATGCAGTAAAACGTAATGCTTGTTTGCGATTGGTTAAAACTCAACTCATAATTCATTTGAAAAGTTGGAAACAACTTAGTGTATTACATATAAAATGGATAAAAATTTGTTTTTGTTGTCATTTTCACGTAGACATTTAACTTTGGATGTATTTGAAAAATCATCATAGTTTTAACAATTCAAAAACATGAACATCAAATTGTTCATCCTATTACTGACACAGGATAATAACGAAAACTGCCAATATGAAATGATAACAAAAAACAAAAAAACTCACATTTAACATTGAAAGTTCAGTACTGAAAGTTAACGCGACCGGATTCAAAACCAATTTGTCCTTTTGTGACATTTCATAGTCTGGTCTAATTGGTTTGAAAAGGGAGAGGGATTCGACCCCAGACCCCGTCTCCCACCAACAGGAGCAATCATCCTATTATAGCTCTCATTACATGGGCTTCCGTTTGTCACATGAATCAAACTGCCCCTCATGCACTCGTACACTCCACTGATCGATTGCAGTTGTGTTACGCTTTGCTTGCAATTTGTTTCTCATATTTGTAGCAAACCGTTTGTCTACTTTTTATCAAATGTTACTTTTGTTTCTTTGTTTTGAAGTAAAATAGTTTTCTCTTATTTCAAACAAAATGTTTCTCTGTTTATCTTATCTAAAACACGATGTCTCAAAATCTTTCTCTGTTTCCCTCATTCGACACAAAACGTTTCTCTGTTTATCTTATCTAAAACACAATGTTTTCTGTCCTTCTCATTTCAAACAAAATCTTTCTCTGTTTCTCTCATTTCAAACAAAACGTTTCTCTGTTTATTTTATCTAAAACACGATGTTTTCATTTCAAACAAAATACGATGTTTTCTGTCCTTCTCATGTCAAACAAAATGTTTCTCTGTTTTACTCATTTGACACAAAACGTTTCTTTGTTTGTTTTATCTAAAACACGATGTTTTCTGTCCTTCTCATTTCAAACGAAATGTTTCTCTGTTTCTCTCATTTCAAACAAACGTTTCTCTGGTTATTTGATCTAAAACACGATGTTTTCATTTCAAACAAAATACGATGTTTTCTGTCCTTCTCATGTCAAACAAAATGTTTTTCTGTTTTGCTCATTTGACACAACGTTTCTTTGTTTATCTTATCTAAAACACGATGTTTTCTGTCCTTCTCATTCAAACAAATTGTTTCTCATTCCTCTCATTCCAAACGAAGTGTTTCTTTGATTTTTTCGTTTATTTGATCTGTTTTTTTTTAAGTACAGCATACTATCGTTCTGGGTCTTCGTT
This sequence comes from Steromphala cineraria, assembly GCA_916613615.1. Classification (NCBI taxonomy): domain Eukaryota; kingdom Metazoa; phylum Mollusca; class Gastropoda; order Trochida; family Trochidae; genus Steromphala; species Steromphala cineraria. Next base: position 25,859,027 of record OU744735.1, on the reverse strand, counting down.
CATTGTTCTAAAAATTAAAGTACCATCATTGAAAACAATCATCCCTGTTTGGTCCCATTTTTAATCGTATTTAATTCTCACGGCTGGTATGATGTTTCATATTCTGTGCGAAAACTTCAGGCCACCATTTTAGAATAACAACATTTAGATTCAGTTCTTAACGAACGCATTTATTTTATTCAAAATCAGGTATGAAAACATTAATGTATTTCACTGATTTTGTTTGATTTGACATTTATCTGTTTATCAGTTTTGATTTCCTAAAACCTATGACCAATTGATGAAGCCGCTATACCCATCTTACATTGTTTCTGCTATTTTTTTACAAAACCAACATAAAAAATGTCGTTATTCCTGTTACACCAAATAGAAAAATCAATTAATAACAAAAGATTAAGACAACGTTTATATAATTTATTTCAGTACAATTACTGTAAAACATAATTAATCTAGGCAATGACACAATATTGATATCCTTTAGCCGGATACATAATCACCATTTAGAAACCAACGAGTCGAAGCATATGTGTTAAGTCAAAAGGTTCAGCCCTCAGACAATGGCAACATGTGGAATGAATGGTTCCGCCTACATGCCGTCGTAACATGTGGAATTGCTGCTTAGACCAAGAAAATCAATAGTATTGCATCACGGGAAAACGTGGTCATAAGGGCGTGGAATCTGCTATGTAGAGAAACGTTGTTGTCATTTCTGGTCAATATATATGCAAGCATAAACGAAGATAATTGAACACGTGACATAATGGGGAAAGAAACAAAGGTATTGACTTATAATGGGAAGATCGAATAAAGGAAAAGCAATGCCGTTGCTAAATGTAAGGAAAGGCGTTAAATTCATTGTGTAACTGTATTATTTGGTAAGGAAATAGATATATTGGGTAATACAGGAACATCTTGTCCACATTAACAAGCCCTTCTTGCCAATAAAATGCATACCTGATTAGTAAAGCATTGAACCTAGTACAATGATAAATCAAATCAATGCATCAAAAAGAATTTCAATATGCGTAGACTCATTTATATAGAAGTATGGAAACAGTGAGAGAATGTTTTATTGCATAAAGGAATATCTAACATAATAAAACATACATTGTATAAAGAGAGCATTTCATAAAAGAGCGAAGTGGTAGGAATGACAGTTATGGTCTTCCATGATAAATAGGTGAAAAGTCGGTGATGTCAAAGAATCAAAATCATCACGAGAGAATCGTTGAAGTCAGACAACGGAGGGTACCGTATTTCCTCGAAATAGATGCCGGGTCTCGAATAGAGGCCGGTGGTATGGCTGTTTTAAGTATATAAACACCGGTTCTCGAATAAACGCTGAGTGATGAGTTGATAAATTAATGCTCCCTTAGTTGAACTGAAATAAACTATTTTCCCTTTACACCATCTATACACATCTATTTCATACTTAAAAAAATAGACGCCGGCCTCGAATAGATGCCGGGTCTCGAATACACGCCGGGGGTAAAGGAGGTCTGAAAAAAATACACGCCGGGGGCGTCTATTCGAGGAAATATGGTAAATGATGTTGGTAGATACACCAGACATCAGGCTCACATTGACATACTCAATGTGTACAATCAAGAACCACCTCAAGCGACAACTGGTAATCAATAAACTGTAGAACAATCGGAGGATATGCACGTGCACATGTGTGTGAGCACAAGAAACAATGCTTAAAGAGGCGTATTTGAGGCTTGGGAAAAGTCCACATGCCTTGAAGGCATTACTGCTTTCGAAAAAAGATCAATATGTCTCAAGCAAATCGAAGATTTATGTGTTTTATTTCAAAGGTTTTGTTCATAATTAAATGATTATGTTCATACAGGTGCAATGTTTAAATAATAAAATGTATTGCTTTGCATCATCTTTCTGTTGTTGGGTTTCTTGTTCTGACAGATGGTTATTTTTTGTATAAGATATATCAATAAAATTTACTAGATGAATTAATATCCGATATACTATAGTTTGAATTGCCATTTATCCAAATGTGGTTTTATCAGGAACATTGTGTTATTCCATTATAACATTTATCTATTTAAGCCTCATTTCAGGGTACGTTTACAATGTAACTTCAGATAAAGATTTCATAGTCAAATCAGTTTAGGAGTCAGTACATGCTTATGTGCTAACAACTAGTTCAACAACTGTTTGAAAGAAAGAGAAAATTGTAATGTTTCGCTTAGAAAAATACGTTGAAGATTATTAACTACAGATTAAATATACCTCCTGAAGTCCAAATGCAAATTGATTTCATTGTCAAGTATTAAGAAAATAAGTCACCACCTCTTCCGCAAGATTATAACGATTGGTCACTGATATTGTCATGGAGGTCAAACTGTCCAGGACTGACAGCCTTGACCTGGTCAGCAACTAGTCCAGTCATGTCAGAAGAGTGACCACACTGACCTCTTTTGCGTTTAGGAGCCTGATATCAGCCTTCATTTTCTCGAAAACCCCAAACACTCAATGACAAATTGAATAAAACTAAGGTTGTATCCACCAAAACGCAACCCTTGTCATTAACCTGTCAAATCATGACTCTGGTGTGTTTCGGCAGCTGATATTTGGCCTTTTTGTTCCCGGACTTCCGGAAACACTGAACATCAAACAAAACAGAGGCAGAATTCGGTTGCCCTCGAACACAACCCTGGTACCGGTTGAGACATATCATACTTTACAACAAAGAAGAGCTGATCTTTTGTTAAGCTTGTTATGACCCTGTAGTGGTGTATGTCAGGTGTTTATTTCAGGTAGAGCCGCCGTGTTGGTCCTCCATTCATACCAAGAGTGTCTGTATACGCAATTGTGGGAGTTGGATAACGGTAGATCCGATAGCTAGCTTCAAGGTGTGGCCATGCCGTATATTGAATCCCTATAGCAGTGCACGGAGTGCAAGACTTCAAAGACGCCGATTTTGCATTCCAGTGCAATTTTCTTTCGAACTCCTTGAACTATTCTACGAATCAATCAATCTGATATTTTCCGAGAAAGCTTCATTATGCTGCTACATATTGGCATCTTTTTTTGCCTCCAATTCAACAGTGACGAGATTTTTATAAGTTCATTATTTAACATATTCTATTTAGAACATAGACTATCATGATGCTTAAAAATGCAAAAAAAATCCTAGAGATAGGACACTTTTGATGTCATTTACTTAAAAGCAATGCTCAGATTTACCTCGAATATATCAAAAACGAAGCTCGTTCTCCACGATATTCTATTCCGATCATAGATCATTATAGTCAACTCAAGAATGAAGAATTACTTTAAAAAGGTAAAATTTAATTTCATAAAATAAAACTTTATCAATTTCATTTTACGAGCACCACTTTCCAGAAGCATTGCACATGGTATGTGTAACCTCGGGTTAAGGGCGGTTTGTTGGTTCATTAAGCACAGTATAAGCTGTAGATATGTGATCCCCTGGTGGTGTTATAGCCGCTGATTATAGAGTGTCGATGTCATTAGGTAAAGTGTGGGGGCTATCACCTCTCTTAATGAGTGGTGAGGGTAATAGGATTAACATGCAATCTGAATAAACTGCTAGCGAGATAGAACTGAGGAGATTATTCATAGGGTTGATGGTGTTTTTAAGGGTTTAATCCGCTAACGGTTTGTATTAGGAATAACTTTTCAATCATATGACATAGTGGCGTATGGTGTTTTCTTTTTTGGTTTCATAAACGAGGTTCAAGGGAAACATTTGCAAAAGAACTTGACGATGTTTATCTGAAAAAGTTGTTACCTTGATATCTTTAATTTGAATCGAAATATTAAAGCTGCAAATCATCCTTAACATTTGGATTTGTGCATATAAACCTGTATGAAATGACTTTGTCAAAGATAAGTTGAAAAATAAGATAAGGGATAAAGCAAAAGATCATAGATGAAAACAGATTCAAAAGAGACCAAACATAAAAACTAATACTGCATACTACTAATGAGTCTTTATGTCTTTGCAGTGAGTTTACGAGTTGTAAAATGTAAAATCCATCACCAGAAACCGAACTAAAAGATCATAGAAGCGAACAGAATCAATTCACAAGAGACCAAACATAAAAATTTATACTGCATACTTCTAACTACTAATGACCCTTTATGTCTTTGCAGCAAGGTTTGCAAAATGTAAAATCCATCACCAGAAACAGAACTCAAAGATCATAGATACGAACAGAATCAATTCCCCAGAGACCAAATACAAAAACACAAAAACTAATACTGCATACTTCTAACTACTAATGACTCTTTATGTTTTTGCAGCAAGGTTTGCAAAATGTAAAATCCATCACCAGAAACAGAACTAAAAAGATCATAGATACGAACAGAATCAATTCCCCAGAGACCAATTGAACCTGAATTACAGAACTGCTCCATCACAATATACCACAAAGCTTCGTGTTCGTCTCTACTTTACTTCCGATTGATGCTTTAATTCACCTAGCGATTCTCACCTGATCAATAAGACAGCATGTGCATCTGTCGGTGATCGATACACACAGGTGGATAAACCCTTTGATGAACACATCAGATCCACACACAGGTGTTGCATTGCTTCCACTCATATGGGTCACACTGTGAAAATTCTATTTAATAAAGTCCATTGAGAAGTAAAAGCAAATATCTGATAGTACTATGATGTCAAATATAAGAAGTCATTCAGAATTAGTATATTAATGAAGGAAATTAAGGATTCAGATTTAGTACACACACTGAAGATCTCTTTAATAAGTAACTTACTTGTACAAAGGTGTCAGTCTGTACTGTCGTGAAAATTTTAATTTATCTATATATTTTATGACTTCATGGAGAATGTGCCTACTAAAGAATTTCATAAACTTGTTATTATTGATTTTATTTACCTGTTACCAGTAAAATGGTAACAATTTGATCGTCATTTCCTATTGATAACGTTTGTTATACATTAAATTTTAATAAATTTGATGTTAAATCGTTAAGTAAAATGCTCTTTAGACTGTCAGAAATCAATTTCAAATAGTGTTATCATATAGGAATAAACACAGGTGTTGCATTGATTCCAATCATATTGGTCACATTGTGAAAATTCTATCTAATAAAGTCCATTGAGAAGTAAATGCAAATATATCATAGAACTATGATGTCAAATATCAGAAGTCATTCAGAATATTCGGATTTGTCAAGTAATGAAGGAAATTAAATGTTTTCTGATATAGTTCACATTGAAGATCACCCTAAGAAGTAACTTACTTGTACAAAGGTGTCGTGAAAAGTTTTAATTTATCTATATGTTTTATGGTTTCACGGAGAACTTGCCAACTGAAGTATGTAATTTACCTGTTAGTATGGTTATATGTACATGCTTCCAGTTAAATTGAAACCATTTGTTGGTCATTGCCTTTTCATCACGTTTGTTATACATTAAATTTTAATGTATCTGATGTTAAATGGTTAAGAAAAATGTTCTTTAGAGAAATCAATTCCAAATAGTGTTATCATATAGGAATATATAAATGTATTTAAACAATAATATATATAGTTCCCCTCCATTGTAGCTTCATTTTATATAATCCTGACCATGCAATGTTGGTGTTTCTTCATCTTATGGTGTTTTCTCCAGACCACATAGGCTATGTATACTGGCAGGGATTTTGTTCTGGATGAGTGAACTTAAACGAAATGTCTGTGATTTTACAAGGAGAACACCCCCCCCCCCCCCCTGTGGTAATACGTAGAAAATATGCATAACAAACGGCAGAATATATCCTATATGTTTTATCTTACTGTTTTTAGAAAGAGATTACACCTACCAATACTCCATTAAAACAATTTAATAAAATTTTACAATTTCATCACTACCTTTTACATGAATACCAGGTCAAAAGTGTATGTTGTATAATACGCATCGTACCTCCCATTGAAACTTTTAAAATGAATAAGTCTATAAAGCTTACACGACCCTTTGATCTTTGCCGGTGAAACGAGATAAGTATGCATATATTACCTATGTTTGTAGAGACGAGACGACTCCCCTGTGTAACCACAGGTAGAACACTTTATCAGCACTTCCCATGAATACCAGTTTTATGACTAATAAGATGGAGGATTTATGAAAAAATGCTTTTGAAATAATGATTTTGATATTGGACATAAGTAAAAATTGCAAATCATTCGATTTTTTTAGATTTTCAATATGATATGCACAGTTTTAGTTGTTGGATGTAAATAATAAAAGCAAATGTATTTGAATTGTATATAGAATTTTAAATGAAAGCAGAACACTTTGTCATCTCTCCTCATGAAAACCCCTTTTATGACTAACAAGAACGAGGATTAAAAATGGGTTGTCCTCTTTTGGATGTGGACCCTAAGTAAAACTAGCAAATTTATTGATATATCATATGAAATATTTACATCAAGTTAAAGGACTCTTCATCAGCACTTCTTAAGAATACCAGTTTTGAAAATACAATTTTATAGAATACATGCTTGCTTATGCGGTGATTTTTTTGTATATGGGACCTACATATAAGTAATGGTAGTAAATTAAATTTATTGATATTGCACATGAAATTTCCATATAGGTAAACAAATTATCATTACTTTTCATGAATACTATGCTTTTGATTAATGATGGTTGGAGAAATTACTGATTATACATAAACCCCTAATGCAAAGTAGCAAATAAATGTTATTTGTAGACAGATAGACAGACAGACAGACAGACAGATTGTTTATTAATGTCTCACCTCAAAATGTTACATAAAAAGATATATACAACATTAAAAGAGTCACTCCTTACCACTCCACAGTATTAAAATGTAAAGTAAATATTACTAATATATAAACATAACGTACAGTAAATATTAGAAATGTGTATTAAAGGGAGCAATAAATATTACAAATATATATTAAAAAGTACACTCAGCATTACAAACATATGACTAAAAGTACACTGGTAAAAAAGACAATAGTCTAATGCGTAAATAAAATATCCTTACGTAAATTTAAAATTGCCTTGCAGGTTTTGGCACTTGCATGTACAATACTTGGGCTGGCCAGGATAAAACATAATTTAACATTATCACTTTGTTGGTAAAATTCAGGCCAAACATCTTTACATTTACCTAAAAGATGTATGTGAAATGTATATAATTGAAAGATACTTAACATATGTAAGTAACTGTGGCTGAACATTTCATCAAGATTTCTCATGTGTAACTGTCTACTTTATGTCACATGAGACAAGCTATATATGAGTAAAATATGCTTGAATAAATTCATTTTAACTGCTAGCTCCTTCGAGAAATTGCTGTGATCTTGTAGAAGTAATATAACACACTTATCTTTCCAAGAAATGTTCAATTGTCATTTTCATAATGATCCAATCTTTACATACATTGCTTCAAAAAAACGATATTGCAAATATTGACGGATTGTATATGACAACGTTTCCTTTACATACAACTGTGTCTCAGATTCATGTCATATTTTAAATATATACGAAATTGAAAAATAAGGCAAGATTTATAGTTTTCAGACAAAATAGAACGAAATTGTACATATAGCCTTAACTGTTCACACATTTATCTTCCTCACAAAGACAAGCATGAAGGCTTTTGACATTTTTGACAATATCATTCTTTACTTATATTAAGTTTATTTAGATTTGTTGGCTTATTTTATAACACAGAATTCTTTTTACACCTTTAATCTGATATTTTCATGTTTTTATCTTATAAAGATTCAATGGTTGATTTTGTTGTTGAAACCTAGGTAACCTAATACCATAAGATGCCCCTTAATCCTTTTAGAATATTTTGGTACCTTTGATCATGTTTGAACAAAATAAATTCGATCCCCATTGTCATTTTCATTCATTTTGATTTCACCTAAAACTTTCATGCAATCTTTTTATCGTTTTATAATGTTATTGTGTGTTTGTGGTTATAAATACCTAGCAAACAGTTCCCCAAGTTGCCCCTTTACCAGGATTATATTGGATTAAGCACATTTGAACAAAATCAATCCAACCTCTATTATTCAGTTGAAAAGATACACTTTTGTTACTTCTAAACCTCCTCTATCGTTATGTGGTCAGACGATACGTTCACCAAAAGGAAAGTCCACAGAGTCCTGTATAGAGTGATTTACTATATGGACAACCGGTCTTTTATCTCTGTAAACCTTGCTAATTGAAAGCAAACATGCTTCAACAGAACCACTCGTGTGACCTGCAATGACCGACCTAAACTGAACTGCCTGCTCTGAATATAGACCTCTTCAGTTCCATCATGGTCTGTCAACATTGCATGTGTGCACAGACTAACAATATGCAACTTAGAAACTGTTGTGTAATTCTAGTGTGGGTGGGGCGGAATTTGTCCACTGCAATACCTGGTATGTTTACAACCAGGAAAATTAGGGCGACTTTTACAAGTCCATGGGGAATGATGTCCTTAGACTTGGTGTCTCAGCCTGTTCTCTTGTGCGTCTCAAGGGTCGCTGCATTCTTGAGAAGATAAAGGAATACCAGGAAACAATGCATGTGCCTTTGTTGTAAAAAGTTTTGCCATCCTCATAAGTTATTTAAGTGACCAATTCAGTCACAATTGTAGCATATTCATTCAAATGGAACTGATTATTTCAACAAAGAGGAGACATGATGTCTACAATTGTTTATGTTTGTACAATTTTAGAGGTTTTCCTAGTTATTTGTATTGCATTGAATGTTAAATACCAATATCAAGTGTGTTACAATGTTTCAAAATTATTATATATGTTTATGGCTTTTTAAACACCCTTTAAAGGGGCAGTTGCACGTTTTTAGGAGGAATATAAGGTGATGTCAGGAAAATGATCATTAATGGTTCCAATTGAAAGACAATGTATTTAAACTAAATGTAGCAGTGGTAATTCAAATAAATAAGGTAAAGTTTGGTCATGCGATTCCTTTTTCTAACGAAATTAAATTAAAGGTGTTCACACAAAAATGGCCGCCAATGGATTTTACATGAATCTTCATACTTTGTCCTCTGACTATGGATGATTGGCTTATGTAATGAGATTTTTGACACTGTCAAAATAATACATTTAACATTAACTTACAATAATCAGTGAAAATATTAAAATATAAAATTATCAAAAAACGTGCTACTGCCCCTTTAATGTGTTTCATCGTTATTGTGTATTGATCAGAGTGTTTCAATACAAATATTTAGTGTTATTTATTTCATTTTTAATATCTTATAATCTCACCACCTAATAGTCATTATGTATAACACTGAATGTTATTGAAACCAGCAAGTCGTGTACTTCTGTAAATGTGTAGAAAATATAAATGACCAACTGTGTTTCACACTTATTGTATTTTGAAGTTATTGTTTCAATATCAATATGTATTGTACTTCATTGTTTCAACACCAAAAGGAATGTGACCTTCATCTATGAAGCCTTTTTCATGTGATGATATGAAGGACATAGACTTGATCAGAATCAATACTGCAGGTTTATGTAAATTCTCAGCTGTAATCTATGTAGGTCATTACGCATATATATCATTTACAACTCTCTTCTCGTTCAAGTGGTGTTAGGTCAATTCATAAATCTTGCAAAAGGTTTCAGTAAAATATTCTTATCTAAAAAAATATCAAAACGAAATAGACAATTTTGATTTCTTACATGACATAAACATGATTATGATAATTGAAATTTGCAATATATATGATAATGCATAAATATTCCAACATGAGGATAATAATCATTAACAAGTTTAAAAACTTATTAATACTAGAAATTTAAATCAAATTGATTTATATACATGTATCTTGTCATATTGTTATCAAATATAACATCTTTTCTGATATTAATGAACCAAACACATTGGCTTCACTAAACGTCTAAAACTCCAAAATATTGAAAAAAAAGATCCCTGATTGCAAGGCCTAGGACTCTAAGCCGTTTCACGTTAAGCCTAGCTGTGACCTCCACTCACAACCGGCTTTCTCGTACCTTTCATAAATACAAAGGGGCTTAGTGGACAACCTTGTAGTACACCAGGCGCTGTGTATTGATTCTATTGAAATGAACAGTCTCGTTCATAACAAACGTCTCAAGATCGATCTGATTATTGGAATCCCCAACACTATCCCCTTATATGGAAACAGTGATCAAGCCTTAGCTTTCCATTGATTCGTTTTCTTGTTGAGTACCCTAAATGATTTATCGAGTTCACCTATCATCAATTTGATTCTTGACAAGGTGTAAATTGTAACATCAATGTTTGTTCCTTTACTAAAGGAGAAAAGATTCAATGACTTCCTTTCAATTTTGAAACGTCTTTATCGTGTGTAGAGTATTGCATTAGATTAACATCCGTGATGTGTATTTGAATGAATATGAAATAATATGTGTTAAAAGATCGACCTTTGCATCGTTTATCTATGATAATACATTAAATCAGCATAGACATACGATGTATAAATAATCGGAAAATTAAGAATCACCGCAAATTGTTATTATATCATCACCTTTTGTATGGTTGAATGAACATTTCAAATATTTCAGAACACAAAATATGATTAGACATTAAACATTTTCAGTGAGTATATATGGATAACATAGATTTACCTGACGTTAAAAGTACACCAAGTCAAATGTCGCTCTGACTCAATAGCATTTTATTGCATGGTTGCATGATTCTTACATCAATGTTTCGTGTCTTCGAATAAATCAATTATAGAATCCTAAAATCTCAAGGGGTTACAGTATTGAATAAAGATACTGACATGACTTCAAAATGAAGAGGTCTACTGTCCATAAAATTATTTTTTTTTACCGATTCTCAAAATCATTTTTACTTTCAATTCTAAGAATGCTGACGTGGCAATATTATATTCATAAAGAAAACACATTTAAAAAAGGGAATCTCTCAAGCAAAATGATCTTTAACAAAATCGACATTTTCTTTCAGTTCCTATGACAAGAACGCTAGTCCTTAGTTTGAGGTCAGGTTGTACAGTTATCAGCCAATCAACAACAGCTATGTGTCGATGCAGAGAAACCACGCTATGAGGAATGTCATATACAAACGTCACGGTCTGATAGGCACGAGCTACAAGCTTCAGTTGAGACTTGCTAACGTGTCACTTACTCAGCTTAATATGTTCATGTCTATTCATCAAATTTGGGTGCAGTTAGATATATATTATCCCAATCTGTTATTTACTATATCCAAACTGATGAAGGAGTAAGCATATACTCAGCATCTTCATGATCTTCACAATAAAGAAGTTGTTATCCAGCAAAAATTTAAAAAAAAATAAAAATAAATGTGGGTGCAGTTGGAGCTCATATGCTTAGCGTTTAGTTAAGAATGATCACTGTTTACATGGATAGCATTATCGAACAAGAAATTAGATACAGATTCTTCCCGAGTAAAAAATGATGCCCTTGTATATTTTCAACTTAAATGTTACTTGCTTTCGTTCATGTTTTTTTTCATTAAATTTGGGTGCAGTTAGAGCTTTATGCTTAGCTTTTAGTTAAGAATGCATTGTTTACATGGATAGCTTTATCGAACAAGCAATTAGATATACATTTTTCCCAATTACAATGATAATCTTCATTCAGACCTTGTTTATTTTCAACTGAAATTTTACTTTTACTCTTTAGCACTATGTCCATTTTTTATTTACAACTAATCAATTTTGTTAAAAGTGTTTTGTTGTAAGGTTGAGAATATGGTATTCATAGAAATGAAATTGATTTCTTTAACACGATGAAGCTTTTCATTTTACAATGTTTTAGGGCAGAATATGGCATTATCTCATGCAACTATTTACACAAAAATATGTATTGTTTGTAAATTTGAAGTTTAGGATAATTTGAGCTTCAGTTAAGAATTCGATGTTCAGTGTAATAGAAATAGATTTTGAATCTATCATGACAAAATTTACATAAAGACGATTTCAACTTGTATCTGAAACACCACAATTCCAGGACATGTGATCTATTTTTGTTAATCTCAAACCCATTTAATTCATATTTTATTTGCATTGATTGTGCTGGTCATTAGTATAGTGCAATCAAAAACTAAAATTTAAAGGGACAGTAGCACGCTTTTAGGGGGAATATAAGGTGATGTCAGGAAAATGAAAATTAATGGATCCAATTGAAAGACAATGTGATTAAACTAAATGGAGCACTAATAATTCAAATATATAGCGTAAACAGACATGCGATTGTTTTTTCTTACACAAAATGAATTAAAGGTGTTCACACAAAATGGCTACCAATGGATTTTATGTGAATCTTCATACTTTGTCCTCTGACTATGGATGATTGGCTTGTGAATGAAATTTTTGACACTGTCAAAATAGTACATTTAGCATTAACTTACAATTGTCAGTGAAAAATTTGAAATATGAAATTGTCAAAAAACGTGCTACTGCCCCTTTAAATTATATATGCTGACCTCAGGCTGATTCCTTGTAATTCTAGATTCTAGAATCTTGCATATATTTAAATTGAAAATATAGTTTGATTCGTTGTGACAACAATTATCAGTGCTAGTCATAAGAACTACCTTTCTTGTCGGAATATGGCAATATAATTCTGTTTTATAGGGGAAGAAAAATTTAAAGTGTTGGTGTGAAAGGATTAAACTAATGAATGTTCTCAAAATTCTCAGTTAAGGTCTATTTGAGAATTCTTGTTGCACTAGAAATGGATTTTTATATAAATGGTTTATTTGTTCATTTGGAAATGTTTATCAACTTGTTCCTTTGCTGATAATGGTCATATTTAATTCAATAATACACTTGAAGTTTAAGGTTTTATTTCGCATTTGGTATTAATTGATCTAAATTTAAACAGTTTATTGGCTGCAACAGTAGAACATTGTTAGCATGAATGTTAATTCAAAAACAATACCAGGTATATAGTGGCTTATACCTCATATTTATTAATCACTGAATAAATACTTTTAATTAGAGTCCCAGAGGGGTACAGATCCAATGGTCTAGAACCAAATCATCATTCACTTGAAGGTTATGGTTATTGGAGTATGTTTGATAGATATTTTATCAGATTGTCAATGATTGTAGACCATTAATGGTTTAAACATTTACATATATTCAGTATATTTTCCAGACAACAATATGAAGAGAAATTATGAGATATGCTAGTAGACTTATACACTGTGACGTCACATTCAGACAACATAACAAAGTAAGGTAAATTAGATAAATGGTATATATATTCATATCGTAAAGCTAAGATTTAAGGTATTAGAATCAAAAGTAAACCGAAACATTAGTAACTACAGATTCAATAAAGGTTAGAATAAAGCAGTTTACATATTTATCTGGAAATTAGAATAATATAACAAGGTGTGACAATGTTAACTAGGTTGCACTAAAACTCTTAATACAACAAAATATCCATTGATAAACTCACGTTATAAGTGACAATATACAAAGAAACTGTTTTTGAATTAATCAACAATCTACAAATAATGCTAGTATTTGCCCTTACATTATAATTTGTATCAACTCGTTTAAGGTAACTCTTTATATCAAATGATTAAATCCAATCTCTCACAACAACCGATTATAAACACAAATATAAACTTGGCTTATCATCTTCAAATAAACATATTTCGATATAACAACAGTGTGCAAATATCCACTATTTGACCATACACTATGATTGATATTTAAAGGTATTTGAGACATCTTCATATTGTGTTAATAGGGTGAGAGCTGTCAAACTATGGGCGTTATCTATACACCCTCCTTTACATGGTTGTTAGACTACCTGAATCAGCTATAAAGTATCCACTCTTGGTTTGTCACTTGCCGACAGACAATTCATAATAATTCAGATGTACTTAAGATAACGATAAAATTATTCAGGGAAATAGGAAAGTATGCAAGCAATGTTAAACAAAGGTGTAGCTTAATTTGGTGAGTTAACACCTGAAAGTTGTACTTTTGTACTAATTGTATAGGTATGCTGAACAGTACAAATTTTCAATATTGAGATATCTTCAGATCATATGATACCAATAATGCTTGAATGTTTAAACTTTAAGAAGTCCATATCTTTATGGTTGAGTATTTCCCCTATCTTTAGTCCAATATGATAATCTGACCCTACAAGTTTTGTTATGTTCATTATGCTTTAAATACAAGCTGATTTCTTTGTTTTATTTCAAAGTAAAATTGATGATTATTAAAATCCAAAGTAAGTATTGGATATCTGTAACGTATTGATGCAACTTCATTGATGAAGAACTACATATTTTGCTTTATCATGAGTAAAATAGTACCTGACAAATGCCATTATTTCGCCAAAGTAGGTCATTATTGCTGAAGTAGCAGTTTGCTAGCAGATGTACAGAAAATCGATCGTCCATCCATGAAGGTGGATTAATTATGTAGAGAACTGCTATGTGTTCGTTGAACCGGATGAACTGCAGGTTGTCATGCTCCAGAAAACTCTGGAATATCTGGATTATATCTGGATCTGCAGAACTGTATTTGGCATATGTTGGTACATCTCCCGGAGTTGGTGTTACACTTAGAACACGTGGGCCACGTGCACCTATTGAACTTGATTGACACATATGCATATGATCAACGATATAGAATGTTTGGGTTGGAATCGCGTTAAAACCGGTGCATATCTTCTCATCTTGCTGCATTTTCAGACAGCTGCCTTTGAAGCCAAGTCTTTGGAATATATGTATTTAAATTTTCAACGAAATTGCTTCATATCAATTTCATATATTGCTGCTGTGTAAATTTAAATGTTTGACATACTTGATATAACTTAGTATATCATTGAATTTAGTATTTGAGGTTCATTAGTGATAAATAAAAATATAAGATTTTCTGCAAAACAATTCTATTTAATGCCATGCTGCCAGATGATCAATGGTCTTATTTTAATGACTATTCTGGTGACGTCGTATGAACTTTTCTATCAACATTTGCATAGTTCACTGTAGTCTGTTGCTGCATATTCCTCAGGGATTTGCCACTGTGTTCATATCATGGACTTTGGCATGACATGACCGTAAAGAGCATGCTAGAGAAATTAACTACATGTATATAAAATCAACTGATTGAATAAAAAACTTATTGTTGGAGAAAAAAATGTCAACGAATATGTTGGTATATTTACAGTCTAACATAGCATGAACATACATGTAACATACATGTAACATAGCATGAACATACATGTAACATACATGTAACATACATGTAACATACATGTAACATACATGTAACATACATGCATACGTACTTCCTAATAAGCATAAGTGAAGGTATTTCTACCATTAGGCTATGAAAGGTGATCTGATGCCAACAAGAAATTATTAATTCTCGAGACTACCACATTACACATGATTCAAACATGGTCATCAACTGACTGTTCAACGAAAAGTTCTTAAATTGTGTTGCGTATCAACTAATCAACTAGATTTTTCAGTCTTAGACAAGATTCAAGGAAATGTTTCGTATAAATGCTCCAGAAGGCTTGTAGAACAGTATCAGGATAATGCAACTATTGATTCTTGTAAAAGAAGAACAACGCAACTCATATTGGTCAAATTGATATTCGTCGTATGAGGAAGACCATAGTTAACAGTACAAACACAAATACACATTTAAAAAAACCCATCTTTTTTAACATTAAACCATAAGAACCTGTCAATGTTTAAAATCAGGATGACAACGTTTCTCCTTAACCCACAATGCAAGGGGAAACAGTTGCCAATTGTTTGAACAGTCTATTACATACAAGAAAACGACACGAATATATATATAATATACATATAGAAAATATACAAGTACGTTTAACCTGTTTTACCATTGGAACGTGTATTTCTTTAAAGTATAGAAGACGTTTCTCACTAGTCCATATTGCAAAGGAAAGCAGTTTATACCAAGGTTGTACAATTGTAAACCAATTTACTGCTCACAAGTAAACAATAAAACACATATACAAAAACATTTTACTTGTTTAACCAATCTTAATTTAAAGTATTGCAATTCAAGAAGACAACGTTTCTCCCTCGCTGATAGTCCAAGGAGAAGACCTTATACCAAGAAGTACAATTGTTTGAACAGTCTACTGCGCTCAAGAGTCTACGATGGAGGTTGTTTAAATTGATTTTGACATAGACAGGTTTGATTTATTGATCTGCTGTTCAGATAAGCAACACCCTGTTTGACATGAGGGAAACTCGTCTGGACAGAGAGGGCTTTCGTAATACAACTGCTACTTCAGAACATGACCTAAAAACTCAACATTTACCTTGAACTGTTTTTTAAAAGAGATCACAAAAATGTAATGGTTTGACGGATAAAAAAACAAACACATCTGTGAAATATGATACAGATAGACTTAAACATTGTAATAAGGTAAGGTAACACGAAGTTCAAAATTGCATTACATAAATTTAACGACACCTGCACTTCGAAGAAGACATATTCGTCATATTTTGACGGTTGAAAAAAATCAGACAAATCTGACAAGTATGATACAAATTGACTTTTTAATTAGGTAAGGTAACACGAATGAAGTTCAACATTGCATTACACAGAATCAAGGACACCTGCACTACGAAAAAGACATCTCCGAAAAATGTGTGAGGGTTTATTTTCTTTAGATTTTGATTTCAGATTAAATTTCTATTGAAAAGAAAAAACATCATATAAGGGATTTATAAAAATATCATTTTGAAATAAAACAACATAGATTTGAGTTAGAATGATTTTGATAAACGTTGACTCTATATCAAAAACGCTTTGAGGAAGCACCTTGAGGATTCCATCAATGTCGGTTATCACATTCAAATCAATTCATTTAATCTTGCAACAGATGATAGCTTACATTTGTCTATGAACTTCAGGAAATTGCAAATATAATTAAATGAAATTAAAAACCATTATAGATCTAATTTCAATCACTAATAAATCAACACGCACCTTATCAAACGAGTGGAAGGTAATTTGAAATCAAACGGAAAATACAACTCATTCAAAGGCATGCAACGTCTTACTATATACCCGTAGTTGTACTACTAGTTAGCATTTTGCATGAAGTGGGCTTATTGACTTGAAATACCTCCTTTTGCCTTTTGCCTTGTGCATTGATTGCAACAGCTGCGACCTGGCTTATGTTAAGCTAATTTTAGAGTCCTCAAGTCATGGGAAAGATAGTGAACAATTCACTTCCTTAAAAGTTATGAATGACTTTGACGTCACAAAAGGGCGAAATTGCAATAAGATTTAATTTTTTGAAGACGTGAATGCAATGCAATAATGGAGCATTTGGAAGGTTAAATGAATGAATTTTCGTTTCAAGTTCTATAACATATTCAGTAAGATATGAAACAATCAAAAACCCTGGATCTGGACAAAGAATACGCATTTAAAGGAGCAATAGCATATTTATTAAAATCCCATATTACACAAACTCATCTTCTATAGTCAGAAAACAAATTATAAAGATTAAAATTAAGTTCTTTGGCGGCCATATTTGTGTGAACACCTTTAATTCATTTTATATTAATTATATATTTCATTCATTACTGTTTAATTTAGTTTAAATACATTGTCTGTGAATTGGAAACATTTATTTTCATTTTCCAGACATCACCTTGTGTTCCCCCTAAAAACGTGCTTCTATCCCTTTAAAGATGGATAATTTGATAGATAACAAATTGTCACATATACAATTAAGTATCAATAACACACGAGAACATGGCATTTTATATCATCTTGATACTAGATTACAATCACATAATTATCGAATTATCTTTATGAGTGATAAACACAGACCACATGATACCACAGCAAAATATGTTTTTTCGTTTATTTCCTTCAAAAATATGATTTTTATATATAAAGTATAACATACTGTTACATAATGTAAATGACCTAACTTCACGTTAGTGTCGATCAGAACGTAGCATTGTTAAATGGTATCACTTCACAACGTAACGCCCACGGATGTCACAATTACAGCTTATCATGCAATTTACCATGGCGGATGTGTGAATGCAGAACCATCAAACCAAGTGGATAAATGCATATAAAAATAATCGCTGCTAAAATTGCATTCTGTAACCTTGTGGCATATGCCAAACGAAACCAAAGACAGGGGGGTTAAATAATTTGAAAAATAAAAGGATGTTCAAATTATTGTTCAAGCCCCCCATACATCACTTTCGACTACAACCTTTGAACTAGGCGAACAAATTGACTTGAGTTAAATTTACATTCAAATTGCATTTCCCTTCCAAATGTCGAGATGGCAAATGTCAAGGATTAAATTTGTATCATGTGTTTTTCTTCGAATCATATAAAAGTGTTTCACTTTGTAATATTTGTCACTTGATGCGTTTAAAGAATGGAAAATAGATAATAAACGGTATTGAATGAAACAAGATTATGTAAATGATAGTAAAAATAGTTAGAACAAGGTAATATTAAAATTGTAGTTTGCATGAGCCTTTGGTTACCAACAAGCGGCATGAATGGAATTACAGTTAACAGTAGTATAGCCAGTAGTGATTGTTGTATCAATAATTTGTATTAATTGCAGATGACGTAGATGTAGCATTAGTGAAACCAGTACTGTCACACACGACACGACTGTAGTAGTAGCAACAATAGTAGTAGTAGTTATTGTAACAGCAGCAGTAGACAGTAGTAATATTAGTAATATTAGTAGTGGTAGTGGTAGTGGTAGTGGTAGTGGTAGTGGTAGTGGTAGTGGTAGTGGTAGTGGTAGTGGTAGTGGTAGTGGTAATAGTAGTAGTAGTAGTAGTAGTAGTAGTAGTAGTAGTAGTAGTAGTTGTAAAATCAGGAGTAATTCGGCAAGAAGTCGGAGTATCTTTACCACGAGTAATACGAGTTTAACAGCAGTGACAGCAGTAATTGTAATAGTAGCAGTAGTAGCAAAAGCTGTAGCAACAGTAGCAGTATCAGCAGTAGAGGTAGCAGTAGCAATGGTTGTAACTGTAACCGTAGCCGAAGCTGTAGCCGTTGTTGTAGCTATACCAGTAGCAGCAGTAATATTTGTAGTAAGAGTAGGTGGAGGAACAGAAGTAAGAGTAACAACATTGATTGTAATTAAAGGGGATCTGCAACCCGAATTTTTAACTTCCAGAGTTTTATTAGCAGGGCCCCGAAAGAGTTGAAAATGCTCGGTAGGGACGAAATCGTTTGGTTACAAACCACTTACAGCTGACAGCAAGTACAAATTTTGTGTCATGTAACCCCCCATACCCGTCAATTAGATTTCACGACCTAGGTTGTTGATTCCCATTAATGCAATGAACCCTGTCAAAAATGAGTGAAAAAGAATCTTTATTAAAATTTAAAAATGTGGAATACTAATCGATAATGACAACTGTAGCACACACAAAAAAATGAGGATACATCTAATCAATGCAGGAATTTATACCACAGCTGTCAACAAACAATATACAAACCATCTGTGAGTAATGAGGCAGTCTGAAACATAACATTTATATTCCCTAGTCTTACACAATTTACATGGATAGCCATATTGAATCATGGGCAAAACATGTGACAACAATTGCAAAAATAGATTATGTATATATGTGTGAACTCCACAACGTTCTGTATACATAATATAATGAAATTCTTCCATGCGTTTAAATTACAAGGCAATATTTTTGTGTCCGAATCATGTGATAACTCAATCATGTGCTGGTTGCAAATATAAAATGGTATACTAGATGCATATGATGAAACATTGGCAGAGAGGTAACAATTACGATAAGATAATGTTTGTGTTTATCATGTGCGAACTAAATTATATGTGTCAGACACATACTATAAATCATGTGCATCATACATATGATAAAATAGTGGCATGGAAAGGAGATTGTAATAACATGATATATGTGTTTATCGTAGTGTGAACTCAATCATGTGCCAGACGCATATTATCATGAAATTGATGCATACGATTATAATATTTGCAGAGAAGTGAATTTGAGAACAAATGAGATCATCATCATATTACTAGATTACAATGACATAATTATCGAATTATCTTTATGATTGATCAACACCGACATTTTTCTCGTTTATTTTCTTTAAAAATATAATTGTTATCTATATCTATGATATATGTTTTTATCGTATTGCGAACTCAATCATGTGCCAGATGCATATCAGATTATCATGAATACTAGCAAATATTATATTATCTAGATTACAATATTTGCAGAGAATGCATGATATACAACCCTTGCTGTGTATAATAGCGGAGCCTTTTACCAACCAGCGTATAGAACAGAACCTCAGCATATGAATAGAACCTTATACAACGTGGGTGTCATACAGTGTGGTTCACATTTCTGAAGTTTGTGAATGAGTGACGGGATAGTCTCTAGGCTGTCTGACTGGTTCAACAGGACAAACCTGACGAAACTTGCAACGTTGACTCATCCCCTTGTAGTGTCCAAACTTATAGTAAAAACACTTGCAATAACTAACTTGTGTAGGACTGTGTCAGTTAGTGCAAAGACTCAAAAGAAAGTTAGAACATACATATGTAATCAGTGTGCAATAGGTAAAGTGTCACAAGAAAGTGAAGATCATCTTGATGCTATATGGCAAAAATAATACTTGTCATAATATCCATTAGTGCAAAAGTGCACATATCACTTTTGCAAAGAAACATTTTTAGCACGAGTTTCTATATATCGTCTATGAACTCATCAAACATATGAATATCACTTTAGTAGAGTGTCGACTAAGCTTGAAAATTTGATTTCAGTGCCAATGAATGATTTCGGAAATAAAGAACATGGATTGGTAAGAATAGCGTAATGAAATTACCTCAACGAATTTCGTTATAAATTGGTAATAACCGTCGTTGTTGATCGTTCAATACCGTCACTCACACACGTTACGTTAAAGAGATTGGTTTTAATACATTAATTCGCCGTCTTGTACCTTATTATTGCACAAAATGAAGATTATTTCGTGTTGTTTCGTTTGAATATGTTTCAAGTTTTCGGGAACATGCACGTCGTGTGAAGTTTATATACACATCCTGAAGATTCTTAAACTTATCCCCATGTTTGTTTAATCCTGAACGACGTATTCATTCACAACCGGATTAGGGTATTCGTAACTACGTTTATCTCTCAAGGTTATGATAATGCAAATATTCATATTAAATTTAAATATATTCATATAACAAGCACCAAAAAAAAATAAGATTGAGGATGTTTCAAAGTCAAACTGTAAACAAATATGATAAATATTGTTGAAATCAAGACGAAATGTATATCCGGGACATGGTGTCCAAATTCCACTACACTGCTTTTTTAATGTACAAATGTGTAAACTAAGAATACGATTGCATTTATCGCTCATTCCAATCCTACATGCTACCATACAACTTGTGGAGGCTCACTCGACTTAGTTGAGTTGCGTAAACATAGAACGACGCCTCCACCTGTATGACGTAAATGCTCGTATAATAATCCTCTCCCTCAAAATATTTTAACATAAAAATATATGAAAGGCTTTACTATTATCAGTGCATGTACTCTCTTGTTTAATTCTTATAGTTACGTGGATAACGTATAATAAATCCTATTACAGAAATCGTGTTTTCTGTAGACAAAATAAAATGGATATTTTTGTTTTTGAGACGACCCCCATGTGAATAAAACAGAGTTAAACCGGGTCGCATAGGTATGCTTTCTTATATTTTATATTATACCTGACTAGGGCTTGATCAAATGACAGGTGGGCCCCGAAAAGCTTATTAATGATATTTTTCGTCTGAAAGTACAATCGAGGTCTGTCTACAGCGTGAAGTTTTTCTGTTGAATCAAAGTCTTACATCTTATCACAAATGTCGAGTTTGTTCCTTCGGACAAAATGTATGAGCTGTAATGAGCTTCTATCGTGTTTATAGAAAGCACAGTTCTCCGCTGCATAGCTTTCGTTTGTTGTTTGCCCATAGAAATGACAGCAACTTTAAATTTATGAAATCTTTTTTATCCTTACTGTGATAAAATCTAAATTACTCTTTAACCTTTATTCGCAAGAACCTTTGAGAGCATGTTTGTTCTGCAAGCGTAGCAATTGTTTCATCTAAAGTGATGTAAAATTTGTGTCACCTGAGCGTCTGTAGGAGACACTTCTCTTTTCTCCACAGTAAGGCCAGATTTGTATCTTACAAACAGGATCTCATTTGTAACACATAACCTATGAACTTGTAGAATAAACGAACAAAAATTTATGAATTTCTTTTTATCATTACTGTGATAAAATCTAAATCACTCTTTAACCTTTATTCGCAAGAACCTTTGAGAGCATGTTTGTTCTGCAATCGTAGCAATTGTTGTGGATCTAATGTGATGTAAAAATTTGAGTCTCCTGAGCGTTTGAGGTTGTAAAGCTGTAGGAGACACTTCTCTTTTCTTCACAGTAAGGCCACATTTATATCTTACAAACAGGATCTCATATTAACATATAACCATTTTTCCTTTTTTGAATTGCTTGAAAAAACAATTGCTTCTATGTCGAAATAAAGAATAAAGAAGTTGAATATCCATTATGTTGTCTTGATCATTCCTAAACCAGTTTTGGAAGTTAAGCAACATGTGTAATATTTTTTTACACGGTTGGCAAAGGGAGATTTGTTCTCATAAGTAGAATATTTTCAGGGACATATGAGCACACAATTTGATTCCTGAAAGCAAGACTATGGTTCTCACGAACTGTGAAGGAAGACAGTGTAGAACAGTTAAACTCTTAATGTAAATATCTTTTCATTTTCGGTATTTGATATATATTTTTGAGCATAAACTTTTACTCCAATGTCGCATACTCCCTCTTCTAAATGCCTATGAAACACGTAATAAACCATAAGAAGCATATCAAATAATGAAATTAACGCTCTTTACAAGACAACTGACATTGTTCGACACATTATCATTCAAAGAAAGATTGGTAAAACACCAAGCCTAATTTAAACAGTATGTGGAAGAACCTTGAAAAGTAGCCGGTGCAAAAGTGCTAACTTGCAGAATAAAAGAACAAAAACTCAAAAAGTTACCAGTCCAACCCAAAGTAGCCAGGTTCTGGGCTTGCGGACAGGACATATTTCATACACTGTTTATTAAGACATGAGCATACAATCTTGACAAAAACAAAGTTGATTAATATATATGCCATGACTACAATTTCAAAAGAAAACAGCAAAGAATGCTTAATTTATTTTTGACTATTTCTACGGCTGACGTCACAAGAACACAAAGTGACGTAAAATATTACCATTTTGTGGTCATCAAGTATCAACTCTCGGTTAAGAGCACTCTCGATGGTCATGTGACATTGTCTACACCAATCAATTACCGGAATAATCAGTGTATACCATCATTGTCAGTGATACTGAAGTAAACACAAATCAATAACAAAATACAGAAACTAAACGGTCATTGTGATTATGTTGACTGCAACTTGAAAGCAATAATTGTTCAACAAGGTAACAGTTTGCCAATAAAAGCTCCTGAAGTAAACTGTGGCTTTCTTTCGTTGTTGATGGTGTTGATACAGTAAGGAAAACTAAGCAGATATCTATCACAAGATATGTCCGTCATAATCTTGTATATTGAGAAGACAATTCTTTGTGACAATCATAGATTACGTTGATGTCAAAGTTTCATGGCGATGTTAACATTAGTTTGTTAAAAGTGCAGATCTATTCTGAAACATTGAAGACATCGTCTTTATTATTGAAAGGCAAAAGAGAATATAGTCAAGGCCTTATAACATAGGGATACCACCTTTTAAGAAAATATTTTCTAAAATTTCAGCTCATAACACGAAACCAACACATTGAAAGATTACCTATGACTAACTACTAAAATATTTTTACACAAAACACAGGTCAGATTAAAAAGACTGTTTACCTAAGCATAAAACCATTACCATAACCAAATTGTATCAAAGACCTTCTTAATCTTCAATCTAGACACGGATCTTATTATCTGCAAAGTCAGTTTTATTCAATAAAAGGGCATCTAATCTACTATCGAGTACTATAATTATCTGATTACCTAACGTAAGAAATATAAAACCTTTTTGTTATAGGACAAAAGTGATTACTAAGCCAGTATGATTTTGAATAATCGGCCATTATATGAAGATAATGTCTATACCATTGAGGCAAGTCAGCAATTTTTAATATGCAGAATATATGTAATAATAATGGGTTACCAAGGACATTACAAATAATAAGATATACAATACTGGTACTCTTTAAAGCACAATAGAGAACTACTATGTACACTTAACTCAAGAATTTCTATAGTAAGGCGACTGACAACATGTCATTTTCTTTCTATTTTTTCATCTTGACAAACACTAACGATTACTGCAATAACATGTTACAGTGATGATTTTCTGTCATAGAGGACTTTATTTGTCAAACATATATACGATTTTATTTAATCATATACGATTCTGAAGATGTTTTCTTTCTTAAGAAGATTAACTATAAGCCCAATGACCTTGTTACTCTCCGAAAATGATACATCTGTCTTAATAAAGGGATTTTTAATTCAGTCAGTTTCATCTCTGTTGGGGTTGAAAATAATTTAGGTCAGGATATTTGAATTCCATATGATTTCTTACCTACCAACTCCATAGCAAACGGTTTTAAAAAAACTGTAAATGGTTTCAAAATTATTGCAGTTGTAATATAGGTAAATGGTATCCAGTAGTTATATTGTAAGTACATACTAGATAATGTTAATAATTCTATACACATCTTATAAAACTAATTGTGCAAACTTTTTAAAACTGAATATATATGTACTCAAAACAATGTCAAAATTCATCGTTTGATTATCATCATAAAAATCATAAAAATAAGATGAAACATGACATAACATATACTCAACAAAATGAATTATGACCAACCTATTAGTCAATATATAAGTATCATATTCATCACTGAGTGAACATAAAAAATTAAAGAATTCGGTGTCCAATAAGGTATTGACTTAGAATATTAGATGATATTAAAGGGACAGTCCTTTCGAGGTATTTTTTGTGGAAACGAAATCCAAGAGGCAACAGTAATGAAATTCTTTTCCCTGTAAAATTGTTAAATCTAGAACAACTCAACAACCCTTACTAACATATTTTGCAATAAGTGTGAAATAATCGTGTAATAATAATACAGTATATTAGTATAAACAGGGAAATACTCTTGCAATTTTTCCACAAATATACCCAGATAGGACTGTACCTTTAAGAAGGAATGCCATGAAATAACGATAATGTTTCACTTCATATCAATATGATTTTTTAAAAGTCATTAAAATAAATGACTTCATAACAATAACCAATGGACATACACTATGCATTGAAACTTAGCCAAATAAAGGTATAATACTTAAAATACAAAATCCTGGTTTTAAAAGCTAACCAAACACTCTGGCTACTACAGAAAAAAAGTACACGAATATGCTATGTGTAAGGACAGATTAGCTGACGGCAAGCTTGTAATAGGATGAAGCCTCCAATCTGCTTTACTGTTGAGTGTCAACGCATCTACAGCCGGAGCCCAGTTTGCTTTAGGCTAGTGTTGGTAACGTGGAGCGATCCACTCATCCATCAATCGCCTTGGCTTTACTGTCATTCCATTGGCTGCTATTTTTGGAAAACATATACTCGTCTGCCCGACAAGGCTGAATGTCCTCGCGTTGGAAAAAATATCTAATTATTTGTTTTGTACTTTTTGTCTCATGTTCATGTCGTTTGAACACGTTTCAATCAGTGCAGCTTTAATTTCAGTTGTAAACAATGTAAAACTACAGTTACGTTTAACCAAAACAAGCCGGCCGGCCGGTAACATGTCACGTGACACCTCTCACAAAACAACATGATGACATGGCGAAACTTAGTGCAAGCACATCTAAATTGTAAACGAGATTAATATGTTAGCGGAAAGACGCAATTACGTAAATTTCTACGCCATGTGGATACTTTCGATTTTGTACGTCTATCCCATTCATTCATCACAAATAAAAAAATACAATATTAAACTTTATTATTGAGCCTAATAATACATCCGAAAAAAGTTTATTTGTCAATTATCCACATGAAATCGCCAACAAATTACAACCATGCATCATGAACGACATATTTGTAGAACGGCTTCACTACAACCCCGCTCTGTAACTACGAGACGGAGTGTAATGTTAGGGATTATTCTGTTAAACATAAAGATTAAGAAAAAACACATTTTCTACAACAGCAACGGTAGCCAACTGAGCGACTGTGTGTAGCACGACTAAAATACTTTCTCTAGGCCTGCATACAACGTGCAAATAAAGCCCGTAGTTAAAATGAGGTGCTGGTATTGAAACTAGGGGTGACTCGAGCTGAACAGGTATGCGAGGATATAGCAAGGCCTGAAATAGACGAAGCCAGGTAACAGCCTGTATCTATAGGTGTCGCTACCTGTGACAAGCGATCTACCTGTTGCTAGTTGGGGAGTGGGGAGGGATGGGAAGACCTGGTATACTGCATTTCACTTACTTCACTAACCTGAAAATCCGCTGAAATTCTGCACATACAAAAATTTACCTTTTAATATCCTAATCAACTTCATATATATATTTTAGGTGCATATACTGGATATATTTTCTTTTATCAATAAAATATGTGATGAATATCAAATGCTGTTCACCTCTCAGTTGTTAAGATGTTGCACATTTATGCCTTCACAATATGTATGATTTTAATATGTATTCTTTTACTTATATATAATCAATAAGTTCGTAGGCTGGGAGTGTCATTTTAGTTTCAGAATATTTCTGGTATATTGTTTTCAGTTAGAAAACAACACCTACGTGTCTGCATACCCTGCATACCTTTCTTGAGATACAGAGTGGTATGATGTCAGGATGACATTGTGTTCTAAGTGACCCCAGGGGTATGTAGATCCTCTGTTGATGAAGCATAACCTATGATTGACTTATCTTCCCCAGCATCTGTCTCTGCTAAGCCCCAATAAGTAATAGCAACTTCAGACGATTCAAAGCACCCTCTCTTAACTATCATATAAAATGTGACACAACAGTAACACATCTGTAACACAACTTGATACAGTCGTATCACATATGTAACACAAATGTAGAAAAACTGTAACACAACAACGATACAACGGTAACACAACTGTTACACAGCTTTTAAACAACAGAACACATCTACAACCAACCAGGTACACGAATTTAGAACAGTAAATGTGAATACATTAGCTTTGCAAACTTAATGATAAATGGTCACAAATATAAGCCAAACAGTATTGCACGCAATGCAATTATTTCTTACTAGATAAAATCAACTTCTACACAGCATTACGTTCTCTCAGTATTTGAAATAGGGGTAGGAAACAGCAATAATACTGTTTGCAGAGAGGGGTCATGTTTACACACTTATACTTGGGCTCATGTTATAAACCGTGATATTGGTAGATCATGATCTTAACTTACAAAGTAAAACAATATCTCAAAGTGACACATCCTAAAGTGATAAGTCTGAATCTGCAAAGGTCGATGAGTGTGACCCCGCATCGAACATGGTAACTTGTTGCTACGGTATAAATACGTTACCATCACAACAAACTTATGCATTTGCTTTCCAATTCTTAAAAATTATATAGTTTGTATATCACCATATATGTCTATATCTAAACTGGTGTACCAATCTTTCTTTTAAAAAACGAGTTCTGCAGGTTTGTAAATGAGTCAGGAAGGTTACAGCTTCGGCTGGACTGAGCATGTGCAGAACTCGCTGCCTTTTAAGGCCTGGGACGCCACCTCTCTCGTCACAAGCTTACAAGTCGCAGAGCAGTGAACACGTCTTGCTCTCTCGCTCTTCCCCAGGTCTGATCCTCGACTTCACTGGAGTATTACCTTACTTCAACAGTACACTAAGAACAAACCATGATGTCGGAGAAATCTTACAGCAAGGCGTACACGCCACAAATGGCGCAACGTACCACTGTTATCCAGAGAAGCACTGGAACCCGTGCCTCCATGCCAGGCGGTTTCTCATACAGTTCCCGTGCCTCCATGGGGCCCCAGTTCGCCATGGGTACCTACAGTTCCCTGTCCAGCTCTGGTGCCGCAAATGTCCGAGATTCCAGGCAGAAGGAGAAGAAGGAGATGCAGGGTCTCAACGAGCGACTTGCCGGCTACATCGAGCAGGTTCGCTTCCTGGAGGCCCGTATCAAGATGTTGGAGGACCAACTGAAAAATGCAATGGGCCAAGAGAAGTTTGATATCCAGCCCATCAGGGATATGTACGAGGCCGAATTGAACCAGGCCAGAAAAATCATCGACGAAATGGCCAAGGATAAGGCTGGATTCGATGCAAAAATGGCAGGACTTCAGGACGAGGTCCAGCGTCAAGCTCAACTGTAAGTACTTTTTAAAGTTTGCATATATCTCTTATAAAGCTGTAAAATTCCCCCTCCTTTAAACACTATAAGAGCTTAAGAGGTATGACATTCCAAAGCAAAATCTTTATTGACAGATATGTATGAGTGCATTTTATGTAAAGGTGAACTTTTGCTTTAAAGACGACAAACTGTGTAAGTCGAGAATATGTTGAAGCTTGCATTTCCATATATCACCTTGATACATCTACCGTCATGCTACCGGCCCGCTTTGCTCCATAGCCCATACCGGCAAGTTGTCAAGCCACGCCCCCTTATATCCACGCTCCGTCAAGCTGTCGAGATGAAAGCCGGCAAGGCCGCTATCTCTCATGCGTGATCAGTCGTGTATGACATGGGCGCAGTGTCACCCAGGCTCAAACACTGTCCCTTGACTGTTTGATAAATGGCCTTCATTACAGAAGTTTACCTATGCAAATGCAGCATATTT
Source organism: Steromphala cineraria (assembly GCA_916613615.1). NCBI lineage: Eukaryota > Metazoa > Mollusca > Gastropoda > Trochida > Trochidae > Steromphala > Steromphala cineraria. Next base: position 25,830,040 of record OU744735.1, on the reverse strand, counting down.
CGATAAAACGATTTTTAAGTCAATAATGCTACATTTTATTGAGTTTTGGTCATGTGATCTAAACATATGCTCAGACACGTTCTAGTTAACCACACTACCGTGATGGTGATAAAACACTTAAAGGTAGCAAAGATAGATGTATTTTGTTGTGAAATTCTATCCCGTCCTTAAAACTTGATACCAGAAGCCAGGCCACTCTTTGTGACTTGACGAACTTTAACTACCATTCAGCTACCAGTATTGAATGCCATATAACCGGAAAATATTTCAACGCCGCTAACTAAATATTGTCATATGGAAAATATTTACCGCAGAAACGTTATGTCATCATTTACTCGTTAAATGTGTCGGCAAACACAAACGAAATACCTAGACATATGGCGAAGCTAACGACAGCTAACATATTCATAACTGGTTTAATATACACATATTATTTACCATGTTGTATGTGCCATATGTTTCAATTATTTTAAGGTTATTCTATCCTCAACAGTATATGGTATTCACAGCACTGCCGGTAGCGCTTCAAGTTAGTGAGATGGCGTGATAATGCTGAGTCTAGATTTGTCTGTTCTGGGTTACAGTGACATGGAGCATTCCAGTCACCAGTGGCAGGATCAATACGCTCTATTTTGGTGCAGAGAAGTTGCCTTATAGTTATACCCAAATCCCCCTCAAGTACCTCACTATCACTGGTCAAGGGGAGAGCACTCTGGATAGATGTTGACGCGGAGTATAATGAATAGAGTTACCTCCCTTACCTTATAACATCATATGCGATATCAATCAATTATTAAGCACCATTTCTTAATTATTTGCAAGGCAATGCGATAATTATGCTATCTCAACAACAACAATATAATTATTGCTTAGATTAATATCTTAATTTGAATACAATTTACATCTTGTGACATGTCGTGTTGTAACGTTACATTTAGTATAGACCCTCGAAGTAAGCTTTCGTATCAAATATAAGACTAACGTACTCAGCTCTCTTGCATCGATTGCTTGTAATGACCGAAGACAACCGTAGCGGGCAATTTGCCAGTTATTGAGTGTTAGGGCCTACAAAGACGACATTGATTGAACGAATAGGTCCCAGATGTTATACCAGACACGTGTCACACTTGTTCAATTAATATCAACAATGTTCTGTGCAAATGTCAGTCGATCTCTTGTTTAATCACGAATTGCAAATTAGGACAATTTTAAAGAGCTACTTATGCCATTATCGAAGCATTCAGGATTTATAATAACAAAATTAACCTGTATTGTTTTTCGATACTGAATTACAAACTACGACAAATGTAAAAGCAAAATATACCAGTTATGTCCTTTATGAATTATAATAGTACATTGACCCCAGTCGTGACACTTACCATAAAGACATAGCTATTAAACCACAGCACGAACTTGCATAATGCATCATGACCTGCATGAATAAATTACCATGTTAAACTTATGGTAATATTTATGTCAACATTACTATATAACTTAATATCCTCATTTATCAATGTCAAAACATTTTAATAAAATAAGTGATCAAACGTTGAAGGGTAGCATTCTGTATTATCTTTAATAAGTACCTTAAATTAAGAAGACGTTTGTGACTAGTAGGTGTGAGACAGGGGAGTTGCATATCTCTGTGTCTGTTACATGGTGATATTTATTATGATGCATGGTTAGATGAACTTTCTTTTAAAAAGATGCGTAAAATCATACCAAAACGGACTTAATTGCTTTTTAACAAGTGTTACTAGGAGAATGACAATGACTTTCAATGAAAATGACAATGAGTTTCCGAAAATTGATAGGTTGATAATGTTGTTAATAGTGATGACAAGGAGTTTCAAAAGTATATGACAGATTCAACATTATCGTTACCACATCCTTTATCCGATAACATTTAATGTCATCTTAAAATCTAACCTTGTCTCCCCATGAATTAAACACTAACCCAATCCATTCACATTTTAGTAATAAAATGCTTCTTTCATGGTTACATGCTGAGCTTGTTTTAATGACCTCTACAAAACAACATTAAGTTTTAAACATGTTGATTCTGTGTCCATAAATTCGAATTCGTGATAAACTATCCGTGGATGCTAAGTGAAGCCTTTTTGTGAAGCAAAAGTGTACCTTGTCCAAGATAAACTACATCTGTCTCAGTATTTCAAAGATACAATAACTAGCCTATAAATCAATAGCAAATACCCTCTACCTGTCCACTGAGGAAGGAGTTACTATATGTCCTAAAGCCAACCTAGATAGGTAGACCGTAGTTTACTTTACCTTAGCATTCAACTCTCACATGTTATGGCAATTCTCACACGTCAAAGATCGATCCGTGCAAAAAGTGACTAGATATTCCAGACAATTGTCTGTCCTGACCACACTCCCATTTACCACATGGCGACCTTATCACAGCATTCTTTCATCCTTTCATCCATGTGTTCTAATTATAACAAATCCTTAAAAGAAACACAAGGTAGATCACATGTCAAGACAAACCATTGTTCTACTTGTTCAAACGTTCCCAATAGATGTATCCTACCTTTACATGCGATCAATTGCTTACACTTCTTGACAATTTTTTCCCCGTGTCAAAGTTTATCAGTACAAAAAAGGAAATATTTGATAATTGAAATCTTTGAATACAAAGGACATCCACTGCAACACTGATTTAAGCTACTAAGTCTGATTTTTGCTTAATGTCGAAATACGATAGGTACCCTTTCATCACCTTAAATAAACATTCCTTAACGGATTAATCTGTCTAAGAATGGATCAATTTTAAAGTAGGGTCAATATGTTAGGAAAGGCTGATTTGAGGTACGGATCTAACTGACGGGTGAAGAAAGATATTGGTAGAATGCTTAATCTGCTTAACCATTGTGCCTCCAGTTCAAATAATCATGCTCACAAAAGGCACAAGTATGACTACGGATCCAAACAAACCATCTGTCAACACGAATCCCTTTTCCAATTAGATTAACCCTATCTTAGGATTTTTTCACTTTAAGGTTACTTGACCAATTTGTTTCATCTTCGGTGAGGTTAGATCAATACGTACCATCTTGTTCACCTCAAATAAGTATGCAACAACAGGTTGACTCTGCATCGTATCAATGCCTTATATTTCCTCACCATTTTGTTCCAATGTCAAACTAAGATCCTAACAAACGGACACAAGTGATAACACATTCTGTCCACGTAAAACAATCCCTTCATCACTGATGTTTTGAAGGTTAGCCTTAATGGCAGTGGCAGATCCATACGTACCCATTCCATCACTGATTTGTCTTGAAGTAGCTTTTACCAAACAGATTGACCTGTCTTACCATTCTATCAGCCTCACACATACTGACCATCCACCCTGTTTTCAGGATCGACATGTACGAGAAGCACAAGGGGGACTACGTGTCCAAGATCAACCAGCTGACCACCCAGGTGGGCGAGTACGAGGGAGAACTCGGCTCCTGCAGACTGAGGATCAGGAACTTGGAGGACGAGAACGAGAAACTGAGGGAACTCTACCAGAAGGCCAACGAGGACATCAAGAAACTCAGGGCTGTAAGTACCAGGAACTAAGAAATTATTCACATGGTTTATAAGGCGAAGGACATCTAGAAACTCAGTGCTTTACATACCAGAAACTAAGAAATTAATCACATGGTTTATAAGGCGAAGGACATCTAGAAACTCAGGGCTTTACGTACCAGAAACTAAGAATCAATTGCATATGGTTTTATATAGGCGAACTATATTTAGAAACTCAGAACTTTATATAGGCGAACGAGGATATCAAGAAACTCAAGAAACTATTGCATATGGTTTAAAGTAGGCGAACAGTATTAAGAAACTGAGGGCTTTAAGTACCAGAAACTAAGAAACTATTGCATATGGTTTTATATAGACGAACGGTGATATCGAGAAAATCAGGACTGGTAATGGCAAAAACTAAAAAACTTTTACAAATCGATTTAGGACACTCTGATTCCAACATTAACGTATAACATTTTGATATAATCCGACTCTGATCCGAAAGATCCAGTTAGGACATGGCTGTAATTGCCAAAATTAAATGGTTTTAGGAAGATGGTATAATCAGAATATTGACCGAAAGAAATAAGTATGAACTCAAGGCTTTAAGTACAAGAGTTTAAGTAAAAATTGTAATAGTGCCATCCTGATATAAAGTGCCCGCTAATGCAGAAGAAACAGGTAGAATCTCAGAGCTATCAGTATAACATTTTGAAGGATTAAATCACACTCTGAAACAAGTAGAAACCATGGGCTGAAAGTATCACAAATTAAATCTTTACCTAGACATACATAAGTGGCCTTTCATTTTGAATTAAAAACGGTCGACCGACAGCAATATTTTATATGTCATGTCCGTTTTAAGCAATTGAAAGCAATGTCTGAAAACTATTATTTAGTTGATAGGTGTAAGACAGGGATGTCGCCTTCCTCTGTGTCTGTCACATGATAAAATTTAAGAGGAATTCATGGCTTGACAAACGGTAGTGACAGTAACCAAAAGACATTTTCAAATGAGAGAAGGCAGAGAGAAATTAGAGCTATGTTAGAAACGAAGAAAGATTTTAAAAATGTATTTGAACTCTCTGGTCCGAAGGAAGTTAGAACCTCAGTAATGAAGCGCAATTGCAATTGAATCGAATATGCAAAAAATATGACATATTTAATTTCATCAACACATTTGCAGCACGAACGCTTTCAATGTTTTCACTATAAATGATATACACTGTTAGAGAATACTGTTAGTTTCACTGTACATGTGTCATTTAATATATATGATATTCAAGTAAGTCAAATGTGTCTAACAACAGTTAATTAAAACCTATTTTGAGTTGCTCATGACATTTTGTATCCATGTTACAGGACCTGGACAATGAAACCGCAGCCCATATCGAGGCTTCCAACAGATGCCAGACTTTCGAAGAGGAATGCGAGTTCCTCAGGGCTCTTCTGGACAAAGTGAGTTTAGAGTTGTCTCCCTTTACTTTATCGTGCAAAACGTTGAGTAGTTTATCTTAAAAAATATCAACTTTTAAATAACTTATTTTATCAATGAGTCCGAACCGTTATGAGCTTTATCCCCTTAAGAGTTATTTCCCTTATCATCAGAAAATCTTATGAATCAAAGCGCGTTCGAAAATCTTTATTTCTCTGAAATTTATAGTCGTTGTCATAGTTATGAATCTTTAAGGGTCCTCGTCCCTTAACTAAATATTAAGGAGTTATGTCCCTTTATTTCATCATATAAACTGTTGTACCAAAATAAGTTCTTATGTCAGATGTTCAATTTTTATAATGAAAAGATTATTGATTTTCCACCAAATCCTCAACATTTATAAACGAATGCTCAATTTTGAAGTTACAATGCGTTTTTTTCGACAATGATCAATGATTTACCAATCACTATCAACACTATTTCTTCATGTTACCATCTCCTAACCCACTGCGGGCTGGAGGCGGAAAGTCCTCCCAAGTGCTAATGTACATATTTCTGCCTACAGTTCCCCAAGGAACAGAAGCACACAACACAGATCCAGGGTATGGACATGAAGGTCTGGTGGGACAAGCAGCTTGCCCAGTGCATCAAGGATCTCCAGGGAGAATACGACAATGTTGTTTCAACCATGAGAGACGATATGCAGATGAGGATGGATGCCCAGGTATTGCATGTTCTAAACGTCGACATGAATAGATAATACATGATCTGAATATCTGTTCAAGTCCTGAATAATGATAAAAATCCGTTATTACTCTGCACTTTCATAGCATTAAACATCTCATAACATAAGTCTTGAAATGAATGTTTCAAGATTCGGTCTTGAATATGAACATATTTTACCCGCTATTTGTCTTAATGAACCTATGTCACAAATTATGAACATTTATTTTTACATTTTTCATGGTAGAGATTTTGACATGGATGCATATCAAAATTTCTGAATATTGTTATGAAAATGTGATACACATTGAGAGCCTTGTTATGAACATATATGATTAATTCTGAGCATGAACATATTGCATGCAAAGACTATTTCGACCAACGTTTAGACACTCTTCAATCCTCCACATTGATTCTTCCAAAGCCCATCATTAACCCTTTTCCTGCCTCTTTCAGTACCGCCAACTCCAGAGCGGAGCCCTGAAGGAGAACCTCGAGTCCACCCACCTCAAGGAGGAGGTCAAGAAACTCAAGGGTCAGCTTGGAGACAAAAACAGTGCTCTTCTCTCCGCAGAAACCAGGGTGGGTACATAGATGGCATTTTCTGCTTTGTAGAAAAAAAAACCAAAGGCATCGCTCTCCATGACTCATTATTCTGAATAACTGAAGGAATGACGATACGAAACAATTGTCCATGACGTCAACAGTAATAAATGACGTCAAATGGCTTATCTTATAAAGACTACGTAAATGATGCAAAAAAATGGCGTTTCCACCTGTATAACAGTTTTACTGGAACATAAACGTTCATTCAAGTTATACATTGGTACATCACCTCAGTAAATGCTTCGTCCTAATACAGATATTTATGTATCTTTTAAGTATATTAAGAAAGGTTGGACACATCTGTGTTTCCATTCCATATCACTCTAATGTAGCCCTTGACAAATTATGTCACGAACAATTTTTGTTAATCTTGGCTTGTGTTCCTAACATATAATGACATATGACCTCCGTAATGACATTTTGACCTTGTGTTCAGTTAAACAGTTTTGTCGATCATAAAATAACCTTGTGTTCATAACACATGATGCCAGTTGACCTCTGTATTGATCTTTTGACCTTGTGTTCAGATCCGCGAGTTGGAGGCTGATGTCAACAGAATGGGAGCCGACCTTGCTGAGGCCAACAGAGAGCTCGAGGAGTTGAGACTTAAGTACAGCACCGACATGGACCGTCTCAACACCGAGCTGGAGTGTTGTCTCCAGGAGATCCAGCTCATCATGGATGCCAAACTCTCCCTGGAACTGGAAATCTGTTGTTACAGACAGCTGTTGGAGGGTGAAGAGAACAGGTGCGTTTATTTACAACTACAGTGTATTTTCAGCTTCCAGAGACATATTTACGAAAATCGAAATTTGAAACGTCCAATGGGGAGATTATTTCATATATTGGCAAAATTGAGCAGATCCTCTTACCCTTAAAGGAATTCAAATTGGGAGGACGTTCCATGTTCCATATCGAGTTTTCCCAATATAAGAGCCTTAGTAGAGGAAGGTATATTGCAAATTTGTTAAAATGTTGTTGGGTAAAAGCTTGTTGTAAGACAATCGTATTAATGATAATTGCTTAAAATCACACGAAGGTGTCCATCATTATATCTTTTTTACATCTATATTACAGGGCCGGACTTAAGCAGATCGTCGAACAAGCTGTCGGAGTCCAGGGAGGCGGTGCTTCAAAACTGAGCGAATTCATCACTTCCGGCGGCCAAAGCAGTAAGAAGTAACATGTCACGTGATCGTCACGTGATCGTCCTCGAGGTGTTGGCCAGGGAGGATTCCTCAAAGCCTCAGTTTTAGCATGACTTTCAGAGTTTTATTTCTTTCGAAAAGAGCGGGTTGTCCTCAGACCCATCGAATTTTGGCGTATTTTGCTTATTTGGTCGGGCTAGTTACTGCTTTGCCTAAACTGTTGCAATATCCTTTCAAAAATATATCTATGAATATCCTGTCACTCTGAGATCCTGAAGGTTTTGCAGCAAATATCAGGGTATGAAAGTGATTGCGTACATAATATACAACGAAGCATAATGTCCTACCCCGTGTGTTTGATGTGAAGGTTCCCGTGGACTCAGAGTGGTAGGCCAACTCTAGTTACGCTTTAATTCAATGTATGTCACTAACAAGTCCTTTGTTCTCAACATCTTGTCGTGTGGACACTAACCTCTCAATTCAAGACCGCGTTGACTGCCCTTACCACTTTGAGTGCGATACATCACTGCCTGCGTTGTCTTTGTGTGCCTTTTCACTTTCATCTTCCCACTTGTCTTGTAAATAAGTCTTTCACACGTGTGGGACCCATGAATGTATGGTGCGGTTAAATGTGTTTCCCTTTAAAGAAGCCCTTCGCGGAATTTTTTCCAAGGTCGTGGCGCTCGCAAAATGGACGCTTCCATAATGAAGGTCAGTAATAATTTTCCTGTCATCCCCTTTAATGGAATCTACCGTTGTATATGAAAGCCCCGAGAGATCGAATCATATTCATCGATTAATAAGTTGCATGTTCTATGTAATACGATCAAACCGGAAGCATGTAGCGGTAATGTCTTAAGCATGAGGCGTGATTGGTCACAATAATTCCCTCCCGGCATGCATTGCGGGTCACGTGTCCACAGATAAGAAAGCAAAGATTTGTCAGTGCTCATAGTCTATATGTTATATGTACAGCCGATGCTATCCGTTAAGCATAGACTGTGTATGTTATTGTGATAAATCTAAATATATTATATTATACTCCACTGTTTGTATATTAACACTATTTTCGATCATGACATAGTTAATTGTCACATTTTCATTACACACGAATAAAATGTTGAACGTTAACCGAATTTCTTTCTCTTATTAATTGTATAGATTTCTTAATAGTTTGGTATATAGTCATACTATATATGTAGACTTGGTATATTCATGGTGTTGGTATATATTACGAAAAGGAACAGGTTCAATAGTTTTATATTATCTTTTCTTGTGGATTCTATGGTACATAATCTACAGTTATTATTTTATTTGACACGTGAAAACGGTGTGGTATTCTACATTATCCATTAGGACGTTGATACTCCTATAAAGGAACCTTTCTATCACTCAGCAAGTGTTTGCCGTTAAAAGTTAATCTTTGTTTCTCCATTTCTTTCTGCACTTTGTGTTTCACTATTTCACTGCATTGTGGATTTAAAGTATTTGAATATTTCAAAATTAAACACTTAAACAATAATATCTGCTTTAAACCGTAATATATATTTTAACATTTGACTCTTGCTTTAAAAGAAATCTAAAATCTATATCATCAAAATATATTGTAATATCTAACGACAAATATCTTAACGTAACTAAAACCTATTAAGCACACAATCATTTATGAAATAGTCACGAAATACTGTTAACGTCAAATTGGGGTTTAGATCTTACTGTAAAAATCTTGACTTGAATACGAAACAACGGCTACACAAGAAAGAATATGAGTCAGCTATTAATTCGTGCAAAGAGTGCATTATTCATGATACATATCATAGACATGGGTCTTGATGCAACATGCATGCCGGTCTTTCAACTTACACAATTGACCTTTGACCTACATATAGGAGCGTCTGTTTCAATCATTCACGATCGGGGCATAAAGGGTGGGTTTATTTGTCAGAAACTATTCCAACAATGTACGGGGATTGTTACAATCACTTAACATATTTACCCTGAGGTACGAAAATAAAAGGCGTTGGCTTAATATGTACGGGGTTTGTTTGCAAATGTAGATACGAAACTAAGGCTATAAAGATACTGTCACCTTCTCGACACTGTCTATTGGTTGATTTATATAGATGCTATAAGTCTTTGTTATCTATGTCGTCGCGTCAATGGTAATATCTAAAATTGCCCCGCCCCAATTTCCCACTACCTATGGACTGTAAAAGTATTATGCTAATGCTTAATTTTTTTTCACAGCGGTGTTTCCTTTCACAGTCATTCGTAACTGCATTTGCCAGGGGCTTCTATTGTTAAAAGTCATATTTGATGTCCAGGGGACATATTCATTCTTTATTACTCTTATACAGTGAGTCACCAGCCATTATGAATTGATAATGCGTGCAACGAAGCGTAACAATAAAACCACTCGGCTGTGAAATCATTTTAAACGTATTCAATAAGACTTACCCAATATCAAAATATATATTCATAGTTTATCCGAATGTATCAACGGGTCATAAAACCCAGTCAAATACTAACAACACTTGAGTTACACAGATTCTCGAACGGCAAAGCCATATAACAAGTCAAAATGACACTTGACGAATCCCATTACCCCCATTTGTTTCTCAAGGTTTTGGTTGCTCATCTTATTGTTTCAATATTTACCTCTTGTTTCAATGGTGGCTGTAAGGTCGGAACTATTTACCCACAACTACTTCAAACATTGTTAATCGCTTCTGACGACAGTCCTGTAATTCTCTCACAACGATGCGCGCGCACGTTTCACGCAGCTTTGATGGCGGAGTCATGTGACTACCTTCAAGATCACATGTTCTCCATATACGTCTCAATGTTTTGTATAATCTGTGAAGAATCTTCTTATCCTCTGGCCAGCACCTCCCGTTCCTATCTCATAATAATAATGTATTTCATGTATAAATAGATTTTGTAACTGAAACATGACAAGACTTGTACTATGTATTATATTCACATATTAACCTTTTTCTTGTTAAAGTTACATGGACTTGATATGTCACCGATTGAACCTTTCATTTAATAAATGTTAATGAGCATTATAATTTCATAACCATATATATGGTATCTCATTTTAAATATCAGAGTCCATTCATCAATCATAGTGCTACGATAATCATATATATATGAATCTTGGTTGATCTTAGTTTTACGATTGATCAGTTGAAAATCATCCACATCAATGAAATTAATATTCTATATTTGACTTAATAATTTTTCAAATTTCGCAAATTGGATTTTTTTAATAAAAAATTATAAAAAGCTAAAATGGGCGCCCACCTTGCTATTATAAGGTATGAACAGCGAATCCTCGGGCCGTATGACCCAGTCCAGATCTTCCCGTGGAAACGTCAGCTTCGTAACAGCCGCCATGGACGGTAGCTACATCGAAATCGAGAACAACACCTCTGGAGCAAAGGCAAAGGTAACGCTTATCAACTTTCTTCATCATTCCTCCCCTCATTCTACCATTTCTTCATGTACATGCCATGGTTAAAGTTTAACTACAAGTTCCCGACTCTGTAATATATATAGATGAATGTACCCGTATGAATATTTAGGTCTGATGGCTGTGCGTTGAGAAACGGATATAGAAAACCAGTTTCCCTGCAAAGAGTGAAACCAGTTTTGCATGCGATGCGCAGACACCGGAACATGAACTGGTTATATCATATCCGTTGCGCAACGTTAAACTTGGCCTGTGTTAATCTACCACATTTGTTTTCTTTGTCAACGCCCTAGTCCCTAAATAGAATGAAATGTAGACATAATGCATTTGACTTAACTTTGACTGTCAGCTGTCGAGATATTCAGGGAAATAAAGATTTAAAAATTGCCCCGTAATCAATGATTCTTAACAGTTTTAAGTGGAAATAGTGAAAAGGGAAGATCGTTTCCAATTCTCCATGTGAAAGTGAACTTATCGTACTTTTGTAACTGCAATTTAACAAAAGTTGAGCAATTTAGTACAAGATCCCTTCTTATGCTTGGACCTTATCTGAGTAACCGCCTGTCTTGAGAATATCATCATTGCGACAACCATGTTAATTATCATCATTTCATTATGATTATTCCTGAGTTACCTGTTTACAGGAGCAAAGACTGAGGGGATGGCAACTGAAGAGGTCAATGGCTGGCAGAGATGACGTAGTTTATGCCTTCAATGACCTCACCCTTAAACCAGGACAGAAATACAGGGTGAGATTTTCAATATATCAAATCTATTTCAGATTTATTTTGTTACATTATATCAAGAAAGAATATTTGCAGCTTATATTTAAAAGATTTGCTTTAAGCTACATTACTCTGATTTCCCTACTGGATATTGTTTTATGAATTAGTGTGTGGTATGTGCACGTCAAGCAAAGCTGTTAACATTTCTTGCATATTACATCTATGATATACCATTATTATGATTTTCATACATTTTTCTAACGTTTTCTTCTCTAAGATACAACTTTTCATTTCATCTGATCGAGTGTCTGATCTTAGCATACCAAGTGATAAAACATTTTCTTCAAAGTTTCGTAACGCTTTGCCCTCAAGAATCAATTGACGAAGACTTTCAGTTCGTAGGCATAAATTGATAAATATATATTTTACTTTAATGGACCTAGGTTTTTTTCCAGATGGTTGTTAATCATTAGCATTAGGGTGACACTTGCACATATATACTATGCCCATGGCTGAACTATTATATCAACCCTTATTGACTAATTTCATCTGTAAATCCAAAATAACTTTTTCAGATCTACGCATCCGACCCAGCTAGGGGCGAGCGCGTTCCATGTGAATACCAAGTTGACTCCACGATCAAATCCTGGGGAGGCGGCAGCGGAACCACCATCCTCTACGACGACAACCACCAGGTGTGTACTTACTTCTGTACCCCACTGTACTGTGCGTTCAACGTTTTAGATGGTTAATTTTCGATAAATTCCCCCTTTTATTCGCTGGCGCAAAATATTATACTGTTCATTTACGATGGGGTCTGGTGTACTTACTTCTGTCCCCTCCTGTACTGTGTGTTGAACGTAAATCGAAGTTAAATTTCGATATATTACCCCTTTTCTTATTCGCTGGAACAACCTAACACAGATCATAGAAAATGTTATCTGCTGTACTTACTTTTGTCTCTCACTGTATTCAAGCTCAGCGTATAAGTGATGGAATCACAAATCATTTTGCAAATCAGCGATACCTTTTATGTGCTGTATCCTGATCGCGATCTGAATTCGTAGGTATGAGCTCAAAAATATTTACTTTTGATTTTCAAGAACTATTAAGGATTATCTGACCACAAAGAGAATGTCAAAAATCGGATTTTGTGTCATATGTTCATATGTCATATTTTCAGATTGTAGTAAATCACTACTGTATAATCATTAGATTTTTAAAATATTCATTTCTTTCCACAGGAAAAGGCTACCCTCAAGGCCACCATCAGCGGGCTGAGATAAATGACGTCATCAAACGGACATGCGCACTACGAACATTGAACTTTCTATACACGCCGATGCCAGACTTCTGTTCTTTGCTGCTTGTAGGGCCTGGGCGGCCATGTCGGCAACTCCGCATAGTTTAGTCTAGAACCACCAGCTGGCTGGCCGGAGTGTCTTGAGTTAGCCTGTGCCTTCACGAAACTGCACATGGATTCAAACTGTTATTTACCTTTAACAAGCTGATTTTGTTAAAATTGTTATCTTATATCTGCTCAATACAAAATCTTGCCCGCCTTCTATCTATCATGGTATGATAACCTACGTATATATTCACAAACTATCTTTTAAAACTCAATGTCCACACTTAATGATATGCGTGACGTGTCACGTGATGTAAATACTGCGGTGTGATTGGTTGTCTTTGTTTATCGTCTGCTGTCAGCGAGGAAAGGTGCTAGATCTTGGTTCCTGTCTCAAGCAAAGGTCATGGTCATTTCTTACATGATTGGCAATGTTGCGAACTATTGGGATCACAGGGTTTAGATGGAAATGTAACAATTTGCAAAACGTATCTTATATCGGTTAAGGGAATGGGCGTCTTTTCGGTTTTAGAATTTTTCGTTTGATATGTATTTACATACGGCAGCTAGGGTTTCAGAACGGTTTTTCTCTTGGATGAAAAGCATAATTGATTCAATGAAACAAACGCCTTACCTATATGTCTTTCTGTGTACAAAACATTCTGTAACCAATCTAATGCCTCGTGTTCCCTGCTTAAAATAAACGGTCACTCTGAAAATGGCCGATTTTGATTGGCAGATTCCATGACGTCATACTAGTTTCATGTCGCATTTAACACGATAGTTAGAGATAGAGCCCAAGCGTTGTTATGAATTCCATTGTTAATCAATACGTGCATAGTGATGTCATAGCAAGAAAAAATACCTCGTATGACGTCCATGACGTCATTTCCTGTCATGCGTCATCTTAAGGGGTTGCTTTCTTGATAAGAGAACACTTGTCCGTTTTAAATTAAAAATTGTTATGAAATTCTTTAGCACCATGTTTGTGTGTTTAAGAGCCGTTTCAAGCAACGCAAGGCAAGAGATCTAAGTTGTGGCGTTTCCATGATCAATCTTAGTAATCGGCTTTGCTTTTGAAACAAGTAGATATTTTCATATTGTGATAATTCTATGTTTTCTAAACTATTTGTAGCCTTATGGTGCTCTATATTTTAGGGTCTCAATATAAGATTTATGACCTTTTTGAATAAAGATTTCACAAAAAATCTCTATCTGTTATCATTTATAGATTATGAATATAACAATATAATTACAATTTCAACGCCTAGTATTGAAACCAGGACTCCTCTATGTCGGGAAAATTAGTTTTTAGCTTCACTTCGCGAGGCCTAATAGGTCCATACTTCTCCGATTTGTAGGTTAAATTTTCAACACAGCCACCATTTCAATATTTGTATTAAGTCTCCACTTTCATTGGAAGGTTATCGATGTACTTCTAATACGTTGTTGGACTCCTAAGGAACCCGTTGTGCGGATTCCCAAATTATTTATTTATATTTATTTTGAATAAAGACACAATATTGTTATCACATTATCTGAGCAGCTTCAGACTAGATTAGATTACATTAAGTGATCATATTATTAGACAATCTTCTCACTAAGACGGAAGACCGAACACTCGTTCCTAACTTTGTTTCTGATTTGAGTCCTCCACTCTAGGGAGCCGAGTCAAGCAAAGCTCTACTCTAGCCAATCAGCGTCACGTATTCAAAATAAATGTCTGTGAGAGAGTCATGGTTGCTTGAAATAACCGCTAGGTGGAAGATTAGAAACGCAGGGGGTTGTTTTGTAACGTTCGACCAATTTTCATGAGACTGTCTCCGTTAGACAATCAAGTTAGAAAATGCGCCGGAAATTGTTAACATCTCTGTTTAAAACTCATTATGATACTTAAACTATTTCTGAAGATGGACATTACTACAATGCCTCAACCACATATTGATTTTGATTAGGGTCACAAAAGCTACAGTTATTAATCCTCACAAGTCAAGGAGTCTGTACACAAAGTTACAGCTTTCTAGGCATATGCTTTTGGAGAGGAAGATGGAAATAGGTTGTAAGGGTGTGACCTTTGTGGCCCTTATTAGGGGCTACAGGGCCACCAAAGCTACAATTCATAATCCTCACTAGTCAAGGAGTCTGTACAAAAAGTTACAGCTTTCTAGGCCTTATGGTTCTGGAGAAGATGAAAATAGGTTTATAGGGCGTGGACCCTGTGGCCCTTATTTGGGGCCACATGGCCACCAAAGCTACGATTTATAATCCTCACTAGCCAAGGAGTCTGTACACCAAGTTTAAGCTTTCTAGGCCTTATGGCTGTGGAGAAGAAGTCGATATTCCACAAAGTTTACGGACGGACGGATGGACGGATGGACGGATGGACCATGCCATGCCATAAGCCCATCGGGCCTTGCAGGACAGATGAGCTAAAACTACAAATCTCAATATGGAGTTCTACAAGGATGTATGCTATGTCCTCTATTGTTCATATTTTGTTATGAACCAGCTAGCTATCCATGTGCAAATTGACAGTTCCGAGGTAGTATTGATATTATATTGTTGAGGAAATATGTATTTTTGCTAACGATATATCATTAGTTAGTTCTTCATAAGTTCTCTATTACAGAGAACGTCGTGTGATAACAATTTTAAATTACTACAATGCCTCAACAACATATGATTTTCATAAAACAATATGGAAAACGACATGCTTTGTCATTACAATTTATGTTTTCGTCATTGCAAACTGGTGCCAAAACTTGGTTTCCAAAGAAAATAATAGATCTTTACGAAATAACAAAGAAACAAACAAGCTCTGTTATTGATGTCAGTGTTTATGGTTAGTCAAATTTGGTGCTATGTTTTCGGCATAACAAAATTGAAATAAACATGGTTTGAACACACCAACTCAACCAAAGTAGATTCACATCCAGATGCAAACACACCAATACTGACAAAGCTCTATGAGTAAAACATAATTTGTAAAAACTCAACCACTATAGATTCTCTCGAAATACTAAAGAATCTGACAACCTACGTTATTGGTTTCAGCCTTTACGTTTTTAATAAATAAATGTTGAAAAATCTGTTATTTATATAGCATTAGTAAATTCTCAAACAAAAAGAACCTTAGATATTGGAATTCAGATTACAAAATGGTGTCTAAACATTGTTTGAACAACTTACTTTACCTCAAAACATTCTTTGAAAAAGAGAGAGGAAGGCGACAAGCTTGTTTTTGGCACAGGGACATGTATCGCTTAAAAACAGCGTTAGAAAGACACATATACTCATATATCCTACCGTAATATTATATAGAAGGGAAAGTTCTTCTACTGTTCTATATACATGTAGTATTAGGGTAGAGTCTATGAGTATATGTGTCTTTCTAACGCTGTTTTAGCGATACATGTCCCCGTGTTTTTAGGTAGCAGTGTTTGTAATCACAATATGGTACCAAAACAAGGTTTGAACACACCACTCATATCACGATAGATTCAAATAACAAAGAAATGGACAAGCTTCGATTTTTATTGGTATTTCAAAATGGTGGCAAACATGATTTATCCAGACCAACTCCACCACAATAGATTTTCACAAAACATCATCGAAAACGAGACGCTTTTTAGAAATATCAGGGTTTTCGTTTCTAAAATTGGTGACAGGTCGTCTTTAAAGTGGCAGTAGCACGTTTTTTGAAAATTTAACATTTTAAATTTTGCACTGATAATTGTTCGTTAATGCTTATTGTCAAAAATCTCGTTACACATACCAATCATCTACAGTCAGAGAACAAAATATAGAGATTCACATAAGGTCCATTGCCAACCATTATTTTGTGAACACCTTTAATCTATTTTGTGTAAGAAAAGGAACAGCATCGCTGAACATTAAAATATCTATATTTTTTGTTACTGTTTCGTTCAGTTAAATACAATGTTTTTCAATTGGAACCCTTTATTATCATTTTCCTGACATCACCTTATATTCCACATAAAAACGTGCTACTGCCCCTTTAAATACAATGCAAACCACAAGAGATTCTCACGAAATAAGCATGAAACTTTCATGTTATGATATTTCAACAGTGTTTTAGTTAATACACAGTTTGTACAGACCAATTAAACCAAAATTGATTTACACGAAATCAAAAAGTAACTGGCCGGTTATGTTATGAGCATGGCCTGGCGCATAACAAATACCCCTTACGAATATTATCATAACCACTCGAACCACGATAGATTCCCACGATCCATTCCCAAGATTGGAACTCTTTCTTTTTAGCTTAAAAACCTAAAAATTTACATAAGCATTTCTAAATTGTTCATGATGACACATCTTCGCGTCATGATGTACCTCATAAATAAATTTGATCAAAATTTGACGCTTACTTTTAAAAAGTTTGGGGAGGACAGGACTTATAATTTTGTGTGTAACTAAGTTAACACTTTTATAATAAAATCCAAAGCAAATTCTTACATACATGATAAGAATGTTGAATATGACATACAAAGTTGATCAAATATGTCACAATTAACACTTTTCTTAACAATTAGTAAATCCAAATTAAAACAAATGTTTTGTCAAATACATCATTGTTATTCCTTACAAACACAAAGAGGCTTAATATGCAACCAAGGAAAAAAGATAACATTTAGCCGGTAAATGAATGTTTATGTTCGACGCGAACACCACACACAAATTATAGAGATTCATGTATTTGATAGATTCTTTAATTTTTCAAAATACAAATCTCAATATGGAGTTCAACAAGGATGTATGCTATGTCCTCTATTGTTCATATTTTGTTATGAACCAGCAGGCTATCCATTTGCAAATTGAACGTTCAAGAGGCAGTACTGATATGTTGTTAAAGAACTTCTCCCTTTTGAGAACGATATTTCATTAGTTCCAGACTATTACAGAGAACGTCGAATTTTTGATAACTATTTAAAACGCCCGCACTTACCTACAGCTTTGGAGTGTTAGAGATAGAGTCGCCTCAAACATTGCAATAGTTTTGTCCTAAATGTTGGTTAAAAAGTCTAGCATAATTAAGATGCCTGTGAAACACTATTAAACCAATCCTCTAAATTATATTTACTTCTGTATTAATTGGGGGATATTGTAGTCAACATCTAATTTTATTGTATAAGGAGAACGTGGACGATTCCCGTTGTATATAAATGCTTTATGTAAAACTATTTCTTATTTGTTGAAACGAACTGAATTGTATTCAGGTAGAATTCTATAGCTCACCAGGCTTCTTATTTAATTTGAAGTAGTTAAGGAGTCTATATACAATATTTCAGCTTTCTTAGCCTTTTGGTTCTGGAGAAGAAGAAAATAGGTTTATAGTGCGTGGCCCCTGTGGTCCTTATTAGGGGTCACAGGGTCACTAAACTTACAATTTATAATCCCCACTAGTAGAGGAGTCTAAATACAAGATTATAGCTTTCCACAACTTTTGGTTCTGAGACCAAAGTTATACTTTATATTCCTCACTAGTCAAGGAGTCTATACACAAGATTTCAGCTTTCAGATTTAAGCCTTTTGTTTCTGTAGATTAAGGGGAAAATAGGGTTTTAGGGCGTGGCACCCGTGGTCCTTATTAGGGGTCACAGGGTCACTAAACTTACAATTTTTAATCCCCACTAGTAAAGGAGTCTAAATACAAGATTATAGCTTTCAACAACTTTTGGTTCTGAGACCAAAGTTATACTTTATATTCCTCACTAGTCAAGGAGTCTATACACAAGATTTCAGCTTTCAGATTTAAGCCTTTTGTTTCTGTAGATTAAGGGGAAAATAGGGTTTTAGGGCGTGGCACCTGTGGTCCTTATTAGGGGTCACAGGGTCACTAAACTTACAATTTTTAATCCCCACTAGTAAAGGAGTCTAAATACAAGATTATAGCTTTCCACAACTTTTGGTTCTGAGACCAAAGTTATACTTTATATTCCTCACTAGTCAAGGAGTCTATACACAAGATTTCAGCTTTCAGATTTAAGCCTTTTGTTTCTGTAGATTAAGGGGAAAATAGGGTTTTAGGGCGTGGCACCTGTGGTCCTTATTAGGGGTCACAGGGTCACTAAACTTACAATTTTTAATCCCCACTAGTAAAGGAGTCTAAATACAAGATTATAGCTTTCCACAACTTTTGGTTCTGAGACCAAAGTTATACTTTATATTCATCACTAGTCAAGGAGTCTATACACACGATTTCAGCTTTCAGATTTAAGCCTTTTGTTTCTGTAGATTAAGGGGAAAATAGGGTTTTAGGGCGTGGCACCTGCAGCCATTATAAGGGGTCACAGGGTCACAAATTAGGATACGAATAGTCAAGGAGTCTGTGCACAAAGTTTCAGGTTTCTATGCCTTTTGGTTCTGGAGAAGAAGTCGAAAATGTTTACGAAAAGTTTACGGACGGATGGGCCATGCCATAAGCCAGATGAGCTAAAAATCTTTACGAATGTTTTTATTTTTAGATCATATTGAACAAAATAATTATGCTTCACATATCCTCAATTTGTTGTTCTCACGTAGAATTGGATTTGTTTGGTTGTCACAAGGTGTTGGTGATAACAAGTTAAGATAACAATATAGCAAGTTGCAAGCTTAGCGTAATGAAATCTTTCTGCACGAGCTACCATCCTGTCACACTAGACAAGCGTTCTTCCATCGACCCCAGTGGGTCCTATAATATAGCAAGTTGCAAGCTAAGCGTAATAAAATCTTTCTGCACGAGTTACCATCCTGTCACACTAGACAAGCGTTCTTCCATCGACCTCAGTGGGTCCTATAATATAGCAAGTTGCAAGCTAAGCGTAATGAGATCTTCCTGAACGAGTTACCATCCTGTCACACTAGACAAGCGTTCTTCCATCGACCCCAGTGGGTCCTATAATATAGCAAGTTGCAAGCTAAGCGTAATGAGTTCTTCCTAAACGAGTTACCATCCTGTCACACTAGACAAGCGTTCCTCTGGCGATCCCAGAGGGTCCTCAAATTTAGCAATTTGCGAGACAATCGTGTTGAAATCTCCTTGTTTGTGTGACATTGGAACCCACCAGATACTCTAAGAACGACTTCACTTTTGAATTGCACTTTACTAAGAAAACTCTGAGCTACCTTTCAAAACTGGTTTGCGTTCTGGTTGACAATACTTATGTTGCACTGCTGCTGGACAAAAACATTTCAGATTTTAAGCTATATCCTAATCTATCAATTACAGATTCCTAGCAGCTGTAGTGGTTTCTTGAGAACAGTCATGAAATATTGAGGGTTGACACCCTACCCACCATATTTGAACGGGAGTCAAAGGCAAATCTACAAATCTTAAACTTCCTGTAACAAAGATAGTATTCGGAAGATATGTTCTTCAAATGTCAGTGATAATATAAAAGTCACAATCCATATACTCAGTTCAGAAATGCATCTTGGTATGAGTAATAGATTATACTTGACTTCAATGAGATTTCAAAGTCTTCATACACAAAAACTTCAACAAATGAAATCAGCTTCACACATAACAATCTTTGATACATTTCTAGTTTACTCATGAAGTACAACACTAATATCAAAGGCAAAAATCTTCAATGTCATTTTAATGTGTCATACAAAGTAGATATTTTTTTAAAATTCAATTCATTGATGCACATGAGAACAGTCAACATTACGAAGTTAACATAAGACCACATATGTTGATCGTTTCTTGTAATTTTGCCCTTCCAAAAATCACCCATACAAATCAAATTGGAGAAACAACATTCAAAGAGATATTCTTGTTTATACAACCTTATCATTTATACATGGTTGTTTTACCAAACTACATTGATCATGTATTTTACATGCTTTATTCATTAAATAAACAAATATACACATTTAGTTAAAAATAATCCCAAGTGAAGCCATTAATCAGAGAAAAATCCCTTGATGGAATACCAAGCCATTTTTCTCAGTCTATAGATGAATCAAGTGTACATGTGTTGATATTTTAGCAATACAGTCAATCTATCAACAATAATTTGTACAATTACAGCACATTCTCGTTATTGACATTATGCATTAACAAAACAGATCAGGCATTTCTCAATAAAATACCAAATAAACTTATCAGGGTAACAAAATCAAGAAAATGAAAGCAAATTCTTCAAATCATCTCAAAAATTAAGTACACAATAGGTGTTCATTCACACTTGTACAGAATTGATTGTTAATTATCTTGGTAACAAATATAAGAATTCTGTTTCTCTAATAAATTCCAATCTTTCTAGCAACGGGCTGATTGTCCATGTTCTCAACACTTTACAACCCCTTGGGTTTTTAGATGGGGGATATAATTTAAAGTTTCCAAAAAAGATCATTTTCCATGAGTATTTCTCTTCCATGATTACGTTTGAACTTTCATCATTATTCTCCTTTCTCTGAAATGAAAAAAATGATTATTTTATTTAGGAGACAAATCTAGAGTGTTTGAAAATCAGAGACATGTTATACTGGATTGATAGCAAGTAAATTTGACTTGAAATAGAAATATCAAAATAGAAAGAAACAGCAGAATAAAGTAAAAAAAATTATAAACTAAACTCTCTAAATTCTATATCTTAAAGCTCAAAAACTACCGTAACTATTATTTTTTTTGTACCATAATAGTTTAGAGCAGAAGAATTCAGTTTCAAGTGCTGAATCATTACATAAATTAGACAAAAATTCTTTTCAAATTCAAGATGAGTTATAAGTGATAATCATATGCTAAGGTTGAAACTTAGGTAGTCATGTTAAGAATCCCTTTTTAACAAATTAAATTCCTGTATGAAAACAGAGTGAAAGTTTTCCTTGTTTTAATCAACATTGAAAATCTACAGACATTTACTGAAAAATAGAGCCATTGGCTCTGTAGCTCATCAGGCTTCATCATCAATTATGCTGTAGAGTGTGGCCAATGTGATTCCCCCTTTGTAGAGGCCACAGGGTCACCAATCATAAAATTAAGTATAGGCGACAAGTTTTAGTTTTCTAGACCTTATACTTCAGGAGAAGAAGATGAAAATAGATTTGAAGGAAGTTCCTGTAGCCTTTATTAGGGGCAACAGGGTCACCAAAGCTACAATTCATCATCCTCACTAGTCAAGGAGTCTGTACACAAAGTTTCAGCTTTCTAGGCCTTATGCTTCTGGAGAAGAAGATGAAAATAGGTTTTTAGGGTGTGGCCCCTGTGGCCTTTATTAGGGGTCACAGGGCCACCAAAGCTACAATTTATAATATTCACTGGCCAAGGAGTCTGTACACAAAGTTTCAGCTTTCTAGGCCTCATGGTTCTGGAGAAGAAGATGAAAATAGGTTTTTAGGGTGTGGCCCCTGTGGCCCTTATTAGGGGTCACAGGGCCACCAAAGGTGTTATTTTGATGTGTTAAAATATATTTTAACGTGAGGTAGTAACTTCTTTGCCTCCTTTAATTTTGCGTGGCTGTTTTAATCATAAGTCTAAGCGAGAGTTATCCCCCTTTAATCTCGCACTGCTCGAGACCACCTTTCACGCCCGCATGGCGATAGCGAGACGCAGCTCTTATAAGTAAAAAAGAAAACATGATGGAAGAAGAACATCAGGTCGATTTAAAGCCCAAAAGCAAAAGA
Organism: Steromphala cineraria; assembly: GCA_916613615.1. Taxonomy (NCBI): domain Eukaryota; kingdom Metazoa; phylum Mollusca; class Gastropoda; order Trochida; family Trochidae; genus Steromphala; species Steromphala cineraria. The sequence goes on along the minus strand of OU744735.1, from coordinate 25,807,398 downwards.
AAGGCAGCTGGAGCTCGCATGCCGGGAATTATTGAAGCGTTGATCAGCAAACCAGCTGAAACACCGCCGTCGGGGGAAAAACTGTCACTGCCGTCGCCGTTGTCTTCCCGCGCCCGCGAGCCTTCGCCCCGAGTTCTCACGACGCCAGATGAGAGATCGGAAAGTTTGGAGAAGGAGTGTGACATGCTGGAATCTGAAGTAAGAAGACTTCAATTAGAGACTAAACGTGAAACATTACGAGCTGAAATAAATGTTCTTGAACATAATTTGGCTTCACATCGTGAAGGTCAGAGGAAGGAGCACGTGATTCAAGATGGCGGACGTATTGACAGTGGTCGATCTGAAGTATCGGCGACGGGAGGTAAGCTTGCAAATAAGCCTAAAGCTCGGAAGATTGTTGATTATCTATGGGCCGATTCTCTAGAAACTGCTGATACTATCAAGAAGACCGTAGAATTAGGTGATGGCGTGAGTTTGGACATAGGGAACCAAAAATCAAGAAGTCTCAGTAAAGTCACGGTAGAAATGTGGACATATGCTAGCATTGGGATAATGAAGGATATGATAGCGGAGAAGGAGCTTGACCATCAAGGTAGCCTAGATTATCTCAAGTACATGCAAGATGTGTCAAGGCTGTCATCAAAATATGTGTGGGGCAGCGTTCTTTTATATGATCAGGAGTACCGTACAAAGCGAGCAGAAGAAGGATTTCGTTGGGGTATGCCATATCCAGAAATAAGAGAATTCCAGCTGATCCCAAAACCTAATTCATCTACAGTCAAGGTGCTGCGTCAGATGGATTCGCAGAACTCTTCACCAATTCCTTCAGGTAGACGCTTGAAGTCACGTGGTCCGTTTACAAACGACGGTGTAGAAATATGCAGGAGATTCAATTATGGTGCTTGTGCTCGTGAGGACTTGTGTCGGTTGGCTCATGTGTGTTTTGTGTGTCAGAGGCCCGGGCACAATAGTCAACAGCACAATTCAGGTAGACCACTTACCAATACCATCACAAGTAATCAGAATCACCAGGAATATCAGAGTGCATACAAGGGAGACGCAAAAAACTTTGCAGATCCCCAAAGAATACACTAAATTATGAAGGCTGGTCCCAGCTGCTACCCACAGAAGATGTAGACAGAGACTATATTTTAGATGGTGTAAAGTATGGGTTTAAACTAGTAGAGACAGATAATGTTGACATCCAGCCTGTGTCTACAGCAAATCACAGGTCAGCTAATGAACTTAAAGATTTAACAGAAGTACAAATTAGAGAAGAGATTGAACTGGGTAATTATGTTGTGACAAATAAGAAGCCATGTGTGATTAGTCCTCTTGGTGGCATTCTTAAGGACAATGGAAAAATAAGACTTATTCATGATGGAAGTTTGCCATCCGAGAAAGGCATGAACAGTTATATGGAGAACTGTCAAACTGAATACATGGACCTGCGTCATGCTTTGCAGATAATTAAACCAGGGTCCTACCTAGCAAAACTAGACTTGAAAAGCGCTTATCGTTCTGTGAGCTTGCATCCTAGTAATTATGAATTGACAGGTATGTGTTGGCGTTTCAGTGGTGATCCTGATATCACATACATGTATGATAGTAAACTTCCTTTTGGAGCTTCCAAAAGCCCCCAAATTTTTCAGTGCCTAAGTGCGGCTGTGTGTCGAATTATGAAGGCTAAGTATGGGTATAATGTTATCGCATACATAGATGATTTTCTTGTGATTTGTGATTCAAGTGCAGAGTGTGCAGCTGCTTTGTCAAAACTTGTTGAGGTAGTTAGAGAACTAGGATTCTGGATAAACTGGGGTAAAGTTGAAGGCCCGACACAGAAATTAGTATTTTTGGGTGTTGTTATAGATACCTCTACATGTACTTTAGCTTTACCAAATGATAAGCTGAGAGACTTGAAAATTCAGTTGGAAGAATTTTCTGTGCGTGCCCGGGCGAACAGGCACCAACTTGAACAGCTGATTGGACGTTTGAGCTGGGCTAGCATGGTGATACAAGGAGGACGAACTTTCTTGAGACGTGTATTGGACCTTAAGAATAGATTAACGTCTAAATCAGCAAAGTGCAAACTGGACTCTGAATTTAAGGCTGACATTACTTGGTGGCTACATTTCATGAAATCTTTTAATGGTTCACTCTCTTTTGTGAATGATCGCCCCATTAGAACTGTAGGTACTGATGCATGTAATGAAGGGGCAGGTGGTCATTTCAATGGAGACTTTTATTATGTAAACTGGAAGACTGACTTGAAAGAAGTTCATGAAATGCATATTAATATCAAAGAGACAATTTTTGTGGTTTTAGCCGCTGAGAGGTGGTGTACTTCTTGGGCTAACAAATATGTCATAGTAAGGACTGATAATCTGTCAGCTAAGGCCTTTATTAATAAAGGATCCTGTAGAGACCCTTATTTAATGCAGTGGTTGAGGTATTTATGGTGGCTTAAAGCATCTTTTAATTTTTGTCTGAAAGCAGAGTACATACCAGGTCATAAAAATAAGCTTGCAGATGTTATTTCTAGGTTACATGAAAGTGGCAGATTGTCTCAGTTATTTGAAATCATGTTGAATTTACAGTTAGTAGTTTTTGATAGGAATATGCTGTTAGATCATATGTCAAGTGATTTTGTCTCTTCCAGGTGGGAGTCAGTTAGCTGACGGATTACAGGCTACAGTAGGAAGGCTGTTAGGGCAAGCATGGGCAGAGTCGTCGAAGCGGACGTATAAGTGTCAGTTGCAGTGCCTGTTAAAGTTTTGTGGAAAAGTTGGTGTTAATCCAGTACCAATGAACTTTGACTCCATTTCTTTGTACATTGCATATCTTGTAGATGTTAAAGGTTTGAAGTATGCATCTGTCAGACAATACTTGTGTGCTGTCACTTTGTTACATAAGATTAATAATTTACCAGATCCTGTTTGTAGTGATTGGCAGATATCTCTTCTGCTTAAGGGAGTCAAACGAGAATTAGGTGATGCACAACAGGGAGCCACGCCCATTGTACATAAACATTTGTTAGCTCTAAGAATTTGTTTGGATTTGTCTAGTTTGACAGGAGCGTCTGTTTGGTTAGGAAGCTTACTAGGATTCTTTGGAATGTTGCGTCCTGGTAATTTTCTTTGTGGTAGCAGTTTTAATCCTATGAAGCACATTACAGTTGGAGATGTAGAGGGAAAGGAAAAAGGTTTCACTGTCTCTTTAAAGTGGTCAAAGACGCTCCAATTTCGAGAGAAGGTTATTCTAGTTTTTCTCCCAGATCTAGATGAGCACCCTCTGAACCCGGCTGATGCGATGAGGAATCTACTGAGTTTACATGGTAGTGGTTTTGAGAGATCTTCCCAGCCTCTTTTGTGTGACAGCAAGGGTTGCTCTCTTTCTTATAGTTTGTTTATTGACATTGTTAGACATGTGTTGGTTTCCCAGGGTCTTCATGATCATATTACTGGCCACTCATTCCGCAGAGGTGGGGCTACCTGGGCATTCGCACAGGGATTACCAGGTGAGCTCATACAGGAGATAGGTTATTGGAAGAGTTCTGCCTATTGTAGGTATCTGGAGATGAGTGTTGATCATAAAATGCAAGCACTGCGCCAGTTTGGTACAGCTTTACCTACTACCTTGTAATTACACTTTTCAAGTTTACCTGTTCAAGACTTTTGTATCATTTTTCTCTTACACTTAACTTTCTTTAATACACTGGGCTGGAGGAATATTTTGTTCAATACCAAGCCCCTGTTTGAGGGCACTGTATTCTCCTCTGGTGTATTAAAATGTTGCCAATCTTTCATTCCCTTTGTATGTTCTTTATCATGTTAATTACGAACAAGTTAAAGTGTTATTTTGATGTGTTAAAATATATTTTAACGTGAGGTAGTAACTTCTTTGCCTCCTTTAATTTTGCGTGGCTGTTTTAATCATAAGTCTAAGCGAGAGTTATCCCCCTTTAATCTCGCACTGCTCGAGACCACCTTTCACGCCCGCATGGCGATAGCGAGACGCAGCTCTTATAAGTAAAAACCACACCCACCCACCCAGTAGTATTACTGTTTTGAGGCAACGGTTAATGCTTTTTATATTTGAGCGATACTATATATCCTTTGCTACAATGTTCATTCAATTGTATTAAGCAGCATCATTTTTATTCTTTCACATTTGTGTGTTACTGTTGTGGAGGAATATTTTGTTCAATACCAAGCCCCTGTTTGAGGGCACTGTATTCTCCTCTGGTGTATTAAAATGTTGCCAATCTTTCATTCCCTTTGTATGTTCTTTATCATGTTAATTACGAACAAGTTAAACTACAATTTATAATCCTCACTGGTCAAGGAGTCTGTACACAAAGTTTCAGCTTTCTAGGCCTCATGGTTCTGGAGAAGAAGAAGAAAATAGGTTTTTAGGGTGTGGCCCCTGTGGCCCTTATTAGGGGTCACAGGGCCACCAAAGCTACAATTTATAATCCTCACTAGCCAAGGAGTCTGTACACAAAGTTTCAGCTTTCTAGGCTTTATGGTTCTGGAGAAGAAGATGAAAATAGGTTTTTAGGGTGTGGACCCTGTGGCCCTTATTAGGGGTCACAGGGCTACCAAAGCTACAATTTATAATCCTAACTAGCCAAGGAGTCTGTACACAAAGTTTCAGCTTTCTAGGCCTTATGGTTCTGGAGAAGTAGATGAAAATAGGTTTTTAGGGTGTGGCCCCTGTGGCCCTTATTAGGGGTCACAGGGCTACCAAAGCTACAATTTATAATCCTCACTAGCCAAGGAGTCTGTACACAAAGTTTCAGCTTTCTAGGCCTTATGGTTCTGGAGAAGAAGTCGAAATTCCACAAAGTTTACGGACGGACGGATGGACGGACGCCGGACACCATGCCATGCCATAAGCCCATCGGGCCTTACAGGCCAGATGAGCTAATAATATATAGTCATATATAGTCATCATTAAAACACATACACATGATATCCTGGTAATACAACCACAAAATAAAGAATAAAACCTTTCATTCAAAGGGAGCTAACTCTTATGAAAATTAGGACATTTCTGACAGCTGATGTAACTGTCAGATTGAAACCAGATATGTATATTTAAGCATCATTGGGTGTGTATTTCATATCTTAACATCATGATATTATCTATTTGTATACATTATATAAATATATTGTATAAATTTATAATAGTCCAGATATTTATGACAGCTTTATAAAAATTTACGCCAGGCATGTACATTTTCCTTATAACAAATATATTACCCTCTATGGATGTCAGCGCTGTATGTTTTTCCTCCAGAGCCATCCACATTGCTTGACATTCTCTCGTCTTCCAGCGGGTGACCAAATATGATGCTATGGTACCGAGAATCACCGGCGGCAGGAAGAAAGATGTCCGTTTATACGGCAGATAATCTTTCAAAAATTCCTGTGCTAGATATAAACCTGCAAAGCCTGTAACAAACAATATAAATTATAAATTAAAACAAGAGATTATCTTTTAAAAATTCCTGAGCAAGCATCAACCTACTGTTGTGTATTAATATGTTTTAATACTAATAGTATCATGACATGTAATAGAAGTTGTTTGAGTGGCATTCTAGTAGTTGGAAGACAAAGGAAATTCAGTGGATGACAAAGTTCTGTCAAATAAAGAAGTTGTCATCCATAGAATCTCCTTTGTCTTCCATGTCACCTATGTAATCCTATTATCAATTAACTTGATTCTGTGAACATACCTGAAACAAATGTGAATGAGCCTGTGATGAAAGCTTTTTGCTGGCACTTGGTGTAGACTTTGTAGTTCTGAAAGAAACCATCTAATAAATAAAAAAGATACATTTTCAGGATATTTTTAATCTCATACCAAGAGTTACTTTAGGTTTTATTATTTTAAGCTATCCAACAAGACATTGCAAAAAGGTGTTTACAAATTACAAAATTCTTACAAAAGTAGTATTTTTATCTAAATTTCTGAAAAGTATTATAAAATGCTTCATTTTCTTAAATCTTCAATAAATTTAAATTAGAAAAATTAATTAGTTTTCGTTATCTTATTGACTTCTGACATTCTTGAAAGCCCTATTTTAAAATTGTTATGAAATTAAAAGTTATGAATATACGGATAAGTTAATGTTGATCTACAAAATGACAACTAACAGGGTATCTTTGGTAAAGCTCTTCACTTGATCGGCCTTTTGTGTTCATATTTCTAATGTCACAGCGGACGTTTTTTTTAATATGAAAGGCAGAAATCACACTTCATATTTCCTCTCTGACCAGAGTGAAAAACAATACAAGGGAGATAACTCTAATTGCAGTGGCATATTATCACATTAGCGTGAAAACTTATTATAGGTTAACTGAAGGTCTTGCTCTTTTTTATCAAAATATTTATCACAAATGTTTGTTAAGTGCGAATGTCGACTTCGAATTGACATTGATCGAAACCTATTTGTAAACACTTATAAACATTCATCAACAATAACAACAGCACAAAAACGTGTGTCACAAGAGAATGGGAATAAAACATAATGGTAAAAAACATCCATTTTCTGACATAAAACTGATATCAAATGACGTTTTTAGTATGTGCCCTTATATTTGATAAAAGATAATAATCAAAGAATCAAGTTATTTTGGAAAACCAGCTTCTTTACGCCAAGTGGTTTGTAAGGGGGAAACAAATTCGGCGATAAGGGAACTGTTTGTCTTCTGTTCTGATAACGAATATATCAGTAAGTAAAAAAAGGAAGAAAAGCTTTATTTAGTAAGTGTGGTCATGTGACCAAAAGTACAAATCAATAAAACACAGTTATTTCACTGCTACAGGCGGAGATATGTTATCTATCATAGAGGTAATTATCTTTCAGATAAATTTGCAATATTTTTCAGTAATCTTACCGTTTATTTTATTTTTTTCAAGTTATTGGTTGAATTTCATTCTGGTCAGATTTGAAGTATAAAATTCAGAAATATACAATGATCGTTAATGTGAATAAAATATGACTAACGAGTAAAGAGTAATATTCATATTAAACGTTTATCTAATTTATCACAATTGATAGAATCATTATCAAACTTCTTAAATGTTCTTTAATGTTGCATCTAAGTTTATGATTTATGATTTATACATCGGAACTTGAATAAACATGTTTCTCATAACATAGCTCTCAAATATACTTTTCGGGTTCAAATATAAATTTATACGACGAGTAATATACACAGGAACCCGATATCGTAAATAAAATGTAGGTAAAACGTGGGTAAGAAAGATCCGTTCCTATATGTATATTGTACTCTATATACATATAGGAACGGATCTTTCTTACCCACGTTTTACCTACATTTTATTTACGATATCGGGTTCCTGTGGTAATATACCAAAAATGACGAGGAAGTAATTTTGAGATACCAAATTTAATATATATCTCTATAAATCTGCTTAAAAGCACTTACAAAACATGCAACATTGGGACAATCTTGTATTGACCGTACATACGGAAATCCTGTGAAATAATAGTTTATTGTTATTTGATTCAATCGTTAGTTTGTTCTTTCCTTTACCATTTAGTGTTTTGTGAAACGAGTTTCTTTTGATATGAAAACGTATTTAAAGTTTAGAAACTCAATTGATCATTAAATAGTAAAAATTCAAACTTTAATAGAATAAACAAGAGAAATATAAACATTGTAATAAACAACAAGAAGTATCGGCTTACTTTATTGTAAAATTGTAACAAAACGATCATCCAAATCCACCACCACTATATGGAATTTGATAAAAAAAAAATTAATTGTAAATAAGATTTAGTCCATTGCCCATTTTAAAATGGGCAGTAGCACGATTTTTGATAATTTTATATTTTAAATTGTTCACTGGTAATTGTAAGTTAATGCTAAATGTATAAGTTTGACATTATATATTTGAATTAATACTGCTCTATTTAGTTTGAATACATTGTCCTTCAATTGAAACCATTAATTTTCATTTTCCTGACATCACCTTATATTCCCCTTAAAAACGTGTTACTGCCCCTTTTAGTGTCTACGAACCCAACGTGTGTACGAAAACACATGAGATACCCAGGCGCAAGTTCTGTTGACGGCACAAGCTTTCATCATTTCATATGAAGCTTTTGGATAAGAGTAACTTTCAATATGTAGAAGTCTACACCAGTAATTTATACAACGGTCCCAAAAATATACAATGCAATATTTGAGGATTTTTTTTTTGCAGTGGCATTTTTGCAGTGCCCTTTAAAATTATATCTTTTACAATACTCACTCTTCATTTTTTCAATATTTTCACGGTATGTAAACATAAAGCATAATTGTCTTACTATCAAATATTATAGATGCTGCAGTCAAAGATAAATTATGGTACGTTTTGAAGGGGGAAATGTTGGGGGAAAGCTTTTCTAGCAAGGAGAGTTCATGACTCGAATGATATCAATAGACTTTGATTGACATGTATCCAAGAAAAGCGAATAACATGTTAACTTCAATCAGTGAGTCTAAATATTTTTCATATACATATTAGACGACAATAGGTTGAGACTTTTAGATAGGTAAAATAAAACGTATGAATGTATACTGGACATGTGAGATCGACCTCTGAGCATATATAAGGCTGTTTAAACTTAACATCACTTTATCACAACCAAAAGCATCTTTGGGGGCGAGTTATTATACCCCCGCCTTTCGGCGCAAGCAGGGGTATATAGCGTTCATTCTGTCCTTCCGTCTGTCTGTCCGTCAAAAAACAAAACATATCTCCTAAATCATACATGCTAACTTCACAAAACGCCATGCACTTATCAACCATTATCCCTACATTGAGGGTTAGATAAACATGTCATTTATTTTTTTGGCGGTTTCGACGGAAACGTGACTAAAAAAGTGATTCTATGGTGAATTACTTTTTCCTCGTCATATTTCCTGAAATAAACGTTTTAGCTTCACCAAACTTTCTACACGTGTCAATCATGATCCCGACATATGCCTTTTGAGGATAAAACCTATGTGTGATATTTTCTTTTCTGTAGTTACCATGAAAACATGACTTAATGTTGACTGAACAAAAGCATTTATAGTCTTCAGCTTATCTCCTAGAATCCTTATGATAGCAACATCAATTTTGAAACAAAGATCAACCATTATTCCTTTAGATGTACCCTTTTTATGGTAAAGTTCATTAATGAATTTAGTTCTGTGGTTTCAGTGGAAACATGACTTACACAATGACTGACCCTTAAGATTGTAAAATCCACTTTCATACAACACAACGTTTATCAATTTTACGTTTTGAAATTCTTTGAACAACGTGGGTAGCGGGGGAATGTCAGCCCTGCTCGTTTCTATCCTTGTATTTCAAAGGTTCATATTCCAAAGATTTTTCTAAAGTTCCATGTTTTATTCATGTCAACATCCGGGGAAAAGGCTTGATGCGTGGTTTTGATTGACACCCGCGGAGACCCATTTTCTCCCCACAGAGGCAGATCAAGTCATGTTGATTTAGCCTCTGTTCTATTACGCCGAAATCCGTGGGTTCCGGCAGTTTCCCCTGGCGGAAAAAACCCGCATCACAATCCATTTGAATTTCTTTATCAAATGACAACGCTTCTCGCATGGAAAGGGCGGTTCATATCACAATGCTTTTGCCTTGATTCAGTAGCCAAAATGATGATTAAAAACAGCGTCGCTGATTGCACAACTATCCCACAAAGTCGGCGTAATAGTACAGAGGCTAAATAAACATGATTTGATCTGCCTCTGTGGGGAGAGAATGACGGAAACCAGAAACAAGATACTTTTTTTCTAGGCCAAGATATGCATGTGAAATATTCACATCACCGAAGAAGCTCCTGGTGTACAAGGGTTAATTTTAGATACATGTTTTAATGCAGAGTGTACTCATATCAATGCTTTGAAGGGAATAGTCGCATGCTTGAATGATCTCCGGGTCAAGTCGGTGTTTATTACCGAAGTTATAAAGTTCGTATCAAAGCCATACAACAGGTTAATAAAACAACGGAATGGTTCTTTAACAGTACCGTTTTATTTTATAAAATATTTATAAGGTGTTTGGTTACTTATAACTGGATGCTCATTCAAGCAAATAAATGATTTTTGGAAATTTATTCATTTTTTAATGAAGTTCAATAGACGCCCCTTCTTATTTACGATATTAATTAATGGTCGTAACGAAAGTAGCATCAAAGGGGAGATAATATTCCAAAATGGCGACTGTTGACATTCGGCTTGCAAGCGCACGTGTCCGTCAAAAAGCAGAGGACTCAGAGGATGTCCATAATCTTGTCACTCCGGGAGATGTTATAACAACAGACACAGGATTCATGCGGTAATAACTCAGTTGACAAATACCGGTATATTCATTAAGCATGATGACTCCTCAAAACAGCAGCTCAGAAACTCTATTGTCCTATTTTCGATCACCCAATCTCTTCTTCATTTCTAACTTATTGCTATGAAGCTGTAATATTGCAGACTTGTACATAGATGTAACTTAATTAAAGAAGGACGTACTATTCTTTAACGATTTTAACAGTTGCTGGTGGTTCAACAATTTCAAGAGATTTAGATAGTAAAAGGTTGGTTAAAACAATTGTTTTCATATCACATTGTTAATTATTTTTTAAAAGTTCTGTTACTCAAATACACAAATGTGAAATCAATAAGCTCATCAGCACCATATGAGACCAGAATGGTTCATGATACAAGCTGTTATCTCTCAGATTTCAGACAATGGCTGTGAAACTTTTCACATTTTAGAAGTCTCCACAACATTACACAACCAATGTGAAATTGTTTATGTAACCGTTTGCAGGGGTCATGGAACCTATATGGAGGATGAAAAGTTGCACTCCTCAGTAGCTGGTATAGTAGAACGTGTCAACAAACTGATCTGTGTGCGGCCACTGAAAACCAGGTAAACTTCGACAATCCTCAATAAGTGTAAGTAAACCTAGCCTCAAGAATACTTGCTATACTCACATATTGAGTCTATTGAGATACAGTAACAGGTCGCGTCAGGCGACCTATGACCCTCCAATGATATATGCACGAATGCAGACTATTGCAGCTTGGTAACACAATCCCTGATTTGTCAATTTGGTAGGTAGGCTGACATGACCAGTTACTGCATCTAGCTAGACTCAATGATCAATATTGGAGTTTAGCGAGTATTATTGGAGCTAGGTTTGTTTAGACTGATCCTCAAGTCTTATTGAGTCTTTAATAGACAGACATCATCAACCAGCTTTTTGTTTCTAGAACTTAGAATTGTCTTCTATTTTTGGAATCTTATAATTTTCAAATGTATAATAAAGTTCTGTTTTTTTCACTTTTCTTACCATGTGTAAGAGGAGTTTATGTAGTTTTATGATATTTTGTGAAAATTATGTGTATGATTCTTTAGCCTTAACATGTACAGTTATAAAAAGTACTTTTTGTTTTCTGAAGTTCAAGCCTTACCTTTCAAAGCATTTATCTTATTCTTCTGAAAAATAGGATGAGACAGTTACAAACTAAGAAAAACTAAGTGATTTTTTTTTACTAAACATGAATAATTATGAAAAAGGTAACATGATCTTTTAGTAAATATCATTTTAACTGATATTGGCCAGTTAATTTTATTAGTAAAAGAACACAACATACATGTATTGACATATGCAGGTATAATGGCGAAGTTGGAGATGTTGTGATTGGACGAATTCTAGAAGTGGGACAACGGAGATGGAAGGTTGACACCCACTCCAAACTGGATTCTGTACTTATGTTGTCCTCTGTGAATCTGCCGGGAGGCGAATTGGTTAGTACACTTCCGATCTGTCGTTCTTGGTAATTTTGGTCTCATTGGCACATTTAAAAAACTAATTAATTGTGAAACAACAAGTTAATTAACTGAATGTGCTATCTTCAATTATTTGTGAAAAAAAACGCTGAACAACAATTTGTCTTGGGATTTGGTATTGATATTTGTCTTAGAAAAAAATTTATACATAAAGAGAGTGTTTCTTGGGACTATGCCATGTCCTCTCAAGAAGATTCTCAAGGTGCAGAATGAAATATATCCTATTTTTCAAAGCATACCGAGTGTCTAAGGCTTTTCTAAATAATTAACTTTAAACGGGCGTCACTGATTGAACAAATAACTGTGAATGCAGTCAATCAGGTCTCTCCATCTTTAGTCCTAGAATTGCTCGGATTCCAACAGAGGTAAGCTTGAAGTTAAACGACAAGGTTTCAAGAGCTACCTCTGTGTGGAGAGGAAGATTCAGGGTACCTGGTGTCCAGCTCATGACGGAGAGTCAATGTGATGCCTATTGGTTAGGTTATGTTCAGTTGAATAAGTGGAATTAATGCAGTTGTTACAAATGTGAATCGTTATTCAGAGACGACGATCAGAAGAAGATGAGAAGATGATGAGGCACTATCTGAAGGAGGGTGATCTCATCAGTGTATCCTTTCTTCAAGTAGTGACACAATATCACAATTATCAGCAGTGGTGGATCCTTGAGGTGACGGATATCAAAACTTGTCGTAGCCTGTGTAAGCCCATTCTCTCCCCACAGAGGCAGCTCAGTCATACCCGAGTTAGCCTCTGTTCTATTACGCCAAAATCCTGGGGTTCCGGCGGATCGCCCTAGCGGCAAACAGTTGTAATTTGAGATAGCTCCCTTATTTGCAGCCAATGAAAACACCTTTTGGATATCCACGACTTGGGGAATTCTCAACGGTCGTATAGTGACTTGCAAAAGCATCATGCCTTTAGGTTTATTTTTCATTAACAGTGTTAGAAGGAAACTATTTGAAAATCAAATATGGATAGGATTTTTCATTAAAAACATTCTGTTTTATAATTATGTAAATTGTTATTTGTTTTATGATAAATTTTATTTTAATAAATTACCAAATAAAAACTAATGAGTAGGTAAAAAGCGATCTTTTGAAGAAGGAAGAGTTATCTCCCCTGGGTGTTAAATTTCAACGAAAGCTTTGCCGAACCACACGGGAATAGCCGAGCTTTTGCGAATGACCACTTTTGAAACGGCGTCGCTGATTGCACAACTAACTTCGATTGCCTCCAATCAGATTTCTACCTTTCTGTCCCATGTATTAGAACATGTAATAGAACAGGCTTACTAAAGTATGACTGAGTTTCCTCTGTGGGGACAGCCTCGAAGGAAGTATTTGTACAGTTTGTGACGCCCGATGACAATCAGACAAGTTGTTTCCATCAAACACAGAGCACATGTTGTAGTCACGTGCGGTTACATAGTAAAGGGAGGTAACTATCCTGCCCTTGTAATTCAAGCATAACGCTAAAACAAAGTAACGGTAGAGGTAGAGTAAAATACTACACTATAGTATTCTGACTCATAAGTTTACTACTGTCGTGTGTCTATAAAGCTAGCTTCTTAAGCTCTTTGTTGGCAGGCTGCTTATATTAGTTTAGCCCGCCGCTAATGGCTTAAATATTGCCCACGCCGCTTTAAGCATGAACTCACTCACTCAATATATTAGTTTAAGTAACATCAATGCAATCATTGAGAGTTGTCAAGTACAATGTGTTCCTTAACTAAGTGTAGGCGGAGGTGCAAAACGTGATGGGAGATGGATGTCTCTCTCTCCATACAAGGAGTCTCAAGTATGGCAAGGTAAGTTCACAGTTCGACATCACCAAGATCATACATGACATGAATGTTGATTTCGAAAGTTCTGATAAATCTCTCTTTGCTGTAAATAGTTCTCTAAATCATTAGCAGCCCCGTCTAAGGACGGGGCTGCTATCAGTTTTTGTGAAGTTTCCATCGCCGCCGCCACCGCCGCCGCCACCGCCGCCGCACTCGTACTACTAGCTATAACTTTTTTCCACTAAGCTTTCCAGAACTCTTATTCATACCTTATTACTCATACCTCGGGGGAACGATTTTGACACATTCACTTTCAAGGTCAAAGGTCAAGGTCACAAGATATGTATTCACTCTAAGAATTCCTTGTAAACGCGATAACTTGAAAAGTTTTTGTGCTATGAAGCTTTAACTTGGTATATATCATCCTTGGAAAAGTAAAAATAATTTGAAAAGGTTTCGGCTACAATCCGTCAAAGGTCAAGGTCACAGCAAGGTCATGACTTAAGCATGGTTTAGCGAAAATGGTTAATTTTACCTATGATGACTTTTAATCAATACATGATTGTTATACTCAATAAAAAGTGTTCAATTATTGTGTGACCTTGAAGGTCAAAGGTCAAGGTCATGAGATATGAGTTATTGCAATACCTTGTAAACACAATAACTTGAAAAGTTTTTGTGCTATGAAGTTTAGATTTTGTATATATTATCTCTTGAGAAGTACAACATTTTCAAAAGGTTTTGGGTACAAACTGTCGAAGGTCAAGGTCACAGCAAGGTCAACATATATGGAGAAAATTGATTAATTTAATTTTTAACACTTTATTTCATTACAATAATGTTCTACTCAATGAAATGTGTTCATTGATTGTGTGACCTTGAGTGTCAAAGGTTTAAGGTCACGAGAAAATTCCCAATTTGGTGAGGCCTGTAAAAGGCAGAACAGGGTAAGGCGAAACCCCAAGTTCCGGGGCTGCTCTGCTTTTGCGGTATCCCGCAAACGCTAATCTTGTTCTTATATAAATTTTATCAAAGACATTTTTATTCCTAATGCTTTGTAAACTTCAATTGATAATAAACAAGAAATAGAAATTTCATGACTATTTCTCTTATGTCATCCAAATTTGAAATGGCTCTGAAGGATGCATTTGACTAGTTAACAAACATGAAAATAACCATGGTGTCCCTACAATAGAACATTTTGTGTTACAGCTGAGCCAAGGGACACTACTCCAGGTGTCCCCTTCCCTGGTGAAGCGCAGGAAGACTCACTTCCACAACCTCCCGTGTGGCGCCGCCATTATCCTCGGGAACAACGGTTATATCTGGATCTCCCCGACCGTCAACGAGGAGACGGATAACACTGGAGGTTATGAGCAGAACCTAGAGGTGAGATTCCATTACCGGTATAGGCTATGTTGATAGACTGAGTGAGTTGGAGTTTAATGCTGCTTGGGCAGTATGTCTGCCATTGCTGGCAATAAGTTTTTAGAGACTGTTTTCTGAGACTAAGAAAAGTGTTCTGACCACTTCAGTTTGATATCACTGTTTTCATCACAGTAACAGAGGGGATGCCATCACAAGTTTGATTCAACTTCTACAATCAAGCACCATCATCACAATTTCTAAGAATTGATACGACAATCAGAAGACAACCAGTTTGAGACATAGATCACCTGATTACAAACTTCAGATGTAGATGTGCCTTTTGGGATTTTCAACTTGTTCTGATTAAAACTTTTGGCCAAGGAAACAAACTTGCAATTTTTATGTTATTGTTGAAAATTATTGTGAAAAATCTTTGAAATTTTATCGAGAAGGTGACGAGAAAATGATTTTATTGGCTATATCCCAAGTCGGGCCACGCGAGCGAATCTAACTTCTGAGCCCAGGGTACAGATTAGTGGAGTTAGCGCAATGTGTGTACCCTGAGACAGGATGGTTTGGTTTTAGAGCATATACATTAAAATCTGTCTGAGTTTATTATTTAAAAGATACATAATCAGAGACATGGTAACACAATCAAAACATAACCAGTGGGAAAATACAAGAAATATAAGTCCTTAAAATTAATTAAGTGTTTCTGTGTTATCCTAAATAATTTCTCTCCAACAGCTAAATTGATAAGAAGATATTTGTTGCAGCCTGTGTCGCGGACGGACCGTGAGGTGATCGCACGCCTCAGGAACTGTGTGCTAGCACTGGCTGAACACTGTATGATGCTGTACGATACTGCTATACTCTATGTGTACGAGGCTTCACAGAAATACTCCGTAAGTTTTGCTAGCTTTATAGAAACTGAGCAAAATCATGATTATGTCAATAGTCTGTCTGATTTTGACTTCATCCATTTTTTGGATTTCTTTCTTCTTTTGTCAAATGTTTCAGACAAAAAAATTTGAGAGAAAAATATCTAATGAGGTGACACAAAATAAAGCAAATTTACCGGTACTCTAGTGAACATTTTTTTGCACTAAAATTTTTCAATTTTAACAAAACCGGTACAGGAATAATCGTTTTTGAAAATTTGGAGACAATATTTGTTATTCCCTATTTAAATTTGTCAAAATAACCTATTTTGTTCTTGCGATGTGCAAAATTTTTTTAAAATCAGTTTGTCAGCTTTGCAATTACTGAGTTAATCCCAAAATTCCCAACAAAATTTAAGCTTTTTCTGTACAAATCCATTTCATTAAATGAAGTAAACACCTTGGGATTTGTTTCTGTAATTTTGTGTTTCATTTGTACAGATAAGTGAAATGTTGAAACCAGAAGTGACAGCGGAAGTGATTGACCTCGTACGACAGAGAATTGAGATGGAAGGGACATGAGAACATAGAGAAGTCTTGCTGGATGAGAATACAGACTGCTATTGATTACATTGGTCGAGGACTCTAAATCTCTAATTCTAACACAAGGTCACTGACAACTTGTCAGAGACAAGCCTTGTGGTTGAGATAACAGAACCATGTCAATAATCAACGATCATGTATTTTGAAACGAGAAGGATGCCATAATAATTGTTCAGTGATGTCACTGGAAAACTGGACCAATAGAAATAGTGCTGAATATTGAAAAGAACATCATCACACATATTCATACAAGAAGTCTTTCACCATTTTGAAATATAAAGAAGCAAGTCCTACACTGCTACTTTACTATGAAGGTTAAGCTGATAAAGGAAACTGTTGTATACAACTGCCTTGTTGCATTGATTGTTATTGTCACATCGAGATTGTAATATCCATTTAAATGAATTCTATTCATTTTGTATCTGAAACATCTTTATATTGTTTAAGTTAACTCGAAAGAGAACCTTTTATTCAAAGCTCAATCAAATGATCAGCATTCCAAGGCCAAATGCTTTTGTCACATTTGATCCTGCATGCATCATCAAGTGTTATTATGTAAATAAGTGTCATGAATTATAAAAAATGCTTTGTGAACACTTTGTCTTGTCTTTTCCTAATTATTTTAGAAGATTCAGTCTTGCATGACCCCAATTTACTAGGGAAAAAAATGGAAGGAAAAAAGATTTAACAAATAAAAATTTCTCCTCTTTTATTATTTTCACTGAAGAAAAACAAAATATTCAATATTTTGATTCAGTTAGATTCCTTAAGTGCAGATAAGTGAGTGTTAAATAAAAGCGGAACCACATTTTATTTGAAAGAAGGGGACATCATTCTATAAAAGTCTTAAAGATACACAATATTATAATTTTCTTACATGATATAATCTAATAATGAACACACATTTAGCTCCGGAGAATGTTCCCAGAGAAAAATGGTAACTTCCATAATGATATCCATGAGGTCGGAATTGCCAGAATTCAAATAGTTTGATCTTTCACAATGCACTTGCTTCCTGTAAAATCTTTTTCAACTGTCCAGATTCATGAAACCTTGGAATCTCCTTGAATCCTCCGATGTACTTTCCATCAACAAACAATTGGGGGACCTGGAACATAAAAGGCAACAAATATTATACATCTGGTAGAAATGTATTCAACAGAACATTTGTGTTGATGTTCAGCAAATCATGAAGAGATTAACCTACATTTCAAATATGAACAAAATTGGTATATTGAAAAAGATCATATCGTGATTCTTTATTTATTTCTTTTCTATGGAATGCAGTGTTGTAATTTTATTTTTCATTATAGGTTCCACTCAGGCACTCGAACTCCATCCTGTCTCAGGGTACGAACGTTACGCTAACTCAACTAATCTGTACAGATTAGTTGAGTTAGCGTAACGATGGTACCCTGAGTCGGGTTGCTCAAACCCCTGTTCAAGATATACAAAATAAAGACCAGCAAGATGATTTGAATAAATTCATTAAAGATCAAGTGCGATTTAACATGAAGCTCAAGCTACAGACCCGTGCCAGTTCTATTCGGACAGTGACATTATTTCCATTGGTCAGATTCTGTCAATTTTGTGCACATTTGTAACGAATCATCTCTGATACAGCCTAATTATTTCTGTTTAATTTTCCATCGATTACCAAAGGAACGACAGCAATTTCATCAAATTACGTACATAGTTTATTAGTTGTGAACAAGTTTATAATTGTGACCTATGGGACAGGTGTCTCAATTTTATACATACATATCTGCTGAATCTGGTAACAGTAAATAAACACCAAACATGATAAAATGAAATTTGTACTCAGATGATTACAAGTCAACTTCTCAAGTTTGAAAATAAGACTAGGCCTACAAGATCCTTTTTCATGAAAATTATTTTTGCTACACTTATTTAACATGCAAGTCTATAGAGAAAAATAGAATAGAGCTGGCCCGGGTCTGTACCATGCGTTGTTGGAATAACTAAAATTAACTTACCGATCTGCTGTCTGTTAAACAAATAATTTGGAAATAGTTCTCAATTTGAGTACAGTCTTGACGTTTTTCGATTTCAACAACTTCAAACGTTTGTGGTGACATTTTATATTCTCCCAAAACTTTTCTTGATTCTATTGAGTCAGGACAATAACTTTTCGAGAAAAGCAAAACTTTTCTCTGAGATATTTTTGCATCAACGAATGGCTGTGCACCTGCCATTTTCCGCAATCGACTGTCAAAATATCCAACACGAGGACTTGTTTACATTGGCAACTCTCTCGTCTCCATAGACCGTTTCTCTCCTCCACACTGAAGAGCGTGAGTTACCTCCCTTTGACCGGGACTCCATACAGATAGAAGCGTTCGTAAAATACCAAAGTGACCACAGTATTTGAATATTGACCTCATGCATACACAGGGTAAAAATCCTAAAATAAAATTTGTAGTTCTATTATTTCAAGGAACACCCTTTTGACGCATATGACCATCCAAGGGAATTTGAAGGTTTCTTTGCAGGAAGGAAAATATATATTAAATATTTTTGCCATCAAAAGGGCATTTTCTATAAGTGTGATAGATCAAGTAAATGTCTATACATGTACCTATTAGTCATTCATGCATGAGAAATTGGTACGTCTTGCTTTTTTTGGCAGGGATGTGATGGTTATTATTTATAACCTTGTTTCATTTTGGTATTCTATTCAAAGATGAAAATAACTTGTGTATGTTGATAGAAACTTTGTGATGTGCATTATAATTATCTATATCAATGCAAATAAAAGTATTAATGATCGTAACTCTTCAGAATTCAAAAAAATTCTTTAGACATCAATATCATCAACATATAACTTTTGGAAAAAATTAACAAAAACATACAAACTGTAAAAATACTTTATTGCATTAACAAGATATCTTTACAAATGATAACACATGAAGAGAGCACCATTTTAAGTCATTGTTGTACAAATCTGAGCCTGTATAAAGATCATTGAATTTTTGAATTTTTTTTGTATTTCATGTTTCTCTTAAAAAGCATGACTTCATCTCTAAATTATCATAACTGAGGAACCCAGGCTATCCTTGGGATATCTTTAATTTAATGTTTTTCATTTGCAAAAATTATGGCTTGGAACATCAAAATTTTGTTTTCATTATATGACTAGAGATTACCTACAGTCGATAGATTTACATCCTCAATAATCCATTGTAAACATTCCGATCAAGTTCCACAAATACCCTGAATCCAAAGAGTGAGTGAGTTTGGGTATAATTTCAAATGAAATTTCTTCTGAAACCTGAACTGATCTCAATGAAGCAAAAGTGTGTCAATTTCATGAAAGGAATTTGATTTGTACATTTTTAGACCAGAGTGAGTGAGTTAGTGCTTAACGCTGCTTGGGCAATATTTCAGCCATTAGCGGCGGTATACCAGAGTACACAGTTGATAGGATAAAAGGCCAACAAGGGAGGTAATAAAGTAATGAAGCATGCCTTCATTTGGATCGTGGGCATAGTGAAGAATTATTGGAATTTTTAAGAAAGATGGATGTTATGATGATAAGGCGCAAAAAGAGAATTCATATGGCCCAATATTCCAAAAAAATAAACTTAAACTATTTTATTTATTTTCATAAGATCTTGGCAACATAATGCTTCATAATCCCTTCAAATACGACATCCAACTACCAGTTTAAAATTGTAATAATTCAAGATGAGTAAAGTATATTTGATATCAGATTATTGTAAACTATCAAAAGAACAAATGCACTGGTGAAAAATACTGGCAATACATGAGAGATTCATGCATGAAAAGATAAGATATTTCACTACTCTCTGATACAGAACACAAACGATATAAGCAACTACGTCTACTTGCTGAACACAATCATGATATATAGGAGAACATCTAAATATGAAGCACTATACACTACACACTGAAAGACAGATGTAACTCAAGTCATACTAGTGCTAAAACTAAAACAGGAATAGCAAATACACAACGTACCCTGCAAGGAGCAGTCTAGTAAACATAGCCTCAATAGTACTCGCTATACTCCCATATTGAGTCTAGCAAGATGCAGTATCAGGTAGCGTCAGCCGCCCTTTCAGTGACCTATGACCATCAACAATGAAGGCAGAATGCAGACTATTGCGGCTTGGTTAGATGAGCCCTGGTTGGTCAAATCAATAAGTCGACTGACGTGACCCTTTACTGCAGCTTGCTAGACTCAATATGGGAGTATAGCGGGTATTATTGAGGCTAGATCTCCTTACACTGCGCAAGGAAAAAATTGGCACCATCTCCATAACTCAATATTGAATTTGCTTGATATTGTTAAATATATTTCTTATTTCCCCCAAGATTTGATCTTCAGGATAATTATTTATCAGCACATCAAACTTTAAGATTTGTCTTCCCAAAGTGAGAATATGACCCCTTTTGAGCACTTAAGTCCTTGTTTAAAAGCAGTGCTTTCTTCAGCAACAAAATAAATTATTTTCAGATTTCTCATTGGACATTCAAGATCTGTTCATGCCATTCAAAAATGCTGCAAGGCTTATAAAAGCCATTCATATTGATTGTCTGAAGCTCCACCATGCAGGGGTGGTTGTACAGGATAGTGTATACAAACTAGTTATATTTTCATGGCAGAATGTCTTTTGTAAACAATAATAAAGCCCTTAATTTCAATCCGAGGAGGAAGTCACTTATGTTAGATACAAATTATTTTTAAATTGGATATAACAATTGGTAACTTGTTTAATCTTTTGAATATCTACTGTAAACAATAATAATGCCCTGTATATCAATTCAAAGAGGCAGTTACTTATGCATGATAACATGTAAAATCTTTTGATGGAACCTTATTCTTCTTGAATTATCTTGGTCTTTGTGGTTGAAATACTGTGATGATGATGATGATGGAGATACATATTGAAAACGAAGGATCCTTTCCATAACAAATAAAAATTCATATGCTTAAAAAAAATGTTTATCTACAGGATGGCAAAACAGACCTATTCCATCTAAGCAATATATTTAATGACCAACACCTTCACCACTGACCACTTGATGTCATAAAACAAATATATTATGCTGCTGAATAATGAAGTAAGAGTTTTGTTACAAAGAGTGACGATGTAAAAGGGCCATTGGTCCAGCCATGTGATATTAAGTAGTTATTGCAAGTTTAGTTGAATAGATGGGATTATTAGTAAATATGGTTCACATATATATTAATGTAAAAATCTGTTGATCTAATGTCAATCTAATTATATCTTAAAGAGACACAGAGTATGTTGATAGGATCACATATGTCAAATTTTGAAATTGATGTTATTACATCGGGAACCACTAACTGTTACTGAAAATAACAAGTTAAAGGTCAATCAGTACATTAGAGAGAAAATACGGCCATTCAAAGTCGGGATTTTGATCGAAAACCGGACAATGTGGCTCGAGTGGCACACGCAAATTTGCCAAACGTAATTTTGAAACGTTGTAAGCTGACAGGAAGATATATTCGATTCGATAGTGTTTATTAGGTATTTAATTTAATAGGTATATTAATTGGATGCATAATTTCGAATATTTAACCTATTTGAGTCAATCAGCATATTAGATATTTTGTAGCTTATCAAAACCAAATAAAATTTTAAGAAAGATACTCTGTGGCACTTTAACAAAGGGTTTCAGTACTATTACCCCTATGTAATACATTCCGTAAATATAAATGAATAAGGACTTTGAAGTAAGATTGTAAGCATCTAATGAAGGGTAAATATCAATGTAAATCCATTTGCATATGGTAAATACTTCAAGTAATTTTTTATAATAATTTGCCAATTTCAGTAAGCAGTAAAAACACGGAACTTTTAGTAAAATCACAGCAAGGTCGTTTAGTGTAAATAACAATGCTTTTACAAATGCCTGGAATAACAGCTGTAATTTATTATGAGAGGCTAATTAAACCACCAAAAGTCTAAATCACTTATTCAATGAATTAACAATCATGACTGCTTCATAAGTTGATAATAGTTGCATATATTGAAAAAAACGATATGATTAGTAATTCTCAGAGGTGTAAACACTAAAAGATGTTAAAGCATGTTAGAATAAATGTAAATATGATTAATAATTCTCTTAATAAATAAATTTTGGCACAAGCATAATATAATACTACATAATGAATGAAGGCATATAGTAGATGAAGTTAAAACAGAACCCTACCTACTCTAATTCCAGCTAAGCTTACCATCTATTATATAGTATAAATGGTTCAAGAAAGTGTAATTAACCATGAAACTATTAGTTCTTCACCAGGTGATAAGTAAATCCCTTCAGGTAGGAACAGGTAAGAAAATCATATACAGGTAAATATTGCCTTTTTGGAGTGGCGGGGGGTGGGGGGTGGGAGGTGGGGGGTGGGGGGTGGGGAGTGGGGTGGGCTTGATGATGTTTATGATGAGGAGGAACTTATATGTTCTTGACCAAATACAAACATATCTAGGTATTACGAGGAGTACCGTATATGACCGGGTATAAGCCGAGAATTTGACACCAGAAATTAGGGGGTCAGAGAGGGGGGTCGGTCTATACCTGAGTTATATGATGCAGATGAAAAAAATAGAGCCATTGGCTCTGTAGCTCATCAGGCTTCATATTTAATTTTGCTGTGGCCAATGTGGTTTCCCCATTTATAGGGGCCACAAAGTCTCAAATTCTAGACTTAAGTATATATGTGATGTGATTTCAGATACTTGTAATCAATACAGAAATGGAAATATTTCATATCAGGATATTGGGATTATATTTTAACTGAAAACTTATTTTGCAATGTAAGCTCATTGTGTTCTTCATGTGAAGAATATTTTACCATACTTGTGTAGACACTTGACATTGATTGAAGCTGCCTTAAAATATCATCTTTCAACAGTAAACCTCTCCTTGTCAGAAATTTTCTAGGGAAGCACACATAAAATATCTCTTAAAATTGATACTTATGACTTTCTGTTGTTAGTTTTTAACTCTTTGGTCTTTGATTATGCTATTTTATGTGTAATATTTTCCTAAATTTTCTTTACTTTGCACTCTTTTACCCCTTAAGAAGCCATACCATGGCCAGGATTATCTGTTTTTGACAGAACAAAGATGAAATTAGGTTTTTAGGATGTGGTCCCTGTGGCCCTAATTTGGGACCAAAGGGCCATCAAAGCTACAATTTTTAATCCTCACTAGTCAAGGAGTCTGTACACCAAGTTTAAGCTTTCTGGGCCTTATGGGTCTGGAGAAGAAGATGAAAATAGGTTTTTAGGGTGTGGCCCCTGTGTTCCTTATAAGGGGTCACAGGGCCACCAAAGCTACAATTTTTAATCCTCACTAGTCAAGGAGTCTGTACACAAAGTTTCAGCTTTCTGGGCCTTATGGTTCTGGAGAAGAAGATGACAATAGGTTTTTAGGGTGTGGCCCCTGTGGCCCTTATTAGGGGCCACAGGGCCACCAAAGCTACAATTTTTAATCCTCACTAGTCAAGGAGTCTGTACACAAAGTTTCAGCTTTCTGGGCCTTATGGTTCTGGAGAAGAAGATGAAAATAGGTTTTTAGGGTATGGCCCCTCACCACAGCTACAATTTTTAATCCTCACTAGTCAAGGAGTCTGTACACCAAGTTTAAGCTTTCTAGGCTTTATAGTTCTGGAGAAGAAGTCGAAATTCCACAAAGTTTACGGACGGACGGACGGACGCCGGACACCATGCCATGCCATAAGCCCATCGGGCCTTACAGGCCAAATGAGCTAAAAATCAAGAGACCAAGCACGAGTATCCTCAGCCCAGCGAGTTAGCGAGTCGATGTTTACACAGGAAGCAACATGCACAATCATCGAGGTCATTTCTATATTGAACTTGTAAAATAAAAATACTTTTGTTGTGTTGTTGTTTTTAATACAAAGAGAAGTTGAAAAATATATAAAGATATATTAATATGCAACGGGAAGTTGAAAATAAATTCAAGCAACCTTCACGTACTGTTAGATTTCTGCAGATCGATGTGGCTTCACTCGCATCCACGATCGGCAATTGAAACCCGGTTTTTCAAATATTATCAAGACTTATCACTTCAAAAGACTTGTTGTCCATTTTAAAGTATTAATAAGAGAAAGTTGAGAAAGGGGGTCGGTTTATATGCGGGGTCGGCTTATACCCGGTCATATACGGTACATCTTTCACCGTTAACATGATTTTTGTCTAAAAAATCAACCAATGAGTTACCAGCAACAATAATAGTGAACACATACATCAGACAATAGAAATTGAGACAATTTATAGGTTTTAAAGGGGCAGTAGCATGTTTTTATGGGGGAAATTTGGTGATGTCAAGAAAATGAAAATGAATGGTTCCAATTGAAAGACAATGTATTTAAACTAAATGAAGCAGTAATAATTAAATATAGCCATGCAATTCCTTTTTCTTACACAAAATGAATTAAAGGCGTTCACACGAAAATGGCCGCCAATTGAAATTATGTGAATCTTCATACTTCTTTCTCTGACTATGGATGTTTGCCTTGTGTAATGAGATTTTTGACATTGTCAAAGTAATACATTTAGCAATAATTTACAATTATCTGTGAAATATATAAAATAAAATTATAAAAAAACATGCTACTGCAGCTTTAATTGCATATAATTGTTTGGATGATGATGGGACTACAGGTTATGTGAACATAACGGTGATATGATTAAAACTAGATTGTCTAGATTCATTGTACCAATAATATTCTGAATAACGTTTCTAAATTTCCTATACAATGAAGAAAGTAATTATTTCCTGGAAATTCTACTTCCTACTTATTATGCTCCATTGAAAATAAATGCATAAAAATCAGAAACATTTCTTAATGTGAAAATCATACATTTTCTTCCTGATTGCAAATATGACTAGAATTGATAATTTTGATTTTGATATTTCTAATGACATTTTTTTATGAACACAATCCACTTTCTTGCATAGTGTGATAAGTTTATGAGCACTGATGATAATTCATCATAAAATATTTTTCAAAATTTCTTAAGTATATAAAGACAAATTCGAATGAATTCGTCATGAACACATTCTGCATTTTTGTATAGTCCAATAAGGTAAAAAGTGTGATCAATAACTCATACCACTTTTCTTTAAAAATTCTTACAATTTTTTCATAGTCCAGCAAGGTTTAATGAGTCTAATTAATTTTTCAAAAATTTTCATCTTTAAAAACTCAAAAAGTTTGTAAAAATATAAATTCTCGTCAAAATGTTAACTGAAAATTCAACATAATCACATTACTCTTCACACAAAAATACAAAAGTTAGTAAAACTCAAAATTCTTTTCAAAATCTTAAGTTCGGATTCATCGGGGACACATTTTCCCTAACGAAATTTTTTTTCTCCAAAAGTTAAAAATTTGTCGAAATAAAATTCTTAATTAAATCTAGCATTAGAATTCATCATGAACACATTCCCCATTCTTGCACTGGCCGCCCGAGTCTGGAACTCCGTTGAGGTCAAAGGTCGGGTCGATCTCCTCCGTCTCGATGATTGATGATTCTTCCGTGTCGGAGATATAGTTCGGCTCTCCGGTGTAGTGGGTCGGAAACACCAGAAGTGGACTCGCAGACAAACCAACCAGGTTTCGGGGCTCAAACTGGATCAGCCATTCTCGTCTGAAGATCATTATTGATATAAAAATTATAATACATTCATCATCATCATCATTACAAATATGTGGTTAATCATTTTCATACATGACACTTACACTGACAATCAAATTATGATTTATTTACTAATCTTTGACTAGCATCATCATATCTTTGTATATCATGTGTATTTATGAGATTCGTTTATTTATGCATTCAGTCTGATTAAAATCGACCGTGTTTTTCGAGGGAATGAAAAAAATATGTATCAGGGTTTTTCTATTTACAACGGTCTGAAAGCACCTAAGCTAGGCGCTTGTTAACACCAGTTTAGCACTGACAAAACCTAGTCACAAGCGCACCAATCACATCGTCCCTTTCAAATACCAACATGGCGGCGACCATGTAAAAATGGAAATAGCAGGAGTAACGTGCCCCAAGCTCTGACATCGAAAGCTTTTGCCGCTGTCTGTGCGATTAGCTAGATGAGCTTACGTCAGAACATGCGGGTAATGGGGTGCCTTCAGACTGTGAAGGAGAGGAAAGCCGGGCTGGGTGCGGTTTGAACCCCACTAGAGATAAAATTTTGCACTTTTTTCCTCGAAGCACAGTTGATTTTAATCAGACTGTATATGTATTTGCACACAGAGCAGGACAAGTATAAAGCTTTGTTCTTTCCATATGCTTAATGTCGAGCAGGAAGCAACATCTCCTATCTAATAACTTTCCTTTTGGTATGATGCAACCAAAAATTTAACACGTCTTCTTTGTGATCAACTCTACTCTAGAAAATTAAATTTTGGTCAGAATTTGAAAAAAACATTAGGCGCCTTCTGAACTCTAAATAGCACTACAACACTTCATTCAAAACAAATTGTGGTTTCCTAGTCAAACAATTTGACGTTGGCTTCAGAAACAATTTTGGATGCAGAGAGGGATATTCTCCTGACTATGTTATCCATAACAAATTAATTAAAAAAAAATTAGTTTTCAAGTTCTTTTCCAGATTTCAGATGCCAGAGTTCCTGACACATGGAGCACCGAATGTCCTAGACCATGTTGTAGAGGGCATTAACCATCGTGCAACTCGCTCTTGGCGCTTGTTCAACATCATAAGATAAGATAAGATAATACTTTATTATCCTCGAGGGAATTTTGAGATACATTCATAAGAGCATAGGACTATTAACAAGCATAATGGTAAAACTATAGAATGTTTTGAAAAACAACAAAAATGTAATGATATTCTGAGATAAGATAAGTAACAACAGTAGTGATTATAAGCACACATTTTAAAAGCCTTAAAAGCCTTAAAAGCCTTATAATATAGATTATTCGCCATACATAACATCCTTAACAAATTCAATTTCCATGTTTCAAAAATTAAAAAAAAACAATTTCACAAGGACGGACAGTTGTCTTTTAAAATAATGGCTGAGGAACCATTCCAAACAGACAGAAATTTAACTTTATATACAAGGAAGAAAGGTCTAACAATCACTCACTCTGGATGCTTGTCAAACATAATAGGCAAGAACTCATCAACCGGGATCATCTTGGTGAGTGGCTTCTGGTCGAGAAGTTTGCGTATCCCAGAGAGTTTCATCATGTAGCTGAGAGTCCAGTAGGAGTAGCTCGGCCAGACCAGGGTCTCTGTGCCTTCAACCAGGTCTTCGTACCGGGTCTGCAGAATCTTACGACCAAGGTACCTAGAGTAGAAGCACAATTCATTAGAAACACCAACAACATGAAGAGTGAATTTATTATATCAAAGATATCCTTCAATGAACAATTTGCTAAATAATGGGAATTTAAGAAATGTTTACAATTCAGGTGAAGTGAAGTGATAAGGGGTTTAGCACCGCTTTCAGGAGTATTTCACTTGTATCACGGCTGCTAGCATTATTGCAGGAAGAAAGCCCGTAACACTTTTGTGGCTATGCATTGCGGTGAAACCTGCGAGCATTGGCTGGAACTAGCAAACCATGGGTGGTACTGTGCTGAAATTCAGTGTAGCATTGCACCCAAACCTGACTGCGTGTAGAACAGTTCTCTACTGCAGACAAAGTTGCCGAGCCCCTGGCGGGATTCGAACCTCCGACCTCTTGATCAGAGGCCGAACGCGCTAACCACTGCGCTATCCCGCTATACATTTTAGGTCTGTGTGAACAAGGCAAAAGTGAGCGCAGCTCACATACCCCTGCCTGTAGTTTGACCGCCTTTCTTTGACGAAAATAGTGAAAATTCATATGTTTTGATAAGTCCTAGGATTGTTACCATATTTTTCCATCACATGATATAGAAAATAACATTAAAATTTAATTTGTCTGAATAGGTGTGAACTGGTATAACTATCATAATAAATGTTTTTCAACAAACTGTCACCTTCCATTCAGTTCCATGTAGGTCAATTTATATTCCAATATATGTATTCTTTGCAGTGGTATCAACATTCCAATATATGTATTCTTTGCAGTGGTAACAACATCAGTCATGTTCTATGTTCATACAGTGTCCATATGAGTATCACAATAGGTCACAATCCCTTTCTTTTGGTTACTTCCCAAAAGATAACTTGAAGGCAAAACAGTCACATTTACAATGTTAAAACGGTATGTGTTTGTCATTAGGAAATAGATTTACAAGCTTGATCCTCAACCTACTGTTTTCGGACTGTTTTGGGTTCAAAATTTCAAAAATTATTTGAACTTTGGAATTAAAACCCCAAAAAGGCACAACAGCATCATGTAGGCTACTGCCATACCAAATTTGAAGTTTGTAAGTAGTATAGTTTTAGAGTAATGCTCAGGAAACGATTTCGGACGGACGCACACACGGACGCACGCACGGACGGACGGACACGCGGAGCGCTATTACCCCCGACTACGTCGTAGCGGGGGTATAATAAATAACTTTAATAATAATAGATCTGTGTGAAGTTATTTATGGCGAATGGACACCATTTCAGCTCATTTGGGTATAAACAGAGGCGGATACAAGATTTTTGTCTTGGTGGGATGTGCACTATGGGTATCAGAAATGCAACTGCCCTACAAGCACCAACGCAACACCCTTCTGGATCTGCCGATGCTAAAAAATTGATTTATGAAGTAGAAGTTCAACAAACTGAAATACTTGATGCAAAGGTCAAGAATTATTTTTCACACAACTTACACAAGTTCCCAGCCGGGTACAAATCTATCTGCATCTCCCATCATGATATTGAACTTCTTCCGGAAGTAGGGTTCAAATCGGACATCATCTTCTAGAACGAGAATCTTCTCATACCCTTTCTCCACAGCCTGCCGGATAAAGATAAAAGTTTATTACACGTCATTGTTAAAATATTGGCCTGAATAAATGTTTATTCAAATAATTAACATTTTTCAACATGTGAAGTTAATTGACAATGCCATGAGTCAAGTAGTTAGTCTCTCAATAAGGATTCTCTTAGTCTGTCAGCCAGACCCTAAAAAAAGATAAAACCGTAAACAAGTCCATAACTCAAAACTCTCCTTTTTATTTTATATATTTTTTTCAAATTTAAGATTTAAGATTTAAGATCTTATTTCAGCTGTTTGAGTGGCATTCTAGAAGTTGATTGTATAAGGTAGACAAGAGTAATTCTATGGATGGACAAGTTTATTTGACAGTAGCAACGTTTCGGTATTGATCCTTATACTGTTTTCAAGCATACCAAAATGTATAAATTTCTGTACCCCACTTTTTTCATCATATGCTTGAAAACGGTATAAGGATCTATACTGAAACGTCGCTACTGTCAAAATAAAGAAGTTGTTCATCCATAGAATAACTCTCGACCTCCTGTCTTTATTTTTATTTCAGAGTTCAAGTGTCAGACCATGAGACAAGAGTCAGTAGATGAACTGAAACTACTTTTCAAAATAGTACAATGTGCTACATATTAAAAACAATGCCCATTGATAAAATACAAAGGCAGACCCAGGATTTTTGTTTGGAGAGGGTTCGCAAATTAGGTGTTGAATGCGCAAATTTTGAAATTATTCTTTAAATCTATATTTGGAACTCTCTTGGAGGGGGTGCGCACCCCCGCACCCATCCCCCCACCTCTCTGGATCGGCCAATGTAAAATATTCAGGTAAAGGTAAATGATTAGAAAAGTTTCCTACCTCAACCCATATAAAGTAGTGGCTCAGAAAACACCCAATCTCACCAAATGTCAGGGCCCTGCAGTAAAGAAAACAGTAAACCAATTCATGCAATGATAAACTTCATATCCAAAACATTATTGTAATGAAAACATTGTAGGCCTACAAAGAAACATCAATAATATTACAATGTAGTATCTAATAGCCGTTGAAAGGCCAACACAATATTGAACATGTTTGTCCATCTCCATGACAACAAGACTCACCTATGAGAATAAGGATCTTGGTATCCAGGCAACATGTCTATATTTAGACTATCAAGGTAGGTATCATTCAGTTGTCTGAAAACAAATAATAGGCAAATGTACAGTCATACTATAATATTAAAATCAACCAACCCGAGATGCCAATCTATTACCTGCATCGATTCCGCTACCCATTCTAAACTTGTGATTTGATGCAATGATTTGTGAAATTATTCTAGAATCATGTAAGGCCTAAGAGTAATTGAGGGGTCCGAGGCTAGGTGAAGTGATGTTTGGTTTAACACCGCTTTCAAGATTATTTCACTAATATCGTGGCTGCTAGTATCATTGCAGGGAGAAAGCTCATTACACTATTGTGGCCTTCGAGCATGGGCTGGAACTAGCAACCATGGGTGGTACAGCGCTGAAATTCAGTGAAGCATTGCACCCAGAGGGGTCCGAGTGACGGGGTATCTCAAACATCAATCAAATGCAACCTATTCCTTCAAACTGATTAAATGAAGATATTATGATAGCTGAAATAATTTACTATAAACCATTCGTTGCTTTGAATCCTTGAGTTTGGTTGCAGAAATTAAAATCACAATGATATAGCAGATCGTTTCATGAGTGATTTTTGGGGGGTGATGGTTGTGTGTTTCATAGCCAACCTTTTTATTGGCAACTTTTTAAGTCGGCGGTTGAATCCCCTGAACCCTGATCAACTAATTATTATCATATCAATGCAAATACACACAAATAATCTCAACGGCGGATTTCATATTCATTAGGAAATGACAAGATATTTTTCACTATCTGTGTAGTAAAACATTCTGAGCTTTGACCTCGCAACTTACTGTCCATCTACAGCGTCTACAATCTTGGCCTGGATCCCCAGGTTGTATAGCGTGTCAACCATACGTTTCCGACGCTCTGGCCGCCTCAATAAGTTGATCATGTACACCTTGAACAATGTGACACAATAAGAAACATATGAACATAAATATTTGCATTAACACAAGTAGAAAGAGTAGAAAATTCCTGTATTTGAATTTGGAAGTAGACAATTTACCACATTTTAATACATTGACTCCATTGCATCCTAGCAGGGGGTATAATGAAAGTATTTTTAGTCAAAACTAATAATAATGCTGAGGAATATATGGATGACAACTTCTTTGTTCATTGTATGCGACGTTTCAACACAGATTCTTGTGTCGCTCTCAAGAAGTTGTCATCCATATATTCCTCAGCATTATTGTCATCCCAACTTCTAAAATGCCTCTCAAAGAAGTTAAAACTAATAATGTAAGTTTACAACAGATCTAAGCTTTATCATCAATGGCAATGAATTCATTAGAAACCACTTCCATTCTGCTCTGCATTTATAAGCCTCAAAGTTCTTGAAAGAAAAGCCTGGAATAACGGACACATAGACAGACAGAGGTCCACTAATTTTTCGTGATAATTTAGTTGTGGCAATGATAATAAGCTAACTGTATTCATATTCAGTGTATGGATGTAGATTCACTGCTTTGAAGTTGCTAATATTATTTCGAAAATCATAATTTTGTCCAATTTTTTTTTCTCATATTTTAGTCACCTCACCTGATCAAAGCCCATCTTGTCTGCAGGTATATCAGGTTGGGTGATGTGGGGGGAGGCGAGGAGAGGGGGGCCTTCCACTGAAAGAGGAAAAGAGGATCAAACATGAAAGTAGAGGCTCAGACTTCCTGTCATTAAGACTGTCAAGGCCTCTTGACACTGAGGGTGTGCGTTCGATTCATGCAAAGGGCTAAGTAGAAAAATGGTTCTTTTGCAGGCACTGTGATCCCAAATACATGTATGATAATGTTATATTTATCTTTAGTATGTCTTCAATTAAAATGACAGGTATTCATAAATCTTAATCTAAATCTAACCTTAAAACACCAATTTATATGTAGCTAAGTTATCACTGAATTGTGCAAAGTATTCCAGAAATATCACAATAGACTATCAAAAAAGGCCTTCAGTGGTGTATGGGAGTCATTGTTCAAAGTATAAAATTCTAAAACATGTCACTTATTCTAGAAGTTGACAATGTATAGAAATTGCTCTCTTTCCTCAAATCTGCTTGTTGAAAAAACAATTGTTTCAACTATGATCACAACAAATTTCTATGAAAGCAAAATTATAAGACGGCTTACAAATAAAATCTGGCTAAGACTGAACCCACACTGAATTTTATCCAAAACTAACCACATACCCATAGCCTCAAGCTTAGTGTGAGTAAACTGGTCCTTCTCATAATCCAGATTGTAGTTCTCGTCTAGAGGAACGTCCACCGTCCCGAAGTAATGGCTGTTTATCACATGGAACTGCACTCCTGAAACATACATGAAGTGTCAGGGAGTATGTAAAAATAGAGCCATTGGCTCTGTAGATCATCAGGCTTCATCATCAACTATGATGTAGAGTGTGGCCAATGTGATTCCCCCTTTGTAGAGGCCACAGGGTCACCAATAATAAAATTAAGTATATAGCAGTGTATAAAATAGATTGGAAATCTAGCCTGTCCTGAAAATTTATTGGTCAATTCCTTTGGGAAATTTAAGAAAAAAATTGAAAAGTTACCAGTCCTGACCAAAAAGTTACCAATCCTGACCAAAAAGTAACCAGTCCTGGCAAAAAGTTGCCAGTTCAAGGACTGGCTGACGGGCAATATTTTAAACACTGTATATAGGCGACAAGTTTAAGTTTTCTAGGCCTTATACTTCAGGAGAAGATGAAAATAGATTTAAAGGACGTTCCTGTTGCCTTTATTATTATTATAAAGCTACAATTCATCATCCTCACTAGTCAAGGAGTCTGTACACAAAGTTTCAGCTTTCTAGGCCTTATGTTTCTAGAGAAGAAGATGAAAATAGGTTTTTAGGGTGTGGCCCCAATCTAAAATTGCTTCTTTTTCATTCAAATATCTCCATTTTTTTAGAAAAATCCTTACACTAGGTCTTATCATAAAAGAGATGCCTGCCTTTAAGCCTCTTATAGACTATTATAAATGCCTACGGTAGACAGGCACTTAATTAAGGATTTACCATAATAAACAAACCTGCTGCTTTGACTGTATGAGCGAAGATGATGATATCGTCTACGGACCCTGTATAGTCCTTGGGGGGCGTGGAGTAGGAGAACTGACGAGACACCTTTTGTCTCAGGTCGATGAGAATTGCGGAGTGAACCATAGGGACGGCAAATACTCCAAGATTCTCTCGGTCCACTATGGGAATGTATTCTGGGGTACGCTTGTAGAAACCCTAAAATATGAGAACATAACTTGATCAAATGGCTGTTGAAACAAGATGATTATTCTTTCACACTGTATCTCTGTTGACCTTGAGGTGAAAATATATCATTTAACAGTGCTTGTACAAAATTTCAAGATTTAAATTTAATGTTTTTTATCAAGGGTTTTCTTGACAAAACAATGGTTAATAATTCAAGACGGCCTGATTACCAAGTTGGGGAAGACCCACTCAAAGCACTGCATTCTCAATAGACCCTGTCAATGTTTGAAAACAGGATGAACACACAAAGATTGAAAGTAGTAATGTAAACTCTTCATTTGTAATCGGACAGCAACAAGAAAATACAAATAGATATACTATGAGATGGTTGATACTGAAAATAACCATTTTCAAGCCTATAAATTGTCTACAAGGCTTTTTAAGGCTTGTATGAACCTAGTCTGACAGCCAGACCCTTAAATAAAATGCAAGCCTAAGCAAGTCTATAATAAGACTTGAGAGCTCAATTTTAGGCTGAATTTTAGACTCATATGAACCCTGACATTGCTACTGGAAGAAAGTTGTGTTTAAGGGACCATTCGAGCGGGTTATTTTTTGTGTAAACGAAATTCAGGAGGACTTTCCTGTTTACAATTATATATGATTTTTACATGATAACTTTACACTTAATTTCAAATATGTTTGTGAGGATAGCATTTCAGTTGTTCAAGATTTAGCAATTTGACAAAGAATAATTTTTTGAGTGTATCGCTCAAAAAATAAAAACATCGTGAAATGAAGCCAATCATCGAAGCTACGATCGTGGAATGCATTAAGACAAAATGCTTTTGTAACTTTTATTATGAATTATTTGGTAATATGCTCCTCTTCTAACAATCTAGTATTTATTTAGTTATTTTGTTAATAAATTAGCATAATACAGCACATTTGTTTTCTCGCAATGCTAACGTTTCAAAATGGCGGATGAAACGCGGTCGAGTGGTGCCTTTAAAGGGAATATAAGGTGATGTCAGGTATTGAAAAATAATGGTCCCAATTGAAAGACAACGTATTCAAACTAAATGGAGCAGTAATAATTCAAATATATAACATAAAGTTTAGCCATGCGATTCCTTTTTCTTACACAAAATGAATAAAAGGTGTTCACACAAACTGGCCGCCAATGGATTTTAAGTGAATCTTCAAACTTCGTCCTCTGACTATGGATGATTGGCTTGTGTTATGAGATTTTTGACACTGTCAAAAAAATACATTTAGCATTAACTTTCAACTATCAGTGAAAATTTTAGAATATAAAATTATCAAAAAACGTGCTACTGCCCCTTTAAGGGTTACCCTTGAATCACTTAATGTCAACACAGGTTTGACGAGGGTAATAAAGCAGAGCGTATTTTAGCTATTCATGATTATTATGATTTATTTGGACATGGGTTCTTATTTGTTACCTCATCATTCATTCCGCCCCAAAAATTGGAATAGATTCCCTCCACACTGGTGTTCAACATTGGTCCTATAATCGTTCTGAAACATAAATCATCATATTCTGTAAAAACGTGTAACAAAACTCAAAGAAACTATATCCATTTAAGTACCTCCCCAAAAAATGTCAAATTTTGAGAATAGATGTTATGGAAAAGATGAAAATGTGAAAACTTTATTGACAATGGATGACAGAACGATGACAGAAAGCAGCCAAAATCATCAGCCATCTGGCTTAAGGAGCTAAAATCACTGACCTGGCATTGTGAAGACATTTTAGGTAGATATAATAAGATACACAGGATGGTGACAGACTTAGTCAATACAAAAATCCAACTCACAACAAATCCAACTTTCTTGCCTACAAAAAGAAGTAAAGTGATAAAAAAAAATCCAACTCACTTTTCTTGTTCCATAAGAATTTGCAGGGTTCGATTGTTGGCTAGTATCACATCAGCATCAAGCATCTAGAAGGTAAAATTTTGGAAGACATTTAAAAGAGGCAGTAGAATATTTTGGGAAATTTATCATTTTAAATTTCTCCCAAATAACATAAGTTTATGCCAAATGCATAACCTTCAGAACTACTCAACCCAACCTACCTGTAGTTGTAGAAGAATTATCAGACACAGAAATGTGTGAAAGTGAAAAATTCTAACAGCTGATTGAAGAATATTCAGATCTTAATCAGATAATTTCAGGAGATTCAGAGAAACAAAAAGTGAGTTAAAAATTAATATATGAATCTAATCGTCTGACTACCGTATTTCATCGAATAGACGCCCTCGGTGTGTATTTTTTCAGACCCCCTTTACCCCCGGCGTGTATTCGAGACCTGGCGTCTATTCGAGGCTGGCGTCTATTTATTCTTTAGTAGGAAATGGTAGATAGATGGTGTAAAGGGGGAATACTTTATTAGGGGGAATACTTTATTTCAATTCAACTATGGGAGCATTAATTAATCAACTTATCACCCGGCGTTTATTCGAGACCCGGCGTCTATTTACTTAAAATAGCCATACCCCTGGCCTCTATTCGAGACCCGGCATCTATTCGAGGCCCGGCGTCTATTCGAGGAAATACGGTAAATATCCTGAAATATAACTGTCAGGAAAAGTTTATATATTTTAGGAGTGCTTCAATGACTTGCAATCATTTCTGCAGAACTATTTGTTAGTCCTTTTCATAAATCTGATGGTAGGTTTGGGAAAGACTTATTAAATTTCATGTACTACTTATAATTGGTTTTGTCTTGTTGTCAAATAGTTTTTATGTTATGACGTCAACAGTGAAAGAGAATAAGGATTTCTGAATATATACATATGAAAAGAAACATTTGTGTTGCAACAGACAAAAGCAAAATTTTAAATCATTCAGAAGGTTGTTGTAGAATTTTAAGGCTATTTCCAGGCTTTTAAGGCTAAATTAGAACCACTTTTCAGGCTTTTTCTAAGAACCCCGTTAAATGCAAAATAGACACATAAACTTGAGCATCATATATGAAGGAAGCGAATGAGAAGGAATTTTGGAAAGGGAGATAACTCACTAAGAGGAAGTCTGCCCACATGTCTCTGGCGTTGTCGAGAGCTTGTTGACGGAGCGCGATGACCCGGTCAAACCTCTGGTCAGTCCAGTGACAGTTGGTCCTCTCATCTGGGTAGCCTGCTGATTCATGGGGGAAAATATTAACGAAGGGTTGAATGAATGAGATAATGAATGAACAAGTGAAGAAGCGAGCAAAGCTCACATACCCCCGCTCCCCACTTTGTTCAAAGAATTTCAAATAGTAAAACTGATTAATATTGGTTAAAGTATGATAGTTGAGTATACAGTAAGTCATTGTGTAAGTCTTCTTTCAACTGAAGCCCAAATACCGAATTCATTAATAGGTTTTACAATTAAAAGGGTACATCTAGAGATAATGGTTGATCTTTGTTTCAAATTTGAGGTAGTTATCATGAATATTCTACGAGATGCACTGAGGTCAAAATAATTTTGTTGAGTCACTTTGTAAGTTATGTTTTCCAAAGAAACCACAGAGAAGAAAATCCATATATATCGTTTAACTCTCACAAGGCATATCCAGCAATCATGATTGACATATGTAGCAAATTTGGTGAAGCTGAGATGTATATTTCATGAAATATGTTCAGGACAAAGTAATTTATCATAGAATCACTGTTTTAGTCATGTTTCCAAAAATTAAAAAAATGTGATGGTCTAATCCTCAAATGGCACATCTAGGGATCATGGTTGATAAGTGTATGAAGTTTGGTGAAGCTAGCATGAATAGTTTGGGAGATATGCTCCGGACAAAAGAGTTGGTCGAAGAGTCCCTGTTTTAGTCATGTTTCCATGGAAACCACAAAAAATAAAAATAATTTGTTGGTCTAACCCTTTAAAGGCACAACTAGGGATCATGATTGATAAGTGTATGAAGTTTGGTGAAGCTAGCATGAATAGTTTGGGAGATATGCTCCGGACACAGAACTTGGTCATAGAGTCACTGCTTTAGTCATGTTTCCATGGAAACCGCCAAAAATTAAAAGAATGTGATGGTCTAACCCTCAAAATGCACAACTAGGGATCATGGTTAACATGTGTATGAAGTTTGATGAAGCTAGCATGCATAGTTTTGGAGATCTGCTCCGCACAAAACGACTTCCTCAAAGAGTCACTTTTTAGTCACGTTTCCATGGAAACCGCAACAATGAAAATTCAGAAATAGTCCTAACCCTCAAAAGGCACAACTAGGGATCATGGTTGACATCTGTATGAAGTTTGATGAAGCTAGCATGCATAGTTTTGGAGATATGCTCCGCACAAAACGACTTCCTCAAAGAGTCACTTTTTAGTCACGTTTCCATGGAAACTGCAAAAATGAAAATTCAGAAATAGTTCTAACCCTCAAAAGGCACAACTAGGGATCATGGTTGACATGTGTATGAAGTTTGATGAAGCTAGCATGCATAGTTTTGGAGATATGCTCCGCACAAAACGACTTCCTCAAAGAGTCACTTTTTAGTCACGTTTCCATGGAAACCGCAAAAATGAAAATTCAGAAATAGTTCTAACCCTCAAAAGGCACAACTAGGGATCATGGTTGACATGTGTATGAAGTTTGATGAGGCTAGCATGCATAGTTTTGGAGATCTGCTCTGCACAAAGTTTTGGGACGGACGGACAGACGGACGGACAGACAGACGGACGGACAGACAGACGGAAAGAATGAACGCTATATACCCCCGCTTACGCTGTAAGGCGGGGGTATAATTAGGAGATAAACCTATTGTGTTTTTTAATTTTCATGGTAGATGGAGATTCAATACCTGTTGATGTCATCAATAACAATATATTTGAACAAAGTTGTGAAATATTATAATTAATTATCCTACCTCATGTAAGAATCTCGATATCTTATTGGTCCACGTGACCCTGAATAAATACTGATATCACCCTCTGGAGTCGGGTAAGAAATCATTATACCCCGGCACATTAAAAGCATGAAAAAAAACGTGCAGATTGAGCGTCTTGAAATGTACAATATCTGTTACCTCGAACACACGATCAAGCTGGTTACTTTTGATCAACCGATATGTAGCTTTGAACAAACTATAGTAAAATAACTTACGCAGTTCTTACTCTTTGTCTTCATTTCATATGCGTTTTGTTTAAACATTCGGTAGGATAAATAGAGGTTATCATGCGAGTGTGTTTTGGGATCGTAAATATCCTGCATTAGGAATAAACATTGTATTTTGCGAGCCTTGGCGAGCTAAATACATAGTGTTTATTCCTAATGCAGGATATTTACGATCCCAAAACACACGAGCATGATAACTTCTTTATCATACAATGTCATTTTAAAATTTTAATTCGAAAAAATGCCTGATAATACTATTTTAATAGTTGAAATTGTTTTAAGATTCGCTCATTGATATATGCAAATGAATAGAGCAATGACTCTGATGGTGAATTGTCAAAATATAATTCCCCCCTATATATTGCCGTTTGAGTTATTTTGTCACGACTCCAAAGTTTTGAACTTTAAAAATTCTATAAAATACGATGATTTAAAACATTAGGCACATTTTAAACGCCCTTGGCGGGATCGAACTGACGTTCTTCAATCCGACGTCATCGAGAGGACGAGTCAATCTCGCAAAGGGGCAAGAGTTGCTCTTGCCTACGTGACAATGGCAGCTTGCGTTGAGACAGCGATTGAACGAACGTTGATGGCCGGAGAGCTAAACTAGATGATAGTCTGTGGATTTCCGAATCCAAACTAAACAATATTAAAGTAAAGAACACCGAAGATGGGTAAATGACGTGTTTGAACATGAGACTTGAACTGCCTTTGGTACCTGTGAGTAAAATTGTTCGGTCGGTTTCATTCAAATCGTGATGACAGTGTTTTAGCACTGCTAAGTCATACATATGGCTTAAGACCCATACAGTTTTGTTGTTATTTCTTAGATTAATGTTTATGCAATGTACCATTCATATTGTAATGCCTCTCTCCGTTACGAAAGGCGTTCAAAATGTTAACGCTTGTGACGTCATCGGAATTTTCGAAAGAAGTTCCGACCTTGACCTTTGAAATTTGCATCGGTATCCGTATATGACCCTTAGCCACGCCCAACGGATATCGAAAATATCCGTAGGCTTTATTATGCCGAGAACACTATCCATTGTATGATAAATTCGTTATACCATTCAGAGACGGGGTATATGGGAAGATATCCACCTCTCGCTAGGTGTTATGCGACTCGCCTTCGGCTCGTCGCATAACACCAAGCTCGAGGCGGATATCTCCCCATGTACCCTGTCTCTGAATGGTATAACTTATAATACACACAAACGCAAAACAAACTTTATTTGAAATGACAGATATTATGTTACCGAGTAGAATTACCCTCATAAGCTGAACTACAAACACCTATTCTAGG
Source organism: Steromphala cineraria (assembly GCA_916613615.1). Classification (NCBI taxonomy): domain Eukaryota; kingdom Metazoa; phylum Mollusca; class Gastropoda; order Trochida; family Trochidae; genus Steromphala; species Steromphala cineraria. The sequence goes on along the minus strand of OU744735.1, from coordinate 25,767,119 downwards.
GCCTGTAGGTCTCGTTTGCATTCTTTCCCGTGACAAGCTTCCAGCGACATCTTCAGCTAGAAGCAGGGATCTTAACTCAGATAGTGCTTTGAGGTTCAACACATAACCTAGTCAATTTTATTGAGGGAAATTTGTACCATAGACTGATAATATCAATCATATTTAAAGTGTAATAAATAGAAAGATGACTGTTATTAAGTTTTTCAATTTAATATATTCATATTATTATATCAATATATCCTTGAGACAAAGATATACTCATAAAAAGATTAATTTCTCGTTTTTATTGTGTCATTAGATGTCACTATTGTATAATATTTTGTTTACAATATGCAATATCTATATATTTACAAATATATCATAGATATTATTAGCATTTTTTACAGATTAAGTACCAGTACAAATATGTTATTCCGAATGCTATTGTATATATAATATATTCATAGTCTGTCATCCATACCCTACAGCAAAAATATTCAATTGGCGACCGAACGAATCTAGAAAGGTAAAGCAAGTCTAGATCAATCAGCTCTAAAGTTAAAGCATCTTCTGGGATACTTTAATACATTAACTGTTGAAAGATATTGTCAATATTGAAAAAAAAATAGTTCTGAGTCTAGATGTTAGTCCAATATATTCAATGCATAAATGATAACCAATGTCCTGTCTTTACATGTTTACGATATGATTAATGTTTACACAGTCTTAAAAAACTGTTAACAGCTTTAATATATCTTTCTTTATGATCTCTAATACGCAAAGTCAAAAGTAAAAAGGTGTTTAATGCCCTTAACAACCAGTTAAGTGATTTCTGTGTGAATTAAGACCTGTCCGATGCTAAAACTTGAACTCAATTAACACGGCTGATGCCATAGTGAAACATGTGTTTGTCACAGGAAGTGGGTACATCTCGCTGAGCGAACAAGAACTACTTATGGGCCCTATTTGGGTATTTGACTATCAAAATTACATCAAGATATGTAGAACAAGTTGAGAAGGTGATACAGGTTTATAAGATAACCGAAAAAAAAATACATTTCAATTCTATGCATATCTTTGTCTTTGCATAGGTTTAACTATAATTCTATTTAACAAAGTAATATAACCCAATTCTGAAATCTGAACATGCATGTAGGAGACAAATCCTTATACAAACAACCTTGGAAGATTTGGTCATGCTATCACCATAAGCTTTCTTTCAAGGGGTCAACCCTACCACATTTCACACCCTTTTGTTGGGTTTTACCGTATTTCCTCTAATAGGGGCCTGGGCCCTTTATAATATTTAAAGGGACCATTCGAGCGGGGTATTTTTTGTGGAAACAAAATTCAGGAGGACTTTCCTGTTAACAATTATAAATGATTTTTATCTAATAAATTCACACTTTATTTCAAATATGTTTGTGAGGTAAGCATTTCAGTTGTTCAAGATTAAACAATTTGCCAAAGAATAAAGTGTATCGCTCAAAAACTAAAAACATCCTGAAATGAAGCCAATCATCGAAGCTACGATCGTGGAATGAATTACTACGACAAAATGCTGTCGTAACTGATAACTTTTGTTATGAATTATTTGTAAATATGCTCCTCTCCTATCAATCAAGTATTTATTTCTTTATCTTGTTGATAAATTAGCATAATACAGCACATTTGTTTTCTCGTAATGCGAACGTTTCAAAATGGCGGACGAAACGCGGTCAAGTGGTGCCTTTAAGGGGCCTTACCCCTGGCGCTTATTAGAGGCCCTGGCCTTCACTCATAAAACCTGATAAAGTATAGCAAAATTTATATAGAAAGTATTAGGAAGTTATCATTAACACGATCAGCCCGGCTCTTATTAGAGGCTCGGCCAATATTCAAGTTCAGGTGCCTGTTCCCCTCGGCTGTTATTAGAAGCCCCGTGAGCCCTTAGTTGAGGTCCGACCCCAATTCGAGTAAATACAGTACCTGCCCTACTTATATGCATACACAGTGTACTAGATAAACATACTTGTGATCATTTCTGAACAGCTTGGACCTCCTTACAATAAAAGTATCCTAATCCTACAACTCTTCAGAGGACAATATGCAAATAAGAAGGCTTATAAATCTCTCACAAGGAATGAGTCGCGCCAGTCATAATCACTCACTTATTTAAGGCTTGCTGTTGAGGAATTGAGCATAAAATTTTGGTTTTGAGAGCAGCATCCTCTTTGCTGAAAGGTAACAACCTAACTGATTTGAAGGGACTATTTATCTTTACTGCAGAAGGCTGGACGATTGACAGAGAAGCGTTCAGGAAGCACTGAAGGCTTAAATAAGCTAGCTATTGTAACTTGCTTAAATACTGACTTGCAGTTAAAGATTCTTTGACTCAGGCAATACAAGTACCTCCAGATGCAAGTCAAAGAAGACTCCAATACATATAGCAGCCGATGGTCTTCTTTGAAAAAACAATCATGTCAAAGGAACCCATGCTCAGCTAGGAGTTTGAAGTTGGGCTTGTGGTGGATAAAATTCAACAACCCACATTTGTCCCTGTTAAAGGGTCAGTAGGACATTTTTGATAACTTTTATAATTTAAAATTTTCACTGGTAATTGCATGTTAATGCTAAAATTATATTGATAGTATCAAAAATCTCATTACACAAGCCAATCATCCATTCTCAGAGAACAAAGAATGAAGATTCACATAAAATCCATTGGCGGCCATTTTTTTGTGAACACCTTTAATTCATTTTTTGTGAGAAAAAGATTCGCATGGCTAAACTTAACGTTATATATTGGAATTATTACTGCTCCATTTAGTTTAAATACATTGTCTTTCAATTGAAATCATTAATTTTCATTTCCCTTACATCACCCTATATTCTCCCTAAAAACGTGCTACTGCCCCTTTAAGGCTTGCTGTTGAGCATAAAATTTTGGTTTTGAGAGCAGCATCCTCTTTGCTGAAAGGTAACAACCTAACTGATTTGAAGGGACTATTTATCTTTACTGCAGAAGGCTGGACGATTGACAGAGAAGCGTTCGGGAAGCACTGAAGGCTTAAATAAGCTAGCTATTGTAACTTGCTTAAATACTGACTTGCAGTTAAAGATTCTTTGACTCCGGCAATACAAGTACCTCCAGATGCAAGTCAAAGAAGACTCCAATACATATAGCAGCCGATGGTCTTCTTTGAAAAAACAATCATGTCAAAGGAACCCATGCTCAGCTAGGAGTTTGAAGTTGGGCTTGTGGTGGATAAAATTCAACAACCCACATTTGTCCCTGTTAAAGGGTCAGTAGCACATTTTTGATAACTTTTATAATTTAAAATTTTCACTGGTAATTGCATGTTAATGCTAAAATTATATTGATAGTGTCATAAATCTCATTACACAAGCCAATCAGCCATAGTCAGAGGACAAAGTATGAACATTCACATAAAATCCATTGGCGGCCATTTTGTGTGAACACCTTTAATTCATTTTGTGCAAGAAAAGGAATCGCATGGCTAAGCTTTACATTATATATTTGACTTATTACTTCTCCATTTAGTTTAAATACATTGTATTTCAATTGGAACCATTAATTTTCCTGACATCACCTTATATTCCCTCTAAAAACGTGCAACTGCCCCTTTAAAAGAGACGATTATTTTTCATTCATCTCATTTGTACTTGGCTCTTGCCTTACCTGTCTGCTGTAAGGTGCAATTGTACAATGACAAGGTTTTTTTATAATAAATTAAAACCTTTTCAACATTATACAATTTCTTAATCAATGGGATTCCAAATGATTATTTTCAGGAACATTAGTCTTTTTTATTTAAAAAACCTTTCAAAAATAATGTTTATTAATGACTCCTACACCATATTCAATGTCCCTCAAATGTTCATGTTTCTTTGGTAATTAAACGGAGAAAATGTCCATAAAGCATTTACCAGTTCTCATTATGTCCCAAGAATGCCATCATGATTTATGTTAAGCTTTCTCATTTATTTCTATCAATTAACTGTCAAGATCTTACAGGCTATAAGCTTTATGTGTCAACATGTGGTCTAGACTTGCTGCAAGCCTTAAAAGTTCATTTGACCAAATAACCCTGGACCCTTAAAGGTGCAGTATTGCACTTATTTTGACATTTTTCACGTTTAACTGCTTTGAATCATTGATTCTATACTTAATTAAATGGTTCCAAGTCAAAGGAATCGAAAAAACGAAATATTTATTAATTAAAGGAAAATGTTTTTTTCTTATTCTTTTGTGGTCTGCAAAATAACGACTTTAGAACATGGCGTCACGTGACTTCTGTTACTCGCGTGTTACACTACTTCCGTCAGATTTTCTATCGGCAATGTAATGAAATATGGCGGGCTATTTGAATTTGACCAGAGAACTATATGCGAGAAGTTGATTATCGATAGCTCGATATCGGTACTTGAAAAAGCAGCTTTTAAAAAGAACAAATATTAAATGGGAAAATAGTCTGTGTATGTCCTTGAGTCCATCATTAAATATATTGAATTTCTGATTTAAGGTAATTTTCAGTTGACTTTTAAAATTTTGAAAAATAAAATGGCAGACAGGAAGTTAGTTTCCATCCAATCAATGTCATGTTTCCAGTCACAAAGTGTAGCATAGGTAAAAAACAGTCTATTTTTTGGTAGAAATGCATTATAAAATCCTTTTTAGACTATAGTTCATTCTAATTTGAACATAATGAATGAATTTGATTTAAATGAATTCCTTTCATCATCAAAATTTGGGATGGTGTAATAAGTTATTCAACAAATTAAGGTAATTAAAATTTATTTTGGTTTGTTATATACAAGCAATAAGAGTTAAAACAAGTTTAAACTATATAAAGTTGATCTTAAAGGGGCAGTAGCACGTTTTTTGATAATTTTAAAATTTTGACTGATAATTGTAAGTTAATGCTAAATGTATTATTTTGACAGTGTCAAAAATCTCATTACCACACAAATCATCCATTGTCAGAGGACAAAGTATGCAGATTCACACAAAATCCATTGACGGCCATTTTGTGTGAATACCTTTAATTCATTTTGTGTAAGAAAAAGGAATAGCATGGCTAAACATAATGTTATATATTTGAATTATTACTGTTCTTTTTAGTTCATTGTCTTTCAATGGGAACCATTAATTTTCATTTTCCTGACATCACCTAATATTCCCTCTAAAAACGTGCTTCTGCCCCTTTAACATATCACTTAGTAAATATAATCTCCAATGCTTCCAAAAGATGTCCTGATCATGAACTTACCTCTATTTTTATCATCAATCTCAACATCAACATGGTGATACTGAGACTTCATGGCTGACAACCATTCACGTAGCATCGCTGTCGTATTGTCTATGTTGTGGTCACTTCGGAACCTGAAACAGACGCATTCATGTTACAATAATTGATAAAGATAATAATCTTTATTTTCTATAAGACAAGGTAAATTCGGAAATCTGTGTCCATGGCACACGATAGCCACAGTGCAACGCGAGTTCAAGCAATGTTCTGTCCTTAAAATGCTGAGCGTCACCAAGGAAGCATCATCTCCAATCTTTAAACGTGGATGGAAATCGAAATCCGGCGATGTTCTGTCATTTTAATGCTGAGCATCAAGCAAGGAAGCAACATCTCAAATCTTGGTATGACCCAGCCAGTTATATAATCCTGACCTTCCGGCTGAGGAGACAGTCTACCAACTGAGCTATTCCCCCAGGTTAGTTCATGTCTCATCAGTCTGATTAATCCTACTGTATTCTGAGGCATAAGAGTTTCTGACATTAACTCTACCAGGCTATGAACTCCTTCTATCAGGTTTTTTCCTCCAGATTAAAATCGACTGTGATTCGAGGAAAAAAGTGCAAAAATATTATCTCTAGAGGGGTTCGAACCTCACCCAGCCCGGCTTTCCTCTCATTCACAGTCTGAAGGCACCCCTATTGCCCGCATGTTCTGACACAAGCTCATCTAGCCAATCGAAAGGAGCGCAGTGAAAGCTTCGGTATCCCTCAGGGGCAGGTAACTCCAGTGTACCATTCGTTATACATAATCGCCGCTAAACGCTATTTAAAAACGAGGATGTGATTGGATAGCTTACGACTGGGACTGTCTGTGCTAAACTGGTTATAGCAACATGCGGTAGAGGTGGGTGCATTCAGACCGAGACGGAAAGGATATCCCGAATGGTTCGAGCCCCAATAGAGACAATATTTTTGATTTGCCTCTCCACAATGGTCTGAGAGAGTGTTCCAAATATTGCCTGCCTGCCTGCCAATTGCTGGTTACTTTTATATTTAGTTTGTTGGAGAAGATGTCAGCGAGCATGCAGATGAATGAACTCCAATCTTATCAAACTTAACAGGACTGAATGATCAATTTGCTAAAAAAATAGCTAATTGCACCCAAAAATAATAAAGTAAAACTAACAATTATTCTGTAATTTTTTGATGAGGAACTGATATATCAAAGAATGGTTATTGAAGAAATAACTGAATTACAGTATAAGAAATAGGGCTGAAACGGTTAACCGGGTACTCGAGTACGAGTCGGGTACAGTCATTACTCGAGTAACGACTTGGTACTCGAGTACTTGGGAGATAGAGTTATCTCCCTTGTAAGACCTTGCACGCAGATCTAACTATCACTAAGAATAGGGCAAGTCTGAACACTTCAACAGCCGATGCAATCATATTCCTCAATAAGAATCTCAGGATGTCGCAACTCCAAAGGCCCACACAACAAGCTGAAACAACTCAGGCATCGCAACCCCTTCCAAATCTTCCAATTCTTCCCTCCTCAAAGCAGGAAATTGAGTAGATAAAAGCCAGTAAAGAAGGAATCTTCATAGGATTGTTTGTTACGTCAAGTTATTCTCGTCTTGTTTGTTTTAGATTTACGCTAATGTTCAATAATTACTAATGTTGAATTTCTCATCATATAAGATATATATGATGTACACAACTACACATCGTCACAAAAGACATTGTAGTTATATATGTTATTATTTTTACTTAGTAAAATAAAGAATAATTATCTTAAAATTTCAAGACACAAAGCAACTACTGCGTCGGACTGATTATGTTTTGTTTTAAAATTGTTTCATTGCAAAAGTTTTGTACCATGCTTCATTAAGCTGAACGTCTGAGAAAGGCAGTTTGTGAAATTTAAAAACAAATTTTATGGCAAATAAATTTTTGAGAGAGGTGAAAGTGTCGTTTATTTGGAGAGAAAAATATGTTTAAAATCCACTAAAAATGAAGGAAATAGCGTTTTAGAGCGTTTAATATTTGAAAATTTTCCGGGGGGGCATGCCCCCGTACCACCCTAGTACACTCGGTTGCTACACAACCTCGGGCAATTCACTTCGTGACTTGCGTTCGAGTACTCGAGTACGAGTCGAGTAATGAGGGGTGAGTACTCGAGTATCATTTTTTGTACCCCTTTCAGCCCTAATAAGAAATACCAAACTTAGAGATTATTCATAAAATAAATACCATCTCTTTAGATTATAAATTGAAATGCTTACATACCAATATTCAAATGATTAGTGATATGATGCTAATGAGTGAAACTTTATAAATAATCTGTCTTACAGTAACAGCCAAAGATTGCCCTACATGCGGTGGTGCAGAATAACCTAGGTCATCGAAATTGAGTGATTTTGGAAACTTTTACCGAGGAAATGTAAGTATTAAAATACAAGCTATTCTTGGTTAAATAACATATGTTTATAACTGCGTTGGAAAGATTAATACCTGACACATGTTTTAAAGAATATTCCAGGAAATACACAAGAATGTGTCTGATATAATCCCAAGCTTACTAATGACATCTGGAGTCTCTCCACACATATGCAGTCAATTATCTCAAAGATCTATTGCAATATAGTGAGCCACCCCTAAGTGTGAACTAGTCCTTAAACACCTATCTAAGGGACCGGTCATTTATTATAGGGGGGGGTGGGCCGGTGATTTTAGGGGGTGGGTCACAAAAAAATAAGACAGCCTTTAGGGGTGGGTCACAAAAAAATAAGACAGCCTTTAGGGGTGGGTCATAAAAAAATAAGACAGTATTTTAGTGCTGTTTTCAAACATTCTGATCAGAATGAGGTAAGATATATATGCTTTAATAAACATAAACAACAAACTTTAATGCTCTGTTAAGAATATAAATAGTGTAGGGGTGGGTCATAAAAAAATATGACAGGCATCAGTGGGGGGTCATAAAAAATCATGACGGCTTTATCATGGGCTTGATATTGCCCAAATTACATTAAACTTATAATCATAGAATTTAGGAAAATATATCATTACCTTTAACAAAAATATCAAAGTTACAGTAACAATTCAAAACATACAAGTAAATATCATTCATGACATACAATGTAATTATTTCAAATATTTTAGATAAAGACAACTTTTCCCATATTCACATTCACCTCAAGCTACAAAATGTCAGAGATAATCTTCATATAAAATGTAGACGTCTTGGCTACCTCTTGTTCTAATTCCTTTGGTAAAGTGTTGACACTGACAGTGATTTTAGTAGATAGAGCCTTAGGCTAATTATAGATAATCCACTTAAGAAACTTCATTGATGACACTCATTTAATCCTCCTATAACTCAGACATGTGATAAACTGTCTAGAGAATGTAAAACAATAAACAACAAATCTGACCAATGAGAAACACTTACAATTTAGTATAAAACCCTTTGAAGAATGTTTCAACAGCAGATTAGGATTTGAACCTCAGACCTTACACATCTCCGGACTACTCCGGGGGCTGACTTACTACTTGGACCTTCATGCCCCTGGAGTGGAAACCAACTGTTATCTACATATTGTATCTATGTTGTTATGTAAGTCATTCCTGTAAATAAAAGTGTGCATATCTATTCCATGGACTTTGGATTTCTTCTGCCTAGAGTTAATTCCCCGTTAAAACTGGACAGTTAGACCATCAACCCGGAATATCAAAAGTTGGGGCAGATGAGGATTTCCTGGAACCCTGCCTCAGCCTTATGATAACTTGGTGAGAATCTTCAAAAGATCCTGAATCCAGATGCCAGGAATTGTTTTGGACACACAGACAGAGGACTAGTCTGAAGATATGAAAGTATCTCAGATGATATAACAGCAACGACATCCACTGACCACGAGAGAAACTCAAAGACCACACCTACTCATTGAGGCCGCCAAGTGATAAGGACATTCATAAAAAGTGTAAGTACATTACCATTTTTATCTTATCTCATTCTTGGTTTAGTTATTTTGCTTACTTTAAGGTTTCTTAAACATGAGTTCTGGTATGGATGGCAACTTTGAGGGAGAAATCCCAATTGTTTCTCTTGTCACCCCTCTTGCCAAGTCAATCATTAAGGCTGACTTTGGTGATTGTTCTGCTGCCTGCCTCGTAGATTCAGGTAGTAGCGTCAATTGCATTTCGTCCAACTTCCTTGAACTAGCATTTCCGGATGTTAAAGTAGGGAAATCACGTTTCCCACATGTTAGAGGAGTTGGAGGATCCTTACTGGAGGTGATAGGGTCAGTTGTCTTGGACTTTTCTATTGAAGGCCAAGAATTTTCTGATAGGTTTCATGTTCTCCCTACTATGCCAAAAGCGGTAATTTTGGGGTTAGAATTCCTTGAAGAGAATGATGTTGTTTTAGATTTCAGTTGTGATTCTTTAATTATTGACAATAAGACCTCAGACAGACATTACATTAGATTTATGACCAGTTCAGAAATGTCAGGATTAGCCAAAACTATTGACCAGATTTACATTCCTTCTCAGAGTGAGATACATTTCAAAGTTAGATTAGAAGATGTTCCAGACGGAGTGACCATTCTCATAGAACCAATCTCTTCACTAGCAGAAAATTTTGAAGTAGCAGGTGGCAATACCATATGTCAATCAAACAACGGGATAGGGACATTTCGGCTTATGAATCCATCTCAAGAAGAAATAGTACTAGAGAAAGATTCAGTAGTTGGCAGCTTTAGCTATATTGATGTTGACAATATATTTGACACTGACTGTGAGCAAGTAAACACAGTACAAACAGACACAGACGGTAATAAGCAGGACAAAGACTATGTTAATATTGCTAAAGAGCTTGGATTTGACCTAGCAAATGCTCAGCTTACTAAAGAGCAAAGACATAGACTGTTAGAGTTTCTAGGTAGGAATAGGGATATCTTTTCGACAAGTTTGACAGACCTAGGGAAGACAGACATGCATTATCATGAAATAGACACTGGCAACACTGCACCCATTAGATGTAGACCTTACCGCCAGTCACCCCATCTGCAGCAGGTCACAGAAGAACTTGTCGACGACTTCCTGAAGAATGACCTCATCGAGGAATCCTGCTCGATGTATGCTGCTCCCATAGTTTTAGTTAAGAAGCGAGATGGTACTTACAGATTTGTCTGTGACTATAGAAAATTAAATGCTGTTATTTTACCAATGTCATGGCCTCTACCTGTGTTTGATGATGTTGTTGACCAGATTGCAAGCAAAAATGCTCAAATTTTTTCAACGTTAGATTTAGCAAATGGCTTCTTCCAGGTCCCACTCCACGAGAATTCGAAACACAAGACAGCTTTCGTGACACACAAAGGGCTCTATCAATTTAAACGCTTGCCCCAAGGCTTAACAAATTCACCACTTTGTTTCCAGATGCTCATGTCAAAAGTGCTTAGAAAATTGCTTTTCAAAATTGCCCTAATCTACATAGATGACTTAATCATCTACAGCAAAACTTTTGAAGACCATTTGACCCATTTAGAACAAGTGTTCTATTATCTCAGGCAGGCAAACTTAACATTGAAACCATCCAAATGTAATTTTGCAACAGAAAAAGTGTCCTTTCTTGGCCATGTTTTATCTTGTGGAGGTGTGCAGGTAGACGACAAGAAGATAGAAGCCATCAAATCTTTTCCAGTTCCTAAGTCCCAGAAGCAAGTCAGATCATTCTTGGGACTTACAAATTTCTACAGGAAATATGTTAAAGACTATGCCAAAATTTCTCTACCCTTAAATGCTCTTCTTAAGAAACATTCAGACAATATTTCAGACAAGAAACCCAAATTCCAGTGGTCACTTGAGTGTGAACAAGCATTCAATGCTCTTAAAGAAGCTATGTGCACCACACCAGTTTTGGCCTATCCAAATTTCGAAAAAGAATTCATACTTTCAACAGATGCCAGTGATATGAGCATAGGCTTCGTCTTAAGTCAGAAAGACCAGGACGATAAAGAACATCCTGTGGCCTATGGCGGAAGAGCTCTACATGGCAGTGAGAAGAATTGGAGCATCACAGAGAAAGAAGGCTTAGCGCTAGTAGAAGCAATTAGATCTTTTAGGCCATATTTAGCAAACTCCAAATTCATAGTGTACACAGACCATATTGCACTTAAATGGCTGAAATCAATTAAAGATGCCACAGGAAGATTAGGACGTTGGTCTCTAGAACTATCAACGTACAACTTTGATATCTTACACCGCACAGGCAAACGTAATGGCAATGCTGACGCTCTTTCAAGAAGAGTTTATGAAGAGAACATCAACTGCAACAGTCAAACAGAAGAAGACACAGAAAGGACAATTTTTACGTCCACTACTCCGTCAACTACTCCGTCATTTCACTCGCGTCATACAATCAAACCGCCGCGATCGTCCGTGAACATTTCGGAACATGCTTCAATAAATGCGTTTACTACCGAACAAAACGCATCGGCTTTTTCGGTTACTTTTGAATATGAAGAGGATTATTGCACAATGCCAGAAGAAGTTGTCGCTTCAATTTACTCAGTAAATACTGACATTCCAAAGGATGAAATCTTGGAAGTAACCATCCAAGCTCATCCAAATCTACATCATTTACAGAGAGTATGTCCAGATTTCATGCAAGTTTTTGACTACAAAGAAGAAAACATCCTTCCAGACGATGAGAAGGAACGACACAAAGTGCTAGTGGAAGCAGATAGATATGAAATTGACAACGGCATACTCTACCGCTTTGTTCCACAAAGACAAAAGGGTCACACAGACAAATTCATCAAACAACTTGCTGTACCAAGAACACTCAGGAATCAAGTGCTACAAGGCTATCATGACGCTTTACTTGGCGGTTGTCACCATGGAAAAGAAAGGATGCACAACACCATCAGACCAAAATACTTCTGGCCAGGAATGTACCAAGAAATCTCCACATATGTTCAATCATGTGAAGTTTGCCAACAATCCAAGAGGCACTACCATGCTAAGAAGGCACCATTATGTCCCATGCCCGTAGAGGAAATCTTCACAAGGTGGCACATAGACATTCTTGGTCCATTACCAACAACACCAGAAAAATACAAGTACATCCTGGTCATTACAGATGCAGCATCAAGATGGTGTGAAGCCTTCCCCATCCGAACCCAAGAAGCCAAAGAAGTAGCCAATGTCATGGTCCGGGAAATTTTCTGCAGGTATGGCGCACCAAGGACGTTAATTTCGGATCGAGGACAGAACTTCATGTCAAAATTAATAAAAGCAATTTGTGAACTATTTGAAGTAAAAATGACCCACACCAGTCCATACCACCCTCAAACAAACAGTTGTGTTGAACGAATGAATTCCTACATCAACCAATCTCTGCGAGCCTACTGCAACAAGTCACAGAATGACTGGGACCATCTTCTTCCTGGCATCATGATGGCATACAGAATGGCTCCGAATTCATCAACGCAGAAATCACCATTTATTTCACTTTTTGGCCGTGAAATGAGAGCACCTCAAGATGTCACCCTCATTCCAAAAGAAAAGTTAGGCAAGAACGACAGAAGTTATCTTTCAAATTTACTGGAAGAACTTGAAATCACAAGACAAGTAGCAGCTGAGAACAATGCCAGAGCAAAAGAAGTTTACTCGGAGCAGTACAACAGAAAGGCCAAAGAACCAGAATTCATCCCAGGACAAAGAGTTTGGCTTTTCTGTCAAAAAGTTGAAAAAGGACTGTCAAGTAAACTTACTAAGAAATGGTACGGAAGCTACTACATTGTTAATTTAGGCCCAAATTATACCTACAAACTGAGAAGAAGTTCCGACAACAAGATCCACAAACCACTTGTCCATGCCAATCGCCTCAAGCCATATTTTGACCCAGCTGATCGTCCTCAAAATCCACCAGAACCATTGCTGTACAACAATGACAACATGGATCCAGATGTCATAGAAGACGACAGCTCTCAAAATGAAAATGATCTACAAGAAGTAAAAAAAAAAAACAAAGAAGTCCATAAGGAAAAACCAAAAGAATGTCAACAGAAACAAAATGGAACAAAGATCAACCAGAACAAGAAAAATACAGGAACTCCAGCAAAATCACAACAAGAGTTACAACAAAACCAAAATGATTCAAGTTCACATAAAAGCAAAGACAAGAAAAATGGAAAAGATAAAACTAATAACCAAAAATCTAAAGCTAAACCCAAGAAGAAAAACCAGGAAACACAAGGAAAGACCCGACAACAAGATAATGAAGACGAGTCAAAACAAACTGAAAAGACTCAACAAATAACTGCAAATGAAATTGACTCAATTCTTTCTTCAAAGAGAGCAAACAAGAAAATTTACTATCGAATCAAATGGAAGGACACTGAAAAAGGAAATACTTGGGAATACGGCAGCAGTATCCCAGATGCTTTAAAGAGAGACTTCCATTCAAAGCGAAGCATGTCAGGAAGGCGAAGAAAACGACCTCTCAAGCGACACAAGTTTTTCGAAAAGAAGACAACAGAACAAGAACAAAATGTAAACGTCGTAAGTGAAGAAGCACCAAACATGTGTCAGCAGACTGAAACACCATGCATTGTACAAGCAGTTCCACCAATGCCCATCTTTCCAAAGAACTTGAGATACATTCAAATGAATGTAAAAGAAGTAATTGGAATTGAGCTTGTCAATGGAGACTGCTATGTGACAGTTCTACTAGACATCCCATCTCCAGACAATGAGCGTGTTCTGTACCTTGAGAGTGTCCATCCACGTCTGGTACAAAATTACCTCAATGAATGCTGGAATGAAGTTTATGAATATAAAAAAGATAAGCGCAACCAAGGATGTCTTGACAGCCTACCAATATTTGCAACCCGGATCAATCAGCATTACAATTGCATTGAATACCGTCAAATACTTTCTACTTCTACATCACCCTACATGTACTCTATCATTTATGATTTTGATGTTAAACAAGTAAATATTTTCTTGCAGAAAATACAAGTTCTCCTTACAAAAAGGTATGAACTGCTTATTGTTCCACAATAAATCAATTCAGTTGCCAGTTGTTTTGATTTTTTGTTTTGATTTCTAATTTACCATTTGTGAACACAAACTACAGTTTGATCACCTGTTTGTTTATCGTTCCACAAAAATCTTGAGGATTGGACTGATCACCCAATACCAAGATGGTAAAACTAATCCATGAGTGAATGTCTGAATGAATGGAAGTTGCTCTCTAACAATGCACACTAACATTAACATTCCTAACATTACACCTGATTTAGAAATCACATTTCTTTACTTTATTTTTTTTTATATCTTATCTACAAATGCTATCACGATTTGTATTCGCATAATGTGTGGGTACATTTCCAAAAACGCATTTTACCAATCCAACATTACGAATACGTTAGTTATGTATGACGCATAATGTGCGGAAGTACGTTTCAGCTATTCCATATTCCACTACACCAGCAAATATATTATCATATCTATGTGTCTGCTATCAAATAGCAGCAATATGATTTAGCACTACTGCTATCCAAGATAGCACATGTAATATGCACAAATATATGTTTATGTCAATTTGTTACTATTATCAAGTATTATTATTCTTCCACATTTCGAATGAGTTAGTTATGTATGACACATAATGTGCGGATGTGCATTTCAGCTTATCAATATTACCATACAAGTTTTATTATTCTTCCACTTTTCGAATGAGTTAGTTATGTATGACGCATAATGTGCGGATGTGCATTTCAGCTTATCAATATTACCATACAAGTTTTATTATTCTTCCACTTTTCGAATGAGTTAGTTATGTATGACGCATAATGTGCGGATGTGCATTTCAGCTTATCAATATTACCATACAAGTTTTATTATTCTTCCACTTTTCGAATGAGTTAGTTATGTATGACGCATAATGTGCGGATGTGCATTTCAGCTCTTCAATGTCATCACTCAAGTTTATTATGCATTCATGTTACAAATGTGTCATGTACATCACATTACGTGTGAGTACATTCCAGCTATTCAATAGCCTAGATATCTATTAGCACCATTGCTATCCAAGATAGCACTTGTAATATACACATACGTCTGTTATGTAAATACATACCTTGGTACCATTTACTACATCATATACCATTATCTATATATATGAACATATTTAGCATTCCTTAGCACCTACCGGTATATCAACACTCATACTATCCAAGATAGTAATGTATTTACACTTATATGTTTCCTTATATGTATACTTACATGCATTTATAACTCTAACAAAACCATTACCTTATCATGACTGGATTGATATCAGATATTCAGCACCTACACTATCTAAGATAGTGAATGTATTATACACATCCTTTGACTGATGCGACAGGTTATTGTCACACTTATGTTTTGACAAACAAACAAAAATTATCTTTTCAGACTGTACAGTATGTAAAATCAACAATACCATTGCATTGTATATTTAGATACACATAATAGTACTAATTCAACAAATACCCCTTTATTTTTACCAATGTCAATATTACTAATGTACCTTTTACCTTACAGATCATACAACAAAATAATATGCAGATTTTTCATTTCGATTATAAAATCTATTACTAAATTTATACTATCATTATTAAACAATTACTGCCCAGAATTTCTCTTTTTGATTTCATATCCTGCTGCCTGAACCAACAAGACATGCTGTGAAAGGTTTCCAGTGGACAGAACATCGGGATGTACAGATCTAACCAGAAGGCCACGTCCCTACAACAGGATGATCTACCTCCGATGTTCTTCGCCAAGGAAACTACAGTGAAGATTCAGTGCACATAGGATGAAGAATCAAAATGAACATCAAATGGACAATAATCATCATCAAATGGACCTTTAATTTTCAAATTGGACTACCATAACTATCATCACATGGACCTTTACCTTATCATTTACAAATGTGGACTTTTCATTCTATCATTATAACAGTGAACTGTCATAGAAATCATCAATGAAAACTATAGATATATTATAATTGATATCAGATATTCAGCACCTACACTATCTAAGATAGTGAATGTATTATACACATCCTTTGACTGATGCGACAGGTTATTGTCACACTTATGTTTTGACAAACAAACAAAAATTATCTTTTCAGACTGTA
The DNA here is from genome assembly GCA_916613615.1 of Steromphala cineraria. Taxonomy (NCBI): domain Eukaryota; kingdom Metazoa; phylum Mollusca; class Gastropoda; order Trochida; family Trochidae; genus Steromphala; species Steromphala cineraria. The sequence continues at coordinate 25,750,692 of OU744735.1, read as the reverse complement.
CAGTATGTAAAATCAACAATACCATTGCATTGTATATTTAGATACACATAATAGTACTAATTCAACAAATACCCCTTTATTTTTACCAATGTCAATATTACTAATGTACCTTTTACCTTACAGATCATACAAAAAAATAATATGCAGATTTTTCATTTCGATTATAAAATCTATTACTAAATTTATACTATCATTATTAAACAATTACTGCCCAGAATTTCTCTTTTTGATTTCATATCCTGCTGCCTGAACCAACAAGACATGCTGTGAAAGGTTTCCAGTGGACAGAACATCGGGATGTACAGATCTAACCAGAAGGCCACGTCCCTACAACAGGATGATCTACCTCCGATGTTCTTCGCCAAGGAAACTACAGTGAAGATTCAGTGCACATAGGATGAAGAATCAAAATGAACATCAAATGGACAATAATCATCATCAAATGGACCTTTAATTTTCAAATTGGACTACCATAACTATCATCACATGGACCTTTACCTTATCATTTACAAATGTGGACTTTTCATTCTATCATTATAACAGTGAACTGTCATAGAAATCATCAATGAAAACTATAGATATATTATAATTGAAACATCATATCCATCATATCTCTTACCCAATATTATAACCTTTCATAAGTTTGGAGTCCAAACTTCACAAGCGAGGGGAAGATATCATGGGCTTGATATTGCCCAAATTACATTAAACTTATAATCATAGAATTTAGGAAAATATATCATTACCTTTAACAAAAATATCAAAGTTACAGTAACAATTCAAAACATACAAGTAAATATCATTCATGACATACAATGTAATTATTTCAAATATTTTAGATAAAGACAACTTTTCCCATATTCACATTCACCTCAAGCTACAAAATGTCAGAGATAATCTTCATATAAAATGTAGACGTCTTGGCTACCTCTTGTTCTAATTCCTTTGGTAAAGTGTTGACACTGACAGTGATTTTAGTAGATAGAGCCTTAGGCTAATTATAGATAATCCACTTAAGAAACTTCATTGATGACACTCATTTAATCCTCCTATAACTCAGACATGTGATAAACTGTCTAGAGAATGTAAAACAATAAACAACAAATCTGACCAATGAGAAACACTTACAATTTAGTATAAAACCCTTTGAAGAATGTTTCAACAGCAGATTAGGATTTGAACCTCAGACCTTACACATCTCCGGACTACTCCGGGGGCTGACTTACTACTTGGACCTTCATGCCCCTGGAGTGGAAACCAACTGTTATCTACATATTGTATCTATGTTGTTATGTAAGTCATTCCTGTAAATAAAAGTGTGCATATCTATTCCATGGACTTTGGATTTCTTCTGCCTAGAGTTAATTCCCCGTTAAAACTGGACAGTTAGACCATCAACCCGGAATATCAAAAGTTGGGGCAGATGAGGATTTCCTGGAACCCTGCCTCAGCCTTATGATAGCTTTAAGGGGTGGGTCACTTCTTTTGGGACATACTGTGGGGAAATTTCACCGGCCCACCCCCCCCTATAATAAATGACCGGTCCCTAATCAGCTTTCATCCGCCATTTTGAAATTTTAGCATTGCCAGACATCAAGTGAGCTGGATTATGGTAGTTCAACAAAGTTAAGAAATAACTAATTTGTTGGTAGAAGAGGAACATATCTACAAAAATTCATAATGAAAGTTATCAGTTATGAAAATGTTTTGTCGTAGTAATGCATTCCACGCTCGTAGCTCCGATGATTGACTTCATTACACGTATATTTCTTTCTTGAGTGATATACTTCAGTCTAGCTTCGATGATTGGCTTCATTTCACAATGTTTTTCTTTCTTAAGTGATACACTTCATTCTTGTTAAATTTTGAAAAATGGAAATGTTAACCTAACTAACATGTTTTAAATTAAGTGTGAAATAATCATGTAAACATTATATATTTGTTATCAGGTAAGTCCTTCTGAATTTTGATTCAGAGAAAAATACCCTATGGGACTGTCCCTTTATCTCGCCAATGTTGCACGACTATGAGGATGTGGGTCTAAATCCCAACCATAACAATGTTGTCTGTGTACATGTCATGTATCTCTAGTACCCAACTACCCATTATCATAGTATTAAGACATTTTAATGTACAGCCGTGTCACGTAAAGATACGCAAAGGGTAAAGATACGCACTCACTTAGCTAGAAATGGCATATTTAGTGTCATACGGTAATATTTTGTTGTTTTTACATCTTTTTCTGTTTTTTCTAGGTTTTTCTCGTATCTGGAATTTCCCTGTAATGACTGATCATTTATCTCTTAGGTGCGTATCTTTACCAGTCAACACTGTACTGCTACCAGGGGAAAGACTGTTTTGATTTTAAAGGGGGTCTCCAACTTCTAATTTTTAACTTCCAGTGTTTTATTAGCGAGGCCCCGAGAGGGCCTCGCTAATAAAACACTGGAAGTGAAAAATTAGAAGTAAAAGACCCCCTTTAACTTGCCAATAAATAAGATAAAGACAACAAGTACCTTTGTAACACTAAACAAATCATTGTTAGAAATGATAATGGAATTTGAGATGAGTTACAGCTATTCATCATCTCTTCGTCATTAAATATCAAGTATAATTTCACTTAGCCATGTGATAAATTAGATAACACGATGCAGAAATACACTTGTAACATAAAGTCACACAAAGTGATGGATTAACACAACAAAGCTGTTTACAGTTTATATTTGATGGAAATTCTTTAAAAAAAAATTAAATTGAGATTTTCATTTTACCAAGGAGACATTATACTCACCATAGATTTATCCGATCTTTGGGATAGTCCAACTTTTCAATGTGGCCCAGGAACCATGGAAGTGTATGAGCCTTGTTCCTAATAAGAACAGCGATGGAAACGGTCGGAAGCAACCTTTCCTGGGTCTCATTTTGTTTCAAAATATCGTCCGATGCAGAAACTTTTGCCACATATAGAAAGTTAATCACAGATAGCGTTGTAATTATTGCTAATATTGCACATTTTCTACAAACACATAGACACGTCGAGAGTTTGGACTCCATGTTTTCTCTCCCCCTTTCCTGAACCCTCAAATCTGACATCAAAGCGCTCAAAGCAGTTACCTCCCTTTGTATGGGAAATCGCAGCACTGGAAGGAAGTGGTTCGCCGCCGGGTCACAGCAGTGTAGACAGTCTCCGGCCTAGACTGTTTTAAGTCAATCTATTATTTAATAACAAGAAATTTAGTCTAGACAGAAAATCTCAGCTGTAAATGTGAATGTTTGTACAGTAATGGATACAGATTGATAAAACAACAAACGTATATAAAAGTATAAATGAACATCGAATAACAGGAAATCGCAACACAATGAATGGATTTTATTATTCAAGGCTTCATATTAACATTTTTATTTATAACAAAATATTTGCACAGTTCGCGTAAAATTAATCTAATTTTCTTGATAAAAATATCAAATTACACTTTCAAGCTAAAACATTTCAAGCTTATTATTTTGAAGATTATATGCTAGTGACTCGTTACTGGTTTGATAACATATAACAACGCTGTGCTCATTTTGGAAACGAAATACTATGATACAATAATGTATATATGAACTTTATCCTCATTTTTTCTTGGCGCACTGTCGATCAAGAGACTCAAAGCCAGTCTAGATCTCTAGAGGATTCGCACGATTTCCAGTGGCACATGTGCACAGTGTAGTAGCGCTGTACTCGCGTTTTGCAGTACTGATGTGCCTGTACTCAAATTTGCAGTGTTTGTGTGGCACAGACCATTTCAAGACGAAAGACGCGCTCTCATATTGTAGTGAGTAGTTATTTTATTCAAACCACAGGGTCATAACAATGGAATATTTTGGTTCACAAGGGTTCAAAGCATTCAGATACCAAGTTTCAGACTCCAAAACTGTCGAATAAAAAAACTCTTGTGAAGTGAAAGTAACTGATGTGACGTATTTTCGGTTTCTTTTGAATTATCATTATTTCTCCTTTATAGACATTTATGATCTTTTGACACAAGCTTCTAGGTATTTCGTTCCACATTCTCTGCGAATTTCACTTTGATCCATGCAGTAGTTTAGCTCTAATAAGCAAAATTAGACTGTACTCAGATATTCAGTACTTGTGTGCAGGTAAGATTTAGTGTACTCGGTTCTTGCACACAAGTACTGAATATCTGAGTACAGTCTAATTTTGCTTATTAGAGCTAAACGTCACATCAGTTACTTTCACTTCACAAGAGTTTTTTTATTCGACAGTTTTGGAGTCTGAAACTTGGTATCTGAATGCTTTGAACCCTTGTGAACCAAAATATTCCATTGTTATGACCCTGTGGTTTGAATAAAATAACTACTCACTACAATATGAGAGCGCGTCTTTCGTCTTGAAATGGTCTGTGCCACACAAACACTGCAAATTTGAGTACAGGCACATCAGTACTGCAAAACGCGAGTACAGCGCTACTACACTGTGATGTGTAACGTGGAGTTACCAGAGAGTGCTCAGGGCTATGTTTGGATGAAAATGAAACATGAGGCATACCTGTCATTCTTTATATTTAGAAAGTGTATTTTACGACAAAGAACAGAATATTTAAAGCTCCGTTGTTTCACAACAAGTAAAACTCTTTGCCACAACAATGAGTGCTATCTGTTTACAAATATAACGTCACAATACAATGTTAAACCTCAACTGAAGAAAGGCATCTAGTATTTAAGTAAAATCAAGGGTTTTTATGAGCTATAAATATTCCTTGGTGAAATTTATCATAATTTAGATTTTAAAGTGTTCAATCAATTTCGCAAATGAATATTGTAATGTTAAGGTTCTGATTGATAGACGTTTTGAAATATTTATTTATACCTGTTTTTCAAAATTTGTCTTTTGAAAAGATGCAGGTTTGAAGGATGTGGCCCCTGTGGCTCTTATTAGGAGCTAAAAAGCCACCAAAGCTATAAAATATAATCCTCACTAGTCAAGGAGTCTGTACATAAGGTTTCAGCTTTCTAGGTCTTATGTTCCTAGAGAAGGAGATGAAAATAGGTTTTAATGGCGTGGTTCCTGAGGCCCTTATTAGGGGCCACAGGGTTACCAAAGTCACAATTTATAATTTAAACTAGTCAAGGAGTGTGTACACAACATTTCAGCTATCTAAGCCTTTTGGTTCTGGAGAAGAAATCGAACATGCACAAAGTTTACGGACGGGCGGATGGGTGGGCGGACGGGGCGGACTATAAAATGTGCGATATCTGCTGTATATTGTTACCAATTCACATTATATAAATTTCATTTTGCAGGAATACATTTTGAACAATTACATTCCTGAAATACCGACATTCATATATTCTAAACAAAACAAAAAACTGTTACTTTTTTTCCTGTTACTTTTTTTCCTAGCAAAAACTGTTACTTTTTTTCCGTTACTTTTTTTCCTGTTACTTTTTTTCCGATCACCATTCTAATACGTATATTTTCTAGGCATAATTGCTCCGTAAACACCCCTTTACAAGTCGATGCCAGTTGCTTTGTACTGTTCGCCAGGTGACGCTCTTAACGATTACTCGTATTAGTGCTCGTAAAGTGCTTTGTTGACTTGAGTGTTGTTGTTTTTCTCTTTATTCATCAATGCACACAAATGATCAACACATGCTTGGCAATAAATGGGGCAAACAAACTTGCAAAAAGGAATCTTTGGTGATCAGGCCTTTGAGTGGTTAAAGGGGCAGTAGAATGTTTTTAGTAAATTCTATATTTTCAATTTTTCACTGTACGTTTGTACGTTAATGCTAAATGTATTATTTTGATAGTGTCAAAAATTTCATTACACAAACCAATTATTCATAGTCGGAGAAGAAATTATAAAGATTCACATAAAGTCCACTGGCGGCCATTTTTGTGTGAACATCTTAATGCATTCTGCGTAAAAAAATGGGATCGCAAGGCTTAACTTTACATTATATATTTGATTTATTACTGCTTCATTCAGTATAAATACAATGTCTTTCAATTGCAATCATTTATTTTCATTTTTCTGACATCATCTTATTTTCCCCCTAAAACGTGCTACTGCCCCTTTAGAGTTAAGGGTATAGTCTACCAAAAGTTTCAAGAATATTCTCCTTTTTGATGTATAGGTATATATAGTTTATTTTCGTTCTTTAGGCCATCGGCCCATGTACATCATTTTATACACATAAATAGCTTACAAGTGACAGATAATACGTTATGGAAGTGACAGGCAGTGTTTCACATATTTTGCTACATTTAAGATAATATCATGATTTTTACTTGATACAAGCACTTTATAGGAATGAAATGTAGGGTTTACAAAATATCTTCGTGAAATATATTTACTTCTTATCAAATCATACTTAGGGCAGATAAACAAAAAATGTACAACATCCTCAACTGCCTTATAATTACAATACACATATATCTATCTTAACCTTGTCGTCGACCAATTGTTGTTTGAATAGGCAGTTCATCTAATCTTAGCAAGCAAAAAAATCTCCTTAACTCCCTATTTCTAATATTCATAATATAATATTCTGTATCAAAAACTGATTTTAACTGAAGATAATAGCTTAACCGATCAGAAGAATGTATGTTACTGAAAATTACTTGTATATAACAATCACATAAGCGTTGCCTAAAACACTTGAAAAACATACGAGGGGCGTTCAATAAGTGTTGCAAGCGGGGCATTGGTGTTTACATTAACAGTGTCAGCTTATAGCAGGTGTTACTATAGTCAAAACATAACATTGACACATGTCAAAACAATTTCTAGACATAACAATTATTTAGATATAATAGCTGCGCTGACCTAGGGGTCTCCATAATCATGGATTCTCTCAAACATGAACAACGCGCTGTGATCAAGTTCCTTACTAAAGAGGGATGCAAAGCTACAGAAATACATAATCGTATACTATGTGTAATGTGATGGGTAAGGATGCTCCTAACTTTTCAACAGTTTGTCGCTGGTCTATTCAGTTCAAGCGGGGCAGGGAGTCCTTAGACGATGACCCACGGTCAGGCAGGCCATCTGAAGTCACCCGACCGGAAGTTATTGCCGCTATCGAAAGACGAATTTTAGCTGACCGCCGTGTTAAAGTTTCTGAACTGTCTTTGGAATTCCAGATATCATGCAGTTGGAAGTGTTGAAAAAATAATTCATGACCATCTTGGTATGTCCAAGGTATCTGCAAGATGGGTACCCAGAAACCTCACAGCACAAGATCGCCAGAAAAGAACCGAAAGTTGCATGGAGCTCCTAGATCGGTTTAATGCGGATGAAGCCAGGTTTTTGTCTCGTCTGGTGACAGGTGACGAAACCTGGATCCACCACTGGGACCCGGAAACTAAACTGGAATCCAAGCAATGGAAGCACCCGAGTTCGGCGGCCTCCCCTGAAGTTTCGCACTCAACCATCAGCTGGCAAGGTTATGGCGACAATCTTTTGGGATGCAAAAGGCATATTATTAATTGATTACTTGCCAACCAAAACTACAATGAATGGTCAATATTATGCCAACCTAATGCAAGAATTGCGAAAGACAATTCGACAGAAACGCCGTGGAATGTTGACACGTGGTGTTCTGATTTTGCATTACAACGCTCCAGTCCACAAGTCAAGAGTTGCACAGGCCGCTATACGTGATTGTGGATTCGAACAGCTTTACCACCCACCCTACAACCCAGACATAGCCCCCAGTGACTACTTCCTGTTCAGAAACCTGAAATCCGCCCTACGTGGAAGGCACTTCCGGGATGACGAAGACGTCAAAGCTGCCACAGAGGCGTGGTTAGGGGGGCAAACGGAAGACTTCTACAAAAGCGGCATCAAAAGTCTTAAAGAGAAATGGAATAAGTGTATTGAGGTGAAGGGTAACTATATTGAAAAACAAAAGTAAAAAATTGGATACGCGAGTTGGTTTTATATTGAAGTTGCAACACTTATTGAACGCCCCTCGTATCAATATTACCAATATCTTGAAAAAGCCACACATCACCGAATCCGAAATTGAAAAGTAATTGTCTAACATAGCTTGCCCACGTAGTTCTGCCAGATTCATCTAGTCTCTTCATCAAAAGATAACTTTGCCTAGGATACCTACTATTTTCCATCCTCAAAAGTTTACACCAATACTTTACACATTTAACATGATAATCTACATATAACTGATGTCTACCACACTCTGCTAAGATAATATTGCTAGAATTATACTTACTTACACCTAACACAAACTTACAGTAATTACTATAAAATGATTCAAGAACTGAATATCGCTGAAATCCCCAAACTTCGGCACCTACAATATCACTGGTTTAATTTTGATGTCAAACAATTTAAACAGAATATTTGCTGGCAGTCCTTGGAACTTAATTAGTAATTGTTTAATGAAAAATAGAGCCTTATTACCTTTAATAGATAAAGTATCTATACATTTTGACCAAGATAATCTATTGGAAAACAAAATACCCAAATAATTATAATATGTTGTTACCTTGTTACATGCATATGGGCTTAAGGCCTACACACATGAATAAACACACTTGACTTGACTTGACCTTTTCTGAGAACCGCTAAAAAACCATTTTTAGGTACTATTTACGGAAGCGTATTAGTGTCACGGTTAAAAACTTTTTTAGAACTATCTCCTACGTAGGAGATAGTATCTCCTACGTAGGACATAGTATCTCCTACGTAGGTCATAGTATCTCCTACCTAGGACATAGTATCTTCTACGTATAGGACTTAGTATCTCTTATACTAGGAGATAGTATCTCCTACGTAGGAGATAATTTGTTTCAGACATTGATCATTTAAGTGTGTGTTTTTTTGTGTTTGCTTGTGTCTTTATTTTTATTATTTCTTGTTCGTATGTTGATGTTAATATTACATTATGTTTAAAGTTTAAATGTCGAATGAATCATCGATACCATCTGTTTTAAAGTTTGTTGGTCAAAAATGGATTATGTATCTAACAGTTAACGTTATGTTATATTGTCTAGAGAATATTTGCCTTTATTTTACTCGATCTTTTCATTACAATAACTGTGACTTAAGTGTGTTCATTTTCAAAAACAATTTCATAAAGGGATGGATCTAACAAAGAAACATGATAATTTTAAACTGTCCATGTCACGTCTTATTTACCGACAGGGGTCTTTAAACAATTATTTCATTTAATATTATATGAATATATGTTGATATTAATATATTATTTAAGTTGGAATTTGGGTAGTGTTTAAAACTTAAGTTTTGTATATATCAGCAAAAGGCAGACCGTTTCAAATGGTATAATCTGATCGAAAACTTAACTAGTTATTCAAGTTCCTTTTTCAAAGGACCACTCACTCGTCGAAATAACAATTTTTTTTAAATATGACAATTCAAGCTGTGTCTCAAAGGTTACAGACTCGCTTTTGTCAAGATAACCATTGTCGTCTCAATCTGATCTGATTGATCTAAATGCAGCTAAAGTATTATATATAATCGACAAATATCTCAATCCATTTCAAAGCAACGCATAAGACAGTATTACAAAGCAGCAGACAACAATATCCTTAAATCTTAGATTATAAGCAAAAGTAACGATTAATTTGTAAACGAAAATCAGTTTGATTGAGTTTTGTGGTTTCTGTTTTCTGTTTTCATATCTTTTTTAATGTGCGGGCCAGCGACTGCCTTATTGTACGCTTCAAATAATACAAATACAAGTGTACCTTTTCTGCACTCCTCATAATTTTTTTTAAGAATATTTGAGACATGAATATTAACTTTTTGTGCGTTCTTTCGCTAAGAAAATACTGTTTGATTCCGCTGAATACCGTATTCAACATTAGTCCTACATATAATACCATAAATGATATATTAAATAAATGTGATTATTGTGAATAAGAACAATATTAAATGAATATTGCCTATTTGCCAAGCATTTTGTATCACCCAATATCAGAGTTTAAGCGGCTGCTTGCCTTGCCGGTAAAGTCACTTGCGAGTATGATGTATTAGAATGTAACAAAAGTAGAAGCAAACAGAGCTCACATACCCCCACTTTCTATTTTGTTCAGAGATCTTAAATAGTAAAATTCATAAACATAAGTTGTATTTGCATAAAAGTTGAGTATAAAATTCTAAAGAGTCATTGTGTAAGTCATGTTTCCACTGAAACCTCAAAACTAACTTCATAAATAGGTTTTACCAAAGGGTACACTTAGGGCTAATAGTTGATTTTTTTTCAAGAAAGATGTAGCTTTCATGGTGATTTCTAGTATATTTGCTGAGGAATAAATTACTTATGTTGAGTCACAGGCGCAATTATGTCTGGTGACCACATAAATGAGAAAATCATAACATAGGTGTTACCCTCAAAATACATGATCATGATTGACATAGAAAGTTTGCTGAAGCTAAGATGTTATGTGAGGACATATCTTTAGGAACAAGTAATTCATCTTAGAGCCACATGTTTAATCTTTTTCTCCATTGAAACTAAAAAAAGAATCACACGTTGATTTAAACAGAAAAAACGCATCTATGGATCATGGTTGATGAGTGTATGAAGTGTGCTGCAGCTGGCAGAAATAGTTGAGGAGATATGCTCCGGACAAAGGACATGTTTGGAAAGGCACTGTTTTATTCATGGAAACCGCCAAAAAATAAAATCATTTGTTTATCTAACTCTTAAGAGGCACATCTAAGGATCATGGTTGACAAGTGTATGAAGTTTGGTGAAAGTTGAATGTAAAGTTTAAGAAATATGCTCATGACAACGTTTTGTGACGGTCGGACAGACAGACGGACAGAAAGAAAGTCATACTCTTTCACATAATTTCAAAAAAGAAGAAGTACTGAAAACATATTGTTAAACATCGTAATGAACACTTACAATTGCAGTACATTCCTCTCTTTCGATCGAATTTGTCAGATTCTTAACTTTGAATTGTTCATTACAAGACAAAGACGAGTGTTTTTGACAGGATCATCGTATTCTAAAATAGATTCGTGTTTATTACCAATGATAACTTTTCTAACAATGTTTAGAATGATACATTTATATTTAACTTTCTTATTGAATTTTCTTTTGTCAAAGATTCACATAATCTCAGATATGTATAATCGTAAATTCCCATTAATTCAAATTTGTCTCATTATGCCGTTTTCTTTTACAAAAAAACTCAACTGTATAAAGAACTAGTTTTCCAGCAACTTCATTCACAAAGTTTATTCCAGTGTTTATAAAAAGGATTCATGACGAAAATATGTTGAAAAGATGTCAGTATTGAACTTCCAAAAATTCATATTTAAGAAAGATAGCAATGTTTACAGCAAGAGGATTCAGTTGACGCAATTCTCTAAGACATCTATACTTTTGCCTTATATTATCTATGAATATTGAGATAAATATACATGTGATTCAAAGCAGAACAACTCGGTTAAGAATAAAAGAAAGATAAGCGCTTCAGATAGAAACATCTTACGGACAATAGCAAATATCTCAATGTGCGGTTCGATATTGTCTAGCCCTGGTTTGGAAACATTATATTTCATACGGTGAAATTAGGTTTGTCGATCAAGCAATAGGCTTATTTTAGGGCCACCCTTAAAAACAACAGAAGGTTGTACACATATAAATACAAAACAATATTTAAAAAAAAACCAAAACCCATCTAACATCTTTATAATCAAAGCAATTTGTATAATTCGTTAAGGCCAAATGTTTTTGGAGAAGCCTAAGGTCAATTTATGCTACAAATACTAAGGAAATATATCACAAATGAGTGATAATAGTTTACAACAAAATCGTTACTTTTGCTAATAAACTAGATTGAAGAATTAAGAATATTGTTGTCTGTTAAGTGAAATTTACCTGATTTAGATGTGTGGCGATGATATCTATATGCAATCAGATCGATTCATCCCAGATAGGGGGCATCATTGATTATTTTGACAAACAGCGTGACTGTTAACTTACATTAAAGTAACTTTGAATCACAGTTCTATTTATCATCTTTTTTACAATTTGGGTAAAGATGTGGCTTCGTAACATCGCCGAGTAAGGGGCCCGATGAGTCAATAACGCTTAGTAACAATATCTAGTTCAGCTTACGACCATATTGACCTAAATCCTTTGTTCAAAATCGAATTGTCTGTTAATAACAACAAATATCAATACAACATTATATGGTATAATTTGTTAAATGACCCAATTCAGTAAGAAAAAAACTATACATATCCCATGTATGACCATCAAACGTTTAATAAAACTTTCAATAACTTCATTCATTATTTGATATTATGTAATATTAACATCAACATATCAGATAGAAATAACTAATACACCAGCAAATAAACACATAAACCCTGTAAAGTGAGCAATGTTTAATAGGAATTAAGTCCTACGTAGGAGATACTAAATTCTACGTATGAGATACTTAGTCCTACGTAGGAGATACTTAGTCCTACGTAGGAGATAATAAGTCCTACGTAGTAGATACTAATCCTACGTAGGAGATAATAAGTCCTACGTAGGAGATACTTAGTCCTACGTAGGAGATACTAAGTCCTACGTAGGAGATACTAAGTCCTACGTAGGAGATAATAAGTCCTACGTAGTAGATACTAATCCTACGTAGGAGATAATAAGTCCTACGTAGGAGATACTAAGTCCTATACGCAGGAGATAGTTCTAAAATATTTTTTTCACCGTGACACTAATACGCTTCCGTAACTATTTGATGTGCTGAATTCGAAAATAAAATAAAATTTGGTCACCGAACGATTTAAAAAGAGTTAAATGCAATTCAAAACTTGGTCCTACTTGAAAAATCTGAAAAATAAATATGTTTGTCTTTAAGTCGTAACTTTTAAATTTATGATTGTTTTTGAAAGATTTACAATAATGTGATGCACCATATGTGCATATTTTGCATGAAAACTACATTGACCTTACTCTATCCATGCACAAATCTCAATAACTGATCTATACGTTTACGTAGTGAAGCAATATAGATCTTTATGTATTGATATAGACCATAAACAGCCGTTCAAGAAGAAGAGAAGAAGAAAAATAATTTATTCAACTGTCAAGCGATACATGTTTAAAAAGTCAGTAAAACATACATTTATACAAAACATCGCCTGGCCAACTAGGGCCTATTTGACACTAATTGACTAAAATATACAAATAAAAGCACTCTATGGTGCTAAAAGATAATATTGCATTATCACATTATGGTTTATGTATTAACATTTTAAAATATCTGTTAAAATACACATATATATATAAACTTTTATTCCTCTTGGAGAGAGTAGAGTAATACTGTAGGAGTTACATTAAATGATGAAAACAGAGAATGATGGAATGCGATAAATGCGACAGTTTTTGAATTGCGAGAAATGCGAAAGTACCGATGTTAGAGTCTCTGTTTCTGAGGAGGAGCATTCAGGGCATATAGTCCTCTCACTGTCACTTTGGCATAGTCCAGGATTGACTCGGGGTCCATCTCTATTGGAGGCTTACATGATAGCAAGCTGGTTGTGAGATCATAGTCTGCTTTTGCATGTAATATAACACTACACTCTACAGGAGACACACATATGATGTTGCACCATAACTCTTCTCGAGGGTCCAGCAGGGAGGTGCAGTGGCATACCCTATGGATAAGTAGGTCACTGTGTACTTGATCACACAGCTCACACTGTCCACAAGCCGCTCCAGGTCTCCAGGCAGCACACAGGCTCACAACAAATCTGGCAGCAGTCTTCAGGGAGGGTTCCAGCTTTGCCACCTTCCAGGCCATGTGAGGGGTGACTTCCGGGTGAATATCCAGGAAGTGACGTGTGTCCGGATCCCCAACTATCCTTTGTTTCCAAGCTTCCAGTGCGTGCATTCGAACTGTCTCCTTCACTTTCCTTTTCCATAGCTTTTGTGTCAAGAATGAGCCGGTCGCAATAAATCTCTCAAGATGAACAAGAAGTCCATATTTGGTAAGCACCCTGTAAATGTCCTGAACGAAGCCTATACTTGATGGTGCACAATTATATCGATGAAGAGAGAGTCTTGTCAAAAACAGTTTCTTTGTAAGAAGATGATTTCCACAGTGACATAGATGTCCTAAGAAGAAGAGTTTTCTGATATCTATGCTACCTTCTATTGGAGACCATCCCAGGAGTGAGTTAGCAATGTCTGTTCTAGTGCGTCGAGGAAGGCCTTGGGCTTGCTTTAGAGCAAATCGTTGAGCTCTTTCAAGAGCAACAAGTTCCTGTGAGGACAGATTCGACCAGAGTTCACAGCCAAAGAGAGCTTTTGGAATGCAGACGGACTGTATCAGTTTGGAACTAGTTATTGGACTCAGAGCTTGACAGAGCAGAGAAGACCGGAACTTATCAATGCAGTAGAGGAAGCCCTCAGTTTGGAGACTGCATCAAGAGTTCTCTCCCATGTATTTGAAGATGCTTCGAGGATGATTCCTACATGTTTGATATCTGAGGTGCTCGGAATAGCTTTGCCGTAGAGTAGAAAGTCTGTTGATTTCATTTTCTTTTTTCAGAACTTCATCAGCTTACTTTTGGTAGGCGAGAAAGTAAAACGCCATCTTGCGCTGTATTTCTCACATGTTGACAGCATATCCTGCACACAAGTTGAGACTGGGCTCATAATAGCAATGTCATCTGCTTGAGTTGGGGACGCGATCTGCAGATCAAGGACGATCGCACCTTTGTTACTTGATGAGAGTTGCTCGAGAAGTTCATTTATGTACAGGAGGTAGAGTTTAGCAGAGAGCACACTGCCTTGTCGAACACCCCTGTATAGTTGAAACCATGAGGATAATGTGTTATTGACAAATACACAGCTCTCCACTGAGCTATATATGTTGTCAAATAGTTTCCAAAGTGGTTTCCTATTTGGTGCAGTTTGTACATGAGACCTGCGTGCCAAACAGTGTCAAAGGCCTTTGTGCTGTCCAGGAACACAACATATAAGGAATCAGATCTCTCCATATAATGGTTGATAGTCTCTTGCACCATGAAGGAAGTGTCACAAGAGGATAGACCCTTCATAAAACCACACTGTTGGTTGGATGGGAACTTCTTGTTGTCAGTGATTTGGGGTATCCTTTTGCTGAGGACCATTTCAAATACCTTGTAGATCACGGGCAGTAAAGACACACCACGATAGGAGTCTGGAGACGTACGAGTTTTCTTTCCGCCCTTATATATTGGCACAATCACGCCTTTCTTCCATTGCCGAGGGATGTATCCAGTGATGAGAATGAGATTAAACAGGCTGGAGAGCATATGGTATAAGAACTTTCCACCATGTTTAAGATGTTCATAGAAGATGTTGTCCAAACCACAAGCTTTGTTGTTTTTAGATTCTTGCACAGAGAGTCTATTTCTTTTTGTGTAGTGAGATTGACGTTCACTGATTCCTCAGATTGCTTTAAGTCGAGGCGAATCTCGTGGACACGTTTTTCAATACCCTGTCGAAATTCTGCATCAAAGTGGGTCTCAGTGATGTCTGCAAAAACTTGTTGCATATGTTCCGACATAGTTTCACATATTTCTACGTCATCGCGTATTTTCCTGTGTCCAACTTCTAGTGATACAATTTGTTGTTTCTTGTTTCGGCGAATGAGTGACCAAAACGTTTTCTGGTCAATATCTCCAGCACTGTCGATGTGGTTGAAATACTCTGCTTCATATTGTGACGAAGCCTCTCGGAGCTTGTACCTAAACTCATCATTGGCTTCTTTGTATGCCCTGTAGGTTTGGTGTTCTGCACCTCTAGGTTGACCCTCAAAGATCCATTCCGAACGCCGTTCTATCATGACTTTGTGGCACTCCTTCACTGCTCCCTTCCAATATGGCTTGATGTGTTTCCTGAATTTACGTTTCTGTAAGTTAATATTGCTTGCTTCCAGTAAAGCGTCAATTACTTGCCTGTAGAATGCTTCAATGTCCGACTCCCGACATCCAACTTCAGGAACCTTGACCTCCCACAGTAAATGGGAAACTGCATATGTGTAGTTGGAAATCGTGTTGTCTTGTACAGCCTTTTCCCAGCAGAACTTTGAAAACATAGGATCGTCAGTGTTGGGATACTTATTTGTACTCAACAAAATCTTGCATATGACCGGATGGTGATCAGAGACGTTGAGAGGGTTATCATCGAGTACGCATGCTGATTCAGTGAGAGTTGCTATATCATCAGACAAAAGGATATAATCTACTATTGACGTAGGACCCCCATCATAAGCCTGAAATGTAATAGAGGGTCCGCTACAATACAATTCGGCGTTGATTGGCACCAAATTCAGGTTACTGGTGAATTTTTGTAGTTTCCTGTTTCTCTTTGTTAATGATGCTGTGAATCGTGGGCCGCTCAAGGAAGCATTTAGGTCTCCCATGACAATGACACTGCCATTGAGCAGGTATCCCCGACAGATGTCTGTCAAGTAATCAACATAGTAATCGAAAAGTTCATCTGAACGATTTGATGGTGGAAGATAAACGGAGAGGATATACACAGGTTGTTGTTGGTTGCACACTAGCCGAATACCTGTTATCCGATCACAGTCCATATCTAGCTTTGATATACTATTTTGGTGTACATATTTGCATAGAAGAGCAGTTCCATTGCAGGAAGATCCCTTTGAACCATCCTGGACCTGTTGGAAGTTGTTTGCAACACAGAAGTAATCCTCGTGAACAGAGTCCATGAAGCATATGTTGAAGTCTTGGAGTTGGTGATCAGCAATAGCACATATATCTACATTGTAAGTCTGTAGACAGTCATTTAGGTAAGGTACACTTGACATTATTCCCCTGACATTCCAAGACATCAGAGATAGGGCTTGTGTTGGATATGACATCACTGTGTGGTAGGGCCTTGCTCCTGATAACCTTGGTTAAGAGTTGTTTCCCTGTCTCTAATTTGACGCCAGAACTGTTCCCTTGATAACCATGGCTTGATTATTATATGTTTAGGCCAGAATGCTGTACTCTCCAGTTTTTCCTTATATTCAATAAGTACGTTGACTTGGGCCGATGCAGTTCTCCTTTCAGGACGATTAAAAAATCGTATGAATGTAACAACAACGTTACGTTTTTCCAGGAATCGTTTTATCGAGTCTGAAGAATTGTTCTTGTGGATTCCACCTATATAAAATCTTGCAGTTCGCATTTTTGGAGCTGCAGCGCGGAAGTCGTCAGTTTGGTCTCGAGTTGCAGCACATTTGTCTGATCCCACATGAACTTCTATCTTTGATGTTTTCTCTTCAACTTGACTCGCTTCACAGTTGTCTGACTTCACCTCTTCACTATTGATTGTATTAAGAGCGTTGCTCGGACGTGTGTTTGTTTTCAGGCAAGAGCTGTACGTCGGTCTGTTGGAGTATGTAGTAGGTATATGCTGAGGGTGATCATCTGAGTTAATATCCTCTTGCTGATCATGGGTGGCCGACACTGAGCGCATGGGTTCATTGATATGCGAAGTGTTTGTAGAAGCCTCTTGCATTCTAATGGCACAAGCAGTCCCTTGACCCAAATCACTGTTTTGTGATGTAGGGGGGATTTTTCCATCTTTGTCGCCTGAGTTGTTCTTTGACAGTGTTTGGTATGTTTTAAGTTGTTTCTCAACTGTAGCTAGCCTGCGTTTTAACTCTGATGTTGACTTTGAATTAGCATGGCAAGATCCCTCAATACTGGCAACGTCAGTCTCTATCGTGTTCAGTCCCTTGTTGAGGAGGGTGACCTTGAAATAATTAATGTTAGTAAACTCATTATAAGGAGCACTTAAAGTGAAACATTGACAATAGGTCATCAAGACTTCCCGGATAACAACTTCCTTATCTGAAAATCGCGACGATTTGAGTTTATGCTATATGTTATATATATCTCACCTAGATTAGTCTCTCAGCTCCTTAAATTAACTTCAATGAATCGAGACTTATTCAGGCATTACCCGGCACATCAGTATACGCTGTATCACATTCACTACGGGCGGAAAGCAGGAGAAATGCTATTTCCTTGAAGGGAAATACCATTCATGAATAATATAAGGGTTGTAAACGTAGACAATGAGTAAGTGTGACGTGCTACTATATGGGTGTCAAACAGTAGCGTTGAGGCAGAAAACAAAAGATCCACACAATTCGTGACACAAATCTAAGATAAAAGTGAGAGAGAGTTTATTTCAGTAAAAGGACCACAGACCCATTATACATCAGATTGTTCACATATTGTTAATTAAAGGGCCAGATCGAGCGGCTATTTTCTGTTCCACAAATATTCGGGAGGGAATTCCCTTTTGCACACGACACGTCAAATTTTATATATTCGACTTTGTTTTCTATTTTTTTTATGTTAATAACTATGTCATATTTGGTAATTTGTTCTAATCCGCCCTTCAAAACAAAAAAATTGCGAAAATAAATAAAGCCACTGACAAGCACATCGAGCGGTGATTTTGTTTGTTTGTGGAAACGAAATTCACGGAGGACATTCCTGTTAACTAATAAATACGATTTTTACATGATTATTTCACACTTAATTTAAAAAAATTCAAAATGTTAATGAGGTTATCATTCAAGTTGTTCATGATTTAACAATTTGATAAAGAATAAAGTGTATCGCCCCCCCAAAAAGAAAAACATCGTGAAATGAAGCCAATCATCGGAGCTACGAGCGTGAGATGCATTACTGGCATTTACTGCAACAAAATACTGTCTTAACTGATAACTTTTATTATGCATCACGTGTAAACATGTCCCTCTTCTATCAATCACTTATTTTTTCTTGATTTACTCAATGAATTAGCATGATACAGTACATTTGTTTTCTCACAATGCAAACAATTCAAAATGGCGGAGGAAAGCCGATCGAACTCGAAGCCTTGATCATGGCGACCACTAGGATTATTGTCATCTGATTGTTTGGTCGGTGTTGTAGTTACTTGGATGTTTAATTTGTAGGAAATTTGTTAATAATGTTTGCATAAGAAAATTGACAGACAATCAGATTGTTTATTGAAATCTACATATGACACTCAATCAATGTGACACTGAGAAGAATAGTTGATTCGCATCGAATATAAAAAAAATCGTCAGCGCTGTCGCACTCCGAAATATACATAGTCCGTATTGCACTTTTTCGAACATAAAAACTTCATGTGATTTAAGTGACTAAGATATATTTTGGAAGAAAAAATGTTTTACTATGAGTCGGGTTGAGATTAGCAAGAAATCCATAAATTGATAAATGTATATGTAAATAATTTTCATTTCTAATTAATATTGAAATATTGTGATATTAAATATTGCATTAAAATGGAAAAGAAATTTCACAAATAATTATCCAAACAAAATACTTTGTTTACATCAGAGATAAGCAAGAAATCTATAAATGGAAATTTATATAAATAATTATGTCATTTATAATATTGAAATATTTTGATATTACAATTTATGTTGTAGTTTTTTCGTATACCCCCAAGTCATAATAATTGGAATGAGCAAGACATAGAAATAAATAAATAAATGCCAAAATTCATTTGACACCCTGACACAAACGAGCCATGTTGTTTACATATAGCGTTGCATTATGGGAAGGGGCTTTTCTCGTGCTATTTATAGATCTAAAAACTATGACGCGCTATTCGAAAACAGCCTCGTTCCCGATCTAAAGCTTATTTCTCAGAAAGAGGCTCGATCGGCCTCTTTAACATACAATATAGCACCATGGTACATATTATATGTATATACATAGTAATTTAATTCTTATTTTGATAGCCAAAAATATGTATTTTGTGAGGGAATGTATAACAAAAACATTCTGTAATGCAAATAATTGGGCTAGTTTTAATTCCGATGGACATATATGGTAATATACAGGATAAATATCACATCTCAATTTATGATAAAAAATTCTAAACAGAAGTGATACTCATTTTCAATATCAGGTACGACACAAAGCGGCCAAAGGCGATCCTCCCTTCAAAGACCTAGGTATCTACCATATTCTAGATATAGAGACAATGTGATGTTCATGAGTCTCTGATATGTACATTGTAGTCTCATACATTGATTTTAATCCAATACAATGTCTCATATGACTTTTTCGAAACGAATAAAAGTAATAAGACATATATTTTTAAAAGAAATCTTTATATTTTTCCTGATCCTATCACGAAAATACGGAAGCGTATTAGTGTCACGGTGAAAAAATATTTTAGAACTATCTCCTACGTAGGAGATACTATCTCCTACGTAGGACTTAGTATCTCCTACGTAGGACTTAGTATCTCCTACGTAGGAGATAGTTTCTCCTACGTAGGAGATAGTATCTCCTACGTAGGACTTAATAACCTAATACTAACTATCTCCTACGTAGGACTTAATATCTCCTACGTAGGAGATATTATATCCTACGTAGGACATAGTATCTCCTACGTAGGACATAGTATCTCCTACGTAGGACTTAGTATCTCCTACGTAGGACTTAGTATCTCCTACGTAGGACATAGTATCTCCTACGTAGGACATAGTATCTCCTACGTAGGACATATTATCTCCTACGTAGGACATAGTATCTCCTACTTAGGACTTAGTAACTCCTACGTAGGAGATAGTATCTCCTACGTAGGACTTAGTATCTCCTACGTAGGAGATAGTATATCCTACGTAGGAGATAGTATCTCCTACGTAGGACATAGTATCTCCTACGTAGGACTTAGTAACTCCTACGTAGGAGATATTATCTCCTACGTAGGAGATAGTATCTCCTACGTAGGACTTAATTCGTATTAGACATTGCTCAATTTACAGGGTTTTTGTGTTTATTTGCTGGTGTATTAATTATTTCTATTTGATATGTTGATGTTAATATTACATAATATCGAATAATGAATGAAGTTATTGAAAGTTTTGTTAAACGTTTGTTGGTCATAAATGGGATATGTATAGTTTTGTTCTTACTGAATTGGGTCATTTAACAAATTATACCATATAATGTTGTATTGATATTTGTTGTTATTAACAGACAATTCGATTTGGAACAAACGCTTTAGGTCAATATGGTCGTAAACTGAACTAGATATTGTTACTAAGCGTTAATGACTCATCGGGCCCCTTACTCGGCGAAGTTACGAAGTCACATCTTTACCCAAATTGTAAAAAAGATAATAAACAGAACTGTGATTCAAAGTTACTTTTATGTAAGTTAACAGTCACGCTATTTGTCAAAATAATCAATGATGCCCCCAGTCTGGGATGAATCGATCTGATTGCATATAGATATCATCGCCACACATCTAAATCGGGTAAATTTAACTTAACAGACAACAATATTCTTAATTCTTCAATCTAGTTTATTAGCAAAAGTAACGATTTTGTTGTAAACTATTATCACTCATTTGTGATATAGTTCCTTAGTATTTGTAGCATAAATTGACCTTAGGCTTCTCCAAAAACATTTCGCCTTAACGAATTATACAAATGCTTTGATTATAAAGATGTTAGATGGTTTTTTTTGGTTTATTAAAATATCTTTTAGTATTTATATGTGTACAACCAAGGGCGGCCTTTAAATAAGCCTATTGCTTGGTCGACAAACCTAGTTTCACCGTATGAAATAAAATGTTTCCAAACCAGGGCTAGACAATATCGAACCGCACATTGAGATATTTGCTATTGTCCGTAAGATGTTTCTATCTGAAGCGCTTATCTTTCTTTTATTCTTAACCGAGTTGTTCTGCTTTGAATCACTTGTATATTTATCTCAATATTCATAGATGATATAAGGCAAAAGTGTAGATGTCTTAGAGAATTGCGTCAACTTATGTGAATCCTCTTGCTGTAAACATTGCTACTTAATATTGTTCTTTTTCACAATAATCACAATACGCATTCCAATACTAGAAGTAGTATTTAATGTATCATTTATGGTATTATATGTAGGACTAATGTTGCATACGGTATTCAGCGAAATCAAACAGTATTTTCTTAGCGAAAGAACGCACAATATTAATATTCATGCCTCAAATATGCTAAAAAAAATTATGAGGAGTGCAGAAAAAGTACATTTGTATTTGTATTATTTGAAGCGTACAATAAGGCAGTCGCTGGCCCGCACATTAAAAAAGATATGAAAACAGAAAACAGAAACCACAAAACTCAATCAAACTGAATTTTGTTTACAAATTAATCGTGACTTTTGCTTATAATCTAAGATTTAAGGATATTGTTGTATGTTGCTTTGTAATACTGTCTAATGCGTTGCTTTGAAAAGGTTTGAGATATTTGTCGATTATATATAAAACTTTAGCTGCATTTAAATCAATCAGATCAGATTGAGGCGACAATGGTTATCTTGACAAAAGCGAGTCTGTAACCTTTGAGACACAGCTTGAATTGTCATATTTAAAAAAAAATGTTATTTCGACGAGTGAGTGATCCTATGAAAAAGGAACTTGAAGAACTAGTTTAGTTTTCGATCAGATTTGAAACGGTCTCCCTTTTGCTGATATATACAAAACTTAAGTTTGAAACACTACCAAAATTCCAACTTAAATAATATATTAATATCAACATATATTCATATAATATTACATGGAATAATTGTTTAACGCCCCCTCTCGGTAAATAAGACGTGACATGGACAGTTTAACATTATTATGTTTCTTTGTTAGATCCATCCCTTTATGAAATTGGGTTTTAAAATGAACACACTTAAGTCACAGTTATTGTAATGACAAGATCGAGTAAAATAAAGGCAAATGTTCTCTAGACAATATAACATAACGTTAACTGTTAGATATATAATACATTTGTGACCAACAAACTTTAATACAGATGTTAACGATGATTCATTCGACATTTATACTTTGAACATCATGTAATATTAACATCAACATACAAACAAGAAATAATAAAGACACAGGCTAACACACAAAAAAACCCACTTAAATGATTAATTTCTGAAACAAATTATCTCCTACGTAGGAGATACTATGTCCTACGTAGGAGATACTAAGTCCTACGTAGGAGATACTAAGTCCTACGTAGGAGATACTATGTCCTACGTAGGAGATACTATCTCCTACGTAGGAGAAACTATCTCCTACGTAGGAGATACTAAGTCCTACGTAGGAGATACTATGTCCTACGTAGGAGATACTATGTCCTACGTAGGAGATACTAAGTCCTACGTAGGAGATACTATCTCCTACGTAGGAGATAGTTCTAAAAAAAAATTTCACCATGACACTAATACGCTTCCGTACGAAAACATAAATCTATGACTGGGAGACTCATATATCTGGTAGTTAAAATGGTTAAATATTACCTACTTGAATCATAGGCAATAAACAAGATCATTGTTTCACAATGTACATGCGATTACTTTTCATCAGAACTGTTAAATAATAACAATCCCGAAATTCCAGTTTTTAAATATTGACTCAGTATGATTAAAATCGACCGTGTTACGAGGAAGAAAAGTAAAATATGTATCAGAGCTTTCCTCTCCACAACGTGAATGAGAGGAAACCCGGGCTGGTTGAAGTTCGAACCCCACTAGAGATAATATTTTTGCACTTTTTTTCCTCGAATCACAGTCGATTTAATCAGACTGAATATTGACTCTAACGAGAATCGAACTTTCATATTTCGATAGGTTTGCTTTCCACGTAGGTCCTAGTGTAGAGGAATTTATATCTCCGTAGAGAATTGTGAATATTTTCCCCCTCGAAACTAGGCCGATTTTAATCTGATTGACACTAGTTGATTAATCAACATGCCACACCATTGCTATGTATAGGCACTGTCTATCTAAAGAGCGACTACGTGATTTTTGTCACATTTCCTTTTGCTAAGGTTCTAACGTAATTGACATTATTCATGATATAAATTTAATAAATCTCACATACTCATTCACAAATTACTATTTTACGATAACATCTGTTTTAAATGAAAAATTTAAAATAGTAATATTATATTTGTGGAAGCCAAATTTGCACGTCTTATTCACACGGATAATAGTTGTATAGCTATCAGACACTATCAACTCGTAACTTTTATTATTACTGCTTTAGAAGTTTCAATGTTTGACTGATTTACGCGCGTGATTGTCCTGTTTTCGATCACAATCACCATCTCAAACCTTCCTGCTGTCAATAAACAGTTTTGATTACAATAATATTCTTCTGCAACAGTCGATTCATATTAACCAAACGACACAATTTTAAAGTTTGGCATGTGACCCCCAACAACTCACATATTTGAATTTTACTTCAAATGCATAAGCAGGATTGAAATGTCCGGTTTTAGATCATCCTTATGGAGCACGGAGAAAAAACACCCTGAAACACTGAGTCACCCCCCCCTCCCCCCTCTTCTTTGCAAAATATAAAAGATATTTAAAGGCTCTTCTTCCAAATGTGTTTCTTTATAATGTTATCGCTGAGGGTTTTCTCATTCATTGGCGTACATTTTATGAGCTGCAAAATCGGACTAATGACACTTATTCAAACCGAACACATACCCCTACTTTTAAAGGGGCAGTAGCACGTTTTTAGGGGATGTGATATCAGGAACATGAAAATTGAAGGTTATATTGAAAGACCATGTTCCATGACCAATTCAAATATATATAACGCAAAAGTTAAGCCATGCGAATCCTTTTTCTTACACAAACTGAATTAAAGGTGTTCACAAGAAATGGCCGCCAACGGATTTTATGTGAATCCTCATACTTTGTCCTCTGATTATGGGTGTTTGGCATGTGTAATGAGTTTGTTGACACTGTCAAAATAATACATTTAGCATTAACTTACAATTATAAGTGAAATATTCAAATCATAAAATTATCAAAAAACGTGCTACTGCCCCTTTAGAGTTTTTCTTAGCTTTTGGATGCTGTTTATGGTACCTTGGTAGTTAGTACATGGGTGACTAGACGATAATATAATCTTTCAAAAACATTTCAAACTTGAAAAGTGTCAGTGAGATAAACAGACTGAAAACGATGGAAAGTGTCAATAAGTAGTTATAACCTTGCCCATTCAGAACAGAATACAGTGATAATACGAAGATCACATTGAAGCTCTCATAAAATATCAATTGTGTCTCTGCAAAACTAAAAATGTCCACACATGTATCAGACTGACTCCCATTTATGCTATGTGCATGCGTACGACGAATGACACAACGACGAATGACATCAAATGTCAAAATGTTTTAAGCCTTAAATTACGATTATTTAAATGTGCCGGGGTTTTCCGAAAGCAATCCCCCTTGTGTAGAAGCCCATTAGCTACTATTCGGAAACGATTTCCAAATAGAGGCTCGCGGGCTTCAAAGTGTGGTCCAAAGTGACCATTGAAAGTAGCCTTTCTTTAACACTAATTGTAAATGTTAACCAGCTGTAGGCTTTGTCTCGTATATTTCGTATATATCACCAACATTATCTGTTTGTGCTCTGAAATTTGTTATTCGCTGTTTCCTTAAATATTTCAGATACCTGAAAAGGATGTATATTTCTATTAGACCCTGGAACACTACCTTATATTTTATATGACATTTAAATAAAAATAAGGTTTTTAACAAAATATTAACATTAACATTTATATAATACGATATACTGATCCTTGCAAAAAAGAAATTCTTTTGATTATAGGATTTTAATGTTGTTATTCAATTATAACTGTGAATTTTTACTTTTAAATAATTCGGGCTCAGAACGTTGTTTAAGTTTGATAAAGGGTATACTTAAAAACCAAGATGTTGATTTTTGACAGGCTTCCTTTGGAATGATGTTGGAAAGTTAAACGGAAACAAATTGCGCACTTATCGCTTGTACAAAAACACTCCCATTGTTGAAAATTAGTAAAAATTGCACGTTTAGAGATCATCTCAATTTTATCCAAATTCAGATGTGGCATTTTACCCTTGTTTATTGAAACCAGCAGATATGTCAAGCCTCCGGTTCCTCTTTTACAAAGGCATTGTAAATATTGTATTTAAAATGTACATATGGTTGAAGATGAATTTCATTTCTTAATGAGATCTTATCTTTAGGATGATTTGCGTTTTATTCTGTTTGAAGCTGCTTTTAAACGTAATGATGCTTTTTATGATTTAAATGATAATAGAAAGTTTGTTTTTCTAATGAATGAAAGCACTTTGCAAAATATTTTAGCTTCTTCGATTTGAAATATGTTTAATAGAAGAGAGCTGTTATTGATTTGACTGGGCAAGAAATTTTATATTCAAAAACATGTATTTATTAACAGTAAAATGGGTCTCATAAGCCATTTGTGGCTCGACGCATTGTTTTATAATGTGTACCATGTTTTGTATATATATGTAATGATGCGTGTGACACTTTAATATAAAAAATATACTACTACTACTACAATTATTACTACTACTATTAAATTATGGCGATGCTTGATTAAAGCACATTTATATTTATTGACTGTTTTCAATTGTTGCTACATTTGCTGTCAAGCAATAACGGTCATAAGACAATGTTCTCTTGATAAATAATTAACTTTTTAATGTGCAATAAAACAACTCTTTTGGAAAATATTGCGAACGTGTTCATTCATTTTGGTTCGTCTTGGACCGTAAAATTAATTGATATTGGAAAATTAACGAACCACGACATTCATGTACAACAAATATGAACATGTCATATAAAATATGATTGTAATTAAAAAGTAAGCGTATGTGTGAAAATATAAAACAAAGTTCAACTATAGAATAGTGAGATGATTTCCTCTTTTCTCAGAAACTGGACACATAATATGTGAGAGTTGTTGGACTTAAACATGCCGAACGTTATAAATGGCGTTTCATTTATCTAGAAGTACTGACTGTTGTTAAAATTATCATTATTATGATAATCGATTCAGTGAAAGACAAAGGAAAAAAATCTAAATTTTTGTTCTTAATAAAATCTGTACGAGTTTGGCTTTTTTTGTAAAGAGACAGAGGTAATATTTAGCTTTTACGTTGTTTGACTAAATTTCATGCAATTATGTCATGGAATTTCTCTGAGAATTTAAACTTTTTTAAGCACATATGATATCAAAGCACGTATATAATGTACCATGCGTCGTAATAAAAGTTAAATAAAATTTCGCTCCTGGGATTGTCTTGGCAGTTTGACTGTAGGCCTGTCCAGCGCCATACTCGCCAACTTTCATTTAAAGAGAATTCTTAAACGTTATAAAACCACCTTTTAACAAATATTGTAAAAAAATGAAAACAAAATCAGTGTAATATATTTTTATCACATCCATGGTTTAAAGCCAATTTGAACTACAAATAAGGTGAATTAACCCCACAATCCTATCTTCAGAGTCCAATTAGGTATGCTGAAGAAGATTTTAATTAAAACCAGCATGATAATAGGTAGACTCCAAGCAGGCCTATGTTGCCGATAAACGTGCGATAATTACGATCTGAGATGAATTGTTGATGTTAATTTTTCGTAAATATTGCTTCCCCACCTCTTTGCTAACTCCAGTTAACAAAGGAGAAGATAAGGTGGGATTAGTCTATCTAGAACGCGCAGGTTAATTACAGGTGATTAATCCCACAGGTAGGTGTTAATATAAGAGACGCCTTTACGCTATATTGTATAGTTGGGGAGGAACTGTTAACTCTATTGCGGCCAACGGCTATTCTTGTACCTCTGGTTTCTTTCGGTTTTAATAATATGGTCACAACCACAATCTCGGTGTAATTTTGTAGCTTCTAGTCAACGTTAAAGATCGATGGTTTCAAGTCAACGGTCAAAACCTCAGTGTAAAGGTTGAATATTTTCAGGCAACGACTTAACCTCAAGTTCAGTGTAAAGATTGAAGGTTTTCAGGCAACGACTAAAACCTAAAGCTTAGTGTAAAGGTTGAATGTTTTCAAGCAACGACTAAACCTAAAGCTCATTGTAAATGTTGAAGGTTTTCAGGCAACGTCTAAACCTCAAACTCGTGTAATGTTTCAGTCAACAGCTTAGCTGACAGCTAAAATTAACTGTAAGTTTTCTGATGAGAGTCAAAACCTAAAGCGAAATGTAAAGATAAACAGTTTTTAGTTGAACACAAAATCGCAAGTTCAAAGACAAATTTGCGAAGGTGTTAAGTAGGCCTTTACAGGAAAAGCCTCATGCTAAGTGTAAAGTTCCAATTCTTCAGTCAAATTCAATGGTAAGTTCGATAAGATGCATGCTATGCTACATGTTAGTCCTTACTTTATCAAAACGTAGGTTTTGTCGAAGACACATGGATTTACAGTGAAATGACTGAGAGGTTATCAACATATCATCGTCATATAAAGTTATCATTTCGATACTACGCTATATATTCCCTTCTCTTAATTTCGTTTTCATGAGGGATCCATCGTTTTGATTTTTCTCTCAAAGTGAAATGAACCAACGTTGTTTATAAGGATTAGTGTAAATGTTGAAGATTTTCTGGCAGCGAATTAAACCTCAAACTCAATGTAAAGGTAAAATATTTCAAGCAACGACTAAACCTCAAGTTCAGTGTAAATATTGAAGGTTTTCAGGCAACGACGACATATAAAGTTATCATTTTGATACTACGCTATATATTCCCTTCTCTAAATTTCGTTTTCATGAGGGATCCATCGTTTTGATTTTTCTCTCAAAGTGAAATGAACCAACGTTGTTTATAGGGATTACCCTTCTTAATACATTCAACCTATTTATTGCGATCTGATCAATTGCATGTCAAACAAGTGTTGGGTTCAATCAGAATTTAATGAGATTTATCCAAGCCACCATCACAACTGTAACTCATCTCGTTAACAAGACAAGAGCTTATGTATTGAAAATATAACGTCAACGCATACCGGAAAAATGGTGCAGTTTATCAAACACACTATAAACCGTATCCCTAAAGACGAGAATGCACGTTTTTTGAAAATATTATATTTTCAATTTTCACTGATAATTAAACGATTTTGCTAAACGATTTATTTTGAAAGAGTCAACAATCTCATTACACAATCCAATCATCAATAAAGAACAAATCTTAAAGATTCAAATAAAATCCATTGGCGACCATTTTGTGTGTGAACATCTTTGATTCATTTTGTGTAAGAAAATGGAATCGCATGGCTTAACTTTACATTATATATTGGATATATAACCGATTCATTTAGTTTAAATACATTGTCTTTCATTCGAACCATTTAATTTCATTTTCTTAACATCAGCTTTCCCCCCTAACAACGTGCTACTGCTCTTTTATACGAACGTACCAAGTTTAGCTGCACGAATTCATTTTTCTTCTACAAATGATTAATAGGTGTTCCCACAAAAATGGCCACCGGCAGTTTTAGCTTGATACTTCTGCTGTAGTTAATCGGTTTCACTTTAAGATTTATTTATGAATCTCAGGATATAATATTTGTCATGATCTGCTACTTATCAAGGAAAATTTGAAGCAATAAGATTTTAAAAATATGTGCCAAGGTCCATTTGAATATGCATGTTTGTAATACGTATGAAAATCTTGTAATACAGATGTTGCCGTGTTCGTTTGTTGAAAATCGATGTTGCTTATGACTTGTGCTTAAGAATTATTCGATTTTATTTCCACACTCCATAGAGAATGTTACGTGATATTTAATTAAAAATTAAATTAATTAAATTAAATGTATGCATTTTTTTTTTCATACTTCATAGTGAATGTTACGTGATGTTTGATTAAAAGTATCCATAACGCTTAGCATAACACAAAGTAAACGAAAGATGCGGTTATCTTTTCACACTTCATTCGTTTAATGAAAGTTTACGTCTATCAACTATGAGGCATAAAAAGTTAATTTTTCTAGAACTTTCATGCATATATCATGTGTCATAAAAATCTATATTCTTTGAATTTGCACAAACTTGTCACGGTTGATGTCAATCATCAGTGGTTCGACATTACACTTGAATGTAATCATGCATTGCATTTATAGTTTTGAAAATAACGTCGTTTTTTAATCCAAATTTAAAATCGTTGATAATTTAAAATCTACAATTTATTTTCATAAACTAATAACCATTGTTATGACTGTGGTTAGTTTACCCTGCATTATTCGCATTATTATCAGCATAGCGCCTACAATACCATGATATATTTTAAGATAAATGTCTCATGTCACTGACACTGAAAGGTGGGTATTCAATAGAAAGAAACTAAAAAGCCAACAATGGTTGTTCAAAAGAAAAATAACATTACAAATATATCAAACATTTAACATGGGATTTTTGCACATTTTTTTTCTCTTGTGCGTATATACATTTAGATATCAATTTGATATCCTTATATAAATAAGTAATAGATAGACGACGAATATCAATAGATCATCGGAGCCGTTTTGAGAGGGAAGGGCGAAAATGGCACATATATATACCGATAATACACTATGAGTTCTCTATCTGTCGTAGAGCACAGTAAAATGTTTTACGACCTCTATTCAAACTGCAATATTTTAAAAGTATTTTTACTGTGTTCGTGGTAGCAATATTTGCGACAAACCATGAGAAAGCGTCATTTAATAGGAGAAAATTTACCAAAATCATCGAAACGTAAGCCCCGATATGTCGACATGAAGTCGAATCAAGTGTGACCATCTCACAATTTCCGGTTATGAAATCTACAAATAAAAGCCGTCTTTGTCAGGCACGACTAGATTTTCTTTTATTCTCCGAATCAGGCACTAGTTGCCGCCCAAGTTGATACCCGTCGGACGCAATTGTGGTAGTCGAGACGCGGTGTACACATCATAATGATGATATCACCAAAAGCGGGTTCGTCAAAAGCTATGGCACTTTTGCAGAGGGTACTGTATTTTGGACGTCGAATGAAGTAGTTTATGTTTGATTTAAACAAGTAAATATGATGTCCAACTTTCGACGAAAGAGTTTTCTACCAAGTTATGTATTTCTTTTCACAATAGCTAAATATACCAGGAACCGTATGCAAGTATGACAATGGGGCTTAAAGTATTGTAAAGGGGCAGTAGCACGTTTTTAAAGAGAGAATATAAGATAACGTCAGGAAAATGAAAACTAATGTTTCCAAGTGAAAGCCAATGTATTTAAACTTAAATGAAGCAGTAATAATTCAAATATATAACGTAAAGTTTAGCCATGCGATTTCTTTTTCTTACACAAAATGAATTAAAGGTGTTCACACAAAATGGGTTTTATATGAATATTTGTCTCTGACAATGTGTGATTAGCTTGTGTAATGAGATTTCTGACACTGTCAAAATAATACATTTAACATTAACTAACAGTTATCAGTTAAATATTTAAAATATAAAATTATCAAAAAACGTGCTGCTGCTCCTTTAAAAAACGGATATCTTTTATGAACTGTTGTCACTCTTTCAAACACAACCAACAAAAACATTTACATTGCTCATATTCATATCAAATATAAATGTCATAGATCATTTGTTTTCTTAATTTGTCCCTGGCACTGGAGCATGAAGCGTATATTTAATATAAAACGTACGAGTTGTGAATGAAGCAAGCGTCTTGCTTGAATTAAGGACATGTGTTTTCAGCCTATGCTGAGATACTATGACGTTCTAATACATATAAATATGTTTTAAGATGAATCATTTCAACAATCCAGGGGAGGAAGTTTTGAAGATGAAAATATATTTCCGTAAAAAAGGACCAAAATAAGTTTTAACAGAGAAATACATGAATCAAATCTTAACCAAAAAGGCATGCCAAAATAGACACTTATCGTTCAATAATTTTACTTTACTTATTTTAAAATTTTGTGTTGCTAGGTTTCATTATAACGGCTTATTTGATAAGAATCACAATCTTAAATATCATATTGTATATTTTGATATACATGACGTCAATGTTGTAGATTGCAGCAATCCCGTTTAATTATTTATTAAACAAGTAGATCAACGAACACTGGACACTCTTCATAAAAATTATCAATTTATTATTTTCTTCCAATTCTTTTTGCCGCTTTTTGAACCCGTCTAATTAATGTTTAATTATCGAAAAATACGAACCTGCTATGTATCAAAACCTTGCCGAGAATATGTTTCAGATATATATGATTTTTTCATTTCTTTAACGACGTTAGCCTCCATTGACCCATCCTGCTACATCAGGGTATATGTCTCCGCTAATGCTACAACCTATCGCCTGATATCCTCCTATAGTCTTCTGTCGTATCGCTGACGGGTGGTTGCTAAGCGCTATTTATAGCCTGTCTGTTTTCAGTCAAACTATTTCGAACTTCATACACTGTTGTCTAGTGATGTCGCACGTGGAAATCTAAGAGCGCGTGATATGGAGCTAAGCGGGAAACTGCAATGAGAATCAGATTTATTATCTAATTGCACTCCCATTGGTTAATTTGAATCACGAGATGAGCACGCGGAACGAAGCCAAGAAACTAGTTTGCCGCTATCGCTAAAATGGCATTATTTGATTGGCTTGCTATATATATAGCTGATGTAGTAGGATGCCATTGACCTGACATTATCTGCATTACTTTTTCCTGTTTTCTTTATTTAAGAAGAATCTCAAGTATCAGCTAGATGGATGGACGAAACCTATCGACGGAAACTTACGATAAAGGAATTGTGTTCTTGGTTGTTCTTACCGCGCAAATAAAATCAGTTTGCTTTTTTGTTGTTTTTATTTGTCTTAGCCCAGCGGATAAGTGCAATTTTTTAGCTGAATTGTGCACATCGTGATGCAAGCATGAAATTTGGCTTGATTGTAGTTTATACCTGTCTTATAACATATAGATCGAGAGGCCTCGCAAATTTTTCATATTTTTCATTTTTTGGGTAAAAATGTGAAAAAAAGTGTTTTTTTCACTTATTTTCCTCTTAAAAAAATTCTGAACCCTTAAATACTTTCTTATCATAAATTACATTGTTGGAAATTCAAAGCTGATCATTTTTCATTATATGCATGTATTTCTATCTTTAACGGTTAGGTCTACAGAAGTCATAACACTAAAACTAGGACTGCCGCAACAGTATTTACGTCTTCAAGACTCTGCTTGAACTACAAACCAAGGGTTTGTCATCAATTTCCATCCAGTCGTTTTGAAACTAGTAGATAATAAAAGAATATCCACATTATATTTGAATTTAATGCGTTTCATAGAGTTTACTATGCAAACCAGGACTGTTAAATTAATGTTTTGGGTCAATCCCTGGTTAGATGCCAACAACTTAATAGCGCTAATTAGGTCTGGCATGGACGTTTAACTTTGAGGCTTGGGCAACTCTCCGAGAGGCATCTATTTAAAACAAGCATATCATTATTTGTTAAGTTTGAAAAAACAAACCAGGGCAGTTGAATTCATTTTTGAGAAGAATACTTAATATGATGTGGTGAACTACCAACCTTCCAAATAGGGTTTACGGTGACTCTGCTGGAGATCTTGAACAAGAGTTGGCAGCTTTAAGATGTTGTAACAAGTATGTCAAAGCAAGTCTTTGAAGTCTTTGCAAATGTGGAAGATACTTCCACATGCAAGTACATGCGATGATACATTGCTAAAATCAACTTACAATGAAATAATGGTGTGTGTAAGATGATCGGGTATTACTTTTAATAGTCTTGACGACCATTTCGAAAATATTTTTGCTTTCTAATTTAAGTAACGTTTGGCCCTTTTTAACACTTTTAGATTCAACATCTGAACAGGCTACTTAAATAAAAGGACAATAGTTCAATGTATGATCTCCTTGAAGATTGCACGTAAACAAACTGTAACATAAACATTTATGCATGTCAGAAATAGTTGTATTCTTTGATTTAAACCATAGGGAATTGAGGCGTTGAAAATAGATTAGTCTGTTATTTTGAAAACAAACCAGACATCAACTCTGTAGCTGATCATCTTTCTATGATTTGTCATCAGAAGATAAAGACTTACAAATAAACTATTTATTTAAATATAAAGGATCACTATCAATCAAGCATCAATATTCTGCTGGTGAGATCAAAAGCATTTCTACATGCTTCTTTTCACAAGTCCAAGGAGGTCTAGTTTGAATAGTGCTGGACGTGAAAAAATAATGAATTTTCACTTTTCTGCTGCACAAGATTTCAATTAGAAGAAGAAGACAAGTTTTTAGGAAGTTATTGCCATGAGTTGAATTTTGTGATTCAATTTTACTTATACATTAATATCTGCTTTCAAATATCTGTTCATATTGGCTGATAATCATTTTATTTGATCATGTATATTGTACATGTAATTGTGATGTTGAAGTGATACTCAAGTCATCTGCATGTCTATCTAAATCTTCATGAGTTGAACCCTTTATTTACTTTACCCACTGTTTGTCAATGATCTCTGGCAGGTGTACTTAGTTAAGGCAGATATTAAATAAGCTGATTGAAGGACTAGTTGGTGCCACAGACACGAAATTTGAATGCAGACAAACCAGACAGATATTATCAACAACCTCAAATATTCTATCGTAGTGTTTAGATGGATTACCCGTTTCAATTGTACACTCGGGTGTAGGAGTAAGATGATAAGAATTCAAATCCTAGCCTATGATAAAAAAATATCTGAGAATTTGAGTTTGCTAGTGCCCGACAGACAATGCCTTTCAATACGCTAAAATATGATATAATTGTTCATTTACGAGCAGATAAGAGAAGATAATTTTAAGGTACCAAACGGTCTAGCACTTTATGAATATAAAAGGCATTGAAAATAACCTTTTCAAGAACAATAAATTTTGGCAATTATCATGGCATGACTCCTGATAAGGAACACAGAGACCATGCCCTAAAAAACTTTGTAATAAAAAAAATAAAAACATCCAGAAACTTATGCCCAAGAATACCTCCAAATTTTAAAAGTATAAGAAATCTGTCATCTTTCATAAATATTATTTCTTAAATAACGGGTGATAAGTTGCTTATTTGACCATTTTTCTCTCAACGTACCAAACACAACTACCATGGAAGGCTTGCTTAAAGATTGCTTAGCTAAGGCAGATTATGAGTGTAGATTTGGTTACTTTGGGTCCCCTTTTAAGGCAAATGAAGGCTAGAAGTTAAAATTATTTTTTCGTCATTATTATTTCTCAAGAATAAAAACCTCTAACATTCTGAAAATTAGTCCACTATAAATATTAAATAGTTGTATACTTGTTAACTGTTCACACCATGAGAGATTGCATAGGTAATGTCTATCAAATTGATTTCATGAACTATGCTACAGGACAAATGGCTCTGTTCTTTCATAACTCCTGAACTAAATAAGCAACTGTAATATGTATACATTTATGTCACCTCCAGCATAAGTACAACTTCATTAGTGTAAATGTTATCCTCCAAAAATATCCAATTAAGTTTCATATGATATGAACATAATTTAGAAGTTATAAAAACTTCAAACCTATATTACATAAAAAGCTTATACATACATTTTCTTCAACATTCTCAATATATTGCTGTTGATCAGTAAGGAGCGTAGCCACCATGACATATCTGCTGCTTTATTTTAAAAACATTAATTTTCATTAACATGTTAAACAAACTTTAATTCTTAGCAACTTAATGATGCCTTTCGAAAGGTTGCCCAAGCCTCAAAGTTAAATGTCCTTGCCAGATCCAATTAGCGCTATTTAGTTGTTGGCATCTCATCACGGATTGACCCAAAACATGCATTTAACAGACCTGGTTTGCATATTAAACTCTATGGAACGCATTAAATTCAAATATAATGTGGATATTTAGAGAATAACCAACGAGGTACGAGTGATTACGGGATATCTGCCCGAGTCGAAATAATGTTCACAGTCGCGAGCCTTGGCGAGCGACTGAACATTATTTTGACGAGGGCAGATATCCCGTAATCACTCGTACCGAGTTGGTTATTCTATATATTACCCATTTGTAATGAAATATAATTAAAAAACGACTGAAAAAATGCGATTGAGAAATCGTAGTAATGCTGTAGTAAGTGATACCAATCAGCTGATCAGTATTCATACGAGTGTCCAACCGAACATCTCCAGAGTGAATTTGTCAACAACGCATCGGAATCTAGTTCAGTTTCAAAACAATACGAAAATGACGAAATATTGTCCCTGAATGATATAATACACTTTTCAACCTTGAACAAATTAACACACATAAAACTCTTAACAAACAACATTATTTGATAAAGATAATAAGTATTTGAATCAGCCGATCGTCACGCCGTACTACCACTGTGATGTGTTGTTGACGGCACAATGTTGTAACGAAAATGTCAAAAAATGTCAACTTTTTAAAACTATAATTGATAAAAGTGGCAATATCTTTAAGAGAAACTTACAAAGATTGCATCAAAACAAGTCTGTATGTCAGGATAATCAAATAATCTGAAGTTTGAACAACATTTGTTTCTTTCGACGTTACTTTCATTCACGTAGCAAGTGTCAAGAACGATAACTCTAATCGGCCTGTGATCACGGTGGTTCCCAGGGCTGATCAACTATGAATATGTTGATCTGTAAAAGGTATTGCTTTCATGAATGTATGTATTGAATATGAGTCCCTATGGTTTTTATGTGTTAATAATTACTAATGGATCAGTGAAATTCTTGTGCTTGGATAGATTTCTTGAATTTTCGATGGCAGCCATGTTTGTTTACAAACAGATAACGCTTTGGAAAAAGCACAATCTTGAGATCACAATGAAATTTAACACGTAGATGAATAGATTCAAATAATACTGCGTTTAAATATCAACCTGTAAGTTATATGATGTACAGTATTATTCATCGTTCTACGATTTTATTTTTAACCTAATCGACATACGTTCGACACGTTCAATTTATCAATGAAACGTGAAAATAGTTCCGTCGACCAATCGTCTTTCATTCTCTTAGGAACCGACCAATCAACGTTGAGAATCACTAAAGGGCACATGTGCGGATATCAAAAAAATATCCACTCGTGTATCCTCGCCCGTATGGGTAATATTCTTTTATTATCTACTAGTTTCAAAACGACTGGATGGAAATTGATGACAAACCCTTGGTTTGTAGTTCAAGCAGAGTCTTGAAGACCTAAATACTGTTGCGGCAGTCCTAGTTTTAGTGTTATGACTTCTGTAGACCTAACCGTTAAAGATAGAAATACATGCATATAATGAAAAATGATCAGCTTTGAATTTCCAACAATGTAATTTATGATAAAAAAGTATTTAAGGGTTCAGAAAAAAAATTAAGAGGAAAATAAGTGAAAAAATCACTTTTTTTCACTTTTTTACCCAAAAAATGAAAAATATGAAAAATTTGCGAGGCCTCTCGATCTGTATGTTATAAGACAGGTATAAACTACAATCATGCCAAATTCCATGCTTGCATCACGATGTGCACAATTATTTCACTTATCCGCTGGGCTACTGCATGTGAACAAGTTTTATAAGCATGACACCCGGATGCAACCTGACAACAGTTACTTATTTGTTATAGATAACAACTTCTTTATTGATTTCTCACGAAGTTTCTGGGCCAATTCTTGCCCCTTCTTCAGGTGACTGCTAATGAAATATCCAGTATGGTTTTTACATACATAGATAATTAGATATACATGAAGCAAATTAAGTGACTTAAGCTTATACAATACAGAAGACAGTTATCAATCAGCTATGTACGATCAAGACATGAAATGAAAGAGAAAATTACACTGGACTTAATGTTTTCACAGAGTGGTACGGGAGACAGAGTCTATGATTGATCGGTGATGCACCAGGAAGTTGGTGGGATCTTTTATGATCATAACAACTTCTAAATGCCTTTGAAGAATTTCAGTAAGTTAGTCACTTTGGAGATTTTATGAGCGCTTCAGTAGCGCGGTTAGTTGTTAAATTGCTCTCACTTAGTTCAAATTAATGAAAAAAAATCTTTAGATGGTATAATTGTTTCTCAACCTCTTTATCCCTTTACGTGGAGTAAGTCGCATTTCAATCGAAACTGCATAATGCCATTCTAGTGTAAGCACATATGGAATTACAAGAGATATGTAACGGCGTAGCTTTACCGAATTACTGAATATTTGAATGGTTAAATGGATTTTCCTGCTACTGTTGACATTTAGTTCTTAAGTGTATGGGTCAAATAGTCAACGAGAAGTTTTTTTAGGAATATTGTTTTCCATTTATATTTATATATGAATTAAAGAAACCTGCTGAAAAAGATTTGTTTATTTGTTGCATAACATAGATATATCTTTATTACTTATGAATTTGAAATCCTATCACAAGCACGACAAAAACCTGAAATAGAGAGATCAATTTTGTTTGATTTGGATATAAAATGAAAAGAAATTCTATATAATCATTTAATCTGTATCGAACATTTTGTCCAAAGAAGTTCTTTCACTGAAATAACAGTCAAGTCGTACCTTGGTGTTCTTAAATATCATCACAATAATGGTAAAAGCAATAACATTTTCAAAGATGAAAAAGAAGAAAAGAATATCTATCAATGAAAATACTAAGACGCATTTTCACATATAACTGTTTTTGAATCAGTGCAAAAGAAATCAATTTTACTTTCCTGGAACAGATACAGCAAAGTTACAGAGGTTATTTTGTAGGTATGTTTTAGATGATTAATACCCCGCAATAGGAATAAACAGTATTTTGTTAGTCTTCAAATCAATCAAATTATATTTCGAAAAAAACCGTAACGCTTTGTTTTGAGAAGAACCATGGTCGTCAACGTAAAAATGTGATATATTTGTTTTAAAAACATATGATGCTTTTAGATACATAATACATTTGAAATAAATGTTGATAAAAGTATATAAAACATATGTGCTATCAACGTAAACCTTAATAAGTTGAATTGAGACCTTGAGAAAATAAGAAGATATTCAAAATGATAAAGTTTGACACGTCAATATTTAGAGTGTTTCAGAACATTGCTATGGCCAACACATTTGTCCCTTTCGAAATTTTGATTTCAGGTAAAGATAATGTAAAGAATAATTAGATAGAGTGAACCTGAATTTTGGTTCACGTTTCTATAAGTTAGTTCATGCGCACTTCAGGCATAGGTGCAATCAACATGGTTTGCATGCAATCATGAACGGTAGATATATTAAAGGGACAGTTCTATTGGGGTTACATGGGATATCTTGTGAAAAGTAAATTCAAGGGGACATTCAGATTTAAAGATATAAAGTAAATTATCATAACACAACCAAGATAGATATATCTTTAATAACTTGATAATGAAAAACCCAAATTCGTTTATATAAAACAACAGCAATGAGAACTGAGAAGCTATATCATATATCGGCACTACAAGAGTGAAAAGCCTTGCTACGGTATTACAGATATTGTTTACTCTTAGCATTAATAAGTGTAAAATATGTTGAAATATTATCAATATATGAAGTTAGTTTTCTATAAAATGTAAAATTGATGAAAGTTCATTTCCAAAACCTAACGAGATCGCTGACCGGACGCCGATAGAACAGGGTATTTAAGTTAATCTTGCTCCTATGGTCACCCTGCACTATTTATTTATATTGTCCAAATTATTCTAGCAAAAAAAATAACAAATATATCTTGTATTAAAGGTCACAATAATTATTTCACTGGTGACTATCAATATCCAGATGAATAATATTACCTTAAAGGGGAAGTAGCCCCTTTTTTTGATAATTTTATATTTCAAAAATCTCATTACACAAGCCAATCATCCATAGTCAGAGGACAAAGTATGAAGATTCACATAAAATGTATTGGCGGCCATTTTATGTGAACACCTTTAATTCATTTTGTGTAAGAAAAAGGAATTGCATGGCTAAACTTTTCGTTATATATTTAAATTATAACTGCTCCATTTAGTTTAAATACATTGTTTTTCAATTGAAACCATTAATTTTCATTTTCCTGACATAACCTTATATTCCCTCTGAAAACGTGCTACTGCCCCTTTAAAGAAGTTATGGGGCAAACCTAATGACATCTTCATAGAGAGATCCGTTGCGTGGCTGCAGGTTGGCTCCACACAGAGATATGTTTCACAGAGACATGCACTGACAGAAATGATCAGTAAACTTTACTAACTAAATCAGTGATTTTACTGTCCACTCATTCACTCACAGACAAAGACTGCAGCCAAAGAGTGAAAAGCTTATATATTGAACAACTCTCAATATGTTTGCTTCCTTAATACTATATCGATATATCGAAATGCAACATCATCATGGTAGTGATGTTTGTGCTCAAATTGTTCATAGTAAAAGCCTATGTCTCGTTTAAGCAAATACTACCCCATGAAGGTTAAGATAAGATAAGATAATACTTTATTATCCCGGAGGAAATTCTTTTTACATCCAAACGGCCTCATACATACATGGCTCACATTGTACAACTATAAACAAAACATCACGTAAAGAATATGACACATCAATAAGAGCAACATTTAGCTTTCAGTAGCATAAGGTTCGACCACATTGCGTTTTGGCGTTGCAGATACTGCCATGGAACACTGTTATATTTGGGATTACACTATCTTGAATAGTACAGATTCTTGTACTTTTTCGGGCAGAGTCCAATGCGGGATTCGAACCCACACCCTCAGAGTCAGGCAACACCGCCAGCAATGACCATACCAACAGCTAACCAACTCGCCCGTTTCGCTATCCACTGCCATGGACCCTTGTTTTGAGCAGCATTGCATTAAACACTTGTATATAAATCTTTCAATTCATGAGTGTATATTAATACATGTATATAAACTTGTATATTATGTATGATGTGTATCCCCATATGCCGCTGCGTGAGTGTAAATAAAGTTCAGTTCAGGTGACTTCTCAGCAGAATTTGTTGTTATTGAACATGACATATATAAGTATGCTTCGTATACAGTTTATATTTGTGTTTAGCTATAAATGTGTTTGTGTCAATGATTAAATAGATTTGTTCTAATTTACAAAACAAATAGTTTGGCCCTGACTTGATTGGACTGACACCTGGCTTTGCTTTGCTGAACCGGAAGTCAGAAAGAAATGAAGCCTTTATCTTGACACTTGTTGTCAAATGGGCTACTATTCTGCTTAGAACCTCTTTGAAAAATGCTAACAATGTCAAAACTAATTTTATGAATGTAGATGAATCAATGCCTTTCTCTCTATCAAACTTTATGTAGTTAGCATTTGATCCTCAAACCGTTATGATTATTACACTAGCACGAACGTTGACGTTTATAGAATGTGCGTACTTCTTTCCAACTTGACGAGGTTGGGGCAGTTTAGGGCCTTATCGAATATTTCATACTTTATTTGAGAATAGTAAACTCTTCGAATTGATATATCAGAACCTGTCAAATATATCTTTCAAAAAGCTTTATTTTTTAAAATCTTAGTTTAATGTATCAGTGTTTAGCCCGCTTTACCTTTGAGTGGCATAA